>CM061353.1:9392500-9992500 GCA_030867105.1 Liasis olivaceus
GCTTGCTGGATTATTGTTGTTGTCGTTGTTGTTATTATTATTTGGATGTTTTGCGGAAAACAGAAAAAATGAAAATATGTTGCATGGATTTGATGATTAGAAATAATATGGGTTAATAGAAATAATAGAAGTTATGTTGCATATTTAGAGCAAGAGTTTGATGTATATTGTTACTTATATCTGTTGCAAGGAGGGTTGGAAGTCAATTCTTCTTTTTTTCTTTTGCCTCTTCTCTTCTTTTTTCTGCACTCTAGCTCTTTACTATCTCTTTTTTCCTAATCTTTTTTCTTCTTACTATTCTCTTAATATTAGTTCTTGTTAGTTTTTACTGTTCTTTTTTTTTTTTAATTAATAAAGTTATTTAAAAAAAAAGCTTGCTGGATGATTTTGGACTCATCCAAACCACTCATCCTCCTCAGCCTTTTTGATATAATGTCAGGAGAAAGTAGAACCATTACAGAAAAATATATGAGTCCTGGAAAAGTATGAGAAACAAACGCAAAACAACTCCAACTTGATTATGTTAGGTAGAAGTAGAAGCAGAGTTTTGACTGTTTTTCAAGATTCTGTTACGATGCCCAAACCGCATTAAAGTACTTTCCAAGGGACCTAGTGACTTCTGTTTCCTGAATTTTTCTACCTCAGAGAGCTGACAGTCCTAGACCAGGCCGTAGAAAAACTATTTACCAACTCACACTGGACCAGTGTGGTAGATTAGGGTCCATAGCTTTCAAGAAAAAGGCCTTCACCCTACAGTGGGATTGATTTGGCTGGTAATAATAACAATCATCTTCATCATCATCATCATCAACAAAATCTCCAAAAATGGCTTCCACATATAGATAAGTTGGTATATTGCAACAGTTATTTTCAGGTATCTAGATCCTAAGCCATGTAAATTATGCTCCAAAATGCACTCAGGAATGGAAAGAGCCAATGAAGTAAGGGAACAGAGGTCCCCTTGGGATTAAGACTGACCATCCCTCTAAATATTCTGCAAGCATAAATATTTGCACAAAGCTATTTTGCACAGTGGTTGAATTCAGAACTACAGTCAAATGCAGGATCATTATCATCTCAGAATGTTTTCTTTCTTCTGAAATCACATCTAGGTTTGTGCATGGTTTAGAAAAGGTAAGGCAGTCTTAAGTCAAGGACTGCATTGAGTCTCATGTGGGGTGCTGAGAATAACACTAAAAAAAATGAGCACGACCAGGAAAAAGGTGCCAAAATGGGGAAGTGAGCAGAAGTGAGCAAAGAAGTGGATTCTAGATTATTATTTGATATATTCAATACATTTGGACATAAATGCTCTGCCTTTCATGGTAGGCAGATTAATAGTTTGAAAAAGTCACAAAAAGGACACAAATGCCTTAGACAATACTCCAGCATCTATACTTTTGCCACCATTGGATAAAATTAAGTTTCCAATATTAAGTGTTCCAAACCAGCTACATATATAGATTGGAAAACAATAACAACCCATTTTGTCATCAAGACCAGATGAAAAGTTTAGAAGAGTGCAATTTACAAGATAATCAGAAAATACTGTTTCAGAAAAGATGAATTATATGAATTTAATTCATAATCATCAGGCATATTTTTCAACTCTCAACTTTTTTCATTCTACAACTGAAGCCCTTGTCATTTTGTTCCTGGATTACTATAATTTGCTTTCCATGAGGGCCCTGTAAATTTTAACTGGTGTGAAAAGCAGTGTCCCATGAAGTTATGGAGTAGCTTTTTTAATGCCATATAATGTCACTGCTATGGGAGGTGCACTGGCTGCCAGGATGTTCCCAGATGCAATTTAAGACACTGGTCCTATCTGGGTTTGGTACCTTTCCCCACCTAGAGGAGTTACAGAGGAATTTATAAAAGCAGACGTTCTCTGTGGGAACTCCCCTCCTTTGAAGGAGATTCCCCCCCCTCCACCCTTTATAGCAAGGGCAGCCCCCACTCTTATAACCTTCCAAATGCTTATAAAGATATAAAACTTATAAAAGATGTTTTGGAAGGCCTTCAAAGATTGATTGCTTTGGCACTGAATGTGGGTTGTCTTCATTAAATTATTATTTTTAAAAAAATTGATCTGGATTAGCAATTTTGTTGCTGGAGCTCCAATGTACAGCACTTACAGCTATTAAACTGAAACAATACACAAATCTTATTAATAAATAAAAATAATAAATAAATATCCTAAATCATTCAATTATTAAACTTAAACACTGCAAAGCCAGAGAGAGTGCAATGGCAAGTTAAGAGTGTTCTTCCTTGGTTTAGATTTTTTTTTAATGCCTTCCAATATTAGAAAGTTGGGTTATCAAATATGATTGATCACTAGATTCTAGAAAGAAGAGATTAAAACATAGTGATATGCTGGTCTATGTCCGTAATAAAGATTTTATTTGAAACATAGTATGTGATGCAGGATAAAAATGATGGCATTTTCTCTCTGAGTTTTTGCTCACAGCATGGAGGGGAACACAAATGGACACATATATCCTGCATGGTTTTTCTTCATTCCTTTGGGCATTTAAGTATTTTAGTATGGTAATCGTTGGGCATAATATAAATGTATAGGGTGTATCTTAGGAAGCTCTTTTCAAAGTACATAAAACTATGCTCTGCCTAGATAATACAGATAGAGATGAGTTATTTTCTCTCTCTTACAATGTTAGAACTTAAGATCATCCATTGAAACAAAATGCAGGTAGTTTTAAGACCAACAGACGGAAATCCTTTTGTCCCCCTGTGCATAAATAAACTGTGGAATTTGCTGCCAGCAACTGCAGTAACAGCAACCAATTTGGAAGGGTTCAGGAGGGGACCAGAGGGGTTTGTGGAAGAACACCCGCTAGCATTTGGCTACCTCTTAGGCAGCATGTTTGATATGCTGTACTGGTTGCTGAGAAACACCAGTGAAAGGAAGGTATTGTCTTACAGTCCAAGCCTGTGAGCTTCCCAGAAGTATCCAATTGTCCACTATGTACACAGAAGATGAACTAGACAGGTCTAGGGCATGACTCAGCCCTCTGTTCTTAAGATCTTAGGAGGGTTGGACTAGATTATCCTTGTGGTCCCTCAAATTGACAACTGTATGATCCCCAGAGTTTGCATATGGGACTGGGAATCTCCATCACCACCCATACAATCCCTTGAATTGTAACAGAGATTTGTTCTTCAGGGTCAAAGTGGCAAAGACTTGCCTGGAATTGTTACCTTACATTTTAACGATCCTGAAGGTATATGTGTGAAGTAGGCATGGAGTGAGTTCCAGCTATGACAGAAGCTTAGCTCAGGAAACGGACAATGCTATATCAAGTCCTCCTGTTTACACAGTTGCTGGAACAAGTGTGTGTTCGTAACATCAACACTTCCTCAATGAAGACATTTTATATAAGATCAACAGTCCTCCGATAAACTAATAAGAATCCCAGGCAACTTTGGGGTTGTGTGGGAGATGGAGCTGGTTTCTTAAAGAATGTAAAGATGAAAGTACACCTCCCTTCCCAGAGCCAATGCCTCTGCATCATGGTTATCCCTCCCCATTGAACTCAGGTTGTTATGGATGTTTTTTACCTCATTATGCTCACTGTCACCATTGTACTGTAGTAAGGCTAAGAAAGAGGGTTCATCCAAGGACACTCATGAGTGAGAGGCATTTGGGGATATAGGTTTTATAGTCCAACACTGCGGCCACTACAGCATTCCAGTTATCTCCCAGAATGCAACCATCTGCCAGGGCTGCCATTTTTGCTCTGTGGCCACCTTTGTTTTTGTTTTTAAATGTCACCTGACCTCCTACTCCTTGTTTAAAGCTTAAAAGCTGAAAGCTACTATGAGGCTGAGATTAAATTGTTACAGCTTAAAGAGCAAAAGAAAGGAAATACTGATCAGTACAACTGCTTCCTAATGTAACTAATAATGCGAAAATTATTTTGGTGTTGATTGTGAAGGTTTGTAGTTTCAGAATCAACTGAAGAAAAGGGTTTTGGTGTGGAGGTCTACCCTGTCAAGATATTAATTGAATCTTCTGGGTTCCTTTCATAGCTTTAAAGTGTTCTCAACTAAAAAGGTATAATAAGAACTAGAAAAGTATAGAACAGGAGGAATACTGCTTCCTGACAAGTCAACAGTACTTGTAAAAGGAGAAGCACTTATGAATACCACCTTTAAAAGAGGTTTGCCATCCTGCAACAACAGATAGCTAGATCGCTAGTGAGATAATATTTATTTTGGTCAGTGACCAGATAGACAACAACCAGTAAGTGGAGATATTCTTCGCCCGTGCAAGTGCTCCCAACTGCATCATCCTCAGGCAAGCCAGCAGATGTCAGGCTGAAGGAACCAATGCAGCGATCAGTCAATAAAAAAACCTATCCTAGTGTAACGAACTGCCACTTGTTGATCTTAAAACCAGTAACTCTCCTTGCAACCAATATTGATTCAAAAGAAAGTTCATTTATTAAGAATAAGTGTACAGATCCAAAGCATTGCTGAGACTGAATAAAAGCGCGCCAAAAACTGCTTTTCTTTCTTTTCCCCCCCTTTCTTCGCCCTTAGTTCTTGTCTTCTGATTCCCTTGCTGGCATGGCCTTGAACATTCCAGGGCTTGTGATAAGAAACCATCTGCATCAAACGGTTTCTCCTTCCTACTCCCCCTCCCCTTTTCCAATGGCAGAACCGCAGCATGTAGAAAAAATCATTTTTTTTTTTTTTTAAACTAGCCATATAATAATCTACTATAAAATCTTGCGAGGATTCTGACATACTGCCCCTCCACAGAAAAGGATGTCAGTCTTCTTCACTCTAAAAGGAAAAGCAAAGATACACATAATACAATAACCAATCTAATTGTTAAGGCTTTGTAGGATAAGCATCATAAAATTTTTTAACTAAACGTGGGGCCTTTACATGTTTCTTGTCAACCCATTCAGCCATTGACTTGGGAAAATGTTTCCACTGAATTAAAAATTGAACCCCCCCCCTGTGCTTTCTGCTGTCCAGTATTTCTTTAACTTCAAAATGTTGTTCTCCTTCAACCATCAATGGTTTAGGAGGTACTGGAGAGGGATGCCACTGAGAAGACTCCTTATATGGTTTAAGCAGGTCGCAGTGGAATACTGGATGGATTTTTTTAAAGGTGGCAGGCATCTGTAATCGTAGTGAAACTGGATTAATTACTTTATCGATGACAAAAGGCCCTATGAATCTTGGAGCGAGCTTTCTGGAAGGTTGTAATGATTTAAGATGTTTAGTAGATAAAAGAACCTTATCTCCTACTTTCCAGTCTTTTTCTGGTGTTCTCTTAGCATCTGCAAATTTCTTGTATGTAGCTCTGGCCTCCTGCAACGAGGCAGCAATCTGAGGCCACACTTGTGTCATCTGCTGGATCCACTCATCAACCGAAGCGACTTGAGTGGTCTGCTTAGGCAGTTCTGGGATGGGTACAAAGTCTTGTCCTGTAGCTATTTTAAAAGGGGTGAGACCAGTGCTTTGGTGCACTGCATTATTATAAGCTACTTCAGCGAATGGTAACAGTTCATCCCAATTGTCTTGTTGGTAGTTAATGAAACATCTCAAATATTGTTCCAATACTGAGTTCAGACGTTCACATGATCCCGCTGTCTGGGGGTGGTAACCCGAACTCAAGCCTTGCGATGCCCCCAGTAGTTTTAGGAACGCTCTCCAGAACTTGGCAGTAAACTGGACCCCGCGATCCGAAATTATCCGTTCTGGGACCCCATGAGCTCGGTAGACATGTTGTATGAATAATTTAGCCAATTTGGGTGCTGATGGAATGGCTTGGCATGCCACAAAATGTGCTTGTTTGGAAAAAAGGTCTGTAACTACCCAAATAACAGTCTTTTTGTTGCTTTCAGGCAGGTCTACAATAAAATCCATGCTTATTTGCTTCCAAGGAGCTACAGGGTTTGCTACTGTCTGTAGAAGCCCCATTGGTTTGCCCCCTCTCTTTTTGGCCATAGCACACGTGGGGCATGTGGCTACATATTCCCCTACATCTTTTCTCATTGTTGGCCACCAAAATTGACGTCTGATCAGATGTAATGTTTTCACAAAACCAAAGTGCCCAGCTGTTTTGCTGTCGTGACTTCTTTGCAAAACCCACTTTCTAGCATCTGCAGGGACATATAGCTTGTCTTGCCACCACCATGCCCCTTGTTTGTTTACTAGCAACTGGCTGTTGCTTTTGAACCACTCATCCTGAGCAATCTGGGCATTTAATTTTACCAATAACTCTCCTTCTGGTTGTCCTTCACCCTTTTTTTTCTGAGCTCTAGTGACCACTCTTAGGGCTGCTTGGGTACATGGAATTACTGGAGCGACTACTTCCTCCCGTTTGCTATTGTGTTGAGGCAACCGAGACAGAGCATCTGCCAGAAAATTTTTTCCCCCAGGAATATACTTCAGGGAGAAGTTAAATCGATGAAAATATTGTGCCCATCTCATTTGCTTTGGTGACAGTTTCCTCGGTGCAGTCAAAGCCTCTAGATTCTTGTGATCAGTCCAAATTTCAAATGGATGGGGTGACCCCTCTAACAAATGCCTCCAACAAACTAATGCCCAGCGTACTGCGAACGCTTCCTTTTCCCACACCAACCAGCGTCTCTCAGTCTCTGAAAATTTCCGGGATATGTATGCACAAGGAAACAGTTCCCCCCCTGCCCCCTTCTGCAACAACACAGCTCCCACTGCTACATCCGAAGCATCTGCCTGTATGACAAATGGCTGTTCTGGATCAGGGTGTTTTAAGATTGGTTCAGCCGTAAACAGACGCTTTAAACTTTGAAACGCCTCCTGGCACTCCTTAGTCCAGGCTAAGGGGGCTCCAGGTTTTGATGCCTTCGCCTTGTCCTTGCCCTTGGTTTTCAACAAATCGGTAAGTGGGAGTGCTACTTGGGCAAAGTTGGGTATATATGTCAGAATCCTCGCAAGATTTTATAGTAGATTATTATATGGCTAGTTTAAAAAAAAAAAAAAATGATTTTTTCTACATGCTGCGGTTCTGCCATTGGAAAAGGGGAGGGGGAGTAGGAAGGAGAAACCGTTTGATGCAGATGGTTTCTTATCACAAGCCCTGGAATGTTCAAGGCCATGCCAGCAAGGGAATCAGAAGACAAGAACTAAGGGCGAAGAAAGGGGGGGAAAAGAAAGAAAAGCAGTTTTTGGCGCGCTTTTATTGAGTCTCAGCAAAATGTAACGAACTGCCACTTGTTGATCTTAAAACCAGTAACTCTCCTTGCAACCAATATTGATTCAAAAGAAAGTTCATTTATTAAGAATAAGTGTACAGATCCAAAGCATTGCTGAGACTGAATAAAAGCGCGCCAAAAACTGCTTTTCTTTCTTTTCCCCCCCTTTCTTCGCCCTTAGTTCTTGTCTTCTGATTCCCTTGCTGGCATGGCCTTGAACATTCCAGGGCTTGTGATAAGAAACCATCTGCATCAAACGGTTTCTCCTTCCTACTCCCCCTCCCCTTTTCCAATGGCAGAACCGCAGCATGTAGAAAAAATCATTTTTTTTTTTTTTTAAACTAGCCATATAATAATCTACTATAAAATCTTGCGAGGATTCTGACACCTAGTCCCAATGCCATCCTTTCTTGAACAGTGGGGAACCACAATATAGACGTTACAGCATCTATAGATTCCATTTTCTGGAACAATGGTATTATCTGACTGCCCATGTGGAGGGCAGAAAAATTAAGAAAGATTCTGTTATCCCTCCAGGACCTCTCTGTTCAGGGGTAGCAGTTATGGTAAAAATGGACCAAAAATATTTTAAAAAACAGCAAATCTTCTGGAGAAACGTTCCAAAATTGTGGAAGGAGTTTTAAAAAAATTCCTTGGTATCACTGCTCTCCACACTGAAAGGCCGCCCAGGGGAGAAATGAAAAAGCAGCTACTGGATGGCCAGAGCCTGATGTTCAGAAATTACAGCAATTCGCTCTTTCATTCAATTTATCGATAAAAAGAATCAAAGGTTATTGCAATTCCATCTTGGTCATTTCTCCAGATTTCTTTAATTACTCAGCATTTTGACCACAAGCTCTTTTTCGAAACCAAATGGAGTTGATGCCTGACGTTACTATAAAGTTGTATTATACTGCTATGCAATAGCTCGTTAACGTCACCCATAACCTTCATAAATGAGTTTGTAATGAGACAACCTTGTTGTTATACAGTAGGTATGATTGATGCCGCATATGAGTCAAATGAAGCCACAGTGACCATCTCAATAACACGAACAGCTGCTAAATATTCATTTAGCAGAATGAGTTTGGAAAACTTTGAGCAGATTGCTTTCACAAGGCTGCTTTCAACAAAAGGAAACATAATTAACGAGCTAATATCAGCATGTGTCTGGCTAAGCTAATGAATATCAAATTACACAGAAACCTGTATAAATCATCATTATCCTGAATTTTAATTGAACTTGCAATTAAACATGACAAATTTTATATACACTAAACCTTTAATTTATACTTTCAAACATGGAATAATTTATCATTTTTAGTATTTCATAGTTAATTTCCCAATATGTACACTTCTAATTAACAAGGAGAAGCTTTGGAAAAAAAAGAAGAAGAAAAAATCGCGAACAGCTCTCCTGGTTACAAAATTCTATTTCTGTAGTTTGAACTTTAGGAAGATAACAACTTTATGGTCAAAACCAGCAATGAAGTAACCACATATTTTCACTACAGATCAACATCAGCGGCACAAAAACACTTGAAAAAAAAGGGGGTGGGTGGGAGATGACTCCAAAATCACCACGATATTTGAGTAAGATGCTTCTCTGTAAGAAAAAAAGGATACCAGTTACCTTTTATAAGAAAAGCATAGAATGATAGCTAGAAATATTAATGATAACCACAACGCATGAAGTGGCAATAAACTTGCAACTATCTTCTGTGCCTGTTTCTTCAGAAATCAATCTCACTGATTTCCACTGAACATAAGCCCAGATATGATAGGCTAGATTGGCAGACTAAAACATACAGTTCTTGTGAACTCACATTCTTCTGGGGTCTCTAACACAGGGGATATATCTCCACTGCCATATTATCTGCATAACTGCAACTGCTTCTTTTTTTCAGCATCTGTGTTCCTATTCCTTCTTAACATACCCCAAGATTTCTGCCATTATGTGAGCCTGCAGTGTGCTCTACACCCTCTCGTAAGCCCACCTACTTCTGAGATAACTCAGCACCCTAAATGGTCTTTCCAACTCTATGATTCTATGACTTAATGCTCAAAACTGGATAAACATATGTATAAATTGTAAAATCCTCATAGCAAATGCCTGATACTGAGAGGAAGCATGCAGATTAGAAACAAAAAGAGAAATAGTGTTCATTTATAACCCACACAGGCATGCTTGTATACACACACACACACACACACACACACAAAACTGATGGTGCAAAAGGAGTTTCCCATCATCATTTCATTAGGCTGGAACAAAGTTCTTCCAGGTTTCATTTAGTTATCAGAAAGAAACTTCTAAGCCTGATGGAACTTCAGACGCATTCAAGTGCTTCTGGCCCTAAAGATTGTTCAGGCTGAGAAACTTCAGAACCAACGTATTTACAGGTGATCAGATACAGGAGAGTGAAAGAGGTTTCTCCAGAATTTACAAGCAAAGGCCACCAAAGAGTTTACAACGGGTGAAACTGGTTGGTATTTTCTCATTTCCTGTGCTCTTCTAGCTAGAGCAGGGGGCCAGACGGTACTTATTTATTTATTTGCCACACACTGTCACGCCACTTGCCAGTTCAACCTTGTCTCAAGTTATCAACACTGTCTGAAGAGATAAGCTTCTTCTCAGTTACAAGATGTCACTAATAATCAAACTTCCACGATGCCATCTCGTAAAGAGACTTCTAGAGCCATCCAGGTCACAGGAATTAACTGCCACCAGTCTTAGCGAAACACTAAGCTCATCAATCTCGTAGTAATTAGAATAGCAGCTTTGGAAAAAGTTGGGCCAACAGTGACTTGCTTTTTTTGTTACAAAGAGCTTGGATTTTGTTCCTTTCTTTAAAAAAAATGATGTGAAAGTTAATGATAAGTACCAGTGACGTTGTCGTGGTGACAGGGACAAACAATTCCCTAACTGTGACATTTCCAATGTCCTGCAGAAGAGAAACTGTCCTCTTTGTTATGGAGGGGCATGGCATATTTATGGCTACGGGGCTCACCAGGACTGATGACTGTCGTAATATGCTGTCAAATCCATTACTGTTTTGGATTCCTCCCCCCCCCCCCTTTTTTTTAAGTTCCTGGTGAGGCAGAAATAAAATGATCAAGAAATGCTGAAGTTTCTCTTACTGATGCTAGCAGTATAGCTTATATAATACTAAGGATCCAGTGTGTTTTCTTTACTTCAGTAGTATGTGTTTTGAACCTGATGGTGGAATTCTTGCTCCAAATTCACATTAGTTGGTTATAAGATGCCATAAAGTTCATTGTCCTTTTATCAGGTGCCATCAGGGCATTAAGCAAGAATCAGAGGCACAAAACTATCATTCCTGCTCTTCTAAAGAACAAAATGAATCCTATCAGTTAGTCGTAAGCAGTTTGATCAGCACTATCCAATGGGGCTTTTCAAGGTGGGATAAGAATTTTATCCAGGTCAATATATAAAATTGTGGCTTATTTCTAAGATACTTTGTGGCTAACTCTCTTTCTCTTGAAGTCTCAGCGGTAGAATAGCCTCTTTTTGAGGAAGGAATGATTCCTACAGTTTTGAAAAATGGTTATGGTGAGAGCTGGTTTTGAAAAAAAAAATTCTACTCTTGTCTCTGGCAATATTAATAATGAACTTCTCACCTCTTTCTTTCATCTCTTCATAAATAGTTTATAAAATATTAGGGAAGTGGCTGCAGATTAAGTCCCAGATGTTCTAAATAAAATTGGTTATTTGATTCTGTTCCCATCAGTTTTTAGAAGAATCTCCTGTTTCTTCTGGATCTCTCATCATCTTTCAGTGCCACTGATCACATTATTCTTCTGGGCAGTTCAGTTAGGGGATGAATGGATGGATGGATGGATGGATGGATGGATGGATGGATGCACACACACACTGTATATATGACTCTGCTCTTCAGGTGGGTTCTGTTCCTTTAATCCAATGTTCTTCAAACCTGGCAACTTTAAGATGTGTGGACTTCAACTCCCAGAATTTCCCAGCCAGCATGAATTCTGGGAGTTGAAATCCACACATCTTAAAGTTGCCAGGTTTGAAGAACACAGCTTTAACCTATCGCCTCCCTCAACTTCATACATTGTCTGTCAAGCTTTTTGGTATCATATGAAACTTCTGAATGAGATTGCCATGGTTTTGATAGTACATAGATGACACACAACTCATTCCTTTATCCAGCCCAAAGAAGCTGTGAAAAACCAACATCTGAAGCCAGTTTAGCAGAAGATGGGGGTACCAACATTTATTCAGACAAAAAGGAGTTGTCATTTATTGTGACTCATGTTACTGCCTTTGAACACCACCCCGAGCTTTCACTGATACAGAAAACGATTTTTTTTTTTTGGTCTGATGTTTGCTGGTCGAGCCCTGTCAGTCCAATCATGGCTTGCTCTTTGTTTCTATGTTCTATTTCAAAGGCTGGTCCTAATCTTTTAAGCCACAATGGCTTAGGCTGAAGTTGGCTTAAGGGCCAATTACACTATTTAGGCCTATCTGGGAATTAAGATCTGTTAGATGCTTTGTTTGCAATGCCATTTTGAAGACCTGGAGTGGTGGCATGAGGACTCTTGAATGTTACCGCTAACTGAAATAAGTCAACTGCTGAGACTTGTCTTCTTCTTTGAAGATTTGTCTTCTTCTATATATATATATGTTAAAATACTGAAATACCAGGAAGAAAAAAAACAAATACTGAAATACAAAGAAGGTTAAAAAAAAAAAAGGCAAGATGATACCAAAAAAGATTGCTAGATTTGATTTAAATAGTGAAAAGGTATATTACTTTTTTATGATGTGTCAAACTGCTGTTTGATATGCCTTTCACCAGAAACTGAAGACTAAAGTTAAACACGTAACATTTTGTTTTCCTGATGCTGGCATGAAATAGCACTGTGTTTAGAAACTGCTCACAACGCTTGTGCATTGCATGTTTTCATTATTAACGTTGTAATGCAGTCAGGGGGTGATACTATTACTATTATTAATGTTACTGAATGATAGCTTTTTTTTTTAATGGGTGTTTTTAATCTTAATCTCAGTTTCAAAGGCCCCCTTATTGTAAATCTCTGAGCTGCCCCAACAGGAAGTACAGGGAAGAAACTAGTGGATGTAAACTGACCAAAATGGTTGTTTTCATGATGATGAAAGTTCAGCTGTGTTTGCAACTTTTCCTGCTTTCAAAGTGCTTAGTGAGGGTTGCACTGGGAATTTACCACTGATTAGAAATTATGAAATGATTTCTCTTTATTGGAGGGCTAATTCTCTGGCTGGTTCTCCTTTGTCCCTCATCTGTTGCCTTTGCTGCTGTTATTATTATTAATATCTGTGACTGTTTCAGACAGAGTGGAAGCATTTATACAGTCACACGGGCAGGAATCTCTCTGGAATTGGTTGTTCAATCCTCAGTTAAGACGCAGAGTGTATTAGATGTAAGATCTAATACAGATATCTTATATAGATATAAGATATCTATATAATTATAGATAGCTGTATTAGATATAAGTTGACCTTTCTTGCTAATCTTTCTCTAATTACCAGAACTATATGTGAAAGAACTTGTGTTGTGTGTACCGACAGGATGGAAAAGTGCACTCAGTACTCTTGTATGAGCTCTGCATAACATTTCTGGGTAACTAAACAGTGTGCCTGTGTGTGTGTGTGTGTGTGTGTGTGTGTGTTAAGCACATACTAGCAGCTAGCTTTAATTGGCTATCAGCTTTTCTTGTCCCATCAGTTGCTATAACAGGAGCACATAATAGGGCAAAATAACTAAAGAAGCTTTCTTTAGAATCATTAACATAATTTGATAACTGGGGGTACTTGATTTCTGACTTCTGAACTTTGACTTGAAGCTCAGTGTAAGGTGAAGTCTCACTGATTGGGTTGGCTTCTTTAAAAAAAAAAATCCATGAACACTTCACGTTGCATTGCTTTGTTAACCGTAATTAATGTTCATGCTTGTCACAAGTTGTATTAGATGAAGGAATGGTACTGATGATAAAAGATGTGAGAAAGATACACACATGTCATCCTCCCTAAATGGTTCTGTGTAATTTAAGTTAGGAAAGGAAAAAAACTACCAATATAAATTAAGTATGTTCCCTCCTCTCCGCGACAAGAGCTGCCTGAAGAAAGCAGCAGCTTTCAGATAAACATGACATTTTGTTAGTTTAATGTCCACATCATCCTATCAAAGTTAATGCATGCAAATTTAGAGTGGATTTTTAAAAAAGTCTAATATCAACTAACTGAAAGCAACGTCTTAAACCATTTTAATTTTTTCTCACTTTGCGGTACTGAAAACCTCTGAAAGGTTTCAGTGGCCATCTTTGAACTTGTAATTTTTCCAGCTTTACATGAGCTTCCTCAATATCAGATTTAAGAAAACCTAATTTATTTTCATTATGATCCTACACATAGCTACTCAGAAGTAAATCTCCCTGTGTTTAAGGGAACTCTACCCAAGAAAGAATATTAGGATTCATCTTGGAGAGAAATCTGCCACCAAGCATTTCGCTAAAATCTGCTGTTAAGAATGGATGAAAAATCCAACCTATCAGTATGTTTAGATGAATGAACGATGAATGAACGATTTCAGACCTGCTGAATAGAAGGGACAACTGCAAAATAACTACCAGCTCAAAACACAAGCCCTACACTATGTGCATTGGAAGAAAAAGTACATACAAAAATGCATTTTCCTTTGGGAAAAAAATATTTGTAAAAATGTATACCCAAGGAAAACTCTATATTAAATGTGCATCGCCGATAAATTTGCATTAAAATGCTTACAAACATTTTTGTAACCTTTTAAAGCCGAGTTTGAGGAATTGGTAAAACACATTTGCTAAAATGAGAAATTTGTCAAAACCAAAAATAGTTAATCATTTTGGGACAAATGTGAGTGATTTTATCAGCAAAATTTTTGCAAATTTGATACAGGAGATTTCAATAGCCCCTTGGAGAGGAGAATGTAACTACATTAACCATCCAAAATAACTCTTCTGGGCGACACTTCCCTGACACTGAAAAGGCTTTAACATAGGCCCAACAAGCCTATATTCACTTGGATTCAGCCCAAACCTCTCTCTATTCTTGCAGCCATGTCCTTTGATCCTTTCTCTTCCTCAAAAACCAAGGAAATTAAAATCTGAATTCCAGGAGGGGATGCTTAGAAGCTGAAGTATCAAGTTTCCTGGTCCCCTTTCACAGACCAAACAGAATTCCCTGGATCCATTAATCCCTGAGGATGTTCTGGTTTAATAGGTCTCCTAACTATGGAAAGATTAAGACTCTCAATAAATCTATACGCTATCAGGTATACTTTTTCTCCTTTGGACAAGATATCCAACCACAAATCATCTTTACTGATAGCAAAAATCATATTAAGATCAGACTACTTTATCTCTTGAGTTGCAGTTTGGGAAGGTCCTCTCTACAGTGGAATGGAGTAACATTTCTATGCCTGGCTTTACAATCAGTAATTCCCAAACATACCAAGAATTCACATTCCAAATATTATCCTCCTTTCAATGGTTTTACATGTGCTTTAAATGTCTGTTAGACAGAAGCCCTATTCAGGCATTTCTGAAATCACTAAATTCCATGTGCAAATGCCTGAAGAGTTTCTATGTGATCTGAAATCCTGTACTGTTAGGATTTAAGATCACATGGAGACCTCCATGCATACACCCTTGGGGTATTTGTACTTGGCATGCCATCCCTTCCAGTGGCACATCACAGACAAGAAACTGGAGAAAAAAACACTTCCCTATGGCAAGGCTTTCCATTGTTCAAGCCTTCTAATATCATATTTGAAACAGAGCATGACTTCAGTGGGCTGTTCTGGCCACTAAGGTCACCAAAGAGTTCTAGGTACCTCAAAGCTGGAGTCTATAGCACTTGAAGAGAATGGCCAGTAGATAAGCAGAGGAATCTCGGCCTTTTGGTGGTCAGCTACCGACTAGTAATTGAGATCAAAATTAAACCCAGATGCTTCTGAAATGCTATTTATTTATTTACAGGACTTATATGGCCACCTATCTCATATGATGACCCTAGGAGGCTCACAACAATCCACAAAAAACAGTTAAAAACAAAAGTATCCTCTTCCCAGACAATCAGACCAATCAACCCCCATCCTAGTCCAATGCTTGGGAGAAGAACCAGGTCTTCACAGCCCTCCAGAAGGCTAAAAGGATAGGGATCCTCAGATCTCAGGATTTCTTGCCCCAGTCCCCATCAGCTGGAACCAAGAAAGCCATAATCCTGTACTGCCTGAATTGGGGGTGAGGGTGCCAACTCACTCCAGGATCTGAACCCTAGTTTGGAATTGCCCCTTCTACCTTAGCTCAGTGTTCAGTTGGGCTCTTCCAGAACATTGTAATCGCACAAGTGTTTTGTTTTAAGACTCCATTTGAAATGGTCTTAATAAAGCCATCTGAATGTTATATGCCCTAAAGACAGAGATTCTCAGTTAATGCAGTAACTTTATATCTAATTCATCTCAGTAACCTACTATTTATTGGATTACCCCAACCATGTGATTTCACCCCATGCACATAAAATGACAACAGTTTTTTGAGATGAGATGAGATGAGTCACATGTCTGCCAGGCATGATTGGAATAATACCTTCAGCAAAGTCTTTAGCATTTTAACACCAAAGTGGCTTAGCAAGTAGCTGAATAATATGCATTCTATGGTGGCACTGAGAAAAAAAAAGTTTAATATCAAAAAGATAAAATGTTAATATTTTTGTTGAAACAAAATCAGGCATTTAAAACAAAGTGAGGATTTCTATACAATTATTGACATGAATGCTTAATACACTAATGTGGCAAATATATTTCAATTAGGTCATATAAATGTTAGAAAATGTATTAAAAAAATCAGTACCCATTTGATTTTAAAATATTATTTGATTTATTTTGGGGGTGGGCCAACACATTTCTATTTATTTTAGCCCTAAACCTTTTAAGGAACCACTGTTTTAATGCACTGGTTTCTGAATTTTTAAACTCATTTTTCAATATCCCCATGGAAGTATTGCTGAGGTGTAAAATATATATCTCTTGACAAAATTAGAAATTAAGACTGAGCTTGTAATATAAAATTAAAGGAAGATTTCAGAAGATATTCACAAATCTTTCACAATGGAAAGGTTATTCAAAAATAGTTCCTAAATTTTTGAAGGTTTTGTTGTTATTGTTAAATCTTAATAATTTCAATTAAAAAATGTTACCCAATTAATCAGTGATATTATCTATACATACACAAACAGACATTGGGCAAGCTCAGCAGGAAGAACTATCATTATTTTGAACTACTTTCGTTTGTATTCTAACTATATTTACTCAACAATGTCAAGGCATATCATTATTAATGTATTTTTTAAAGCACTGCATATATTCCAGTAACTTCCTCATTATTAAATATTACTATTTCACTTCAGAATCTGTAATAATGAAAGAGCATTTTAGGAAAGTTTTTTTTCTCAGAAAGCCAGCGAAAATAGCTACCCAAAAAACTAAGGTCCATTACACCCTAATGACCGACCACCACTTTATTGTGGCTTGAACACTGTTAGGCACCAAAAGGAGGATCTAATGCTTAAAGCGATGTGAGAAGGCAGGTCAGGATGAGAAGCAAAGAAAATAAGGGTCAGGAATCTCTCTCCAAGCAGCATCTGACAGAGACGGAGTAGGGCTGCCAAGAAACACTTTGAACTGAACTGAGAAGGTGGGGGCAGAAATTCCAAGAATGTCCATGAGCACAAGCTTTGATGTCTACATGACAAGCCAAGAAAACTAAAGAACAGCATAAAAGCGAGCCTGAACAACATAGCCACCCCACCATATCTAAGAGAACAAGACCATTATAGCAACACAGAAAACAACACTCAACAAGAAAACTAGGATCATTTCTTAGCAAAAAAGGTTTTATACAGAACGTGCAAGAAAATATTTCTCCACATATGGCCACTGAGCAAAAGAATTTGACGTGACCCTCTTCAACTCAGTCATGGAGAAAATCTATCTGTGTGGTCACTAAGAGTTGACAGCGACTTGAGGGTACATAATCAATCAATCTTTGACTCAGTATTTCCCCCTACAGGGCTTAAAATCAGGGGCATGGAAAACGATATTTTGTGGTCCAGCCTAGAGTTTACTGATTAGTTCACCAGATCAGAGGTACAACACATTAAAACGTGGGGGGGGGGGGGGCTTCGATCACAAGTCTGCGGCCACCACCTTGACTTTTTTTATGCACACCCCTCCCCCGCAGATATCCCTGCACTAAATCTTTAAGAAACATCAGAAATGTAGGCTTAGCCAACCATCCAGCAAAGGAATGGAATGCCAAGAGAGCAAAGAAAAGTTACTCATGAGCAAGGCCTTCTTGTCCCCTTTCTCCATTTACATCGCTGCAGGTTTCAATAAAGCATTCTGTACATTTTTATAGAGCGATTGTTCACAGCAACCTATACCTTCCTTTCATAATCTCTTTCAGCAAAGTGGAGATCATTTTGATTCCAAGCGTAGAAATTGGTACAACAGAACCATTTCATCTGGGCAATTCAAGCTTACAAAAGAAAAAAAAAGGGGGGGACTTAAAAATATCAGTGATGCCTCTCCCCCTGCTCCAAAAAACCAGAATGACAAAATTGCCACAGCATTCAGCAGCTCTTCTGTAATGAACGGGATGCTCTATCATCTTCATGGGTAGGTGCAGAACACAGGCAAATGACCAGGTGGTATCTGCATATCTGAAGAGTGATGTCTCTGCTCTGCTGTCATCAAACCCAAGCAATTAAGAACAATCAAGTGGGTGTTAATTGGATATAATGGAACAATCTCCAGCCGGCCTGAGCCTACTATTTTGCCTCTTGCTAGTAATTATGAACACTAAGTACTCTTGCTAATCTCCTCCTTTCCCATGAAGCCAAAGAGAGGTCCAGTATTTACTCAGCTGATGGCTTGTTTTGTCTGCAATTTAGTTTGTTTTAAGCCAAGAAACTCATAATTTGCCAAGCTGTCACCAGCTGCTGGCATTGGACAAAAGGATGAGAAACTCCTCCGTGACAACAATTCAGAACGTATCATCCAAGAGAAAAGGGCTGATCTTAATTAAACTGACCTCTACTGACATCTACAGTAGCAGCCGCACCTGGACATTCAAAGAGTGAAAAATTGAAGTTATAAATTTGTATTACTGCACAGAGCTTATAGCAGGTGCGTGCATCTCATTCTGAAAAGGAGTCTGTTTCAAGCAGAGTTCCCCTTTAATAAGGGTGATGATTTTATCCTCCCACCATCAGGAAACTGGCGCAACTTCGATATTATTCTTTGAAAAAAAGCACTCCACTCTCAGATGTCAAGCAACGTGGTACAGAGAAGAGTCTGATCAAGAGATAGAAATAGAAATGGAGTATCCACAGGCAAGCAGGTGGTAGGGGTGCAGCTTAGGCCCACCTACTTAGGAATTCCTCCCCCCCCCCCCGCAATATGTGAGTATGCCGTGCACCTGAGTAAACATAGGGCTGTTTTTAATTCTGACTCTACACTGATGAAATGGTGTCACTAACAAATAGGATTTCTCCTTCTCCTTCACCCGTTCAACCCATGCTGGCTGGGGAATTCTGGAAGTTGAAGTCCACCCATCTTAAAGATGCTGAGGGTGAGGAACACTGCTATATGCAGTAACCATTATTTAGTCAGTGAGTTTTTAGAATAACAGGAGATGAACTTAAAGGAAGTGAGAAAGGGTTTTGTTTTCCCTGATAGGAGGTTTACCATATTGCAAGAAAACATGCAAATGGCATTAAGAGCAAGAAATAAGCATTCATGTCACTTAATTATTATGGCTTTCATGAAGCCGCATGGTTTAAACAAGGGATGGGCATCTTATTTTGTACCTGTACATCTTGCTTTAATATTTCATTAATTGTCCTCAAAGGGCCATAGGAGCGGGAGGGCAAAGCTTCTCACCTATTTGGGAGAAATTCCCCATTCTGAAGGGGTAAAATTGTTGCCTCAAGGCCCTAAAATCCTCCAAAATCCCCTCAAATGGGCCAAAGTGGATACTAGGGAGTCATAAAAAGAAAAAATATATATTTAAGAAATAATTAAAAACAAAGTTCAAATTGAAGCCCCAGTTTTTTCTACTAGGAATCTTTACAGTACAAATAAATAACAAATATCACAATCTATGAAGATATATGCTGAAGGCCACTAAGACAAATCTGGCCCAACTTTGGAAAAGAAATAGTTTACTGGCAAAACCAAACTTGGGGAATTCACAGCAATGGCAAAATTAACAGTATACGTCCAGAACAGAATTTTGACTAAATTTAAGCAAGAATGTTTCCATATATATTACATGTCACACAAGAGGGCAAACACAAATACTCAGAGTATGGTTTTTTAAGGGGGAAATATTTGATGTAAAGATCCAGAAGGAATTTTAATGTTTATAAATAATTTGATCAAATCACCAGTCAGGTACAATATGGGGGGATCTAGAACTTAATCTTGCTGTTACTGATTGTTTTTAATATTTATTTTTCATTTTTCTTTTTTCTTTTCATATCAAAAGATCATGTGCATTTATCTTAGATGATGATAAATAGTGGTGAATCAATATAAATATTACAATTTAGAGTTTTGTAGTGATTTATGATCATTTCTCAAGATGATACATGATTTTAGTTTTATATATTCAATTAATTATTTAATCAATGAAATAATGAAGTCATAAATTATAAATGTTATGACAATTGTAAATTCTGTTTATTTACTGATATTTTCACAATCTCAGAAACCCCAAATTCACAATCTCAGAAAATTAGAATAGTGTGAAAAGGCTCAATATTCTAGGCTCAAAGTGTCCCACTCTAATCAGCTAATGAATCCATAACACCTGCAAAGGGTTCCTGAGCCTTTCAATGGTCTCTCAGGCTGGTTCAGGAGGAATCACAAGCATGGGAAAGACTGCTGACCTGACAGTTGTGCAGAAAACCATCATTGACACCCTCCATAAGGAGGGAAAGCCCCAAAAGGTAATTGCAAAAGAAGTTGGATGTTCCCAAAGTGCTGTATCAAAGCACATCAATAGAAGGTTATGTGGAAGGGAAAAGTGTGGTAGAAAAAGGTGCACAAGCAGCAGGGATGACCGCAGCCTGGAGAGGATTGTCAGGAAAAGGCCATTCAAAAGTGTTGGGGACTTTCACAAGGAGTGGACTGAGGCTGGAGTTAGTGCATCAAGAGCCACCACACACAGACGGATCCTGGACATGGGCTTCAAATGTCATATTCCTCTTGTCAAGCCACTCCTGAACAACAAACAACGTCAGAAGCGTCTTACCTGGGCTACAGAAAAAAAAAAAAAAAGAAGTGGTCTGTTGCCCAGTGGTCCAAAGTCCTCTTTTCTGATGAGAGCAACTTTTGCATCTCATTTGGGAACCAAGGACCCAGAGTCTGGAGGAAGAATGGAGAGGCACACAATGCACGATGCTTGAAGTCCAGTGTGAAGTTTCCACAGTCTGTGTTGATTTGGGGAGCCATGTCATCTGCTGGTGTTGGTCCACTGTGCTTCATTAAGTCCAGGGTCAATGCAGCCGTCTACCAGGAGATTTTGGAGCACTTCATGCTTCCTTCCACAGACGAGCTTTATGGGGATGCTGACTTCATTTTCCAGCAGGACTTGGCACCTGCCCACACTGCCAGAAGTACCAAAACCTGGTTCAATGACCATGGGATTACTGTGCTTGGTTAGCCAGCAAACTCGCCTGACCTGAACCCCATAGAGAATCTATGGGGCATTGCCAAGAGAAAGATGAGGGACATGAGACCAAACAATGCAGCGGAGCTGAAGGCCACTGTTGAAGCATCCTGGTCTTCCATAACACCTCAGCAGTGCCACAGGCTGATAGCATCCATGCCACGCCGCATTGTGGCAGTCATTGCTGCAAAAGGGGCCCAGACCAAGTACTGAGTACATATGCATGCTTATACTTTGCAGAGGTCCGATATTGTTCTATTTCCAATCCTTGTGTTATTGATGTCATGTAATATTCTAATTTTCTGAGATTGTGAATTTGGGGTTTTCATAAGCTGTACACTATAATCATCACAATTATACCAAAGTAAGGCTTGACATATCTCGCTTTGCATGTAATGCGTCTATCTCATATATTGGTTTCACCTTTTGAGTTGCCATACTGACATAAATGAACATTTGCACGATATTCTAATTTTTCGAGTTTCACCTGTATAATAATAACCTTTGCCTTAAATATATTTATTCTCTATTCACACCTCAGATATAACTACCTTTCTAAGGCAAGTTATTCCTTCTTATTACAAGTCATGAGAAATAACGTTTAAGGAAGAAAAAAATATTTTGTTCAGCCACTAAGAGGGCATACTAAGATCAGTGAAAATGTGAATTACCATGGAAATCCTGATATTTCCCGGGTTTCAGGTTGTGATTTGTTATTCAAAATGCTCCTCTGTAACTATTTATGAACATTTTATTAATGTGTAGGATCTGTTCTTCTGACATATGGCTAAAACTGTATAATGGCAAGCTGCTGTTTGACAATAAATGATTGATTAATTGACTTTCAGAAAGGGTTTCCTTCATAAATCTATTGGAGTTGTCAAGCATGTAAAGTAGGATGGAATCGACAATGAACTAGAGGCCAGAAAACCACGCCAAGCTGTTCATGCAGAATCGGAGGCTTGGAGATTCTGTCTGTCTGTCTGTCTGTCTATCTACCTACCTACCTATCACTGCAAAACGAAAACAAAAACAAAAAACTCCCAAGATCTTGTTATTCTGCCTTTGGCAAAATAATAAGGAGGTATCATTCTAGTTCCAGATCCCCTGTTCTCCAATCCATCCCCTGTTCTTGGCAAACGAAGAAAACTGCACAATGCAATGGGAATATTAGAGTTCTCCTGTGCGTCTAATGTGTCTTCGCAGGGACTGAAGGATAGGGAAGAATATCAGTGTACTTCCAACTGTTTCCCTTGATGGTAACTCCTCAATCTCAATCTCAAAGCAAAAGAAAACAAACAAACAAACACAGAACAGAGAAGATCTGGCCTGGGAAAACCAATCTGGGGAGAGGGTAGCCTGAAAAGGTGAGGGGTGTCCGTTGTCCACTGTAATCTGCACCTAAAAATAGCTCCAGGAATGCCTATTTCAGGATAGGTGGCACAAAAAAACTCTGTACGTTGTAATGCAGAGACAGAATAGAACTTAAAGATGGAAAAATAAGAAACAGGATGAAATCAAACTTGACTGATTTATCCAAAGAGGAAGACATTTCTAGTTTCAGACCTGAGATGTTCTGAGATGATAACTTGCAAAGAACTCGTTCAGAAATGGGAGAGGATCATCAATCTGAATGGTTTAATAAGATGATTCCACGCTGAGCCAAAAAAAAATAAAAATTGGTAACTAGTGGGCTTTTACTTTCAGATAGATTAACCAATGGAAAATGTAATAATAAAGCAGCATGGGGAGATTGTTGCAGAGGCGACACAGCCACAAAATGTGAATTATCAGCAGCCAATCATGCTATGCTTCCATATTCCCTGATCTGGCAATTCCTCTTATAATCACCTTCTTGTTTTTAATATATTAGAAAATAAGAATTTCCCAGCCAGAAAAAAAATAAATTATACTTTACAGCAAAACCCTAGCCCACTTTGCTAGGAATTTTCCAGAAATTTCTGCTTAAAGCATTGCAGTTATAATGTACCATATGTGCATATTTGTAAATGAACATACACATGACCTAGTTCTTGTGAAATGGCTCTGGGCCTTTATAATGCCAAATATATGCAAAATGATTTTAAGGAAAAGAAAACTGCTGAATAGGAAGATCTTAGTAATACAGTCCTAGGCATATTGCTTGGAAAAACATTGTACTATATTTGTTGGATGTTAATTTCAGGCAAATGTCCACAGTATTTCAATATGATCTGCATACCCATTGTTCTGAATCTACAGTGGTGACTTCTTCAGAGAACTTCAGCTTAAACCTAACTGCTAACGCACAGCTTCCAACTTTCTGCAAATCCCAGCTAGTGCAAATGCCAGGAAACTCATCAGATCTGGAAGGCACCAGGTGGGGAAGATGAGAGTCACCAGCTTTCTTGAGACTCATAATATGGGGCTCCAGGGATACGGCCCAGAAGTCAACAGCTCAAATTATTTATTTAGTTTTTGTGTGCCATCCACTCAATTCTAAAACAGGGGGATGCATAGAGAAACTCATGGAAACTGACTGAGTGACTTTGAACCAGTCACTCTCTCTCCATCTTGGCTGTTCCACGATGCCCTGAATGGCTCCCATCCTGACAATGTTCAGGGAGCTATTGAAGACCTAGCTATTCTCCCAGGCTTTGGCAGGTTGATGGTTAAGCCCCTTCAGAATGAGTTTTTTGCGGTTTATACTTTTGTCTTGGGGCCATTCGTGATCTCTTTTTGTCTTTTTTTTTTATCTGTAAGCCACACAGAATCATTGATCTATAACTGTATTGTTGTTGCTGTTGATAGGATGAAGCACACTGTGTGTCATGCTGAGCTGCTAAAAGAAAAGCAGGATAGAAATATAGCCAGAGTATCGCAAACCAAGGTATCTTTTGCAGCCAGTCATTACCAGTTCAAATCCCATAGTGTATTTATATGAATATTCATATTTCCCAACTCTTGCATTGTTGATGCCTGTTCCCCCATTTTGGAGGTACACTTTTGGAATAGTTTAGTTCTCCATTCTTGTTTTAAGCATCTTAAGTACTTTTGGGTTATTGAGTACCTTGCCATCCCCCAACTATTCACCTCAAATTCCAGATCATTTATAAACAAATTAAAAAGCACCAGCTGCAATAAAGACTCCCAAAGGATTGTCCTCTTTAAGGCTCTATATTGTGTCAATTTTCTATTCATCTGGCTCTGGAACTTTCTGTTATTTAATCATTTGCTTAACTTCTTAATCCCTCATACTACAACTGATAAGTTTGCAGAATAGGCTTCGTCAAGGGACTTTGCCAAAAGCCTATTAAAAAGCCAAGTCAATTGTATTTAACCAGATCATTCCTATCCATGTGATTATTGACTCTCTCAAAGGAATCTAAAATATGAAATTTACTGTCCAAAAAGGCATGTTCTGTATTCATAATCATTTCACCTTTAACAGTATCTTCATCCAATTTAGTCAATATAGATGTTGGGTTAACTGGTATGTAATTTCACAGATTCCTCTAAATCCCAGAGAGAGAGAGAGAAAGAGAGAGAGAGAGAGAGAAGGGAACACTTTCAAATCCTCTACTTTGTCTATGTATTTAATCAATGTATATAGCTGTTCAATCAACATGTAACTCAGGAAAGCATGCATAAATAAAAGCAACACATTATATCACCAAAATTTAAATTAAAACTTGAAATATAATAAAACATATTGCACCCAAGGCAACTTCATCCAGCCCAAACAATCCAAAAAATAGACACAAAACATGCATCTCAGCAACTCCCACCTGAGATTTGGTTAGTCCTGACTCTGCCTACTTTTGTGTTCTCCCCACCCAGCACTTGGGGAAAATGGATGATTTTTTTTCCCAGCCCTTATGTATTTGTATGTTGTTGTTTTGAACTGTTTTTTTTAAATATTTTATTTTATTGTCTGGTCTTTATTGGTTATTACTTTTATGGATGATGTATCCTGAGTTATGAGCTGAATAGGGCAGCTATATAAATTAATTCACTAACTAACTAAATATCTCCCATCCCATGCCTGGGGAAAAAACCAGGTCTTGAGAGCCTTCTGAAAGGCAGTAGATTTGGGTCCATCCAAATCTCAGCGGGAAGGCTCTTCCATAGGACAGGCATAATGAAAGAGAAGACATGTCTCCTGAGACCCTCCATATAATACTCCTTGAGTAACCCAGACCATGCCCACCTTGCCAGATCTTATCAGACAGCAGAAATAATCAGACAGACAATCCTGCTAGTACCAGGTGCTGTATTTGTTAGAACATCTAGAAGAATTTGGTGGTGGATACCACCGGTGAGTAGTGAACTTGTTTGTTTCCAAGTTTAGCTCAGGGTGGTTGTCGGTCACATCTAGAACTTTGCCTTTGGCCATTACAGTTCTTCAGATCCCCTTCATGGAAAAAAATCAGTTCAGCTAAGCTTCCATGTTCTTTGGTGGTAACAAAAAAGAAAACTCATTCCTTTACTACTCTTTAATTTCATTTCCTTTGCAATCTGATGAATGGTTTCCCTGGTTTATTTCCCATTTCATATACATTTTTTAAAAATTGCATTACAAGATTCTTTTTTTTTTTTTGCTTACATAAAGTTTTTTTTTTTAATGGCTTTGTTCATTTCATCTCCTTCTGACAATGCTTCCTTTTGTGAAGGAAGCCTTTTCTTTTCTAAAATATTCCTTTCCATTGCTCATTTACCAGGCGAATACCTTTCTAGATTTGGGGAAAACTTTCCTTTCCTGTAATTTACATTTCAGATTACTTCCTGTTGTGGGTCTGAGTATCCTCCAACATTTTGCAGAGAGTGAATACTGTTGATCTTTCCTTCCAATTTCCTTTTTACTAATTGCTTCCTTTATATTAGCCTTTTCTGGGGAAATCAAATGTGATGTTGCTGGCCTTGGTTGTCAGGTTTCTATACTTTTGGTCACTGCTTCCTATCAGGTAAGCAACATCTGTATCTCACAGAAGATCTGGAGCACCATTTAGGGCTAGGGCTAAAATTATCTCCCCTCTGAATGCTTCCATGACCAATTATTTTATAGCACTGTCATTGAGATTACCGAACATTTTATCTCTTTGCTTTGACTACAACAAAGCATGAGACCAATTGTTTGATGTATTATTACAAACGATTCTGCCTCAATGCCTCATTCTTAATAAGGATTCCAGGTTTATCTTGATAGACCAGAAGAGCAGCGATGCTACATTCTGATTTTGGCAGTGTTAAAACTTGTGGGCCCTGGCAAGCCTTCGAACAGAAATAAAGCAGAGCCTGAGGCATTGGCCAAATAGGTCCCTAGTGAGAAACACCTGGAAGAAGATGGCCCGAGCATCTGCAGCGACAGATAGTTCAAACCTCCACATGAAGCATATTACAGTTGCCCAGCTGAGTTGTAATGAAGGCCTGGATGTCGCACAAATAGGGACTCTTTCAAATGCAGAGCTCACATCAAAGCCCACCCGACAAATAATATGCTGATTTGGTCATGTAGGTGGCATAAACAGCAGCAGTTTCTTTTCTCTCTTCACTCCCGCCAAGAGGATTAGCTCAGGGTGGTTGACTCCCAATTTGCTCATCACTTATAGGATTTGTGAGGAACAGACAGGGCTCCTGTTTCTCCAGTCCAGGATCTGAATTTAGCTAACTTAAAAAACATTGTCAAGCTTACCCAGAAATGTGTAAAATGTCAAAAATTCAAAAAAAAAAAAATTAATTGACTTATTACCAATATCTCTTCTTGGCATGACCTTTTAGTCCTCTATATAACACATTGCCTACTTTTATTACCTTTGGGCTGACAGTTCCTAATATATTCTTTCCTACAGGATGATATCATCTGTCCTTGGATGGAATTAACTAAAGCACCACACATTTAGAAGCTGACATTAATCCATAGCCACAGATTTTTAACAGCTGCTAGAATAAATATTGTTTCCATACATTTAGTTCTGTAACTATGACTGGCTGAACTAAATTGAGATTAAATGTACATCAATAACATCAAAATGAAGAGGAGGAAAATGATAAATTTAAAGTTTGAGAACCTGCACATATATAGACGAGAAACAATACTGATCGTAATTAGCAAAAAATAATTCAGCTACAGAGTGAACTGAACATTAATTGCTCTGTCTAGCCTTGCTGTGACTGTATTTCTTTACTCGCCATGTGTACAAAGAAAGATGGATAATGAAATACCAGGATAATACTATGATATATTGTCCATGAAATACAAACATATATACTTTTTTGGCAATCCATGAATCTGGTAGTATATCAACGTGCAGGCAAACCATTAAGACTTCTGAAAATAGTGTGACTGAAAGAACAAATGGAGGTAATAATAAATCTTACTACAAAAGGGAATCATGCAAGAAAATCCCTATGTACCCATTTGCAAACTTTATTCTAGGAAGTCAATTAAAACATCGTATATTCAATGGGAGTAGTTTCTCTCATTTCTCCTTGACTTATGAACAGAAAATTGCACACCAGTAAATTAAAGGAGAGTAACATCTGCAGCAAACTAGTCCATTTTCTCAAAACAGCAGTTTAAAATGTATAATTAGCTTCCCTGAAACCAAATTATTAGCCTCTGAAAACTGTTTAGGCCATTCTTTGCACTAATATACAGAACAGGACCTCTTGACCTTCCTAGTTAATCCCAAAAATGCCCACTGAAAGCAAGTAACAGGTTAACTGTCTCATGCCATTGTTTTAAATTAGCACGTTTTGTCAGCAGTGCAGCACAATGCCTCTGATCTTTCAATTTATTTGCATACGTCCTGTTGGGTATGAACAAAAACAGTGGTATGAGGTTCAAGATATTCATAGTGTCCTAAAATAAATGGAACATGGGAAACCCATGGGGGGAGGGGGAATGAAGAAAGAAAAGAAACAACCAATATTGTGGGGAAAAAATTATAACATTTAATTTATCTTAAAATAGCATGTTGAAATGTCTAGTTGTGTTCATTTCAACTTCTTTCCAACTAAACAATGAAGCCCACTATAATATCGAGTAATATGTATTCACCTACTGCATTATTGAGATGATGATCACAATTCCTTGATAACCTGAATTTACAGAATAATTCTCTACTATTAAATAAGGAGTTATCAAGGGCTACTGCCTTTAAAAACTTCTAACAATAAAATTACAGAGGCAGCTAATAAGGGACACAGGAAATCTTTATGGCTAACCAATACCAACAAAAGCTGTATCCCTTTATATCACTACAACGCTATAAAAGAACATTCAATCAAATAATTGCATTAAAATATCTGAGATTATGGAGGTGCTTGATACTTTCTCTTGAAATTATATGCACATTTACTACATTTGTGAAAAGTCGTTTAAACTTACTTCTGAACAGACATATACAGTAGCCTTCCCGAGCCCCTGCACAGACTAATTGAAAGTTCTGAGTGTTGTAGTCCAGAAAAGTGTCAGACTGAGGAAAGCAATCTTATACTATTAGAAACGTTTCTTCACCTTTTAAATATGCATCCCATAAATGCCTAAAATGTATTTCGTTTGCATGATAAATGATTGCTGAACTTCATCAATTTGTCAAGTTTGCCCCTCATTCCAAATTCCATTTCCATATCAGTTTTTATTATAATGACTGATACTTACAATATTGCTATTTGTTCTGTCTTAAATGCAAAGTTGCCTTTGAATCAGGCTGAACTCCTGATGACTTCATGGGTACACCCATGCAAGTTTTGGGGGTATAATATTAATGGCGTTTGCCATTGCCTTTTTCTGGGAAGTTTCTTTGATTTCCTAGTCTGTTTCTACAGCTTTGGATTTTCCAGGTAGTCCCCCATTCTAATACTAACTAGGGCTGACCCTGCTTAGCTTTCTTGATTAGCTTAGATTAGCCAGATGCTACCATGGCTAAGGCAGTTCTACCCTGGAAGTACAGTTGATTGTTAATATTTAAGGTACAGAAAAAAATTCTCTGATTTCCCCTATTATTTCATTCATTCATTCATTCATTCATTCATTCATTCATTCAATTTATATGGCCACCCATCTCATGAAAAAGTGGTTCTAGGCAGTATACAATAAGAGTATAAAACAGTTAACTTATAAAAAACAATTATTTTAAAAAATTTAAAATCACAAAGGCTAAGAGAAGACAGCAGATGTTAACAGCAATGGAGCCACCTCAGTGCCTCTCCGGTCCCCTGGGGCCCCCAGGCCTAATGGCATAACCAGGTTTTGAGGGAAAATCAACAGGGATGGCACCAGCCTCACTTCAGGAAGAGGATGTTCCACAAGGCAGATGCCACAGCAGAGAAGGCCCACCTCCTGGAACCCACCAAGTGTAGATCCCTAGCTGTCAGGCCTAGCCCAAAGAACTCCAAGAGACCATGTAAATTCAGTCCAGCAATGTTTATTAGCTATAACCTCTAGCAAGAATCTTCCCAGACTGAAACCCCAGCTCCCAAGTAATGCCAGCCATAACATTGTGAATTCCTCAGGGAGGTGTCAGTCTCATCCTCTTATCTTTCCCTTGTGCCTCAGGAGATGAAAGAAAACGTTTTTCTCCCTGAGTTTGGCCTTCATAATTCCATTCCATCACACTAGCAGACAGGACCCATACCATGCCTCTTCTGCCATCTGATGGGACCTATTAGATCTATGGGCCTACCTATTCTAATTTTATAAAACTGGAAAATATATTATTTATGCAGTCTACACACATTGATTTCTTTAACAGCAAACCTGTTTAGTTTTGTGTGTTGTGCAAATCCAGTCTATTAGGTTTCAGCATGGATTCAGAAAATGGGTTAATTCAGTAAAAGCAGGCCAACCATGTTGTATGAACACAGGCAATGGTTTGTCAAAAGCTATTCAATTAATAATTTTATGGATAAAAGATCCATCACTCAATCTAATAAAACTTTATTAAAATGTAGCTTAGTAAGTTGAGGATATTGCCCATCCTAGCTGCTAGAGTTTCCCTCAGAACATTCAAAAATGCCTGCCTCCCATGGTGAGCAATCTTAATGTACCCCTTACAACTGCACAGGGGACTATGTCACTGTGAGATCAAGCTTCATGAAATAGTGATTTATTACAATTCAAATTACAGCATCCTCTTCATATCTGTAAGGTCTGCTTGTAGTCAAACTCATCTTCTGATGATTTTCATGGACACATGTAGCCTTCTTAGCAACAATACTGAAATCATTTGCTATTGCCCTACCTAGAACCCTGGTATTTCATGGTGATCTCCTATCTAAGAACTGACCAAGTCTGACCTGCTTAGCTTTTCTGAGCTCAGCCAAGGTCAGCTAGGTTCTGACAACTTGTACTGAAGACCAAATCACTGTGCTGACCTATGTATAACTTCAGCAATATAGTTTCTCAGTTATCGGTGGAGACTAAGAAGTCCCAGACTGACTCTGTCAAAATAAAATGAGCATGAACATTGAGTTTTCCAAGACCAGCATCCTGGGATTCTCGGGAGTAGTCATGGGATAAAAAAATAACACAACAGATACTTGTACTTGCAGCATTTTTACAGTTAAGCCTACTTTTATGAAACAAGGGTAGTTCTTAGATAGAGAAGATGTGATTTAAACAGGGTTTCCCCATACACCAAAGGGGAGAGGGAGAGGGAGAGGGAGAGAGAGAGAGACTGTGATTGCAAACTATCTGTGCTCTGATTTAGAGGTGGAATGCCAGAAAACACGTGTAGAAAACTCCTTAAGTTTTTATTTTGGAGATTGAGATCAGTTGGGGAGCCTTGGGTTTTGGCACTGAAAAATAACTGGCTGTAAATCATGCTATGGTTCATTTCCAAAGAAGCACAACTTTGAAACACAGTCATCAGAAGCAGCAAAGGCATTAATAATCAGCACATAATAAATGGCAAGGAAATGGTGGCACACTCATTTGGGAGAGAGAGAAGCTTGGTGACTTAGTTGCCAGACCTTGAGCTTTGTTGTCTGAAATGGATAACGGCTTTCTTTGACAAGACAGGCTGGAAAGATATATTCCTGTAATTCCCCACCCCACCCCCAAACACACTTCACATTCACATGTGTTGAAACTCATTGCTTCTGGAAATGAAGATGCTCGGGTGTCAGCTGTAAAATCTGTATCTCACTTTCTCAGACAAGTGGATATTTATTGACAGGGTGTGAGAGAAAAAGAGAAAGGAGAATATGGCTTGTCCTGGAGCCAGTAACCTTGGTGAAGATGCAATGTCACAAACACCAAGCCATCATTCTCACAGATGTACGGTGTATTATTTAAAGGGAAACAAATATCAGCCGCTGAATGTCACTGCAAGGACACGTCTCCTGCCTCTTAACTAAACTTATCAGTGCTGTGGTTTAATATCCTACCTTTCTCATCCCTCCCTCAAATCCGTCTTGCTGAGCAGCTCTTGACACTAGCAGAGAACAGTCACAGAACTAAGATTTAGTGACATTTGCTTCAAACCACGCTAGATTTATTGACATCTCTGCCCTCCTTTCTCCCCTGGAAACTGCACACAGAATTAATTTTAACCACTGCTTAATAGTTAAATTCAGAGCACAACACATGGATCCCACAAACCATCATGCCTTCAGATAAGGTATCTCCCAATTGCACGTATCATTAACCCACCTGGGCTCACAAGCTCTTTCTTCTGTTTCAGCCTGCTGTTCCTGTTGTTGTTACTATTACTACTGTTAAATGCAGGGGACTCAGAGTCTTCTACTGGTGATAAAACACAATAAGGCAATGGGATTCTTAAAAATAATAATTGATCAGCGCTGTGAAACCTGACTTCATTCCTCATGACCTGAAAATCCATTGCCAATGAACCTCAGACACGCACTCATATACTTAACATGAAGGCAGACCATGACTGGGCAAAAGAGAAGCTTCAGAAAACACATTGGCATGAGCCTAGCACCTCTCTTTGAAAGGGCTGGGTCCTTTGGAGGTTTTTTGTTCTTGTTTTTAATTGCTGTGTGCTTCATGGGGTTTTAAACTATTGCTAGCTGCCTAGAGTCATACATTTGAGATGCAGAGACATAGAAATTGAATGAATGAATGAATGAATGAATGAATGAATGAATGAATAAATCTTCCCCAGCTGCTTTGAAGACTGATCCCCATGTATCAGCACATCCATGTGGCCCAAAACTACTCTGCATGCATACCCACAGGACAGCCTTCAAAGCAGCCACACTAGCGTTGGAAAGAAGATGCCTTCTTAAAGTGCCCTGGTGTGAACAAGGAACTACTTTGATCTGCATTACACAGTGTTGTACGAGTCAACAGAATTAGACCAAAGATGTATTGTCTTTGTTCCAGTAATGGTCATCCAAGTCTGTATTTAAAGCCCACTGTCCACTTCAGGACTGTCATAGGAAGAGGTACATAATATGTTTACTAACGAGGAAGAGGAGGAGGAGATGATTACCTCCCTTCTCTTTCCTCTTCAGGGTCTGGTATTCCCTCTATAACATATGGAAATTAGCAGCAGATTCCACATGTTAATTATGCATTGTGTGAAGAAGTCTTTTCTTTGTCCTTATTTCCACTCAGTCAATTCTGCTGAGAGAAGCTAAGATGTGGTGTTGTAATGGAAAAGTTACCATAACATGCTTAATTTATTTAATTTAGAAACACAGGGAAGGGTACACCCACACAGAAATGTCATTTCCTTTCAGCTCAAGCCTGCTTTGCCTAGTAGAAAGATGAAATATCCCCATTTATAGTAGCAAAAAGTATGTGACAAGATAAATCCAATGACTCTGACAGAAAGCCTATTATTTCAGACGCCACTTGTCACACTTAATTTTTTTCCACACCTAATTAAAAAAACAAAAACATGTGACATGGTTGTTCTCTGAATAAAAATGCCTCAGAAGGTCAATCAGCATCTACAAAGAGCAAAACATATATTTATAAATGTCCATTATCCACAACACTACAATATTCTTAGGATATTGTTCAGAGGATGGGAAGAGAAAAAATGGAACTCAAACGGTGTCTAGTCTTCCTCAGGATCACTTCTCTGCTGCAAAAGAAGTGTGTATATTCATTTAAGAGCAGGAGATCAAAAAGAATTGGGATATACATTGTGCAAATTTGCTTCAAAGCAATTGGTCTTTTCCCCCAATTAATTGGGGAATACAAGCAGATCTGTTACATGTCAAGAAAGTAAGGCATTGACATTGAGCTTCAAAAGGCAGGTGACAAGAATGGAAAATATTTTATGTGACAGTGATGACTTGACATCACTAGTGCTGAAAGATCCATTGCATAGATCTAAAAAGGCCCCAAACATTGTTTTAACTGTTTAATATACACATTATGCATTAACAAACTTGCAAAGTGAAATGCTTTGAAATATCTTTCACCAAAAAGTTGACTAATACTAAACATCTTAATAATTGAACTTATTAATTAACCACACATGTGGTTATGACAGATACATGTTGATACTAAAACATATATATATTTATAAAGGTGAAAGAAAAATCCTACTACAATTTCTTGTGTAATCTTCACTTGTCGCACTTTTTCTTTTATATCTCTTTTAAAAATGTTGCTCTCACAAAATTCTCTAGATTAGATTATGTTTTTCTGTGATTTACTTTTTAAAATGTTTTATTAAAGATTTTTTTTCATAAGTAAGAAACAATAATAAAGGAAAAAAGGGGAGAAGGAAAGATAAAAGAAAGAAAATAATAAAGTGCAAAGGGGAAAAAAAGAAAAACAAGAGAGAGAGAGAGAGAGAGAGAAATAACTAAAGAAACTAAATCTTCTACTTTTTGTTTCACTGATTCATCAGCCAGTCTTTTTCCAGAACAATATATAGAAACATGTTTCAGTTTGGGGAGTTTAATCTTACAGAACCTTGGTCAGCAACTATGTTGTAATGCAACCTGAGAGGTAAATCTTGAAAACAGAGATGACCAGTGTGGAGTATCCTTTCACACACACACAACACACACGCACACACACACACACACACAGCTAGGTCTTGGTTTCCTTCTGCTTTATATTCATCTCAAAGTCAGCGGCCAAATTTTTCAAGCTCAAACTGCACATCAACCTTTAAAAAATGCAAGCGGTGAAGCCTCTTTCCATAAACCAATCTAGGTTCATCCCTCACCCAATTTTGGTGAGGGATGAACCTGATATTTCCAAATGAGATGCATGTCACTGTGAAGCAAGCTAGTTCTGGTAAGTGAGCAAATATCACAAATGCCTCATGGACTGTTCAGCTTAATAACTAAAACTAAACTAAATGGAATCAATTTCAAAAAGAAGACCACTTACAATTGAGTAATGTTAACCAACAAATATGGAGAAAAATATGCTACTTTTCAATTTGAAAATCTCTTAAAAGAACCATTTGCACCTCTAGGCTGTGTAACTATTATACTGAGAAGCACAATGTTTTAGAGGCAACTATTTTTTGCTGGAAATTGAAACACTTCCCAAAAGTTTGAAAGTTTGAAAAGTACTACTCTGTACACTTCGAACAATTTGCTAGCCTGTCTCCCTAACTTAGAACTAAGAGGGTATCTCAGGAAATCCTAGTGATTGCCGACAAAAACTCACACTCCTCAAGAAAATAATTTCAGCAAGTCTGTAATTGGTAGCACTAAGCAGGGAAAATGGAAAACAGCAAAATAGGCTATAAATTAGGAAATCCTTACCCTTCAGTATGTTAGAAAAGGAAAAAAGATAAGGTATAGAGAGATGAATTAATACTGTATATTACTTTAACTTATCAAGTACTTGCACATCACAAGCAACAAGGAGGTCACATCCAGGCACTTTAAGATAAGAGATCAATGCAACTGTTCTGCTACTGATCTCTCTGCTTCAAATCAGCTACTACTAGTTCTCAAGTGAGACAGGAAATAAGCTGCAATCCACTAGAGGTGGATGAGAAATTCATTGCATCAGAATGTTTAGATGACTATGGGAGGAGGAAGAGAAGAAGCTGTTGCTATACAATTTACATATACATTCTATGTAACCTGAAAAGCAAAGTTTTATCTGAGACTGAATTGAAATAGTGAATAATAGTTGTATGTTCTCTGAACAAGCTGAAATCATAGGTAATTTAAATTTTGGACAACTAACAGTGAACAAATTGTGGAACTTCAGAAGAACATAATTCTGGGCTTCCGGGTGAGATGTTACGGACGGTTAGACGTCTCTGCAAATTTCCAGCCAGGAGATGGTTCTGGCTGACAGAAATTTCCCCAGAGGAAGGAGAAATTAGGGGATCAACCATTTGTGCTCTGAAAGAGCTGCTCCTCATGAGAAAACTGCAGGACTTTAGTTTTTAGTGGTCGATTGTGGGTTAAGTGGCTTTGGAGCCGAGGATCTACAATGTACCCTAAATTGCTGTGTAGCCTTTATGGACATTGGACTAGCAAAACCCACACCTTCTTGATCACTTTGTGGTTTAATTGCTTTACAACCTAAGAGAGATATTCCGAATGGTAGTGAAGATCAAAAACTCTCTGAGTGCCTTCTTTTTGAAATCAAGACAAGGGGAAAAAAAAACCACTATCTTAAAGGAAGTTAATTTAAAAGCAAAAAGCTTAATAAGATTGTGATATAGGAAAATTTCAAACGAACAAAGACAGTGATTTTAAAAAGCAGAAGAATTTTTTTTCTGATGAAAGTGCCTTTGAAAATAGTAAAATTAATTAGACTAACAGACTGGACCTTCATAACATTAACACTGAAAGAGGGACAAGATTTGACTTTAGCAAGAAACTATCAACCAATATGTTTATTGAATAGTGATTACAAATTGTTTACCACGATTTTGACTGAAAGGTTGAAAATAATTTTACAGGATTTTATTCATGAATATCAATGTGGGTGTTTACCTAAAAGACAACTATGAGATAGTATTAAAAATGTCTTGAATATTCTGGAATACCTGGATCAAAAACAGGCTGCATTGATATTCTTAGATGCAGAGAAGGCCTTTGACAATTTGAATTGGATTTTTTTGTTTAGAGTTTTAGAACATATGAACCCTGGAGATAATTCTATTAAATGGGTGAGGTTGATTTATACTTCTAAGAAAGCACAAATAATTGTTAATGGAGAACTAACAAAACCTTTGTGAGATTCAAAAAAAGGACAAGACAAGGATGTTCACTGTCTCCATTTTGTGCATTTTGGTTCTTGAGGTATTGAACAGAGACATAAGACAAGATCAGAGAATTATGGGAGTCAAAATAAAAAAGGAAACTTATAAGTTAAGGGCTTTTGCAGATGATTTGGTGTTAATTTTAGAAGATCCACTAGAGGGTATATTAGCAGGTTTCAAGATTAATAGTCAGAAGACCAAGAGGTTAACAAAAAATATTAATGTTGAATGTTTCAACATTCAAAAGATGAATGTTTTGCCAAGAATGATGTTTTTGTTTCAGACAGTACCTGTTCTGACAATGGATCTCCCATTTAAACAATGGCAAAAAGACATATCTAAATTTATATGGCAAGGGAAAAAAACTATGAGTTAAATGTAAAGTGTTGCAAGATACAAAGGAAAGAGGAGGACTGGGTTAACCAGACTTGAAATTATATTTCGCTGCTTGTTGTTTGGTCTGGATGAAAGAATTGATGTTACTGAGAAACAAGAGACTTTTACAGTTAGAAAAGGTTTGGATGGCATGGATATTTATGGTATGGTAAAATTAAAATTAATGTGGACTTTTTATTAGACATGCCATATTGAGAATATGGAACAGATATAAACCAGGTTGTGCTCAAAAACACCTTTATGGATCTCAGCTTAAGAAGCATATTATAGAAGAGAAATGGCAGATAAAGATAAATGGTAGACGTACTGGGACTTATTGGAAAACGATCAAGGGGAATTTAAGATCAAATCAAGAGAACAACTAATAGCAGAAGGATACAGTTGTCAATGGTTTTCCCACTTACAGTTACTTGAAAGATTTAAAATGGATAAAAAAGATAAGTCAGTATTCGAAATATAATTGTGTACTGATGATGAACATGTAATTGCTAAAATGTACAAACTTTTGTTGAAATTTGAAACAGGAAAAACAAGTTAAAGAATGTATAAGGTGGGCTAAGAACTTTGGTTATAATATACAGATGGATCAATTAAAAAATATGTGGCTAAAAGGGTTGAAATTTACATTGTGTTATGACCTCAAAGAAAATTTTTATAAAATGATCTCTCATTGGTACATGATGCCAGAGAAATTATCTAGAATGTATAAATGCACTTCAAATGTACGTTGGAAATGTGAACAGCATGAAGCATCATTTTATCATGCTTGTTGGACAAGTAAAAAAGCTAAAAAATTTTGTATTCAAATACATAATTTGACATAGAGGATTTTAAAGATTAATATTCAATTGAAACCATAACTTTTCCTTTTAGGATTAATGGACAAACAGAAAAAAGCCATGGAAGATTATTTCAATATATGATTACTACAGCAAGATTACTATAAGCACAGAGGTGGAAAGATTTGACACTACCCACTATGGAGGAATGGTTGGTGAAGTTGACAGATTTTGCTGAAATTGATAAATTGACTTCTTAGATTAAAGAAAAGACACTATCTACATTTATTGGTGACTGGAAACCTCTTATGGACCTTTTGCACAAGAATGAAAAAAAATGAACTTGTGATTTATGGTTTTGATGATTAGGCAGAACAGATTATAGAAAGAAGAGTAATATGATGTACCGTTAGAGAGAGAGATTAAAATACAGGGAATCCCCAGGTTAAGAATGCCCAGGTTACACAACCCATAGTTAAGAACGGAGCCTATTGTACCAAATTTGAGTTAAATACACAATGGTTCGAGTTAATTACACAACAACACTTATACAGTATTATACTATAATACTGTTCCAGCTTACATACAAATTCGATTTAAGGACAGACCTTGGGAACGGAACTCGTTCTTTAACTGGGGACTACCATATATTTGTACTTATAACTGCTGTGAAGAATACTAGAAGCTACTTCTTTATATCTTTTTTCCTTTTTTTTCTATTTTTTAACTTTTTTTTCTTTCCTTGCACTCTGCTTTTTCTTTGATTTCTTCCTTTTTTCTTCTTCTTACTTTATATTAGTTTGTGTTAGTACATATCTTCTTGTCTAAAAGGTTTAATAAAATTATATTTCAAAAAGAAGAACATAATTCTGATGTGCAAAAACAGCAGATAACTTAATAAAAAGAAGCTTTACAACTAACCAACTGACAAAGAGAATCGGCTGAGAAAATCAAAAATAAAATGAATCAGAAAAAAATGCCACCACTAAAGCAAATAAAAAGAAAAGATTTGGCTAAATCTTTTAACGTTGATTTTGCATAACATTAATCAAAACAATTACAACAGAATCTATTAAGGAATCAAACCAACTTATTTACTTCACTGCTTATGAAATAATAGCAGAACCTGGACTTAAAGAAGTCAAAGGTATTTATGAAGAGAAAGCCAAAGTGGAAAAATTCACTATTCTAAGAGTTTATTCACTATTAATTTCAGAATGCAATAAAACCCAACTGTGCAACCTCTTTGGACCATCATTTCCAAACGCAGCAGGAAACTGTCATTTCTAAAATAGAAAAACCCAAAGATTTTGCTAGCCATCAAATTATGCGATTTTGTTGATAAGTATCGGTGGCCCACAAAAATGAGCGTACAGGTTAAAGTACAGTATAATCCAGAATTCTCTCCTTGCAGCTGGAAACCCTCCTTAATAGACATCTTGACTCTGAGTAAAAGAATTATTTCTCTTGTTGATAAGTGGGTCGCTTCTTGTTACTTCCAGAAGTATTTCCCACTCCACTTCTATCCTGTCAAACAGATTACTGATTGGCACCAATCCCACAGTTCTCCTCCAACTTTTTACCTGATTCCAAGATCTAAAAGGAACACCAGAAAGATGCTGAATACTTTTTACATACATGGCTAAAAAAGGAAGAGATATTATCCTGAGGTGAAACAGGAATAGGATAGGGGATGGCTGGCTGGGGAATTCTGGGAGTTGAAGTCCACTCATCTTAAAGTGGCCAAGTTTGGACAACATTGGGATAGGGGGTTCCATTTGGCTAACTATTTAGTTCAAAAAGGCTCTTCCATCGCTGCTTCATTGGAGCAGTAAACCACGCTTTCGTGGCAGGACAATCTCCTTTCCAAAAACATTGCAGTGGGAGAGATCTACAGAACAAGGCTGTCATGTCACTGCCTTCTTTTTGCAGTTCCTGAGAGAGTTTATCCAAGTATGAATGAATATATTGGACGAATAAATTCTGTTCTTAGAATTATAGACATATGAGTTGAAGGAGGCCCTTTGGGTCATCAACTTCTGCTTGCTGCAGGAATCTAGTACAGTGGCCATCCAGCCTCTGATTGAAAACCAACACTAAGCACTTTTCCATTGCTTAATAACTCTTACCATAAGAAAATTATCCCTAATATTCAGTCTATCTTTTTTTTTTTAATTTCAACCAATTGTTCCTTGCCCTGCTCTTGGTTTCAACATAGAACAAGACTGCCACTTCTTGTGCCCAATGATTCATTGCCATTGTCATCCCTATCAGACATTTAATTCATTAGCAATTTTGTTGACTTTAGTACTTTTTACATATGCATTTGTCTATAAATTTTTATTACCTACAATGGATTTTTCTGTTTTCCAGTACCTTTATTTTGCTCTTAACCATAACATTTATAGACTACTCCCTAGTCTTTTTTGCAGGCTCAACGTGCCCAGCTTCTTTATCTGTTGCTCACAGATCTCAGAGTTTTCAGATCATTATCATACTGGTAGCTATCTTCTCAACCTGTTGTAGCTTCTTCATGTCCTTTTAAAAGGGTTGTGTAACCAGTAGAGAAATGGAAGAAGCTGCTGCATCACACTGCCTGCTCACATTCAGTTGGTCACCCACTAGTAGGCCTAGATCCTTATCACATATAGTGCCACCAAGCCAGGTCTCCCCAACCCAGGACCTAGGCATTTGAAGTTTCCTACTCAGATGCAGGACTTTACACTTGTCATAGTTAAATAGCATCCTGTTGAATTTAGCCCACTATTAAAATCTGTCAGTTCTGAATTACAATTTTTTTAGCTAAAGTATTAGGTTGGTATCAACTGCAAATAAGCATCCTTCCACTCCATCCTGTAGGATACTTACAAAGATATTGAATAGCGCTGGGTCAAGGACAAAGCCCCAGGGGACACCATTTCATGCTCTAAACCCCCAACCTCTGAAATGTTTTCATTTATTTATTTATTTTACCAGTAACCACCTGAAAGCAGGTAAAAATGCTCATACCTTTTGAAGAAGACACATGATCTTGCAAAACTAGAGGGGTGACGTTTGGCCCAAATAAAGTGGAAAATCTCATTCCTATATTGGACAATTAATTGGTCTATCTTCCATCTTGTCCAGCACTGTCCTCACAGACAGACCACATAGAGACCTTCTCTACACTAACCTCTTTCAACTCCCATCAGGGGTTGCTTCCAATTAAGATAACATGATAAAACATTCTAAGAAAGATGCATCTTGATTTAAACAGAACTTCACAAGAGATTTGCTAAAGAAACCCCCCAAATGGGGTAAGATCAGACTTCAAGATAAACAAATACTTAATTTGTGAAAAAAATAATAATTCTGGCCTATATTTATATGTAAAAATTAAATAAATCATGATTACAACAGTAAACATGTAAATTTCCCATCCATAAGCACTTTCTTCTCCCTACCTTCCACCCTAGCAGCCGCAATAAAGCTTTAAATGTAAAGCTGAACGCAACCAGTCATAAAAGTATGTAAAATAAATGAGGATAACATAATGAGGGAATCCAACATTCATCCCATAAATATAACATAACGACCACTACTAAAATGTCACAGAATCCAATAAATCAATATGGTAGGACAGAGCTATCTTGATACTCAGCATACATACATATGCAAGATTTTAAAAAATAACAAAACAAAATATACTAACATTTAACCTCTTGCTTTCTTTATCAGTTTGTGCAAATGACTATCTCAGTTTGCTGCAGAACGCAGATCATTGAAATTTCACACACACACACTATATATTGTAGATATTATACAATAAAGTATACTATCTGAAAATGTATTCCAGAGGCTGGTTGCTGTAACCTTGGCAGGGGGAGGATGAATTAGAGAAAAGTTGGTTTAAAAAGCTTAGGAATCAAAGTCTTTGGGAAACTTTCCAATCAAATTGAATAAAGGATCTCTTTTCCCAGTTCCAGATATATTAATTTTTTCACCAATCAAAAAAAGTATATCCAGCTTTTAAAACAACCTTGTGTTTGTACACTTGTGGTTGCTATGCATCTGCTCTTTCAGATTCAGTAGGCTAGCTGGCTTGAAGCCTTTGGATAAGATATAATAACATGTCCTAATGAATTACATTTGTAATTCTTATTTGTTGCTGAAAAAAGAATGTGACTTGCATCATGCTTTCTGCAATTAGGACACTAGGACATACATACATACATACATACATACATACATCTTACAAAATCTTTTCAATTTAGAGGCTCCAACAGTATCTGTAGAACTTCCATTGATGCTCATTCAGTGCTGTCCTCAGAGTTTTTTGTTTGAAGCAAGGCCACATTACCCTGGTCATGCCCACCCCATGGCAGACTTAGCAAACACAACTGGTTATCAAAATTCCAAGGAGGTCCACCGGCCCCAAAACCTGGAGAAGTCTGCTATAAATATTAAGTGGAATTAAGGTAAATTTTCTTTCTTGCATTCATGTGCTGATACCTCTTATCATAGTTGTTTCCAATATGATAATCATTTTTACTTGATTCCACATTCATTCACCAATAAAAAGAGGCAGACCTACCAAATTGGCATGAATGTCTCTAATAGGACTGTGTTGTATTAAAGAAGTTTTTTTTTTTAATCCGCACTCAGTCGTTACCGATTCTGCGGTGACTGCCTGGACAAGTCCCTGCAGTTTTCAAGGCAAGGTGTTTCGGAAGTGGTTTGCCAGTGCCTCCTTCCTAGAGCAGAGCCCAGCTGGTGAGCGCAGAAGGTGAGGTTTCTGTTGCTTCGCGCCTTTTTCGGGCGTGCGCGGCTTCCGCGCTACCGGCAACTGCTCCCGTCTCCTTTGCAAGGTGTCGCTAGCATTTTTCCTCCCACCAGGGTGAGAGTCCCCGTTTATCTGCTCATGTAAGTTTTAGAGCTGCTGGGTTGGCAGAAGCTGGGGAGGATGCAGGAGCTTGCTCTGCTGCATGGAGCTGGGCTCGAACCATTGAAGTGTCAACCATTTCTGGCCAGCAACTTTCAGCATCATTAAGCTGCTGCGCTAAAGAAGTCTTACACTGCACAATACGTAGCCAATCCTTGCCATTTAGATGACGGAGTAGACCAGAACTACTGGGTTGAAACTACAGAAAAGCAGATTCAGGTTAGATATTGGGAGGAATTTCATTACAGAAAGAGCTGCCAACCAGTGGAATAGGCTGCCTCATGAAGTGGACATTTCATGGACTTCAGTGGAAGTCTTCCAACTGAGGCTGGTTACTCCTCCCTCTGAAACGCTTCTGTAGATCACGCATGGAACACGGGGTTGCATTAGAGGATGTGGGAGATCCTTTTCCTTGATTCTATAATATACAACAGGCAGCTTTTGGGGCACTATTCTTCCTTGCTAGCCTCCTAAAGATATAAAGAAGAAACTAAGAAGATAACTAAATCACCAATGATATGTGTGTATATTTGTGTCTTACTAATGGAAATGGAAATGCATTGGACCTTTTTGGTTTCTAAGCTCCTCATCAGAAAACATCCTACAGAGAAAGAAAAAATGTTAAGTTCCAACCTTTGGGATATCCAGAATATCCACCACTTTCTCCTTGTGGTGACAGAAATAATTTGACTTTATCTAACAGGAAATTTGCTGGCCTTATACCTGCAGATCCACACAGATTGGGGAGCACATGCCTCATAGGGTTCCTCCATTAGCATATTTTAAATGTTCTCATGATGTACTTTTTGACTCTGTTATGCTTCTCTAATTATATTGCCAACAATAACAAAAATGTGTGGTATCATGTGAGTGTGAGTTTGATATTTTGCAATATTTTAAAATATTGTAAATATTGTAAAATTTTGTAAATATTAAAATAAATAATAAAAAATAAAATAATATATTGCAAATATTGTAAGATTGTAAAGATTGTAAAATATTTTAAAATATTTGATATTTTACAATAACGCAGGTAGTCCTTGGGTTACAAGAGCAACTGGGACCAGAATTGCTGTTGCTAAGCAACATGATCTTTATGATATGTTATGTTGTTATGTTATGTTATGTTATGTTATGTTGTTATGTTATGTTATTTTTGCAAACAAGGAACTCCCATCTGCAAGCAGTAAACAGGGTATCATTGCAAAAGTGACTGAGTTTGACTTTGATCTCAGCTACTGGCCAATACAGTAGGTAAGCACAACTGGTTAAGGAAGAATGGTTGACGTTCTGATTGATGGTCAATCAAGTCTGTCAAGCACGTCAACCTCTCAGTGCAGACCTCTTAATGCCCATTATACTCTGATAACTTTAATATTAAAACTCTAATTCAAATTGCCAAATTTGGGAAATACTGTTTTAACTCATTATTATATGGATTGCTGTTTTGGGCTGGTTTGTTTGTTTGCGTTTTCTGGTCAATACATTTCTCACCATTTTGAAATCTTCTCACTTTATCTGGCCACAGATGCCTTGTATAAATCCCTTACTGGTCTTTAAACACAGCAATTCTACAGGATCCTTCCTTGCTCTCACCCTTTAGACCTATGCAAAAAACCTAAAAGGGAATAGGAATTATCATGTAACTTCATTGGTTTCTCTTAACTTCCCAAAAACTACATGGGCTGGAATTCAGTCATCAAGATTCATCTTAAAAGCTACATTTCAATCTCATCAAATTTTAAACTTTTAAATCTAATTGTGCAGCATAGCCTTCCTTGTCATGAAAACATCCAAAAGAAAAGTAGAACCATATCAGAATCAGATCCTTAAGATTTTAACACCTCACCTCACCGTGTCTTCTGTGGTTTTTACAACGCTATACCCAATACCTTGATTTGCATGCTTTTTTTTCCTCCTATGGCTAGGTTTTTCTCTATCTATTACATAATCAATATTGCAGTGAACACCTGCAGTGACAAAAAGTGGACATCAGAAACACCAAAATCAATCACTCTCCCCACCTTTTTTGACTCTCCTTCCTTTGCTAAGTGCCAACTTGCATGGATAATCGGAAACTCAGGAAGAACGAACCCCAATATTTGATTAGAGCAAGCTGTTTTTCATCATCCTTGCTGCAGTGCAAAGCCCACCCTATCCCACCCAAACCAAAACCACTTTGTTTTGCTTTCTCCCAATGGCTCAGACTGTCCTGACTAGGCAAAAATTACTCTCACCTTCCCAATTAGGAAAATAAAAAGGATTATTGTTCACATGCACAAACACTGCAACATTGCAACAGTGGTTGCCCTCAGCTATTACTTCCAATATCCAGCCAGGGCTTTATAAATCTGTAATAGTTTGGAAGTTGTATGGAGTGGCTTCATGGCTCCCTTCCCTCCCCCTCTCCCCTTTCTTTCTTTCTTTCTTTCTTTCTTTCTTTCTTTCTTTCTTTCTTTCTTTCTTTCTTTCTTTCTTTCTTTCTCCTCTTTATCCCTTGAGTGAAGAGGTTTGGAGAACAATGCAGCCCCTTTGATCAGCTGCCATTGTTGCTGGGAATTTGAGACGGAGATTAGTCTGAAATCAAGATGAAAAGGTGTCCTTCCATCAAAATAGCCTCTCCCCCTACCCCCAAATTGGGAAAGAGTGACATAAATCATTAATCTAGTTTATATGTAGAGATGGGTTGTGTGCGGGGAAACAAGTAAAGACATCTTTTCAACCCAGTCTTCAATTTGTCAGGAATATTTAAAAGAAGTGGGGAAGCCGCCTACTTTCCAAATTCTCTCTTGCTCTCCCTTACTGAAATGTATCTATGCAGTATAAAAACTTTGTGAAAGATGCCCTTTCAACATTGGGGTCTATCCTGTTTTTGGGAGGCCAGGACAAAATGGGTGAAAACAAAAGAGTCATACAGGTCGTTCACCACTGGCCTAAGAAAGCACAGAAGCATCGCTTGGAAGGAACTTCTGTTGTACACCTAATAGCCTGTTTTGTGTCTCCAACTGACATCCACCACTTACTATTTTATCATTTATGCTGAAGTAATTAGTTAGTTGAAAGACAAAAGATCCTTTGAAGATTGTGGTTTAACTACAAAGCAGTGTAATTTATTTCTGTGTTGAAACTGATGATCTGAGATCCCAACAAAATGGCATTTATACTACTTTCTGGGGCATATCCAAAAGCATCCTTCATAGTGGTAGGTACTGAAGGGCAGAAAAAATAGAGACCACAGAAAGGGATACTTGTATTCCAAAGTAGCTTAGTGTTGGTTTTCATGTGGTGTAGGTCCTGTGAGTTAAAATCACATCTAAAAATGTTAGTATGATCCAGACAATACATGGATTGTTCAGACATGGCCAATACGTTGATAACATTATGAACCAAAACATCCTCGGATGACGGCATGAAGTTACACATTTCTGAAGAGCCCAACCTGAGACTGGAAACCAAGACAGCAGATGTCTTGAGCCTAACAACAGCAAGGGTTGCACAGTGTTACTAGAGCTGTGCGAATCCTTTAAAAGAGGTGCTTTGCATGGACAGGTGTGCATACAAAACACCTCCCTTCGCATCATTACAGCAGCCACATCTTTTTCCCAGCTCTTGCGGCTGCTCCATAGACATCTCTGTGTGCCAATCAAGAAATGTGGCTATGCACACACACAAGTGCAAGCCTGCGAAGAGAGGAGAAGAGGCATTTTCTACCCACCCCACTGGTTTGCAATTCCTTCTTTCAAAGACATTGAACAGCTTTAACCATGCATAAACTGGTTGGTTTCATACTTTGCCTGTACCTCATTTAATATGATTTGTACTAGCAAATATTATACCTAGCAACTTCTACCATTCTGGTACCAAATCCTGGTATATAATAGCAAAAGTGGAATCAATGAAAACAGACTGCTGCTAATTATATCTATATAGGTATCACTGGACTAATAGTTTGCCAGGCAATGCTGAATTTTGGACAATCAAGACATGTGAAGTTTGGCATGTGAACTAATAGTCAAATAAGCCAGCTTTTTTTGGGAAAAGAGGGCGATGGTGTAATTAAGAGCAATAGACTTAAATAACTTTATAGTAGTACAAATGTGTTAGATCTAGGTACAGATACATAATTGTCTTTAAAGCTTAATTAGCACTTTTACCACATGTTGGTCAGACAATTATTATTAACTGTTAATATCTTCATGATCATTTATTAAAAACAAAGCTTTTGCAAAAAAATTTTCTCAGAAAATAATGTCGTGATTTGAACCCACATAGTGCCATCCTGCATGAGACTGACATAAACCAAACCATAAACATGTAACTACTCTTATATATGTTTGGCAACATCCAGAGCATGCATGCATACATACATACATACAGAGAGAGAGATGTAATCAAGGGGGATAAATTATTCAAGGAGGATCATACCATCCAGATGCAAGCTCTGTTCTTTTCTACATTCATTTTGTTGCCACATGCATGATCAAAAGGGGCAGTGCTTGTGTCACAACAGCACAATGCTGCATTTGTCATTTTGATGGAAGCCTCTGATCCTGTAGATGCCTCGGACCACAGCTTTCTCTTTATGTTTCTCTGAGCATAAAAGATAAGCTTCCTTTGAGTCATTTTACTCCTGATGACCGCATGGACATATCCAGACAGCTTTCTTGATGGAAGTAATTTGCTTTTACTTTCTCCCAGGATGTTGTTGTTGCTGTTGTTTTTAATGTCCCAATCTATCCTACAACCATGCTTTGGCCATGCTTAGCATTCTGTATTGCTGAATCTCAAGGCACAGACAGAAATGCATAAACAGCGCCCCTTGGATCTGATCACTTGCACATTAATAGAATAAACAGACATAAACAAGCAAACCAACAAACCAACATGCCTAATTTACTTCTAAGGAAAGTCCTTGCTCTTTGGCTCATCCATCAGGAGGAAGATAAGGATGAGGAACTTCCCCTTTCCCCAAAATCTGCAGAGCTGAATTAATGAAAGAGAGATAGAGACAGAGAAGTCAAAAGAAAAAGAAAAGGAATGAAATGAAATGCTTCCGCTTGCAAATCTTTACAATTCTCCAGTGTGGTGTATTGGATAAAGGGCTGAACTTGGATCAGGGTTAATGTTTCTGCTCATTCAGAGGCCTTTGAACTATGGGATCGCTGTGAAAAATAAAAAGGATATGAGGAAGACATATGCTGTCTTAGAGCTCCGTCAGAATTGGTAAGAGGTATAGTAAATAAGCACAAACATTGACAATGAGTCGTCGTCATCATCATCATCATCACATAATCCCATGAAATTAATTATTAATATAAATTATTAAGCTGAGAGCTCAAAGGGATCTAAGAATAGGGGTCCTGCACTTTATCTACCACTGCTGACTAGTTCAATTATAGAGTCGCTGGGAGTCAGGCGGCATAAAAATTTAATAAATTATGGTTGGTCACATAGTCAGCCAGATGTTTAGACTGGATTTGGCATTTTTATCCACCTATCGAGTCCTTCCCAAGGACCTGGGATAGGCAGAAATTGTAGTTTGATGGTGTTAAAGGTATCGTTGCAGGATGGAAGCTGTTCCAAGTAAAGCTGCCTTTTGCAATTGACTGATGGGGATTTTGTTAATGCCGATGGTGTTCAAGTGGTGTTCCAGATGTTTTGGAATTGCACCCAAGGCACCTATAAGTATTGGTACTATCTTTGCTTTCTTTTGCCATAGTCGTTCTACTTCTATTTACAGATCTTTATGTTTTGTGATTTTCTCCAGTTCTTTCTCTTCTATTCTGCTGTCTCCATGTATTGCAGACAGCTATTATATTATTATTGTTGTTGTTGTTCAAAGCATCCATGAGCAGAATGAAAGCAAAACAGCAAAAAATCCATCAGAAAATATTCTCTTTGCTGTATTGGTTTCTACTTCTATTTGTGGATTTTCAAATTTTGTAATTTATTATTTCCAATTAACACTAGCAGATTCTTGGACCAATATAGGTAATGTAATGTTTATTCATTACACACTTATATAATATTTGATATTTTTATTAAAGATTTTATATACAACACTAGTTTTCATTTATAGAACATCCAAATCAAACAACGTAGCCCATCATATTAATGATATCAATTAAATATAAAAAACAAGAAGGCAAGAGCAGCATGCATGTCCAACAAACACCCTGACAGCAGGTTAAATCAGTCAACCTAATCAACTCTTGCCTCAATCCAACCTTTTCTTTGGTGATGACATGAACTTATAGTCATGGCCAGGTGAAATTGGGAGGCTCTCAGCCCCTCAACCTGTATCTGTCCTTCCTTTTTTTAATCTATCAGGAGGTATCAAGATCTTCTACCCAGTTAACATCTTCTTCCATTGTTTATGAAAACTAATATATGAATGACTGTGGCCAGGTCAGTTTTTGGCCAGGAAGAACTGCTGGTTGACCCTGTTGCATATTCTTGAAAGTGGCAGGTCCTGAAGCAGTCACAAACTGTAATCCTGTAACTCAAAGAAGACCACTGCTCCTCTGATCTGCAGCTTATATATGCTTCTCCTCTTTTAAACATACACAATACAACCACTTCTTGGTTGTTTTAGTGATTTGGGTTGTTGTTTCTCAGCTGCCTGTATTTTTAATTTTTATAGTGTTTGTTATTGTTTTTATTCTATTGTAATTCTGTCTGCTGCCCAGAGTCACTTGTTGAGATGGGTAGCCATATAAATTGGATAAACAAATAAATACATACATACATATGTAAATTCCAACAAATGCTCCTTCTATTTAATGTTTTTACCAGCTGAAGGGGAAATGGACAGATGTTTGAACAGTTTTTATTAAGCTGCCCAATTTGACTGTACTTTTAGCTGTTCTACAGCCCAACTATAAAAAGGTGGATTACTTAAGAAACAATTAGGAGAGTATACAAAACAATTTGCAGGCAAGCTTACTCCTTCAGCTGTGCAACTGAAGTGCCTTTCAAGGCTGATTTATAACACTGTCGTCTTCAGAAGGCAAAATAATTAATAGGAGCATGGACTTCTAATTTCAGTGACTTCCAGAGAAAGTGGATTTCATTTGATTTATGATGGCTGGCGACTTTGCATTTTATCAGTTCATTCACTCATTATTTATGCTGATGACCAATTTCAATGGGTCGCTATCATCTAACTCGATACTAATCAAAGAGAATTAGGGTTCACTGCATTATTTAGAAGACACTAATTTATCTTCAGAACAAGTAGTGAGAATAGTTTGGGGCCTTCAAGGAAAAAAGGAAAAGAAGCAAATTTCAGTAATTCACAGCATTTTCTTAGCATTATAAATGAATGCTGCATTAGTTAATTACTCTTAAACAAAGCAGACTATGAGTAGAATAAAAACCAATACAGCAAAGAGAATATTTTCTGATGGATTTTTTGCTGTTTTGCTTTCATTCTGTATGAAGGAAGACCAAAAATATTCCATGAGTGTTATTAGATGGTGATCAGCACTTGTGAGTTGCCTGGAATATGTGCTGAGGGAGCAGGACAGACCATTTATGTGCTTAAATCATTGTGGTGATTTAAGAAAACAGTTAATGTTCTATACATTTCTTCCCTACTTACTATGTTTGTAGCTAAGCTGCTTTTTATCCACATTTTGCATCACAATTTATTGAGGAAAGGGTTATCTGGACTTATTCTTATTTAGGACATTTCTATAGACAATGCTTTCTCATACCCCAATCCCCCAATTTTGCATTTTAAAAAGAGTGGACCATTCTAAGTGGGCTATCCTGCAAAGCAGCGGCTAATTAAAATGTGTCCTTCCTGGCCAATAGGCAAACAGAGACATCTCAGCCAATCAGTGTTTGCTATTGGCCAGTAAATAAGAATAAAGCAAAGAATCCAGCTACTTCTGCAGACATTTAATGATTGCAAAGAGGAGAGTCCCATGTGCAAAAAAGAAAAAAAAGATTCAAACAGGAAGAAGATATGACACAGCATGATTGCACACATTCAGCAGTAATACTGCCTGAGTATTGGCCAGTTCATTTTGCTCCATGAATACATCTGGGCATTCATCTGGAAGCACACGCGCATCTCTGGTTTAGAATGCCGGATAAAATGGACTTAGAACTTGATCCACCTGGGCTCTGGTGGATATGTCTTGTAGATGTCTCAGGACATTTTCTAAACTTCTTTGTGCTCCAAATTGAGAGAAAGTCAGCCATGGGCCATCTTAAGAAAGATGGCAATTCCTTAACTCTGAACGTGAAGTTTCAGCTGAGGAACCTGAATTGACAATACCACATCATCAACAGTCCTAAACTTAGTAATGCTGGTGATTCTCAGTATAAGAGCTGTAATGTCACCAAAAATAAAAAAAGTACTATTTCAAATTCTGTCTGCTGACCAAATGACAAGTTACATTATCTGTATAATGATCTATAACTCAGTCTTATATTCCAAGACTGGACAGACAGCTAATTTTTGACAGACCAGCTATTACCTCTTGTAAGGCATGAAACCCAGTAAATCATTATATAGGTTCTCAAGAAAGAAACACAGAATTATTTAGCAAATTTTATTTCCATTATTACCTCTTGTAAGGCATGAAATCCAGTTAATCATTCTTTACATTCTTAAGAAACACTGAATTTTTAACAGATATTATTTTCATTAACAGCTAAAAGAGCCTGAGTCTGCATGCTTGCTTTATCAATAAATTTTTCCGTAAAAATTGGTGGGCTGTGAGCATTTGAGCCAAAAGATGTTAGCCGCATATCTGATGCAGCCAACTGGCCTTGTCCTGCTGATATGATTGTATGAAAGCTATTAAAAAGAAAACAGTTAAATAACAAACCCAACTTGAATGTATACTTATGAGGTTCAAAAATATGCAGAGATGAATTCCAAATGGGAAATGGAAAGCTTGGGGCAAGAAAAAATAACATAAAAGACTGACTGCAGTATTTCTATTTTTCCTACTGTACTCCAAAATAGATTTATTTACTAATATTTATACTGCTTTCAGAATGATATCCTAAAGGAGTACACAGCACACTAAAACAGCTATCCCAGTATGTTTTAGGTACATGTTCTAATTTATTTTTTGCCTGCAAATAATCACAGATAGGTTTACACCCAAACAAAGATGAATCACAAGGTAAGAAATTTGGCTATACAAGAAATATTGAAATTATCGCAAACCAAGTCAAATCATATTCAAATCAAATCCAAACCGTCAAGAAAACCAACAAAGGTTTTATTATCCATGCAATAATTATTTTATTGAACTCAAAATACTAATATAAGAAATTAACTGATGAGTTTAAAACATTTATATCTAAACAAAAGGACATGTTTTATAGGGTGAAGCTAGTGTTGTTCTTGCCAAAGAATAATTATGGACATATTAAGCTGATTAAGTACCCATTTGGATTAACATTCATAAGAGTTTTATTCACATAAACAAGGCATGTTCATCATACTAATGAGCTGAAATAAAACCCACTACTTGGCATACTTTTCTGCACCATATCCCAATTTACATTTCATTACTATTAAAAACAAACCTCAAATACATTCTGAAAACCTGTTTACCTTCAAGCTGCTACCAATTTATTGCTATTAATGCACATTTTAAAGAACTTTTCCTCTTACCAGGTCTGTGTTGACACTCAAGTCTGAAATAAAATTCACTTATACTTCACCTTTATACTCTAATAATAACAATAGTCATGGTCAATAAATTTATTCCATTATATTTAATGCTTCTCACATTTTTCTGGGATTTGACTTGGCCTCAAATTCAGAGTATTCCTTTCCCATTGCTGAGATTTACAGTTTGTCTGAAAGTATTGCCTATGAAGCATTTCCTCATGGCACCTAATCTTGCATAAAATTACTGATGTTCTTTTTTTCCTTCCTCCATGAACAGTTAAAGCTTTATTGCATTCATGAGAAGCTATAGCAATTAAGAAAGTCCCAAAATATATGGCGAACATATATGTAGTCATATATGGCAACTTTTAAGAAGAGAGAGAAAAAATTACTCAAAATGCAGAGTTTCTCATCACCAACATAGATTTCTAAAGAAATTAAAATCATCACCAAAGACCTTACAAACTGAGTTGAAAATGAGATAGATCAAAAATATTCTGCTGGATACAGTTGGGGTTCTGTGTCTAAACATGCTTCATGTGGCTATTGCTCTCCACAGCTATATGTCTGTGTGTGCATATGTATGTATGTATGTATGTATGTATGTATGTATGTAAAAGATTTATATGGCTGCCCATGTAAAAACACAACTCTGGGTGGCTCACAACCATTATCTCAATGCCACACGATTGCTAGCCACAATGCTAATGGTGGCATCTTCTTTGAGACATTAACCACGTTTCTCCTTAATGTTCTCCTGGGATTGTGAAAGGCAGAGAAGCATCACGGGGAGCTCTTGCAACAGTTCTTACTTATTGGACAATGAGACTGCATTTTACAAAGATAAAGAATTGTTAAAGATTATTTGAGACAACAAAACACTTAATTATAAGCTGAAACCTTGACACGAATCTGTACCTTCATTGAGACCTCATGTGCACATTACAGGAGTAAATAATGCAAAACTATTATTCCACTTCAAGCATTATTGAGTTAGCAGTTCCTTCTTCTAAACGTATGAATGTTGTTGTTGTTTGCAAAACAATGCCAAAAATATTCTCCCAGCTGGTCTTAAGGAAAAGAGTATAAATAGACTCACTGAACCACACTATGCACTTACCTGTACCAATAAGCAGATATATTTCCTTTTAATTCCAGAGCTTAAAAGCAGCAGTTCTATAAAATGTCTATTGCTCATAACATTCATAAATGCCAGCGTATGTACATCCCCAGATACTTCCATTCCATATATATGAAAATGCAATTTACTGTACGTCAAATAAAAAATGTAGTTTTCAAATGCATGACAACAGGTGCTAGTTAAACGATCAGACACTATTTGTAACCTAGTCTCTTACTCTCATTTGCAGCATGATAAATTGCATTTTAGGAGAGTACAGCGATCTAAGGGGTCTTGACATGTTTTTATTGATTTGCATAGGTTATATGTATGTATTCCTGTTTGTAGGCAAATAGCACCAGGAGTAAATTCAAGTCACTGTGCCTCTTGTTTCAAGAAAATTGTAGCCATCACAGGGGAGCTAAGATGGAGTGAGGCTGGGTAAAAGAGACATACACAGCCTGCTGGAATCTTAGACCTTCTATTAAGATTTATAGGCTGTAGGATTCTTTTGGGCTTCAACATTATTCTTAGTAAACCCTTTCTGTCTTTAGTTGTTTATAAAAACTGGCAGCTTTAGCAAAGACAAAAGCTGATGGTATAGAGAGCACAATTTAACATAATAGTCTTCCAAATACCCTGAGCGGATGTTGAAGAGGGGGAAAAATCCCCACAATGTGTATATAAATCCAAACCCCGTTACTGCCAGGTGCTACATATTTTTTCTTAGGTATGAATGCAAGGAACATAGAGAACCCTTGGAGGAACACTTCTCAACGGGTGGTCCTTCACGATGCCAGGAGATACAAGTGCCACAAAATGAAAACACAGACTGAGGAGAACAAGGAAATGCAAAAAAGAAGTGTCTGGGCCTCTGGATAGCTAGCCTCCAGTGTGTACTTCAGGTGTGACCCTAACAACGTCTCAGTGACAGTGTTGTTACATAACAGACCAAGAGCACAAGAAGATCCCATTTCCAGAAGTGTCCAGCCAGAGGCCTTGCATAAAGCGTGAGACCTCTTAATAGTAAGAATACAGAATCAGGTCCTAAAGATTTAAATTTTTGAGTTAAGTCTCAAGGACCTGTAACACTGAGCCCAAATTTAAGGGGATACTTACAATAGTCCCTCTTCCCAACCAAAATTAATTTCTGGCTTCCATCGTAATCCAAGTTAGAGAAAAGTTTTGTTCCTACAGTCCTCCCTCTGGCCAGAATTTGGCTCCTTTTTCCTTCTAATCCAGCCAGACCACCAAATACATTTTACACTTTAACCCCTTCAATTCCATCCTTTACACCCTCACAGTTGAACTTGCAGTACTGTACAAATGTTCTCACTTTGCTGGCCAAAGAAGAGTACAAAAAATTCCAGCCAGCATGCTGTTGTCCCTTCCCACCTTTATCTTTTTCTCACTGTGCTTGTTTTTGCAGTAAGGAATAAATAATAAACCAGCCACTGTGCAGGGAGGCAGAAAATCCATTCCCCAAGAAAATGGGGAAGACAGTGGCAAGGGGCAACAGTGCTTTGACTTCAGGACAGAAGTGGGATTGAGGAGATGATAGAAAGGAAAACATGGCCACTAAATGGTCTTGTTAGCGTCGCTCTGAAGAAGCAATTGAGCTGGAGTGGGTCAACTTGCAAAGACCTATGGAAAACCCATTGCATTTTGGGAATGATATCAGACTCTGACTGGCACAACTCTCAAAAGTGGAAGGGGGTAGAACTTACCCCCTATTCCTCTACAGTGCATAATACAGTCCTTGGGGAAACTGCATGTAATGCTCAATGAAGCAGCCTGACAGGGATTAAATGATGGGAGAAAGAAACTTCTTTTCTTTTCTTTGTTCTATTTGCTGCAGCTGCTGCTGAACTACCAACACTAGTCAAATACCTTGTGGGGAAAGAAATGGGTTAGTGTATCATTTATGGTGGATTTTCAGAGCTGGCTGGCTGGGTTAAAGGGGTTAGAAATCAGTTTAGTTTCACTTAAGTATGTCCTCCTTTCAAAGGAATTGCTCCACCATAAGTTGTTCTGAACATGCGTAGGAACTCATCCATCACTCATCCACAAGGACAATATTTTTGAAGTTTTATTGGACCACCATGGTAACAGCTGTTGACAGACCTAATCTCTGCCATGAATCTATCTAATTTTCTCTTTAGGATTAACCATCCCTTGCGGTAATAACTGCAATAGTAAATAACAGGGTAACTCTCTATCCCAACTAATTTAGTTACATGGCCTTGAGTTCTGGCATTCCTTCATATGACTTAAGAATTCATCTAAGCATCCTGATCTACAGCTGAAATGGTTCCAGTATTTTGAAGGAATGACATTTCTGATAACTCACAACTTGGTCCAGAACATTAAAAGATCAAATACAAAAACTGAGGCCTAGATCTTAGCAAATTATTAAGGTCCAAGAGGAACCTTGAAGATATCTATCACATCCCAATAGGACAAAATATAAAACCATGGCAATCAACATGGAAGTATGCCATAAAATATCATAACATTTGATTTATTCACTGTGCGCCAGTGTAGAAGAGTTACAATGCAAAATTCTGTCTAAATAACAATTCCCCTCCCTTGCCAACATATACTTAAATTCTAAACCAGCAGGATGATTCATCCTGTAGGCCAGGATGGTACAGTTTCCATAAACTGTGGTTTTGCATGTCTTGTTAAAATGAACAAGACCAGGGCCCAATATTTACCTAATTCTTTGGGAAGATTGCTTTGACCCTGTCCTAGAAATTGTTGGACTGCAACTCCTTGATGATTGGGCCATGCTCGCTTCTGCTATCTGGGAACCAATAACATCTCAACTGCCACAGGTTCTCCTTCCCAAATATAACAAATAGGAGATTGGAGCAAGGCCCCAAGGATTCATTTTGCCCCTTAAAATCTCGGTCCCAGTCCTCCAGAACTCAGAAGCAGCAGACCATATTTTTAGCTTCATCATCTCCATGGTTCTGGTTCTCACAAACACACTGCTGGATGTTGGCCACATGGCCCACATTTCTGCATACTTGCACACGTTATGAGAATGTGAATTTGTACAATTGGTTCCAACTAAGACTTTATTGATTTACTACCTAAAAATCAAACTAACTTTTGCTCCATTTTTGCTCCATTTGGCTCTTTTATTCCTATTGGACAGCTTTCAAGGAGAAGGTCTTTGAAAAAAACAACAACAACCCTTCAATCTCATGGGATCTCCCCGAATTTTTTTCTTTCATTGGCATTTCATATGGCTAAAACAACCAACACATAAACATTTCTCTAATTACATTAATCTTGCATGCACTGCTTTGCACCTCCAAATTAATCTGGAAGATGCATAAGGCCTTTACATTGGCACCATCCAGTGTTTCTTATCAGTCTTGGTTAAAGGGAGATACTCTAATACCCTGTTTGCAATGCATGCGCAATGGGAAAAGCTCAGCTGATGGAGTGTGTTCTCTAATACTACCTACACAATGAAAAGATGTGATTCACTAATGCCTCCCTCCTCCCACCCCCTTTCAGGTAAAATGCTAAACTGGTTTGATTAATTTTATATATAATCATCTGTTTATCTAATCTGAATGTTGCCAAATTTAATGCAGCAGGCTAACTTTGCCTCTTTGTTTATATAACATGTCAACAGCTGATCAAAGCCACCTTTCTGTTGAATATTCTGTTCGCTTTTTGCGAGTGATGTCAGGACAATGCTAAGTCCTCCTTGGGTATTCAATCTATGCTGGCCTGAGATTATAACACAATTCTATTCGCTACTCTGTTCTACGCTAATCTTGCCTCCCTTGACAATCTCTACATAATTTTCTCTCATATTTGCATTATCTCAGCATAGGATATGCTGAGATAGGATAACACTTTAGGAAGGAACTTTGTCTCCCTCCTAGAAATTGTTGGATTACAACTTCCTGGTTGGGCCATGCTAGCTTCAGCTAATAAGATCTGGGGCCCACACTATCTGAAATGTCACAGACTCCCCATCCCAGATATAAAATTATAATTTGGTTTCTTATTAGTATGAAAAGATAAATATGGCTGACATAACATCAGGATAAGGCAATATAGTCTGTCTGATATTGTAACATCATCACTAAGATTTAAAGCCATGGAGAAGTTCAGAAATGAAACTCTTGTATATATTGCCAAATGTGAAAATGAAGAAATGAACATAAATTATGGTGCTGTGTTATTCTTTCCTTGCATAATCTGTTGCTCTCTATTCTGCAGAATAATTAGCACTATTGTAATTATTGATTTTTTTTTTTTTTTGCAATCCAAACAATGCCTTTTACTTTTCAAACTATTTCAAGACTATTTCAAGACTAAGACTAAGCAAAAAGGATTTGCAGTACTTACACTGAGGAACAATTGTATTTCATGAGCTTGGATGAAATAGAAATAAGATTTAAATTCTATATTTACATTCTATTGGCTACTTTCAACATAAGCATTTGGCTTTCATACATGGGTTTTTTGAAATAATTTCCAGAGCAGAATGCTGAGAACATGTTACATCTGAATGTGGTACCCATGTGTCTTCTTGGCAGAATTCCACTAAATCTTAAAACAGGATTGTCATTTTTTCTCCTAATATATCCATATGTATAATTTACAAAAAACAGAATACTTTTTAATTTAAAAAAATTAAAGGAGATTTCAACATATTAAATGTCTCATACAAATAATTGTAGCACAAATATGCAATCTTGAACCCAACTTCTAAATATATTTTATTCTACTTTCTAATATGGAGGTAAGAAATAACCTAACAGATCTCTCTTTCTAAAAGTGCAAAGACAAAGGTTAATGAATGGAGACTTTGAGGTGATGGAACAGATCTAGGCAAGGAGCGAGAGTCTGAATATAAATGTAAGAGACAGGGTAAAGAATAGAAAGTGAACTAAAATGAAAGCAGAAAACATTCTTGCATTCCTGATAATGTGACCAATATATTTATGGAATTTCTATTGACTAAAATCTAATCATTGCAGCAGGTTGTAAAAAAAAAAAAAAAGCCACTCAAGAATGTTAATGAAATTCCTATAATATAATAGTGGCTAAGACACTGAGTGATTGAAGAGTGAGAGAGCTAACAGGATTTTCCCAGAGGAGTTCAACAAGAGAAAGAGACAAGGAAGAAACAGGAGTAAACCAAGAACCAATGTATTCTGAGGGGTTGTATGTTCAGCTAGAAGAAGCCAAACAGTTATCTCTTGAACAGAAGCTGATTGCAAAGGATAAGTCGTGAGATCTGCTAATTGCCCAGGCAATGACTGATTGCTCCCTTCAGAGTAAGCAGAGACCATTGGAGGCATATAAGGTGGCCAAGTTCCAGAGAGCTATAAACTTCAGAATAATGAAAAACATAATGGGTTCTCCATTTATTTCAAAACTCTCCCATTTGGCTTCTGTTTCTCACTTTTGCAAAATTTAAAAAATGCACAAACTTCACTCGAAAATTCAAATACATGTATCCTCATATACACATTTTCCTAGAACACATATTATTCTGTGTGCAGTTTTCAGAATATACACAATTTTGGACATACTTTTACTTAATACCTACATTTTGGTATGCATTTTTAAAGTCCCAAACTATATTAAAATTTTTCATCCTGCTTATGCATTCTAGACCTCTTATTAGTGGAAGAGGTACAGATATGGTAAATGCCAGATAAAATAGCTTTTTCATCAACCCTTAGATATCAGATATATCTTCCATAGTAATTGAATCTGTTACTGTTACTGTAATGAATGGTTTAGTCAGGATATGCAGAAAAATACATATGAGATTTAAATATTTTTAGATTGGCATACAGTTCATTGTCAACCCTTCGAGATAGGCTAGGTCAAGAACAGACACTACAGAGATTTCAGAATTATTCCTTATTGTTGTAGAATCTTGAAAGCCTGACAAAGTTTTCACTGCCCCTTTTTTAAAGACAAAATCAAGGCAGGGTTGTTCTGAGCCTCTTTCTCACTCTTTCTCCTTTCCCAGGGGTGAGCAGCCATTTTACTTCTTCATTCTCAAGACCAGACCAAATTCCTCTACACAGATATATAAGATAGGGCAGCCAGAGGGTCACACGCAGCCCATCAGAGCCTCTTGGATTCTTTTTCCCCAGGGTTTGGGACAATTTAACAGAGCCTTCAGTCTGAAAGGTGTGAAACTTCCTTTCCAAACTGGGTTTGGCTCTACCTCCTTTTGGAGTTTGACCCTAGACTTGCTATGCAAAGCCTAGTGTGACCTTTGAGTTGGTCCAAGTGGTGCCCTTGTAATACAAGTCAAGCAAACGTATTAAAGAGTAAGCACCAAATGAAGGGGAGGGGGCAACATTCATTAGAGGCATGTGAATATTTTTAGCTCTTCTGAAATGTGTGAGTTTCCTTGCAGCTAAATTACTTCAAATGAATACATGCTATTGAAACAAAGGATGTTCCAGATGAGGAATTAAAGAGGAATCCTTCCAATTTAGATATTATGTCCTTAAGCATGACACTAGAATTAAAACATTCTCTATGTACCTGTTCTATTTTTAAAGTTGGTTGGGTAAGGGGTTATCTATAAGGAATTGATTCCAGCTCCTGGAAATCTCAAGATGCTTATTCCCATTAACCTACTTGTAAGTACCCATACTCTAGACATTAGCGTTAATCAACTAGAAAAAGGACTTTTTCTCCATGATTCCCACAATTATAGACCGTTCCCCCACATTAAATCAGAAGGGCAGAGATTCTAGTTCAAAATGTGGATATTGCCCTGGCTGGAAACTCAGACCTAAGACTTTTGTTTCATGAATTGGGTAGCTGCCAGCACTAGTCTATACTTACAGTTCTTTCTTTTTCAAAAAAGCAATTCTATACTTGTATATGAATTTCTGTAGGGGGATTTGTGCTATAAGGTGTCATGTAAATACATACAGAAAGAGAGAAAGGAAGAAAGGTTCGAAGAAACACTGGAACTATACGATACCAACACTGGTTTGTACTCACATGCAAATTTGACAATTCTAACCCACCAGCAGCATTCTGAATAAAGTAGGGTACATTTTGGCATTTTAGGTATCTTCCCCATTTGAAAACCATGCATCCTAGACAGCGCATGCTCTTTGTTTGTGCTTATTAAATAAAAGAAAGGATCACCTTCAACTATATTAATGATGGACTGGCGGATGAAGGATGCCTGCGAAAATTCGCAACATCTGTTTGCTCCACTCTCTCCCCAGCATGCTGCACCTATTTCTCATGCTTAATGATGCTCATCCACTCTGCAAGTTTTACGAACAAATGTGTGTTTAGCCACATTCATCATTCTGAATGAGTGTTCTTGATGAAGCATCCACTGGCCTGTTTCGCTCTTTCTGCTACACTTTAACAAATGACAACGGTGCTAAGTATTTTTCATTTTGTTAAAAAATAAAAAAGAAGGCTAAGTGAATGATAGGCCCAGTATTTTTTTTTTAAACTTCTGTTGTAACTTTAGTGGGTAAAACAGAAGAAAGAAATGCTACCTAGCACTTAACACTGCATACGTTCGGTGCTATTGATCTCAACATAAAAAACATTTCAAGATTTCTTGCTGAATATTTTGACTTCTGTTCCCAAGATGCCCTTCCTAGATCTTTTATATACTTGAAATAGACCTCTTCGATACCCTTACCTATTCTTCCACAAAGACTGAATTAATACAAATTAATACATTGATTTTGAAATAAATCAAACATATGCATTTATTTGTATGTTTGCTTAGTTCATCCAGGAAAGCAAGGTTTTACTTCTGATATCCAAAGTTTGTGCTAGTAATGGCAGCTAAGTCTTCCCTTCACCACTGCAGATGCATTTCTGAGTTTAGTCTGGATACCAAAAGTGAAAATGGCCTGAAAAACACCTGCTGGATGTGGTACGTCTCCTTTGATGTGGAAATTAAACAGTCCCAATATTTTATATTGGAACCAAACAGACACACAAACAATATACTGTCCCCATATGGAAGATATAAATTGCATTTCAAGGGATAAGCAATGGAGCACTGCTAAGGGTTAGAGCAGATTAGAAACAAAGAAGGTCTGGGTTCTTCATTGAAGTTGGGAGAACTCGCTACATAAATTGTTTATAGTCATATTAAAACATTTGCTAAACCTTATTTGCTCTGCAACAACATACTATGAAATAATCACAAAAAATAAAACTGATGTAACTAAAAATGGGTTCCACTGTGCATTAATTTGGTCTGGAACTGAGAGTAATCCCTTGCTGCAAACAGCTCACTTTTTAAAAATTGCCCTAGTAATAATAAAAACATACCCATTTCCCAAACCAGAGAAATCTACACAGCAATGACATTAAAAGGAACACACCCAAACAAAAAAGTGGAAAAAATCATGAACGTAATCAAAAGTATTTAATAATTACAGATGCCTGAAATTTTATCAAAGACTTTCTAAAGAGAGGAGAGGCCCAGGGGGCAAGAAAGAGAGGCTGAAGCTTATTAGCTAAAAGATGGAAGAATGAACCAAGAAGTCTCTAGTTTGTATTTCACCTCATCTCAGACTCTGTGGGTTGCCTCAATGAAAGCCTTCTTTCTATTCCTTAACACACACACACACCCATCTGTAAGATAGCGATGATAATCTTGCTGCCTTGTCTTACAACACTCTTCAAAAATTTCTTGATATGTGCGTGAAATATCCCAAAGTCTAAAGCAGAGAGAAATAAATCATAAACATTCATTTCTTCCAGCAGCTCGAAGCACAATAATGCATTGGCCTTTAGTCTCTTGTCCCAGGATAATATTACTATGAATGTTGTTTCCAATACTTTTACTAATAATTAATATTTTGTGGCAACCATGGACCTATCCCTATTGCTATGTGATCCAACCATGGGGGAGGGAAGTGCTCTTGTTTTGGAATTCAGTTTAAGTGGGTCCATTATAGATCTAGCACTAAACCCATAACAGCCAATCAAAAACCATCTAAAATGAAAACTCCATGAGTGCCAATGGAAAGAAAAAAAGGGACCAAATATATTTAAGGCCCATTTGATGTCAGAAAGTTGCCTCCTGTGCCACCCTCCTATTAATACTCCTTGTGATTGAACTCATCAATCACAACCCAAGGATTCAAACATGTAGGTCTGATACTTCATCACAAGTACAAGCAACCTTAGTAGAGCAAACAGCAGCTTCTAACAGGCTAAGAATCTGATGAGAGAGAGAGAGAGAGATCCTCAAGGTTTAAATCTTGAAGTTCATTCCTTTGTTAATTAAGTTCTTGAATCCATTTCTAATACAGCATCTCCTACTACTGACTTCACAAGCAGTCCTTTCTGAATCCAACATCCTTGTTTCCTGCCTTGCAAGTTCCAACTCTCACATTTAGAGGCCTACATTGCTTCAATAAGGGAAGCAAATAAAACTTACTTTACTTCTTTTCCTGGTGATGTATTAAAATATATATTTCTGTCAAAAGGAGATAAAGAAAGTAGTGGTTTCACAAATTCAGACTTATCTAGAAGATACTGATCATCTGAAGCAAAGTTACTTAGATGTTCAATAGAACACAGAAGTGACCTATTTGGGTAGACTTTGTAGATGACCTATGCCTGGAACTGGATGGGGCAAGAACAACGCTTTTATTCCTCTTTGATTTCTTTGCAAAGTTCAAGACCACAAGGAAGCACTACATTGCAATTGTTCCACTCTAACCTCTTGGCTTACCTCCAGAAAGTGGTAATGGGAGGTTCTTTTTTGGCACCAAGAATGCTTGCTTTGCTGTCCCACGGTAGCCATTCTGTTGTTGTTACTCAAATAAATACATGAAAATATTTCACTGCTCCTAACACCAACAAGGTGGATAAGAGTTGAAAAGGGTAAACTGAAATTCAGAAGAAATGGAATTAGTAGAAAATCATAATTGGGGAGTTATATGCAACATAATCAGGAAAGGATTCCATTTCTCCAATATTTCAGATTCATAGCTTGGATGTACTCCTTGAGTCCAGGTAGACCCTGATTCTGGGCTCAACTGAAACTGGTACTTTTACCTACTGAAGCCCTAAAGAACTTAAAACCTGGCTATCTGAGGAATACTTGTTTTAGGACAAATCTGTGCACCATTAAGCTTTGCCAAAGACATCCTATGGAACACACCATCGGTGCCAAATTCAATTTGTCAGACATATGGGAAAGGTTCTTCTCTTCTGTCACTCACAACTGACAAATACATTTTCTTTGGAATCATCTTGGTCCCTGCCTTCTCTTCTTTCATTAAAGAGACCAATGCACATCTTTCCAATGGAGCCTTTTGCACGGTTTAAGAATTTTGTTATTATATTCCAGTATAAATGTAATTTTACTGTTATAGTATTCTGTTCTAATTCTATTTTTAATTACTTTGCTAGGTCTTTTATTCTTCCATTGGGGCAATTTTTCCTTCATGGAAAATGAATCTAATTAACAATAACTTTGCATTTATTCACACTTTAAAGCCTTTGAAGTACACCATGTACATTATCTCAGTGATTATTACATTTTCCTTGTACGGTAGGCCATCACATTATTATAGAATCAGAAGCGACAGGACATGCCTAAGGCATAACTGATTAGCCAGGATCCTACGTCAGCTATACTGTCTGAGTTATTTAGGAAAAAAGACCCGAAACCTTCTAATGTAGCAAAAGGTAACCAAGGTCTATTGAGTAATGTATTCTTCTCCTCCTCCTTCTTCATGGCAAAATATTAAATAAAAATAGGGTTTTGTTTTGTTTTGGTGTAGGACTTTTCATTAGTGTTTTTTCCATCTGCCTTGGAGTTTCTGGGCAATGGGGCAAAATCTCTGTCAAAGGATAAGAGAGACAGTAGAACATACTTCCCCTCCTGGCTTTGGTATAATTTAAACTTCCTTCACTGTCCACTCTTAGTGGCAATGCTGAATCACTACAGTCAGACAGATTTTTTTTTATTTCTCTTAACTTACATAGATGTTCTCTCTGCTTTCTCAGGTACCACCAGGTTCTCTTAGCAATCCTGCCAGAGTACATCTCTTGAGCTGTCACTCAGTATTTTCCCAATCTTTGGACTTTGGGCTTTCAAGAGATCTGGAACTCCTGAATTCAATCAGTCTCTTACAGAGGCTTGACATTTCACCTCTGCAGTCCCAAGCAGGCCCTTCTCAGCTATGTTTGCCTCGCTAGAAACAATGCAGCAGTCTTCAAGTGCTGGTATACCATAATGGCTTGTGCATATTCATTGGTACTAAAACTTTTAGGACCTAGTCTGTTGGTGGAGAATGTTAAAACAGCTGGAAAAACAAAGATGTACATATTTCAGACCTCAAATGAAGCCTCAGCGTGGTAGAACAAATTCAATCAAGTTTCAAATTGGCAACTGTTTCCAACAAATGCTGCTTCTTGGGGAAGATGGATAACTTACATTTTGGAACGTATGCAGGGAATTACCCCAAACAGATGCAAATGTGCTCAGACTCAAGGCTTCTCTGGCATGCAATACATAGAAAAACGGGGCATTTCATTCTATTTAAAGCACAGCAAACAAAAATGGCTTAGATTTAGCATGCAATTTCTGCCAGCTAAAATGATTTTACCAATATAGAGCAGAACTTTTCTGGAACAAAATTGTTTGTGGGTTTGTTGTTTAAAAAAATATGAAAAGCATAAAAAGATATAAACACTGGACTTGACAATCAGTTCAGATTTCTCAGATGCCAAAGTATTGAAGAACTAGATTTTTAATGGAAGATAGTCTATTTCAAATGTATACACCTCATGCATATTGCTAGTTTTTCAGACATCGGCAGTGAACAATGCAGCAGAGCCCAGAAATGCAGCCTATATCCTTGCTAAATGAGAATTTGTAATTATAGTAAAATATTCAAATTACCAATAAAAAAGTTAATAGTAGTAAAAATTCAAATTATCACTTTCTTAAAGAATTCCGGCGATTCTCATATTTCAGAACTTAAGGCCACAGAGGAATTTTCTAAGAAAATTAATTTACATTTTTAGCTGAAAATGCATTTTGTTTTCAGTTAAACAGATTTGTATTGCAAAGTAAAAGAAAGGATTTATGCAAAGATAAACTCATGGGATCGTTACAGAAACACAAAATGTAATTTTCTACTAAAATTGTGAATTGCATTTACAAGAACGGTTTTTCAAATACAGCCCCAAATCACATTATCCACACACAGGAAGAGGAATTAGCACATTTGTAAAACCTCATTTTAAAATATTGGCCTTTTTTAAAAGCCATAAAAATACCTTATTTAAACGGAGGATAGTTTTTAAACCAGACTAATAGAAAAAACTTACTTCTTGTTAAAGAAACCGCTCTGTGCTAAATGCCTATCTGGTTCCTAGGTATGTTTCTCCTAGGGACGTCTGCATATTTACATTTGCCACACTCTTCTGCATTTTGATCTTCACTTTTGCAATAGATCTTTCCCAATTTATTATAAGGGCAAGATATTTTGGTAACTGAAATGACTCAATTCACCAATCAATTTTCCTCCAAAAAGTTTAGCGAAGTTAATGAGAGTAATTTTAAAAATTGCAATTGCATAGTTCCCATTAATTCCACCAAAACCTATGTGGAGGACTTTATTATCGATCTCATTCTCCAACAACTGTACTCAGCTTGTTATCGCACCTAGCCTACCTTGCTTGGTCTTGAAAAAGCTAAGCAGGGTCAGATCTAGATAATAGTTACAGGGGAGATCATTAGGCCTGCCAACTAGACTGGGAAATTTAAAGAAGGCAATTGTTACCAAGAAATCTCAAGAACCCAAAGTCACCAGGAGTCCAGTTTGACTCAGGGGAGATTTTACCTTTTAATTTCTCCAACTCCATCATTATATCATCCAAATAATTTCAGAAGTAACCAGTTAGAAGGTTCTGATTGGCTGTCTAATTCATTCAGAGATTAATTCGTCTGCATGGCCCTGAACTGAACATGTAATTAGCAGTCTTGACAACAGTCCTTGCTGTTATCTCATCCCTTTGCTGGGAGAGCTGGACCCAGAAAGCAGACAGAAAAGAATCTGAAACCAGGAAAGACTGTTACTGAATCACCATGCATATACCTTCAACATCCAAGACTGAGAAACAGTAGGGAAAAAAAGCCCACTACAGAAGGATGGAAGAAAGATATGCAGGCATTTAAACCTGGAGTTGATGCATAAGTACAGGTAGAGTGTTAGATTCCTAGATTTGTAATTATAGGACCTTCTTTTGCATCAGCAATAAAAGCTTGTCATCAGAGTCTCTTTGAATCTACTGCTGCTTCTAAAAGTTAACCAGCTTGCAGGATTGATAATTTGGATGGGATCCTTGAGACAAGAGAAGTATTTCAGGAAGAGGTAAAGGGTAACTGTGAGAAAAAAGGAAAGGAGGGAGCAGCAGGATGGAGGAAGGTAATCAAGAGGAGAGTGGGGATGGTCTGAAAGCAGCCCAGACCATAAAACAAACCAAAACAAAGATGCCTTCAAGTCAAGATTGATCCCCGGTAATTTCCCATGTAGTTTTCTGGACAGTGTTATGGGCTGTTTTTTCTACTTCCCTGTCTAGTCTTACAGTCCTAGGATTTTTGCGCCTTCTTTGGGTGCAGAGTCAAAAGCAGCTTATGGCCTCCATGTCCAGGTCATCAAGGGCCCAAGAAACATGTGAGTGTGTGTATCACACACAAACACCCCAGATCTGATTTCTTCTTTTTTCCTTAGGGCAGGAGTGGCATGATCTGAAATTGGGATATGTTATTATTAGTCCTTTGTCATGGACTGATCACTCCCTGTTAGACTTGGAGTTTTGTGTCGCTGCTGCACGCTGTGAGGAGGAAGGGCCTGTGTAAAGGTCTGCCCCAAGCACCTGATGGACCCAGCTGGGATTCAGAGGGAGCTTAGGATTGTCATGGTACACAGCTTGACTGGGACCTTAGTCACAGCTTGGAATGAAACACCTAGAGTAATGCTGGTGGAAGACAAAGAGTGAACCCGATGAAGCATGGCTAACAGCCGCTGTTAAGGATTACCTTGTGGCAGTAAGAGTGATGAAATGTATTTTTCCACTCTTACTGCATCTGTAGTAGATCCTCAGAGCTCTCATTGGGGGTTTTCTTGTGTGCAGGAAAGTAACAATCTGATTTTGTTTCGTGATGTGCCTATTAAAGTTAATTCAGCAAACAAGTAAAATAGTGAATGCTTCATATACAACTTGAAATGGCCAACTAGCCGTTTTAATGTTTTGCCTTCTGCAGATGATGGTCAAGTAGAAGCACACTCCTTTTACAGTCAATCCCCTGCAGGGATAACATAGGGATTTATGTCCTCCCCAATAAGTATAAGTATTGGATTAGATTACATCTTCATGTAAGAACAGGTTTGGACAAAATAGACTAGTGACAAGAATACTGAACTTTTCATTCTGAAGGGATCCCTAATGAGTAGCTTAAAATATGAGGTATATTTTATGAAACTCATAAAAAGAGGAAAATCTAAATTATACCAGTGATGGAAAACCACTAAATTACACTATAAACTATGCTAACTACAACAGGCTTGCATTTCTGTCCATCTGTTTTAGGATGGGTTTTATTATTCTTATCCGTACAACCAAGCATATGTAGCACAAGGCAGTTGAACTTCATTATTATCAAGGGGAAAGTGTAGGAGTACATTTCTTTAGATAATATAGAATATGGCAAACTTAATTGGGGGGAAATGGATATTTCTCTTCTACCTAAAAAGTAAAAATGTGGTCTTCGAAGCAGTGCTGCTTGTTCTCAGGGAAGGACGTTAAGAAGGCCATTTAGTCTCAGCCTGAAGCGTCAAGAGAACTTTACGTTTAGACACCTGACAATAAGAACAGCACAACAGTGGAAAAGCTATACAGGTTGTGGGTTCTCCGTCTCTGGGAGTTTTTAAGAAGAGGCTGGATGGTTTAACTGGCTTCCCTGCACTCTGCAGAAGGTGGACTACATCCTCCTTGTGGTCCCTTCCAACTCTACAATTCTGTGATTGAAAGAAATCCAATTATGTCTCATTGGTTTTTTTTTATATGTTGTTATTCTTAAAAATTAGTATCACAGGTAGAAGCCTGCTTATTCTGGTGATGATTTCTCTGGCTTGGAAAGAAAAAGCACAACTAGGGATTCTGAACAGTGAAGACCTGTGAAAGTTAGAGTGCAACTGATAGGGACTGCAGACACTTCAAAGCAAAACCCAGCTCTAAATAAATCCTGGGTAAGAAAGACTTGGAGCAACTGGCAACCTGCAGAAGCTTTGTTTGAAGCTTTATCCATCCTAGGAAGAAACATTTTAATGGTTAATTCTAAAATACAACTGGGATAACTTTTTCTGACTAAGTGAAGGAGATGCAAGCTTGCATGCTCTTTCCAACTCTGGCAATGCAGTGAAGAGATCAAAAGCTTTTGCTTCAGGTTTCAACTAATCACAATTAGTTTTTATGATCAACCCTAGACAAGTTATGATTAGTCTTAACTGTGTTTAATGAGATGAGTAAAGTCCAAAATAGAAATTGAAGTTTAAACATTGCATGTTACCCATGTATTCACTTGCATTAATATTAGTGTTTTTATTTGGTATATGCTCATAAATAAGCACAACAACAAAATCTGTTTTCTTTCACAGCAACACCCCTGTGGGAGGCTGCGCTGAGAGGGAGGAATTGATCCAGAGTCCTCCAGGGAACTCCTGTGGCTGAGGAAGTACTAGAACCCAGTCTCTTCCCCACCATGCCAGTAGTTTACCCTAGCATTAACCATGATTTGATGTTAACAACCACCCATGATGCACCCAACAGATGACAGGGTAACCCACTCCTAGTTCATGTCCTTCATGGTTACTGCCCCAGCCATCTATTTGCCAACTGGCTGGCTATCCATTTTGTTTGTACTATATGTGTATCCGGTCAAAAATCAAAATGCTGTCATGTGGTGGCCCAATATGCATTAGAGCCACCGGGCACAGGTGGGAGAAAGCTAATTCCCACATACCGGGAAAGCAGTTTCTCAACCTGCAACTTGAAGATGTGTGGACTTCAACTCCCAGAATTCCCCAGCCAGCATGAGGAAGTCCACTCATCTTCAAGTTGCCCAGATTGAGAAATGCTGCTACAAAGGATGGAAAGCAGAAACCATGTTGTAGACCGCTGATTCAGGTTTGCATATCACAGGAAGCTATGGGCAAGGCAGTGGCAAATCACGGTCCCAGACTAACTCATGGCTGTTAGCCATAACCGTATCATAGCCGTGTGCCCATATTTGCTGTTCATGCTCAACCTGTCAGGTTCAGCCGGCACGGCACTGCTAGAAAGCCCGGCCAGCAGCGCTGAGCCAATTCTACCGCCCGCGTACTAGCCGGGGAGAAAGAGGAAGTGCGAGCCGCGGCTGATTAATGGTCCACCTGAGCCCACTTAACAGAAAACCGCAGGGTGGAAGTGTTGTATTCACCCTGATAAGTGGCGCATGCCGACAATGAACAGAGCCGTGAGTTGCGTAAAGGAGATCACCGCGCGATCCAGCAAACCCCGGTTTTGCACGCAACTGAAAGGACCCCGAGGAAACCAGCCCACGCCGGAGGGGCAGTCAATCAAGGGACAATGGGATACGGGCTGAACCTGCCATCTGGAAAATTAAGGGGGATTATTGGGGGCCCAATAACCTGCAGCATGTAACACAACGATGGGGCGAAACGCGGGAAGGGGAGAGGTATAAATTGTACAATGCAATGTGCCAAGCCAGTCCTGGCTTTGTTTGTAACTGTTGCGTTACACTTGAGTAAACCTCTTTTGTGAACCACATGTGTCACGGGAGTTTCTCTTGACAAACGGGGCATTCCTTACACAACCCAAGTCTGACCTGGCTTGGCGTTTTTTGCATACCAGTCCAACGTGAAATAGTGCTTAATTGAAATCGGAAGCTAAAGCTTCTGATTTCTTCTCCGTGAACATGTCAGGCTCATTCGCATTACTATAAGCAATCATTTGTTGTTATGCTTAAATCAATCAGTGTTGCATTGATTAAGGGAGAGAATGTATTGATTAGAAAACAAGAGATCTTATCTCTCTTTTTTATTTCATCTGCCCAGCAAATGACACCTAAATGCATCTTAAAGATTTATGGTGTAAGGAGAGTTGGAAACCTAATTATGTATGATTTTAAAATTGCAGAACATTTAAAATATTTGGAGAGAATTATTCTGTTATCTTACCCAGGAAAGAACTGAACTTGGCAGGTGAACTAACTTTTTAAAATAATTCAAGACCTATTTCAGTTAGAGCACATTTAAAAGGCAATTATGCTGACAGTTTGGAAAATATCACTATATGAGATACGTGAATGTTGGCAGCATGTTACCACCAAAAATAGTACACTTTTCAATCCTACTGATTTTGATGAAACTTGCTGAAATCAATGACACAAGGCTTGTGGGACTGTGTCAGTGATATCTGGATTACCTTTATATCGTAGAGCTATAATAACTGTTTATATTTTCTGGTAAAAACCCACTAGCATCAGTGAAGAAAACAAATCTCAGCCACATTCTTCAATATTGTCACTTTGTGTGAGATGGACAGCTATATAAATTAAATAAATGAATAAATAAAATGGCAGTCTTCTGCTCTCCATGTTGACTCCCAGCATTGTGATACCAACCCTGCAGAGTTATTATCTCTAGCATTTAATGTTACCTGTGACGGAATGGAATTATGAAGGCCAGGCTCAGGGAGAAAAACATTTTCTTAGATCTCCGGAGGAGCGTGGGAGATACAAGAGGATGAGACTGGCACCTCCCTGAGGAATTCACAATGTTGTGGCTGGCATTACTTGGGAGCTGGGGTTTCAGTCTGGGAAGATTCTTGTTAGAGATTGTAGCTAATAAACATAGCTGAACTGAATTTGCATTGTCTCTTGGAGTTCCTTGAGCTAGGCCTGACATTACCACGATAACTCACAAGAATGAATGTGTTGATAATTGAATTAGGAAACCAGATGTTGGACCTCTGATGATATCACTGAAGGGAAGTGAGGGCAATGAGGGGGCAGGGGAGGATAACACAAATGAGTGAGTGACATTTCCCCAACTTGTAATAAAATACCTTCCAAACAAGAGACTTTGTTCAAAAACAGTAAGTAGTTTCAGTTCAACACTACAATCGTGCAATAAAAATTCATTTAAAATACAATATTTCCTGCTTATGTTTACTGTAACCTGCAAGTAACCAATATGCAGTTGGTTTTACATGTGCTTTTGTGTTCTTCATGTCTTTGTTTACACACACTAAATGCTTGACTTTACTCCACCAGATGAAGCTTTGCTCAGATTTCGCTCCTTTAGCCTCAGATATAGGCCCGCCGGATGAGTAGGGGGTTGAGGTGACACCATCAAATTGACTGAATGATTACTATGTGAATATTTGTTTTTGGATTCCTTGTTTTATATTCTTTTACCAAGCATGCTTTATTGTATTTCCTTTGAAGTGCGCAGACGATTGAGAATCTTTCTGCTCTCTGCAGAATGCAGAAAAAATAAAATGATTCATCATTTGGAATATCAGGAGACAGTATTTAAATGTAGAGGTGTTGGCTGTTCAAGCCCTGCAAGAATAGTGTTTCACCATGCAACAGCTCTCCCACCACACTAACCCTGGGGGTATTCTGTCACCGACACACTTTGATCTCTTGTGCGATTGGATTTTTCTCTCAAAAAGCTCTACCTTTCTTGACAATCCCAGAGGGAAGAAACAACAGCAGCGGGGCCTTTTCCCATCCACGGCTTCAAAATGAACGCTCCATATGTTTGCTGCTAGCTCAGCCTTCTGCCATTATTCCTTACGCTTGCGTGTCTAATGACAACCGCCCTAGGATTTCCTGACTAAAGTTGGAGAGAAAAACGAAAGAAATTATATGGCTGGGGAGTAATACACTGCAAGTCTGAAGTTTACTTAAGGAAGCTAAAACATGGCTTGATATTATGGCTGAATTGATGAAGCATGGGTTGAAATTAGTTGGGAAATAGGAAACCAGAATCATAAGCTATGGTTTGAAAGCGTTTGCACTGATGATGATATGATGATGGAACTGAGAAACATTTGGTTATGGCCACTGCTGTCCCTGTGAGACTGATTTTGCCAAGGACATGGAATAAGGACATGAACTAGTGCTGGGCAGAAAACATCCTCTCTCCTTTTTCTGCTGTTCTCATTCAGTTTGATGAAAGAAAATGTCCCTTTTGAATTTTTTTCAAAAGAATTTCAGAAAAATTATCATGGGGTGAATTGTAATGACCCTGTACTTATTTAATTTGGAAGTAGCCAAGGAACATGCGTGAAAATTCTGTCTTTCAACTACAATCTGCTGGTTCCTGGGCTTCCTACCCTTCCACTAATTTTAAGGAAAGTTAACATAGAGGAACACTTTCCACTAGATTTTTCATAGCACTGATACCATCACCACAAAGAGAAACTGTTGGAAAACTTCTTCCTGAGAAACTCAAGAATCCACCCAATTTCTCTGTTCACAAATTTGATGGGGATTTCCACAAAGCTATTGCACCCAACTCTCGAACAAACCTGAATCCTAGATAGAACCATTCCTCCATTTGTTGCTTCCAGATGTGTTCAGACAACCACTCCCACATTCTTAGATCACATACTTGGAAGGGAATTGCACTCCCACTGCATTCCACCAGTGGGTTGGTACAAAGCATCATGCAGAAGAATGTGGGTGTCAGAATCCTCGCAAGATTTTATAATAGATTATTATATGGCTAGTTTAGAAAATGGTTTTTTACATGCTGCGGTTCTGCCATTGTAAAAGTGGGGGGAGAGAAGGAATGAGAAACCGTTTAAAGCAGATGGCTCCTTATCACAGGCTCTGGCATGCTCAAGGCCATGCCAGCAAGGGAATCAGAAGACCAAGAACTAAGGGCGATGTAAGGGGGGGGGGGGAGTAAGAAAAACAGCTTTTGGCATGCTTTTGCTCAGTCTTAGCAATGCTCTGGATCTGTACATTTATTCTCAATACATGAACTTTCTTTTGAATCAATATTGGTTGCAAGGAAAGTTACTGGATTTGGGATCAACAGGTGGCAGTTTGTTACATTTTGCTAAGACTCCCAGTGCAGACTTCTACCAGGGAGATTGCCCTGCGGGGAGTTCAAAGCCTCATGTTGACCGGGACCAACCGAGCAGTGGGATGGCTGACGATGTAATTGAGGAAGAAGAACATAGACCAGTCCCTCCTCCATTGGAAGTGAAGGTGATAACCCAGGAGGAGCCAGTGCAATCATCGCGCCAAGCCTGAGCGGGGGCGAAGGCAACAGCGATGAAGGGACGGGGCCCTTCGATAAAAGATCGCATGGGGAAATTGGAAGGGCAGATGAGGTCCCTATCCGATGATATGCGAGCGCTAAAGGCAGTGGTAGATCAGCTGCTTGGAGGGGGATTCACGCCTCCCACGTGAGAGTCAGTGGCCACACTGGGAGGTACGGAGGCGGCAGAGCAGTCAGCCGAAGGTGAGACCTCCAGCTAGGAGGAGGAGGAGGATCTCACACCTAGCAGAGCCAAGAAGAGCCCGATGCAGCAGCAGGGCATCTCCATGAAATTCAGGGGAGATGGTGAGCAGCTTGCTTGCTTTATCACCCAGGTTCGGATCTACATGGAGGGCTATGGGGGTCTGTTTTGCAGCGAGGAGGAGAAGGTCTCCTATGTGTCCAGTTTTTTTGAAGGTACGGCTGCAGAATGGGTGGTTGGCCTGCATAGGGCGAAGGACCGGGCTTTAAGGAGATTAGAGGATTTCATGGCAGCTCTCTGCACGCGCTTTGAAGACCCGTGCGTGGCGCTTAAAGCACGACGCGACCTGGAAAGGCTGAAGCAGGGGTCCAAGTCGGTATCAGAGTACGCCTATGAATTTCGGGGGTTGGCTCAAAGGCTGCCTCATGTGCCTGAAGAGCTCCTGATTGAGTTCTTCCAGAGAGGCTTGCAACCCGAATTGTTGCAGCGCGTGGTGTGCCAGGGTTTCCCCAAAACCTTTAATGGATGGGTCGCTATGGCTGGCGAAGTGGAGGAGCAATGGCGCACCATAGAAGCAAGAACCCGACTTCTGCCACTACCCGGCACAAAGAAGGCGGCGCCCAAGGCGAAGACCAGCGCGCCAGAAAATAGCAGGAGCCAGCGCGTCTGTTTCAATTGCGGGGAGCCGGGGCACTTTGCCGCTGTGTGCCCTAAAGCGAAGACGGACCAAGGAGGAAAGAAGATGGAGCGGAAGGGGCCGAAGTCTTTGAAGCCCGGCAAGAAGGAGTCAGCAGCAGTAGGCAGCGAGATGGGAGCTAGAGCGGCAACACGCGGCAGCGGCAAAACCCGGAAGTTGTTAGCTCTGCTGTCTCTCCGACAGGTGGCCACTCTTCCAGAGAAAGAAAGCAGCTCACGGGAGGACTCGGAAAGCGAAGAGATGGGGGTGAGTCCCATTAAAATTTGGGTGGAACTAAGGGTGGTGAGGACTAATCGAAGGGCAGAGATACAGGTGCTGACAGACTCTGGCTGCTCCCGAAATCTGATTAACCCCGCCCTTGCCTGGGGTTTGGGACTGCGCTTAAAGAGACTCAAAACCCCTGTGATTTTTACCCAGCTGGACGGATCCCCAGCAGGGGGAGGGCCGGTGGAATATCGTACTGAAGAGCTTGAGCTAACTATGGGGGACCATAGAGAGACTATTAAATTCCTAGTGACTCCCATGGCATGCAACCCAGTGCTTCTGGGCATGAACTGGTTAAAAAGGAAGAACCCAGAAGTGAACTGGGAGGAGAAGATCTTACGTTTCCCGAAGGAGGGGGGAGTGGAAGTTGAAGGAATTACCAAAATGTTGTCAGATGGAGAGATGGGCGCTGTGAGTGGGGAAAAGGCAGTGGAGGCTGCAACCCAGATTCCCAAGCAATACCGTGACCTGCAGAGTGTTTAGCGAAAGGGAGTCAGATCAGCTACCCCCCCATCGTGCCAGTGACTGTGCCATAGAGATTGACCCTGGGGCTAAATTTCCAAGGAAGAAAATGTATCCAGTGACACCCAAAGAGTTGGAAGCATTGCGGGAATTCATTGATAAGAATCTAAAGAGGGGCTTTATTGTACCTACGCATTCTCAAATTGCTGCACCGGTGCTATTTAGGGAAAAGAAGGATGGCTCCCTACATTTGTGCACAGATTATAGAGGGCTAAATGCCATTTCTGCTGACAACCGGTACCCACTCCCCTTGATGAAAGACCTGTTGGCCCATTTATCCAAAGGGAAAATTTTCACAAAGCTGGATTTAAGGGAGGCGTACTTCAGGGTGTGAATCCGGGAAGGAGATCAATGGAAATCCGCCTTTAACACGCCCCTGGGGTGTTTCCGTTATGAAATAATGCCGTTCGGATTAAAAGGAGTGGCGGGGGTGTTTATGCAAGTTATAAATGAGGTGTTACAAGAGCATTTATACCAGGGGGTGTTGGTTTATCTGGACGATATCCTGATTTACACTGAGACCATGGAGCAACATGTACAATTGGTCGGGAAGGTACTAAAAAAGCTACTGGAGGCTCAATTGTATGCCAAGCTCTCCAAATGTGAATTTCATAAAGAGCAAATTGACTATTTGGGGTATAGAATTTCGCATCAGGGAATTGAAATGGACCCAGTCAAGGTGAGGGATGTCACGGGTTGGGAGGCTCCCAAAACCAGGCGTCAGCTTCAAAGTTTCCTGGGCTTTGCTAACTTCTATCGGCAATTCATACCCAACTTTGCCCAAGTAGCACTCCCACTCACCGATTTGTTGAAAACCAAGGGCAAGGACAAAGTGAAGGCATCAAAACCTGGAGCTCCCTTGGCCTGGACTAAGGAGTGCCAGGAAGCTTTTCAAAGTTTAAAGCGTCTGTTTATGGCTGAACCGATCTTAAAGCACCCTGATCCAGAACAGCCATTTGTCATACAGGCAGACGCTTTGGATGTGGCAGTAGGAGGTGTGTTGTTACAGAAGGGGGCGGGGGGGGAGCTGTTTCCATGTGCGTATATATCCCGGAAATTTTCAGAAACTGAGAGACGCTGGTTGGTGTGGGAAAAGGAAGCGTTCGCAGTACGCTGGGCATTAGTTTGCTGGAGACACTTGTTAGAGGGATCACCCCATCCCTTTGAAATTTGGACTGATCACAAAAATCTAGAAGCTTTGACTGCACCGAGGAAGCTGTCACCCAAGCAAATGAGATGGGCACAATATTTTCATCGATTTAACTTCTCCCTGAAGTATATTCCTGGGGGAAAAAATTTTCTGGCAGACGCCCTGTCTCGATTGCCTCAACACAACAGCAAGCGGGAGGAAATAGTCGCTCCTGTAATTCCATGTACCCAAGCAGCCCTAAGAGTGATCACTAGAGCTCAGAAAAAAAGGGGTGAAGAACAACCAGAAGGAGAGTTATTGAAAAAATTAAATGCCCAGATTGCTCAGGATGATTGGTTTAAAAGCAACAGCCAATTGCTAGTGAACAAACAAGGGGCATGGTGATGGCAAGATAAGCTGTATGTCCCTGCAGACACTAGAAAGTGGGTCTTGCAAAGAAGTCACGACAGCAAAACAGCTGGGTACTTTGGTTTTGTGAAAACATTACATCTACTCAGGCATCAATTTTGGTGGCCAACAATGAGAAAAGATGTAGGGGAATATGTAGCTACATGCCCCACATGTGCAATGGCCAAAAAGAGAGGGGGCAAACCAATGGGGCTTCTACAGACAGTAGCAAACCCAGGGGCTTCTTGGAAGCAAATTTCCATGGACTTTATTGTAGACCTGCCTGAAAGCAACAAAAAGACAGTTATTTGGGTAGTTACAGACCTTTTTTCCAAACAAGCACATTTTGTGGCATGCCAATCCCTTCCATCAGCCCCCAAACTGGCTAAGTTATTTATACAACACGTCTACCGAGCTCATGGGGTCCCAGAACGAATAATTTCAGATCATGGGGTCCAGTTTACTGCCAAGTTCTGGAGGGCGTTCCTAAAACTACTGGGGGCATCGCAAGGCTTGAGTTCAGGGTACCACCCCCAGACGTCGGGATCATGCGAACGTCTGAACTCAGTGTTAGAACAATATTTGAGATGTTTCATTAACTACCAACAAGACAATTGGGATGAACTGTTAGCGTTTGCTGAAGTAGCTTATAATAATGCAGTGCACCAAAGCACCGGCCTCACCCCTTTTAAAATAGCTACAGGACAAGACTTTGTACCCATCCCAGAACTACCTAAACAATCCACTCAAGTCACTTCAGTTGATGAATGGGTCCAACAAATGACACAAGTGTGGCCTCAGATTGCTGCATCATTGAAGGAGGCCAGAGCAACATACAAGAAATTTGCAGATGCTAAGAGAACCCCAGAAAAAGACTGGAAAGTAGGAGATAAGGTTCTTTTATCTACCAAGCATCTTAAATCATTACAACCTTCCAGAAAGCTCGCTCCAAAATTCGTAGGGCCTTTTGTTATCGATTAAGTAATTAATCCAGTTTCACTACGATTACAGATGCCTGCTACCTTTAAAAGAATCCATCCAGTGTTCCACTGAGACCTGCTTAAACCCTATAAAGAGTCATCTCAATGGCATCCCTCCCCAGTACCTCCTAAACCAATAATGGTTGAAGGAGAACAACATTTTGAAGTTAAAGAGTTACTGGACAGTAGAAAGCACGGGGGGGGGGGGGGTTCAATTTTTAATTCAGTGGAAACATTTTCCCAAATCAATGGCTGAATGGGTTGACAAGAAACATGTAAAGGCTCCACATTTAGTTAAAAAATTTTATGATGTTTATCCTATAAAGCCTTAACAATTAGAATGGTTACTGTATTATGTTTCTCTTTGCTTTTTCTTTTTTAGAGTGAAGAAGTGGAATCATCTGACTGACATCCTCTTTTGTGGAGGGGCAGCATGTCAGAATCCTTGCAAGATTTTATAATAGATTATTATATGGCTAGTTTAAAAAATGGTTTTTTACATGCTGCGGTTCTGCCATTGTAAAAGGGGGGGGGGGGGGAGAAGGAATGAGAAACCGTTTAAAGCAGATGGCTCCTTATCACAGGCTCTGGCATGCTCAAGGCCATCCCAGCAAGAGAGTCAGAAGACCAAGAACTAAGGGCGATATGGGGGGGGGGGGGGGAGTAAGAAAAACAGCTTTTGGCACACTTTTGCTCAGTCTTAGCAATGCTTTGGATCTGTACATTTATTCTCAATAAATGAACTTTCTTTTGAATCAATATTGGTTGCAAGGAAAGTTACTGGCTTTGGGATCAACAGGTGGCAGTTTGTTACAGTGGGTGGATTTCTGAAGCCAGGTTTTTGTAATTTCCAACACATAGTACAGGTTCTTTGCACTGTACGTTATTGTGATACATCAGCACACAGTAGCAATGCAGTCATATTCCAGCTTCCTAGATAGCTAAAATACTAAAATGCTAGATATGATCAATTCTGCAAGTAGGAGAGTATATTTAAAAAACAAAATTCTGAGTAAAAACAATAGATTCTTAAAAAAAAGAAATCTCTGAAAACAAAAGAGTTTCTTTGCTGTCTGTTGGATATCAGAAAGGGACAGATAAAGGTAATCCAAATTCCATTCTTTTTATAATAATCTATCATGAATAATTGTTATATATTTGTGCATACTTTATATTGCATCACAAAAGGTTAACATTACTACATACTAAACAAACTACAACTTCTGTCATTAATCCTGACAACTAGTTTATTTATTTAATTCAAAGCACTGCTTTCCTCCAATAGCCACACCTGATTCCCCCCACTAATTTTACCCTTACAAGAGCTGTGTTACACAGGTAAACCAATTATACTATTATAGGTGGTATGTTTTGATTTAGTGTAATAGAAGAACATGGCCACTATAATTTATAGCTTATGCATGAACTACGTGTTAGAGCTTGAAGCATTCTCTGTGAAAGACAGAGAGTGTCCTGAACAAAAATTAGGGAAGCAAATTTTATAACTCCAACAGAAAGGAGGTTTATTAACAGGAAATACATTACAAAGATAGGCGAAGCCTGTTGCTCAGCTAACTACATCCTGCCGGAAGAAGAATCAAAGACCATGTGCTCTATGCATGTATACCAGGGAATGGAAGCAGAAGGAAATTATATCAGATTAAAGATATCTTAGACAAAGTGTAGGCAGAGTCACACACACAGAGGGGACACAGAAAAAATAACTACCTACCTACACCCTACTACCCCTTTGTGTTCAGTAGTTCATGAGGTGCTGAAGAAGCAGTGCCACTGAATCCACAAACCTTCTACATGATGCTGTTAGATCCACTATGTTCAACAAATCATGGGTTGGTGCAAAATATCATCCCAGCCACTGACTTGTGCAGAGTCACCACACAATAAGCATCATGACTCAGAAGAACACCTGGACCTTTCTATTCCTAGTTTGGGATTCTTAATATAAAATCGCACTATGAGCTGATCCAGAACTCTAGTGAAATTTTCTCTTAGCAGTTTCTTAGTAGGCTTCAGAGGAGCTGAAATCCTGAGACTAGTCTTCCAAAACACCTAATTATGAATGTAGGCATCATTATTGGGCTTATTAGTGTCCTCAGTTGATGAAAACTGAAACCAAATAGGTATGTAAGTCATCAAGATAACGTAGCTTTGGCACTGATTATGGTAGCTCAGATTAAAATTCTGGGTTCTTCCTCAATGTAGTCGCCGTCTTCATGGCTTAAAGAGGCTAAGCGATGGTCTTTTGTCTCTCCATTCTCCTGCAATATCTAGGTTATGCCCTAGGATTTCCTGTTCAATTTAATATTAGCTACAGCATTTATTAATAATAAAATCTCTATATCACGTGCTTCATTTGAGTCATATTAAAATCAGACAAAAGAGAAGGAAAAAAAACAAAAGTTTTTAAACGACATTAACTTTTAGATTTGATTAACTCAAGTATGGAACGTGATTCTGGTACACATCAAGAGTTCCTTTGTCCTATGACATTAATGTCATTCTTACTAATTGGGAACCGACAATGCTTTATTTTAGAGAGAAGAGCAGATTTTAAGCTGGAAAGAGATACTTCCAGGCATCTCTTGAAATAATTCTGTAGCTTTTATTGCTAAGACTACAAAGGAAGTATTACTTGAGCAGACTATATTAGACTGAGATTATTTTCCCAGGTGATCTTCCTATTTCTTACAATCGTACACATCTCCACCTATCATTTAATCTAGGATATCATTCTGGCAAATTAAAGATGGAAAACATACCCAAGATTTGAAGTCAATCTTTGCACCCTGAATTGTCATTCTCAGGGTCATTTATCATAGAGAAATGTGGGGACCCAAGGGTAGAGAAGGGGGACAAGTGACATCACTCATGCCATAACGTCACCACATAAACTACATAGCTTGTGTCATTTGTGCAATAATGTCTTAATGCATATGATGTCATCACAGCTTCCACCAGATATCTATGTACAAAAGTCAAATTCAAAATGGAGTATATCATGTGTTTTAAAAACTGACCAGAGTAAGAGACATTGGAAATAAAACTGGAATAACTTGATGTAGACTAGTTCCATAATAAAAAAATTAAATTTGGCAGGGATAATTAATGATGATCAAAACACAAGGGGGGGAAAAGTGAATGATGTTAAAAATTGTCTTCAGAGCTGAAAGTGGTATGACCATCATCATTATTTTCCTGCTGTGAATATTCATATCTTTTCTCCTAACACTGCTTTTGGCCAATCAGTTCTACCAGTTTTGAAACTATTTTAGAGAGTTGTAAATCTTGAAGAAGATGTCAGATGAGATCAACTGTGTGTGCCTTAGGCATCCATAGCTATCTTATGCCTCCTTCAAGGGAACTGATAGAGCAAAGAGGAAAAGATAAATCAAGAAATTTATGGTTCAGTTCTTACCTCTGTCATGAACTCAGAGCATGGCTTTGCTCAGGTCAATCTCTTTTTCACATTTACCCACATGCTCTAAGCAAAGCCAGCCCAGGCCCAGCTAGGCCATCTGGTGTAAGAATCACAATCTTGCAGCAATGTCCACAGGACAAGGTGTAAAAACCAAACAGCCAACCAACCCAGGATGGTGGTTACAACCATGTGATTGAAGCCTTGCCCCTACGTACATGCATCCAACCTAGAGTATTGAAGCACTATAGACTCTTCAAGGACTCTTACGGATTCCACTGCTTAACATTTTGCCAACTTCATCCCCTTTTCCTCCTTTATTTTTATCTCTAAATCAGGGGGTCTATATTACCTTTTGTTTAACAGAAAAGGCTGCAAGTACAGATAAGTAAGGAAGAATATGCCTAAAAAGCTAATACAAAGTATTACATTATTCTTTTCCAGCCCTACTTGACTGAAAATGTTTTGGAAATGGCAGTTACATACATACTTATGTACATACAGTTAAGAGGAGTCTATCATCTATCTATCTATCTATCTATCTATCTATCTATCTATCTATCTATCTATCTAATTCCAGGATGTCCATTTGGTTTGATGTTTTATTTGTTTTTGATGGATTTTCCAGTTTTGTACACTGCCCAGAGTCCATTGGAGTTCAGCAGCTAATAATTTCAAATAAATAAATAAAATCAATAAATAATCAATCTGTGGTTAACTTAAATCTTGAGAATTTGACCTTCCCTCATTTCAAATATATAAACATACATACTTGGTGTTTTTATGTTTGTCATCTAAGGAAGCCACCTAGAATCTAGTGAACTGGGCAGCATATAAACTTTTGGACTAAATAAGTTACACACAAATAAATATATAGAGCTGATCATGAATCATGGATCCGCACAGTTATATGTATATATAATGCATTATCCCACAGACCAGAAAGTAAAACCAACCAACAGAAACCAGAGATCAACCCCTTCTGGGTAGATGTGGACATCAACTCAATGTGACACTGTTTTATTGATCCACAAAGCTCCACTGTAAACTTTTTCATAACACATTCTTTGCATCTGTTTTTATTAGCAGAAAGGAGAATTTTCCTAGTAATAAATGGGGATGGGTAAGATTGCTTGGTGGCCTGCTTATGTGGTCCAACTAAAAGTGACAAATGATAGCCACTATTAATGAACCTGGAAAAAAATCTATAAGGACTGGCATCTCAGTGCAATCAATGGGAGCAGCTCCAGGCACGCTAACCTAACACTGAGTTACAGCAACATTTTCATCAACTGGAGATGGTGCCATCTAGACAAGCTTGGCTGATCTCAAAAGCTACGCAGGGTCAGATTTGGTTGGTAGGTAGAAAGAGGCCACAAAGAAACCTATAGGCTTGATGGGAAGAAGAAGGAGAACAACAACACCAGCCAAGTTGAAATCGGAAAGCACATAAGCATGAAGTTACCAGAAGCTGAGCTTGATTCCAAGGAATTTACATCTTTTATTTTCTACTCCTCCAACTTCATATTCTGTTTTTCCCTTCTGCCAGGTAGTATCTGGAAACTGACTGTATTGTCAACTATCAGGGTGCAGAAGGAAATGTAGTGCAGATATTGACCTTGTGGGGTATGTTAATTATTGTAAATTAATATCAGAGACCATCTTGGTGGGACCACAGAATTTCTCAATATGAAAACTTTACACAGACTGAGAGTTCCAGACCGAGGCGTAGCTACTTACAAGGTCAGAAAGCGTATCTGCATAACAGTGCATCAGGAGATCCTACAAGAAACTCAGGGAAGAACCATAGAAATAATATCCCCCACCTACCCCCACCCTTACAGAAGCAAATGCTCGAGAAACAAAAATGAGAAATCAACACTCCCCAGCAACAAGGTGAGAATCGAATCCTTGGAAATGGCAAAGTGGAAGATGCCAGAAGAGATTCTTCAATGTCTGAGCCACTTACCCAAGACATCTTTCCTGATTTGCTGATGACTTTGGGCAGACCTAGTTTTGTCACCAGTCACTCTATCCGTGGCTTAATTATGCAGCAGCCCAACCGAAAATTTTCTTTCTAATCGCATAAATCACCTTGCTTTGACACAACGCTCAATAGGGGCTGCTAAGAGTGGAAGAGCTATCGACTCCGTCCCTCAAGTCCACAAGGTGTATCATTTAGCCAAGAGTGATAATTAGATGCAGAATATACTGAAAACTGTCAATAGGCATGTCAATAGAAAGACTCTTAGATCCAACATCCAGCAAATCAATGGTGGTTTTCAGCTATAAAATCAAGAAAATGATAGCTTTCAAATGAATGGTAGAAGGAAATGCAAGGCTCCTTGGGGAGAGATAAAACAGCTCAATTTTTCCTCCCTGAGTAGCTTCTCTGTCTGCTGCACTCAATGAAAAAGGTCACAGAACATTACAGGAAAATATCTCTGAAACAAGATGTACAACAACACTGGGACATGACATGAGGCACAAGCATGCCACAAAGGCCGGTATATCTCTGACCTGACAGAATTAAAGCGTGGATCAGCGGTTGCCAGACAAGAGAGGAACCGAAAGACAACGAGGGATCTATGCAGGAGAAATATGACCGTTGAGTTGTGATCAAGGATCTCGTTGTGCGGGTCACACACAAAGAGAATTCCAACTCTCTTCCATGGGCAGCCCTGAGCATTAAGCCACACATTTTAGGGAACAATGCCAAAGGGTTTGGTGGATTTTTTGATTTTCTTTTTTGCCCTTTTTTTTTTTTTTTGCAGAGGAATCAAGTTCCTATTTAATCATGAATAATAAGAAAACTCATGGTGTAGGAAGTAATAAACAGTTGACTGAGTCCTCAGCCACTATGTAGGCAAGCGACTTGAGTTTTAAGAAAACTGGCAGAAGCTTCCATACAAAACAAAAGCCTGGATCATAACCACTGCCCTCTTGGCGAGTCCACAGAGAGACTATGTCTCCTAAGTTATCACTGCAAAGCTTTGATTCCAAAGTACAGTATGAAAGAAGCAGCCATTTCAAGAGGAGCAGAGCAGGGCAGGAAAGGAGAGGAGTGGGATAGCAGCATTTCCCTTCGGGGCTAAATTATTTGCATGCTCTTAATAAATACTTAAGTACACAGCTGTACAACTCTGAAGGGCTTGATCCTATGTGTACACTTTTACTAACAAGCCCTAGATTTTTTGGGTTGAATTAATACAGGTTTATTAATTAGTACATTTAACCATACGGTGGGATGGAAAAAAATCCACCTTGTTTTAAATATAATACAGGCTTTATCTGATTATCTTTCTTTACATCTGAGTTTAACAGATTTTAAGTTTTAATTGTATTATGGCAACCAGATTGAAACAAAAATTAGAACATATTAAAACATGCAGGAATTTTAAACAGAATGTGAATTTAATGCTAACTATGTTAAATTAAGTATGATGATGAAATTATTCTAACAAGTTAACTGTGCTTAATTATGTTAAAAATTGAAGTCAAAATTTTTGTCCCCTAAAAAATAAAGAACGAGGGAAAACGTTTAACTTTTTATATGTATAAACTTGGTTATTCAGATTCTACTAAGGAGTTTATCATTGAGTTTGTTCTAGATTTTGGGGGGGGGGGGGGGAGGAAATATTTCTGATTGGATGGGAATAGTGGCCAAGATTATTACCAAAGGAACAGCTCAAATAGTCAATAAAGAATTACCAAAAAAGCACTATATTTTATGTGCCTTCCGCATGCGCCTTTAAAAATTCAACAAATCAATAGCAACATTACAAACCCAAGACAAAGCCAAATTTGTTTTTTGTACTTCTGGCATGGGGAAGGATTGGCCCATTTAACAATTTGAAATATAATATCCTAGCACACTAGATCTAGGTTATTTCAAATAAATTACTGAACAAATTCTAGTCTCTTATATTCCGCATTTGTTTCCCACTGATATTTGGAAAGTACACAATATTCGCTTTCTGTAATTTTTTGTCAAATATTCACAGTTCAAGTCAAAGAAATGACAGCAAACAAATTCTTATAAATAGTGCACAAGGCAATTCTTAGGTTGGTTGGTTGGTTTTTATTGTTACATGATTTGGGGCTTCTACTAAATTTTGGCAAAATATTGATTCAATAGGCTGGCCCTATCGTTAAGCAGGATAAGGCAACGGTTTTTAGCGGTGGTCCTGGCTGTTATGTGTGCCACTGGACTTCTCCTGACTGGTCCAGCTGTTTTTGGTGTGGTGAAAAAATGCCATTAGATCACCAGTAATAAACTCCAGCTTCTGTATCTCCATCTTTTCCAACCCTCATGCCCTCCAGACAACTGGATCCAATGTGATCATTCAGGAAATTCTGGTTGATGAATGAAGGACACCCATCTTGGGAAGACCTCTCTCTGTAGCATGCAGGAGAGGAAGTCATCTACACCACCATCAATGACATTTTGAGCCAGCTCTTATCTGCTTTTTGTTAGCAAAGGAGCCTTCAAATAGCTCAATTAGCCCCAGTCTCTGGGAACAAGTGACATGTAAGATATTGAGGAGACTTCTGTGCATGAGTTTAAAAAAAATAAAGAACCATTACACAGTTTAATAGAGATGAGGAGTAAGTACATTAATCCAGAAATAAAAGTCCATTCTGTCATGTTTTGCAATTTTATCCAAACAGTTCTTTAGAGGTATTGCATTTTCTGAGTCCTTACTTGGGGGAAGGTGGGGAGAAAGATTATGACTGAAATAGCACAAAGAGGAAAGCAAGGAGCTGTTTATATGGGGTCAGATTTCATGACATTCCCATGAATTAAGAGGTAAATATCCCAAGGCCTCAAGTAGCATGGCTGTGTTTAAATAATAAGTGGTTCTGTGGAGGAGAGCTACACATCACCTTGGCAAACACATCTCCCAAGCTTGTTTGGCCAAAATTGTGGCAAGAGGATCTGTGGGTAACAGTTCACCTTTCATTCATCTACTGATCCCTAGGCACGCCTCCCAGGTGATCTCCCAAAAGCTTAGATGAGCTGAATCCCAGTTCTGAATTTAAAAACACACACACACAAATGAAATAGATGAGACGCGAGGCTTTTCCAGAGGAAAATCAGAGGCTGGGAATATATTCACCCATTCTGTCTTCCACCCTTTTAACCCTGATTGTGGCTACAGGTTTTTCCAAAGAAGTGGCATGCACAGGGTTACACTACCCCAGAGAGACCTGGTGCATAATCTGAGGGTCCTCCTGGACTCATCACTCCTGCTCAAAGAGCAGGTGGCACTTGTGGCCAGGAGGGCCTTTGCTCAACTTTGTGTTGTGCACCAGTTATGCCCCTTCCTGGATCAGGAGGCCCTCTGGTCAGTCACTCATGCCCTGGTCACCTCTCAGTAAGACTACTGCAATGCACTCTACATGGGGCTACCCTTGAAGAGTATCTGGAAGCTACAGCTAGTTCAAAATGTGGCCGCGTGGGAAATTTTGGGTGCCCCCAGGATAGCACACGTTATACCTTTGCTGCAGGAGCTGCATTGGGTGTCAGTTTGCTTCCGGGTCCAATTCAAGGTGTTGGTTATCACCTTTAAACCCCTTCATGGCATGCGTCCAGGTTACCTGAGGGACCGTCTCACCCACATCACATTGACCCATCCCATCTGGTCAGGCAGAGAGGGTATGTTGCGGACCCTGTCGACGAACGAATGTAAACTGGCGAGGCCCAGGAGGAGAGCCTTCTCTGCCATTGCCCCCACCCTATGGAATATTCTCCCCACAGAGGTGAGGCAGGCCCCCACCCTCCCAGCTCTCTGGAAAGAACTGAAGACCTGGTTCTGCCTACTTGCACGGGGCGAGAAGAGATATAACCAACCCTGGGGGTGGCTGGCGCCTTGAAGATGTTCCCCGAGCCTAATCATTTTTAGTTCACCATCAAGATCTTGGAAGATATTTATTATTTATAGGAATATTGTTATATTGTACTTTAATGTTTATTCGTGTGCTATAAATCACCCAGAGTTGCTTCCAGTGAGATGGGCGGTGACAAATGTGAAACATAAATAAATAAAATAAAAGCTCTTCTAAATTCTTAAAAACCTGATTCCAATCAAGGGTTTTTAAAAGAGAGATCAGGAGGAGAGAGACTGTCAGAAAGAAGTAGCTTCTTGGAAGCAAACATGCCATCTAAATAGAAAGTACGTGATGGCTTGGCACTTGACAAAACGATGGCAGTAATATACAGGGTTTCAGCAGGTAACATTAATGAATCAGGGCACATGAGGTTTGCTTTTAAACCTAAATATATGCATCTATTATATCTGAACGTATCCTTAAAGCGTGTGCCTGGCATTTGTCATAAGCTTCTGATGATTAACTTAAATTATACTGCCAGTGCCTAATTCCTCTAAACTTCATTTCTTCCCCAGCTCATAAAAATACGTTATATGTTCATCCTTGGAATTTTGCCTGCATAATGGCAATAGTAACAATGATAAAAAGACTTCATTAGCAGAACAATGTATGCTAAGATCCTATGTAATTTTCACATTCTCAGCACCAACTGTATGAGTTTGGAATACACCTAAAATATTGTATATTAATTTCAATATGCTTAATAACCTCCGCGACAAGAATCCCACTAATTTACTCTTCACTGACAATGTTAAAAGAAAATGATTTATGCAGATCAATCACCTTTACTCATCAAGTCATGCGCTGACAGCCAGCCTTCATCACTGCTATGTAAAAGGCATAGCTGACAGCAAAGACAGACTCGTTGATTAAGGGTTCTGTCTGGCTAACCTTTTATTTGAAGAATTATTGTTGCTGAGTGACAAATACTTCTCCATTCATTTCAAGGCAAAGATATTGACATTCAAATTCTTGATGTCTGCACTGAGCAGATGTCACGGTTGGCAAGTGGCTTGATCACAACAGCAGGTATGCCACTGCTCTGGGGGCCAAATAGGAAAAGAAAAAACCTAGCACAACTGGCTCTGGCAACAAGCTCGCAACAAGTGCGGTCAACAGATCTTGCAGCCAAATGCTCTTGTTTCGAAAGGTCTCGCCGGAGACCATCTGCTGGTTGTTTCTCCTTGGCCCTCTTCTTGAGCAGCGTCCTCCTATCACCTTCACCCTGCCTTTCAAGCCTACCGGATGGGATTACTCAAAAGAAAAAGAAGCAGCCGAGTGACCTGCACACACCCCATCCCTGAATACAAGAGAGCAAGGAATTCCCTAAGCAAAGGCTGCATTTTCCTATTCTAAGGGGTTCTGGGTTGACAATCAGATGAAATGCAAGTCGTCGTGTGCTGTTATCACATACAAAAATCAAAGCCAGTATTTTTGTGGCTTTCAGCTGATCCTGCCGCCATTTTTGACATTATTGCTTTGTAAAAATGAAGAAAAGAGAGATGAGAGAAGGAAAGGGAGGATGAAGAAAATATCTTGACAAGTTTGGGAACGTATGGAAGGAAACAGCGATGCGGCCCTTAAAATTTACAGGCTCTGCTCCCTTCGCAGATACTCTGATTAAGGATGGAGGCTTGATTATTTCTAATTTCTCAAGAACCCAAGTGCCATTCAGGAACCCTCAGGGTTAATTTACATGGGAAACAAAAGTGTTCCAAACACACCAAGTCCTTTATCATTTTCATCAAAGTCATTGCAAAGTCATTGCACACGGGAAAATGGTTTCATTGAGCCACACTGAAACTGGACCCACCCGTTGGATTCCCTCCCCTGCCAGGCAGTACACAAATACTTTTGCTCCAAGCCCAAACAAAACAATCTTCTAACAGGCTGGAACTCACAGCACTCTGCTTTAACAATTTACTATTTACTGGCATATCCTCAGAGCAACATCCTTTTGATGTCTTTGCCAAATGAAATTAGGGAAATAGCTGGAGGAGGCAGGGGCTTCTCTGTGATGCAGTCCAGCTTCTAGAATGGCCTCTCAGGAAGGACCTTCAGTTGTCCAAGAAGATATATCGGGGGCTATAATTTAAATCAGTGTTCTTCAACCTTGGCAACTTTAAGATGTGTGGAGTTGAAGACCACACATCTTAAGTTGCCAAGGCTGAAAAATACTGTATTTAAGTCATTAAATACACTGATCTAAGTCATTCTCTTCCTTCTGCTAATCATTAATGCATGTTTGTACAGTGGTTTTTAAGGTTATAAACAAGTCTGAAATCGAATACGAAAACTTGGCACTTTTTGGCCAGATTAGAAAAATAACAAATAACTACAAAGTAGCTAAATAAAAATGTGGCTTGCAATATAACACATCACCTCCAGATCTTCTTATTTATCTACTAAATCCTACATAATGAAAGCCAGATTTATAGGAGACACTATCAATACACACAGACATTATTTCATAGCCCTAATGAATACAGATATTATCCTCATACAGTCACAATATAATAGCATAGCATGATTATATAAGTTAGCATCATCTACCTTTAATCTTTATCAAGAGAAGAGTCTATCATTAGACTAGAGTACATATTATGGCTGCTGTGATGTCACTGGGGGAATAATTTCCCCACTGGGCATAACATCCCTGCTTTCAACCGTGGGGTATCTGCTAATTAAAGATACTTAACTAAGCATCTGACATCATTTAAATATTGAATATTCTGAAAACCTTGGTGGACATGAAAAATAATGTGCAAGTTAAAACTCTGCAAGAACTACATCTCATTCTAGGACTGCGCATCATGAATTTATTCTTTTGGTGTGCCTTATTAATAATGCTGAAGAAACAAAATAGCCATAAACAGTTATTCATCCTGGCAATCTCTTAGGGCAAAATATTATTGCTTGAGAATTTGCAACTGGGTCAAAATACAACGGCTAAGCTGCTGGCTGGATCATCTGGTGTGGCCCATCCTGCTAAGAACCTGCCTGGTTATTTAGATCAGAGGTCCTACTGAGGGTTCCCTCTCTAGCAGGAGTTTGATTATCAGATATGTGGGAAGGGAGCTTCTCTTCCCAGACTATGGAATGTTCTCCTCATAGAAAGAGATGTTTGGCTACACACTCCCAGTATTTAAGGAAATGGCGTATCTCTTTTGCCAATTTTCAGTCTTTAATTATTTTAATGATTGATTTTAAAATAGATTTGGGTTGTAATGATATTATTGTTGTTCTGTTTTATACTTTGCATTTAAGAAAAATTGTAAGCCACCTCGAATGAGTGTTGCAGTAAACAGAAAGGCAGATTATTAATTCAATAAGATGACAAAATTTGAAAAATCCTGACTGGAACTCCAGGCATTTAGTCCGCATAAGATCAGCAGTACAGGAGAAGTGTGCATAGTACAACTATGTCTATAATGTGATCTGGAGAGAGGCAGGCTACTAAGGGATTGGGACACGTATGTCAAAGGAAGTGTCTTCCTAAAATGGAAGGGACAAGCCCATTTCTCAACCTGGTGGGTCTTGGAGTCCCAAAGATCAGAGATCAAATGACTTTTCCTGGGTCTCCAAGCTAGACTGCTGCTTTGAGGCATGATGAAGGATGCAGTCCAATCAACTGTGTTTGCTTGTTAAATAAAGCAAAAGCAAAGAGCTGAAGATTCAACTGCCAGTCCATTCTGGTTTTGTTCATGTCTCCTGGATGCTACCAGAGAAGAAAAGAAAGAATTAAGGAGAAGGAGAAGGAGAAGGAGAAGGAGAAGGAGAAGGAGAAGGAGAAGGAGAAGAAGGAGAAGGAGAAGGAGAAGGAGAAGGAGAAGGAGAAGGAGAAGGAGAAGGATTTGATAGGTAGATAAAAATGCCAAATCCAGTCTAAACATCTGGCTGACTGTGCGACCAACCATCATCATCATCATCATCATCATCATCATCATCATCATCATCCCATTAGTAACCCCATTAATAAATAATTAATTAATCATTAATAAATTAATAACCCAATTATTAATAACTCCAAGAAAATGAAGAAGCTAAAGTGCTAGAAAATGAAGAAACTAAAGTGCTCTAGGACTTTTGAATTCAAACAGACAGGCCCCTGCCATACAACACCCCTTGGAACAGCTTAACGTTCTGCGACGATACCTTTAACCCCATCAAACAATGACCAACAATAATAATACAATTTTTATACAATGAAAGATTTTATACACTGGTTAAATTCCTAGCCAGGTCCTTCGAGATACCTTAAATAACAATTCCCAATTGGAAATCTAGTAGTATTTCCCAGTCAGAAAAAAGAGGATTTGCAGCTCCAACACATTTGGAAAACATCAGATGGTGGTGGCAATCTGAACTGAACATGACGATGATGATGGTGGTGGTGGTGGTGGTGGTTGATCGCATAGTCAGCCAGATGTTTAGACTGGATTTTGCATTTTTACCCACCTATCAAGTTCTTCCCAAGGACCTGGGATAGGCAGATGTTGTTTGATGGTGTTAAAGGTACCGTCGGATATAAGCTGTTCCAAGTAAAGCTGCTTTTTGCAATTGACGATGGTGATTTTGTCAATGCGATGGCCTTCAAGTGGTGCTCCAGATGTTTTGGAATTGGACCCAAGGTACCTATAACTATTGGTACTATCTTTGCTTTCTTTTGCCATAGTTGTTCTACTTCTATTTGCAGGTCTTTATGTTTTGTGATTTTCTCCAGTTCTTTCTCCTCTGTTCTGATGTCTCCATGCAGCAGCAGCAGCAGCAGCAGCAGCAGCATTATTATTATTATTTCAAAGCATACATAAGCAACCTGATGATCCTCATCATATTTATTCAGTGGATTCTGGTTTATCCTGTGGGGTTATTTCCTGAACAAATGAATCAGAAAACATTTTGCTGATAGAAGCTCCTAGCCAAGGCTAATGCTGAAAGCAATTCATGTAGCGTTATGGATAAGATTCTCTCTTGAAAAGTAACCAAGCAGGAATCTACAAGCCATGTAGAAGAGCCACAGCCTTCTCCTGTTGGCTAGTCTCCCAGCATCTGATATGCAGGGATACACTGCCCCTGAATATACAGATGCTATGTAGCTATCATTTAATAATAAGCTTTACTTTTATTTCTTGACTTGGCTATTAAAAGTATCTAAGCCATTGGCTATTGTCACATATTGTGGATAAGGCCCACTAGTGGATGAAGATTAAATACAGTTGCACATAATCAATAAGAATGACTTGACCATTAATACTCTCCTGCTGTTTACTGTGTGTATCTCGCTTTAGAGAAATAAACCAAATAAAGCATTAGGAATTTGAGTTATCTTTTTAAAGTTATAGGATTGGAATAAGGAGTTGTGCTAGCACCAGATAAAGTGGGCAGGAAGCATAATTTCTCGCCTTTCTCCTCTGGCTAGAAAGCATCATTTCTCGCGGTGTTCTGGAAGGTTGGGAGACCCTCAAAAAACATTTAGGGAAGCATCAAAGAGAATCACTGTGCCAGCCCTTTCTCCAGGAAGAACCATCTACTGTAGATCAGTTCAGTCCTTCTGTTTTTGATGAGATGTCTGAATTCGACCCATAGCCCAATTTAATAAACACCTCATTCCACACTGCAACTAAACCTAAATATGCACTTCTGAAAAATGGTCACACGTGGTTTCTTGTGCTCAGTATTCTTTTATAGATCTTGCAGTAAAGATCTGGCTCTTTATTCCTTGTATGGCACTATGCTGAGTGACAGCACAAGGATAGCTAAGGATAAAAAATTACAAGTGATTTTTCTATTAGTAGATGTTTCCTGGAACAATACTTTTTTTTTTTTTTTAAGGTTTCAGACTTTGCCCGAAAAGGGGAAAAATATGAGTTCATCACAACTCATGAGATGTAAAGAAATGCAATTAAATGAGAAAAATAAAATAAAGTAAAAGGGAGAAGATGCCAGTTCTTTATATACATTCTTTAAAATATTTAAAGATGAAGTTCATCACAATAAGAAAGACATACATATATCATGATACACAAATATGAAAAGCAGACACTTTAAAGCACTAAAATGATGACTATCTCAACAGCGTGTAGAGAAATTATTAAGTTTATTACAATAAAAATCGTTTAAATAGAAATTGTCCAGCTGTTATAACAGATCGCTGGAATGGTAGCAATTTTCTCAGGCAGATATTCCTTTTGTGCATTGGACAACGTCCTGCAATTAAGGGATAATCCCACTCTGAAATCACATTCTGTGATTCAGAACATTTTATTCTATGTTGCAACCCACTTGGAATATCACAGCCAGCTCTTTTTATTCAATTTTGCAGCAAGCAGCACCCAACAGCTCCAGTGTTTATGCCCCCAAATCTGTGCCCCTATTGCCAAATATATATTTTGAGCAGAAAAAAGTCCGTGCTAGGAAACAACCATTAACCATAATAGGAAAACAAAAATGGTTACCCTTTGAAATCATGTGCAGCTAAAACAAATTATGAAATCATTATTTTTGTTATTTCCACTTTTTAATGAAACAGGTTTTGGCAAAATATGGTTATCATGAACAGGAAGCCATATGAAGAACGAATAGGTTGCCTCATTCATATCTATATAGGTCATATCTATTCCCTGATATTCATCAGAACTGGCACATCAAGTTCAGACAAGCTTCTGCAAAAAGAAAATTGAATATACGGGAGCATACCAAGGTCCACATTTTTAAAATTATATTTTTATTCAGCATTTTTTAAAAAAGAAAAGAAAAAAATAGACCACCAAGAGAAAAGGGGGAAAAATAAAGAAAAATAAACACACAAATGAGTAAACAGGGAATTTACAAGCCTCACAGCGTTAGGTTAATTTTTTTTTCTAGTATTTATTCATTAGTTTTAAATACTGGACATATTATGTCATTTTTAAAACTGCAGATCATTAAAATAAAAATAATTTGGGAATATCAACAGTAGCAATCAACACAGTATAAATCATAAATGTAAGATTTAAAGTAATTCTGTGCAAGCAGCTGAAAATCTATTTTCATCTAACAGATCACTGAAAGCTAGAATAGTCAGACTTTAGTTTAAGGGAAACTCACATTTTGGATGTGGTACAAGCTCATATGAAATTATGATCCAAAAATGGCTCCCAAGTTTAATTAAATTCTGTGTTAGATTTACATCTGAAATATGAAGTTATTTCAGACGTGGAAGCATACCCCCACAACATAATTAACCATTCTTCTGCAGAGGGAACGGTTCATACTTTTCAGTTAGGAAGCAATTAGCATCTTTGGACCAGCAACCTTGCAAGCTCCACATCTTAACAGGGTTACAAAATGCAACGCATTTTGTTGAATACTTGGGGGGAAAAATAATTGAGGTTTCGTATATAGGCTGGAAAAGTCTTGCCATGCATTCTGAAAGATCACAAGACTAGCAATATGTTTGAAGCCCTCACTTGGATTGTTCAGAGGGAAGAACAACTGACCACCCACTAGATTACTGCAGGGGGAATCTGCTCTGAACATTTCATTACACCCACACGAAATAGAAGGAACTCAGGGAGAGATACCAGCATCTGGCCAAAGCTGTTCACACTTACGTACAGTTATACTAGAATGTTCCCCCCTGGGGCCAATTTAACCTTAGAAGGTTACGAGGTCATCATAAGAATATAAAATTTAGTAATGCAATCACATGAATGCGCTGATTCTCCTCTTACTAAGATTTTACCAACACCAAGGTATGCACTCATTCAAAAAAGCACAGGTTTGCACTGAAAATGATAGCATCTTCTGCATCCATATTTTAAAGATCCATTTCTTTATGATTTCATCCATGGACAGAACTCATTCACCTTTCCCCCAGAGAAACAATAAACTATCATTTGAAAGTCATCCTGGACTGGAAGTCACCTCTAATAATCTGCCCTAATAGAAACAGCAAAACTCTAAGAAACTGTTTTCTGAAAAGCACTTATTTTATTCTGATACTTGGAATGGTTCTCAGGCTTTTACAAAGTAGGAAAAGGCTCTGCAAATATCTGGGTCATCTGAAACTGAATTGGTATTCTCTGACTATTATTGTTGGTCGCACAGTCACCCAGATGTTTAGACTGGATCTGGCATTTTTATCTACCTATCAAGTCCTTCCCAAGGACCGGGGATAGGCAGATGTTGCTGTTTGAGGTATCGCCTCAGGATATAGGCTGTTCCAAGTAAAGCTGCCTTTTGCAATTATTATTATCATTTTAAATTTGTTATAACCACCCAATTACAATGGACAAAAGTATCACCAGAAGTAATAAATTTAGTAGAAATATAATCAACCATAAGCAACCAATCAACCTATTCTGCCCCCCACTCCCACCCCCAGGATATTTAGAAGAAATACAACATATATCCTTGCTGAATTAAAATTAACTGTGCCTGTCCCAACTCCCACATTAACAAATGCAACCATTGAAAGGACTGACAAAGAGCAGCATATTCCTTGCTGGTTCACTGCCTCCCAACCCACCCAGAACTGACCACATCAGTCAAGTGCTAACTACCAGTAGCACATCTGAACAAGTCCTGTGGCCAGGAACCAAGGAAAAGGTTTAGACTCATGCTCTTCATTAGGGCCCCTGCCAATTAATGTACAAAGAATAACATGGAACAAAGAAATTAATCATACTTTCGGCCCAGTGAAATAAATAACTCATCGGAAGTTCTCAAGGAGTCCAGATTCTTCTGGGATAGTACACCATTCTAGATCAGAAAGTTCTAAAACAACCACATTTTTCCTTATGCAAAAAATCTTTAGCCAAAAGAAGTTTCCTCTGCAGTAGGAAAAAATGGGGCAGGGGATAAATAATTCAGAAGGTTTCAGGAAGTTTTCTAGGCAACCACAGAGTGGTTTGCCATCTCCTTCTTCCAGAATGTTGTTTCAGCTTCCCAGTTAGCCTTGGGATTTCCTTGGGATGATCATACCTGACCCTTTGACTTTTTTTGAAATCAAAAACACTATCTGGCTAGATACCGATATCTGTTGTGACTTCCCCTGCTGTACCGACTATCAACATTTGAAATATATGACAGCGGCTTCACATTATCTCTGAGGTTTCCAAACAAACTCAAGATGCTGCCTTTCCTTGTCACTAAAAGGGGATTCTCCTAGTCACTAAAAGGGGATTCTCCTAGTTCTGCTACTGATAGCCCAAACCTCTTTAGCTGGTAGTGCCAGGAATTAAATGGAAACCCCTTCCATTCAGAGGATCCTCAGAGCTGTCTCTTCCCAGTTCAAAGAATTATTAGAACATCAAGTAATTTAATATGCACATAAATTCAGGGTTGTTCCTCCTCCTGTTTATGCTGCTGATAGGAAGCTGGCTAAATAAACCACATACATTCTGTCAAACTGGGCTGATTGCCACCACTTTGCAGAGCTGCCTCAACTCTGATCCCCAGAGCAAGATGGCACCTGGACACAGAAAAGAGAGGCACTCTACCTTGCTGCATGCCAGAGGACACTGAGGTGGGATGCTTTGTTTTACTGCCCACTTCATTTCAGCAGAAACATCTCTCCATTGTAGCATCTGGAAACCAGGTGTTGCTTCACTTTGCAGGACTGTATCAGAAGGGTGCTAGTTGAAGACCATCCTCCTCCAATATTTTGCACAGACCTCACCTTCTGCTCCCTCATCAGATGATCCCTTCAGCCACCTCCTGTGAAATAACCTTGTCGTGCTGTGCATTTGCTCTTATGAAGGGGACTTATGTAAATACAGAAGCACTCCCACAGAAGTTTCCTTTCAAAAAGCGTGTTCCTTCTACTTCATCAAGTATTGGTATGGATTATTTCCATATGACCCTGATTTAATGCAATCTAAAGCAATCCAAAGGACAGTTGTCATTTGCTTCCATTACTAACCCTCAGCGGCCTCTCATCCCACCCTGTTTCCCCTTTCTCTTCTGGGGCATAGCAGGGCTTATGCCGGCAACAGAGGAAGAAGAAATAAATACCTTCTACCCCTTGATCGCTTAGTCAGCTCACTGCTGGGAGGTCTACACGTTGCTTTTTTTATTGCTTTTGAATTAATAACAAAAAAGAACAAAAGAAGAACAAAACACAATAATACACTATCAAGAAGAAGGAAAGGTCTACACATTGCTTGGCTCACAGCTCCAGGGACTAGACCAAGGCTTCTGTGGAGGAGCAGAGAAGAAGGAATGCACGGGAAGTATGCCTCTGAAGGAGAGGAAGGGGTGAGGAAGAAACTCAAGACTGGCATGTCTTGACTCCCTTGGGTATCAGAAAGAGGGGAGGAGGCTGTTACCACAGCCTATATCAATAAAGCAGACTTCTGGTATTTCTTGTGTGACTATTTCCTGGCCGGGCCTTCTTCAATCAGCTGACATTTAGTCCTTCTCCATCTTGGGTTTTTCCTTATCTCTTGTTATTGTTTATAGGAGGTAGGGTGTGCATGCTTGTATATCTATATGCAGACAGGGATCAATTAATTTGATATATGGGGTGCCTTATTTTACTGGCAATTAATTTTGAACAGTGGTTATCAATTCAGTTAATATTTTTTGTCCTGGCCTCTCATTTTTTTAGAGTATGCTTTCTGACAGCTGACAGCTACCCTACCAGGCAAACCTATTGCTAGTCTCTCTAACTCAGAAAATACTCAGTTGATGCATAGACAATTTTCAGCATAGCTGCTGAAATTAAAAATAATAACATGAAAAATGTACCTGAGTAATGTTTGCAAATTCTCTGCATAACTATGGAACACACTATGCAATAAAACATTTTGCCCATCTGAATTATTAGCAGCTTTCTATAAATTAATGTCTGGTGTTACTATTGCAATTAAAATTTAAAGGTATATACACTTTAATAACCAACCATGTCATAAATGAAGAAAGAAATATTTCAGTAAATAATTGAAAATGTAAGCTTTTCTCTGTTCAGTCAGTTATTAATCTAATTTTAAAACTGGGCTGCATCCAAACATGCTTTTTTGCAAAGATAAATATATAAATATTCAGAATACATTTTCCATATTGCTCATGGAAAGGCCATTTGACAGCCTGGGCTAAAGTGCTGACAGAACAGTGAAGCAAAGGGTCAAAGTGCACATTAATTCCCCAGTTTCTCTGCATCAAGGTATTATTAAATGTTCTGTTCAACCTCTCTATATGTGTGCATGGAGGGAACAGCACTTTCACTGGCATGAGGATGCGTGAGAAGACCATCACTAGGATGAAAAGAGCCAATGGGAAGGGCTTTTCTAGCTCACTGCAATAAGGGGCAGTTGGTTTTCACTGGTACCCAAGCCAGTGTGGAAGAAGTTACATTGCTCTTCACTCTGTATTAATGATTAAAATATCCTTTATACACACACTCTGGGTTAAACCTGTACTTACTTCGTTAAATTGTTGGCCAGAGGCAAAAAAAAAAACTAGTTCACATGAAGCATGTTACAGAATGAGGAGGAGGAGGAGGATGTGTTAAATTTGTATGGCGCCCAACTCCAATGACACAAGGAAATTAGTGATAATATTATAACAGCTCTCTATAAAAAAAATTAGAGAATATATATTCTGTGTATGTATGTATGTATATATATATGTATGTGTGCATATATAAGTGTGTGTCTGTGTAAATACATACATAGACACACACACATATGCAGGTAGTTCTCAAGTTGCAACCATTTGTTCATGGTTATGACGGCTGAAAAAATGGACTTACAACTGGTCCCCGAAGTTACGGCCATTGCAGCACCTCTGCAGTCATGTGATAGTGATCTGGGTGCTTGGCAACCTGTTCGCACTTACAACTGGTTGCCAAGCACGCTGCAGTCATGTGATCACCATTTGCAACCTTCCCTGCCAGCTTCCCACAAGCAAAGTCAAAGGGGAAGCTAACAGGGGAGGTTGCAAGTTGCTTGGGTAAGTCTCCCCCACCCACCCCAGCCTTTCTTTGCTCGCATGCACTGCATGCTGCTTCCCCCCTTCATTCACACACATGTACTGCGCCCTCCTTCCCTCTTTCACTTACTCGCACGCACTGCGCTCCCTTCACACTGTGCTGTAGCTCTGGGGCTTTGCAGGAGGAAGGAAAAAGCCTCACAAATGGCTAGCAGCTTCCAATGTGAGCTGCTGGCCATTTGCCAGCTGCAAAGCGCACACCAGAAGCGCCCCTGGAGAGTCCTCAAAGGAGGGAAGGATGGGACGGTACATGTGTGTAAACAAGAGAAGGGAGAAGGAGAGTGCTGGTGCATGCAAGCAAGCAAAGGAGGGAAGGAGGGCGCTGGTGTGTGTGTGCAAGTGAGTGAAGGAGGGCACTGGCACCTACAAGTGAGTAAAGGAGGGTGCTGGGTGTGCAAACAAGCAGAGGGAAGGAGGGCACAGTGTGCACAAGCAAAGGAGGGAAGGAGCACATGGTTCATGTGTGTGAATGAGCGAAGGGGAAAGGAGGGTGCAGTGCATGTGAGCAAAGGGGGAAGGAGGGCCAAGAAGCCTGAGCAGCAGGGCAGCAAGCAGCCCCAGAGCCATGCAGTTCTGGGACTGGCTGCCGCCCCAAGGGCGGGTGAAGGATGGCCAAAAGGGCAGAGACGGGGGAGATAGGCAGATGAGGAGAGTTGGAGAGTCCTTTACCTTACTGAGGCTCAAGGCTGGGAGAGACCAAGCCTGGAATGGCTTGGATTGGGATGGGTGCTCAGCTAATGACCAGTGGAATTTGCTTAAACAGCAACAACGGGGAGTACCAGGATTGCCTTCACTAAGTGATGTGGTCATGTGATGTCTCACTTTACAACCACATTGCTCAGTGATGGAAATTCCAGTCCCAAGTGTGGTCGTAAGTTACGGACTACCTGTACATACATACATAATGTGCGTGTGTGCCTTCGAGTCAGTTTTGGCTCCTGGTGACTGCCTGGGCAACTCCACACAGTTTTCTTGGAATAATTTCAGAAGTGGTTTGCCATTGCCTCTTTCCTAGGGCTGAAAGAGAGGGACTGGCCCAAGGTCACCCAGCTAGCTTTGTGCCTAAGGCAGGACTAGAGCTCACAGTTTCCCAGTTTCTAGCCTGGGAGCCTTAACCTCTAGCCTTAACCTCTACACAAAACTGGCTCTCACTATATATTCTAAATATATAGATGGAATATTCTCAATAAGTACATGGAAGAACCAGTGTGGTTAATGGTTAAAGTGCTGGACCAGGAGTATGGAGACTCAGGTTCTAGTCCTTCCTTAGGCGTGAAATCTAGTTGGGTGACCTTGGGCCAGGCATTTTCTCTCAGCCTAATAGTCAGTACTCTTGGTACAATTGTTACCAACTTGGTACAGTACAATTACAGAGTACTGGAGTAGTGAATTAGAAATGGGTACTGGATTAGAAATGGGAACCTGAGAACCTGAGTTCTACATCTCCCCTAGCCACCAAAGCTGATTGAAGATTTGGCGCTAGTCAAGAAGCTACAAGTACAGCTGATAGATGGAGGAGTACCAGCCAATATAAGTTTAAGCCCTTTCCTAACTCTAGATAGAAATAGTTTTAGTATTTAAAAACATAGAGGGCTGCATACATCTGTTAAGTTTAGATCCTAATATATAGGCTAGAACTACAAGTTGAAAAAGATTCTCCTTGTACCTTTGAAATGCCACCTTGAAAGAAAGGTGGGGATTTGTTTACTTTGGTAGGTGAAACAGCGAGGCTTGAAGTTGGAAGAGTGAAGATGCTTGACTGTTTTGATAAAGCATGGCTGAAATTGCTTCCTTTAAGTGAACAAAAGGGGGGGGAGGGAATTGGGCTCTGCCTCTTTCAATTAAATTTCTGGAACCAGTAAACCCCCCTCCCAGCTCACGTAATACAATGCTGGAGCTACAATTCACAGATGTACTTTGCGTTAAGCAAGCGCTTGTGTGTAAGACCTGCTGCAGGCAGGGATAGACTACTCTTACTCTTGGTGTAATGTACCTCGGTGAAACACTAGTAGCCACTGCTGTCCTTGTCCTCATGATTCTTTGAATTCAGCCCTTTGTAACTCAAGTGCATCCTGCTGAGATCCAGAATGTAAGCGAATTCCGTGGTGTTTAGTTGTTTTTCAGATTACACTTACTGCAAACATGCACATTCTTCACAGCAGATTAAAAAAACAAACAAACTGAGTATGCAGGAGAAAACCCAAAGGACTCAATTTCTTTGTAAAAGCACCTGATGGACATTGTGACAACCTGATTGCCTTCCACCACCAATTTTGGGACCATGTGAAAAATACTGTGCGCTGCTCGCTGGTATGTGGTCCAAAATGACTCATAAATCTTCCTTTATCTCCGCTGTGGTGTTAGCAGAAAAGGATGAACCGCATTTTTCCCCCATCTCATTCACATGTCTATCTGTCTGTTAGCCGTGCCCTTGAGCAAAGATTACGGATGCCCTACCTTTGATGTATGACACATCAGAAGCAGCAGCTTTTCATCAAGTGAATTAAGCTGGGAAATGCAAACGTACCTGCTTGTCTGTTTGTAACTTCCCACAATTCCTTAGCGTACTCCCCAACGTCTCACACGAGCAAGGCAGAAGTTCAATATTGGCAAATTATTCTCCTATGAAGCAAATTGCCATTTATGCTTAAAATACCCTAAATTATCTTGAAAGCATTTAAAAAGGACACTCGTCACAGAATGAATCACCAATGTTCTGGGAAACAAGAGATGCCAGTTTCAGCCTTGAGGGCTGCATAATTTGCTCTGGATTCCTGTGATCTTGCATTGTTCATTATGATATTGCCACAGAGCAAAATTGTTTGCGGTGTTGATCAATGAAGAGGACGCTTTACGTGATGGCTGTCTTTTCTCCACGCTGCTACTCTATCAGCTCAATCCGGAAGCCCTGCACTTCTCTGTAAAGATGGCATTATGCATTAGAACAAATTTCCCCTGCAAATTAAATCTGTTACACTACCAGTTTTCCTCCTTTCTTTTCCTTTCCCCCTTTTAACAGACACAATAAAATGCACCTCCAAGGTGCTGCACGTCCTGTGAGATAGCTTTCAATCTTACAATTTCAGGATATCAATCTGATAACCACAGCTCAGGTAATTATCCAAATTTAGACAGCCAACACGCAGCTCCTTATTTCTGATTTTATTTGTTTCGCTTTCCCTTGACCTGCATAAAAATGTAGCTTAAAATATCTCAGCTTAATGCTGACAGACTTCTGCAAACTCGATGTTTCCATCATCTCTGTGATGTTAGAACTATTTATCCAAGCACTGCATCTTCATTCAATTGTTAGGTATTTATTAAACCTCTTAGTAAAACAAAGTGACAGAACTATAAACTTCTACGTATAATTTTCATGGCATTGGCTTAAGAGGGACTTGTAAAAATAGGATTAATGGCATAAAACATGTAATATATAAAAATAGCCCTTAGGAAAACGGAGGAGTAGGAAAAAAATATCAAGCAATTACATCTCTAGTTCTGAAAGCTCCAGTATTATAGGGTAATATTTCCTTAATGTTAGACTTCATTAACTCTAAGATAATCTCTCATAAATTTTGCTCATTTTTAACGTGAAAAAATATGTTTATTAAACTACTGAATATGTTTATGAAAACAAGACATAATCTACTGCCATAAACTTCTTGTCTTTATCTGAATAATCAAGCACCTCATAAATAAAATATCATTGAAAGTGAGTGCTAAAATTCATTACTGTAATCGCTCTGCGTATTCATCATCTATTTCATTAACAGTCCCTCCCCTCCTTGAATAAATGGATTCTTAGTCTAACCGAGCAAAACCATTTACAAGACAAAATACTAAGCTGCTTTTTCTCATTTTCCCTTATCTGTTCCTGACTTTCTTAAATTAATTCTTCCCCTAAATCTTATTGTTTCTTTCCAGTGTAACTCAGCACATTAGAGGCCTTGAAAGAAATGTAAGCTGAAGAAATAGGTCTGTAGAGTATAAGTTAATTAGAGATCTAAGTGACTGGGGATAAGATTTGATGGCATGTGGTGCCAGAGTGAATTTAAGAAACTAATCTTCATTTAAAATGTTTGAAAATAGAGCACAAAATATGAATTGAAGAGGCTCGAATTTCATCTAAACTGCGGTAATATTTTCATTCTAGGGCTTACTTAAAAGTAACATGCTGGTACAAGATGCCAGTCTCTCCTTAGAACAATTATTATTCAGCAAAAACTAAAATAGGATACAAGATATGGTGGCAACACATACAAAAGGCTTCCATTCCATCTTGCTTTACTGTTTTTATTCTTGGGACTGTTCACATGGGTTAGGGACACCGGTATGCCTAGTGGAAAACTGAGGAGATCTATGCCCCATATGTACAATATGTCTCCCTGGATCAGAACAAAACTCTGTTTCACGAAGGAGGTTGTGGCCAGCCAAATGTCTCTGAGAAGTCCCAAGGGTGCCACAGAGGCCATGTGAAGAAGAAAGGAATCTAAATTAAACTTATGCAGAACTGAAAATGGCAAACTGGGTTTTTTGTATTTGACTGCATTCATTTCAGAATTTTCAGAGTGGCATCCATTTAGGTCCACCCAACACGGACAGAGTGGATTGACTCTTTCACTGGCATCCTCTTGGTGAAGCTCAGTCTTCTCTCATTTGGAACAGTCTGGAGCAGATCTGGAGGACCTGCTAAAATGTCCTCCTCTCCAAAGTCCCACAGAATACTAGGAAAGGAGGTGCCTTACAACATAGCTTTGAAAATTGTTAGATTTTCAAAGTTTTCCATATTTGAAATCAACACTTCTAGGTTATAAAAATCCTAGGAAATATGTAATGAATCTAACATGAATAGCAGTAGTAATTACTCCTCTATGCCAAAATCAGTAGCAGAAAATAAGCAGAAAATAACTTCTTTATATTTAATATTCAAAATTGTGGCTATTAAAACCCTTTCCTTGAAGATCATTATAATTAAGTATCTGATTTTATTTTACTTAAGCAAATAGAGAACCTATTTCATTTTACTGTCATTCTTATACTTTGCACTTATTTTAGACATTTAATCTAATTTTTTTTCCAGAGATCATTTTACTGCTAATAAATGAAGGACATGAAAAATTAAATTGCACAATAAAGCAGGAAGGGCATTTAGTTAACTAAATACAGTGCCCCTGAGAACTGGGGTAGATTTAAACTATCTTAACTTAGGCTAGATTTAAAACTACATTAAAAAAATATATTGCCCAACAGAATTAGGAATGTTTAAAGCATAGATTTTAAAATACGAATGAATATACATGTAATTTAATGGTAGATTGTTTCCAGGTCTTACACATAACACAAATATATTTATTAATGGAGCAAGGAAATCAACAACAACAACAAACAAGCTAATGCCTTGACTTTTTCCACCTACTATATACATCTTGAAGAAATGATATCGTACTGACTGCATAGCATTGCAATCTTCCTTGCTTTGATACTATTTTGGAACTAAAATTGTTAATTAATGTTTCAAGTCCTGGATGGATACAGTGTGCTTTATATATATCTCTGTTAATCCAATTTCTCCATCATCCAGATTTTCCAGTTAAAGATAACAGAGCAGAATAAATGGTTAGTGGGATCAATTTAGTCTATATAGAGGTTTTCTTAAAAAAATTAAAAGCTGTTATATACAGAAGCAGCAGCTGGGCAGAAGAGATGAATCTTCTTGTTTTCAAAGGATGGGTCTATATTCTTTGTTAAAAAATAATAATAATAGTAATAATAATAATAATCAGAAAAATGTATGGTTAATAGCATTCCCAAAGTTACGTAACTCCCCTAATGACAAACTTCTGCTATTATGGTTTATCACTGCAAGAATGAGCTGTGTGGAGTGCTTCAATTCATACTCTTCCTTCTGTTTCCACTGGCATATTTATTTTCATTTAAAAAATAATTATCTTAACTATGGTTTATTGAAAGACCCAGTTTCATACCTTGGGTTTAGGCTTAGATATAAAGATTATAGTACTGTTGTGGAGAAAACATGACTGCACAACTCAGTGCAGTTTCTTAAATAACAGTTTGCCATTACATCTCGATACACATACTGGTTGAATCCACACATTGCACTAAGGGGAACCTGAAATTAAATAATTTCTCTGGATTGTTCAGCTAACAAGAAAAAGAATAACTAATCTCTTTAACATTCCTCTCGATTAGCACATCTTCTTTAGGTTGCCTTCCAAACTCACCTCTTGGGCAACGTTTCTATGAGCACTGACATCCTACTGATTTAGAAAGAACAAGAAACTGAGGGGGAGGGTGGGGGGGTGGGAGAGGCAGTCTATCTTCCAGAGAAAAGGGCAGCAAAAGCAACCAGGTTAATATTTTTCCTTGTGCGGTAGTTGCTGTTGCTGCTTTTTAATAGCACGAGTAGCATTAACATTATAATAAGACACCCGAGGTCAGCTAGAACTATAATTCTTAAATCACAGAAGAACAGACCAGATATGGCACATTGTCATCTGATATCTTTATTAAACATTTTTAAAAAATGATTAAAAAAAAATCTGGAGATAGCATAGATCAAAACCATATTCATCCAAATAGAACCAATGCAGATCCTATTAAAAGGGTACTATGGGATGTTACATATGGTAAATAGAAGGATTTTTTTTTTTTTAAATTTCAGATCCTTGGATATTCATAAGGCATTTGATTCAGTTGACTGGGAATTCATGGACGATGTCTAGGAAGCTTGAACTATGGTCCTTAATTTGACAAAAATATTTAAAATATTTATCAATCATTGGTAACAAACATAAAGAGTTAATAATGTGAATTCAAATGTAATACAATGACAAAAGGAACTAACCAAGTTGTCCTCTGCCCCTTTCCTTTTTTTCCCCCATTACTAACTGAAATGCTTACACAGAAAATTAAAAAAAAAAATTTCTTGGACTAAAGTTATTTAGTTCTGTCTCCTGGACATACTGCTAATTATTATGATAATTTTCTTGGGTGCCATACATATTTATTTTTGTATTGCTTTTAATTGTTTTTATTGTTTTAGAATTGTTCGCTGCCCAGAGTCACTTGGCTGAGATGGGTGGCTATAGAAATTAAATAAATAAAATTAGTAACACCAGTCATAACATTATTTTACATACAGGTGATGTAAAGTCTGATGGCATCTAATCACTTAAACTGCATAAAAATTGCAATCATATGTGAGGCTGCTAGCTTATCTATAAATTATATACATCAGAATTATTATGCTTATAATAGCGATACATTAATTTAAAAGACAAATAACGTAAATACGTGTCAATACACTACATCTGTCTCTGAGCTGGTGGGATGCATGCAACAGAATGTCTCCTTGGAGGACAGTCTATAGATTAGAAATCCTAGCTTGCATAGAACAATGTGAGCATCCTTGTAGTAAAACTGAGCTTTGGTTGTGTCTGTAGCATACTAGACAAAATGCACTAACACTAATCTGCAGGGAAGTGAAGCTATGAGTTTAATTATCAGTGAAAAGACTAAAGACTATGGCAGAAAGTATGAAGTGGTTGATATTGGTACAAATGCATACTGTACCAGCTGATGTAAAAACAGAAAGCCAGGCTAAAGCAAGTTTTAATGGCTTTATTGCCATGTCATAAACTTTTGGTTATAGCCAGGAATCAGGTGAGTAATTAGCCAGAAAGCACTTAAGACTTAAAATGTTCAGAGTCTGCAACTTGCCTTGTAATATGACTTGTAATGATCAGCTAGCTGGAGAAAGGCAGAGCTACTGACATGTCTAGCTTTTGAAGGCTAAGAATTGCACGAGCTGGTTCAAATGTCAAGTCTAGGATTCAAATGCAGGCCAAGGAGCAAAAGTGACAGGAGCACAGGTCTGGAGGAAGGGAAAGTATGAATCTTACAGAAAAGAGTACTAGAAGATAGTTAATCCTCTCAACAAAATGAATGGAACTTTGATATCAGAAAAGAGAATGTGGAAGCAGCTGGAAGAATGTAAAAAGAATTACATTATGGGGTCAAAGAGAAGAATGGAGTGATACTGATGGGAAGTATGGCAAAGAATACATGGTGAAAAGTTGAAGTGAAAGAGGTTGTACATGAAGAAAAAAACCATATAAGAAAATGAGGGGAAAATGAAAATGAGAGGAACATACTGTATAATGAGTATACAGAAAAAAGGATATTGGCAAAAATGTAGTCAAACAGGGCAAGGAACAATTAAAATTTAAAGAGGGAGAAAAAATCAGAGAATTTTTGGATGGAAATGAACACTTATTTTCAAAGTCAGAGAAGAGGGCTAAACAAGGAGCTTTCTACAGAGTCAATGGAATTAAAAGTAAATTTGATTTGGGATGAATCTAAAGTGAAGAAATCCAGGAAGAGGTATTTTAAAGGATACCTTTATGGGGAGATAGATAGGCAGGTAGATAGATAGATAGATAGACAGACAGACAGACAGACAGACGAAATAAAGACTGTAAATGTTAGGGTCCAAGAAAAAAAAATAATGAAAAGGAAGTCATAAATGCTGTGAGAATGTTGAATGCTGCAGGTCTAGCAGGTGTAGCTGGAGAAATTTTAAAATATGGCTCTCATTTACTAATGAAATGGCTATACAACTTGACAAATGTGTGTATGAAAGCTGCAACTATGCCTGATCATTGTAAGCGTCCTGCTATTGCTCCTGTATCTGAAGAGAAAGGCTGCAAGAATTATTGCAAAACCTGCAGTCAAATTATTTCGTTAAATATTCCTGGAAATGTGTTTGGCAGAATTCTGGTTAAAAGAGTGCAATGAGGTGACCATGAATGAAACTGGGAAGTGTGGCATGATTGAATACCACGTAGGGGGTATGCAATCTGATGTCTGCTTCCCAGCAGATCACATAGAAATGAATGCATGTGAGAATTGTTGGTTTAGAGAAAGTTGCATGATAGTGAATAAACGTAAATTATAGAACAGTTGTGTAAATATTGGAATTGAACGTTGGTTGCTGAATGTGATAAGAATAGAATATGATGGAAATAAAACATGCCGTGAGCATAAATTAAATGCTTAGTGAATGGTTCAACATTTACATAAACTCAGCAGTGTTAGCAATGTTTACGTATGAAGCACAATCGTCTATACCGACACAGAAACACTTAAGATAATCCCTCTTTCCCAATCAAACCCCAGATGAATGAGTTGTCTCCCTCTGATTAAAGAACTCACCTTATTCTTACAGTATACTACTCTAAAAAAATCTAAGCAGGTCAAACTTGGTTTATACATCAGGAAATCTCACAGCTAGGCTGAGAAGGCAAAAACAGTATAAAACCATTTCTATATTGCTGCAAAGAAAATAACACGAGCAGATCCAGGCAGTTACCAGAAGTCCAGCTTGACTTGAAGGAGATTTGATCTTTTACACACACTTGAAACTGAGGTAGAGATGGAACACGTACTTTAAGAACACACATCAGAAAAATATGCTTTTTCTTACTGAATGTACACATCACAGGATCCTCAGCTCCTCCTATATAAAGAGGGGAATTGTGTTAAATTGTGTTCACTATTTTGGATCTGCCGTTATCTAGCCTGTCTGTCATATGGTGAGGGATGCCAAAGATTATCAGGGTGCAAAAGGGTGTTTTGGGGGGTGGTTGTTACCATCCCTACCATGTAGCCATCTGCTACATCTACGCACATGAGAAAAAGATGACCTGTCTTAAAATGGTCTTCATGGCTTCCAGCATACTGAATCTGAGTCACAAAAGCAAATACATACACGCCGAACAGATTTTATACCCAAGTATAATTATTTTACTTGTAGCTAAGAGCCTGCTAAATATTTAAAATAACAATGCAATATCAGTAAGTATACACTTTAAATCAGGCATCCAATTCTCTGTATGGAATGAACAGATGTGATCTTGCTAAGGCTGTAGCATAGTTCAACAATAATTTGTCATATTTGACATACTTTTAAATTGCATATACCTGCCAAATTCATATAGCAATTACAGCTTGTGTATCTGGCACATTTTAACTTATAGTGCCTAACCAATTCATCAAGTTACGCACACAAAGCATGTAAGATTAAAAAAAATCCTGTGTTTTCTTTACTGACACAACAGCAATACCACCTAATGTCTTAAAATTCCTTTATAGGTGTTTTATGATGCAGCCCAACTGTTTCAACACTCTAGTGGCTGGATTTTAATGTGGTTCAAATAGTTCCAAATACCATCACTAAATGTTTAACATCTGTGAAAGTTGGACCAGTAAATGCAAATATTTTGAAGCTTCTCCTGTCCAGCTTTCATTAACCTGGGGGGAAAACATCCTTCAGCTTTTGTCAATGGGTTTCTTATTGAGGAAAGGCATTTGTAGTTGACCACAATCACTACATTGATCCCAAACTATGGTGTTAATTCAGGGAAGGGAAGGGAAGGGAAGGGAAGGGAAGGGAAGGGAAGGGAAGGGAAGGGAAGGGAAGGGAAGGGAAGGGAAGGGAAGGGAAGGGAAGGGAAGGGAAGGGAAGGGAAGATGGCTTTCTCTGTCACTGCACCTGTCCTCTGGAAGAGAGGTTTGTAGAGACCCCACCTTAGCCACCTTCAAACAAGCTCTAAAAACTTAGTTTTTTCTTCAGGTGTTTAAGCTGGGGGTGATGTTTGTTCCCTTAGGGTCATTGTTGCTCTTTTTATATAAGGTTGTTTCCCTTCTGCTTCCTTTTAATCTGTGAAGCTGCTCAGAGTCATTTTGGAGTTGGGTGGCCTAGAAATTCTATTATATTGTAATAAAGCCCTACTGTTTGTGTTTCTAAACCTCAAAGTTTGACCAGTGTTTGTGATTTCTATATATGTCCATTAAGTATAAAAATGATTAATGGGGGGGGGGGAGGCACATGAAGATCCTCTTTGCCACCCTTTCAAGTCAGTGATGCCAAAATAATGTGGACCCTTAAAGTCTATTTATATGCAATCAATTAAAGCGTATTTCATATTTCTTTTAGGGAAGCTAATAAAAATAGTTCAGTTTTGTCCTATTCCTAGCAACTGCATCCTGGCATTCTCTACAATTCTTCTAACCTCTTTCAGAAGATTCCTCTGAAAATTTCTCCATATGCCAGTTGAAAGGATCTGTCTATATATTCTTACACCGTACACACACACACACACCCCATATATGCTGGACAAAACCCTGTTCTAAAATGGTGTATTTGGTTTATTTTATCTAGAAATGAGATATGCATTATGTATGAATTTCAAGACAGATTGGACTGTTTAATATATATAAAATGTCTTAAGCATCATAAATGATCTACGCATATGTACTAATTATTGCCTGCACTCATTTTTTTAAAAGAGTCTCGCTTATTTCCCAACCTGTTGTAAGATGGATACAATTTCAATCGAACTGCAGTAACAGTAAACAAAAGTTACTGATCTACCTAGCGAGTTATAAAACTCAAAACCGGTCGTAAACACCTCTGTCACTTGGTTTAGCATACTGCGTTCTGTGAAAACGGCTTTATTTACTTAGTGGTAAATCTTTATGTATCAAGAAATGCTACAGAAGGCACAATACATAAATTATCAACTAGACACAAACACCCAACTAGTTAATCAAACAAATAGGACATGTAACAAAGAGAAAAGCTATAAATATTGACAACAAGCTGCTCCAGTCACACAAACATTCAATACTTCAGTTCTCAAGTGTGAGTTTTATATCAGTCCCCTAGAAACAGTTTGTATTCTCCAATAAATTTTTACAGTTGATTCACCTGCCTGAGATCCTTCAGCCATTTCCTTCAGAAGCTGTCAGATCCGCCAACTATAATATATGGGCTGACCAGCAGGAACAGCTGTAGCCACTCTCTCGGCTGCCTCCTGCACTCTGTTCTGCATAAAATAATACATCAAGATTAATTGATTTCCCGTCAGTCTCACAGAACAGAAAATTAATTTTCATGTAGCTATTTTCCCCGGCATATGAATTTTGTACATGGCAAGTAATTTAAGTTTTTAATTATTCATAAGCAAGGAAGGGCGGGTGGAGGGAGCCCCACAACATATGAGTTTCAGAAAAGCCCAAGGCTTTGGTCCGCACTGAGATAACCAGCGTTCACTAATGCCTATATAAATAATATATGTATTAACATACATCTTAGTACAACATCAATTTCACCCACTCTGACCCAACACAATCAGGGTCGTAGAGCAGCGGTTTGTCAAAGCAGCTGTTCGTGGGCTAAAACCAGATACTGAGGTGGCATGTGAACCACCTCAAACTGATCTCTTGTGGCCTGTCAGGAAGTCACTCTCATGAGGAAGAGTCAGAAAGGAGCTTTCTGTTTTCCTCTTCGACTGGGAAGAGTGGAGGGGGGGAGAGGGGGAGGGAGAGGGGGAGGGAGAGGGAGAGAGAGGGAGAGAGGATAAGGGCAGGTGTGAGACATGGCCTTAGTTTGGGGCTGGTGACTGAAGGAAAAGAAGCCAGGTGGGACAGGATTGGTCTCTTCCAGACATTGGCTCCCACCAAGAGAAGGGATGGCAAGATTTTTATTTCCTGAGTGCAGCAACATCTTGGAAGTGGGTGTGGGGATATGTCAAGATGGCAACCACATGATCAAAACGCCATCCCTTCTTTACACGTGTCGTGACCCCGATCCTGACTTTTTTGACTCTTCGCCTGTGTGTACAGCTCATGCTCTCAATCCATTTTTGTTTGTAGAAACATTTTCCAATAGTTATTGTAGGATAAAGCGCGACATTCTAAGCAAATTCAAAAGTAATTTTGTACACAGACTGCTCTGTCCACCAAGGCCCGGATACTCTATACTATTTTCTATACTCTTATTATTTTTAAAAATCAGGAGCGAAGAAGGAAACAAAAGGCACTAGATATTGCTTTTCTCACATTGCTACAACACAACAGGCCTCTCTAGGCATTCACTTAAACACGTGAAGGCTTTCAAGTGAGTAGATATCAGGGGAACCCCACTCCCTGATCCTATTCATATTCAACCAGAGACTTGAAAGAGAACTAAGTTACATTCTCTTGAACTTAATCATAGACCACCACTAGCACCAAATCTAGAATCCTGCTTTCTTACTTGAACTCAGATCTCCAGGCAAACCCGGTCAAGTTGGAGAAAGCTAGAGTACAGTTGCATGTCCATGTCCAGCTTTATCCTCTACTCCTTTCTAAGCCCTTCTGCCTGGAGCAGGCTAAAGAAGAGGCACCATTCAGAAGGGAATCCATTCGAGTGGCTTATCCAAGGGGCACTCTAATGCCCTGAAAGAAATAGAGCACAATTTCTTATTTGCTTTCAAAGCATTCTCCAGTGAAGAGTGCCACAGGCCAAGCCTACTGAAGCGACACTGTAAAACAATTATTTTTTAATTTAAAATTAAGCATAATTTCATTTAAAATTTAAAATATTCAAAAGGCATTATTGCTGATGCTAAAAGGTCTTAAGCCTATATATGAAGCTGCCTACGCTGAAAATATTGATCCCTTCGGGCTTCTGACAATAGCATACTCTTTAAATGTAGAAAGTTTCATGAAGTGGCATAATCTCCTAATACAAGAAAATCTTGATTTCTGTTTTATGCTTAATTTTAAATTAAAAAATAATCTCACCAGGTTATATTCTAATTTATGTCCCAGGCTCCTAAGGTAGAGAGTTTCTCAGCCTCTTACTTACAGCTCCTGCACAAACATGACCATTGGACAGTTCCAATGTCTTTTTGTCCAATCCACCTTTTAGTTTGTTTGGTGAGAGCCAAACAAAAGTGAATTCTCATTGTTGTAATATTCCTTCAGTGGACTGGCTGCTTTGTCTCAGTTGAAGGTTACACTCTTTAGCTTTTTCCTGCCCACTTCAGTTGCTCTGCCTGGCTCCAAAACTTCTAATAATGATATATTTAGAGCCCAAGAGGGAGTCACATTGTAACCATCTGGACATTCCTCTATCATTTAAGAGAACAACCTCCTCACCAGTTTGTGCAGGAGCTGTAAGTAAGAGGCAGAGAAGGTCTCTACTTTAGGAGCCTGGGACATAAATTAGAATATAACCTGGTGAGATTTCTGTAACTTTATCCAATTCCCTTTCAATAAATCCTGTTAAAGAAATTTTGGAAGAATATTCCTATATCTAGAGGAGGGGGCAGCTAAGAACTTGATTCTTACAAGTGGAAAGTTGAATCTGCTAGCTGGTGCACCTATCACTTGATGCCACCAGCGTGTCTTGGTTTCTGAGCTAACATGGTAACTGTCTTCTCCCATTAAATATTGAAGCTATACACAATTCGACTTCAATTCAAGCAAAGTTCACAAACATGAACTAAACATTGTATTCCCAGCAACCAATATTAGCAGCCCCACCCCATATGCTAACTATCAAAGACGTGGTCTTGAGTAGTACAGAACTTTATTGGGGGATGGGGCCCCAAATAAAGTTTGCTGCTTTGTCTCAGGCAGTAAACCATCTTATGCCATTGTCAAGGTCTACTAAATTGAACAGTGGAAATTTACTCTCAATGATAGATGTTAGCTAATATTTCTATGGCTTTTCACACTGGATACAAAAGTTAAGGAATTTTTAAAAATATATCAGTTACAATGAAGAATGGAGATTAGATAGAAAGACAGAGAGACAGATATTTGCATCAAAGCGAGTTTTCATTGAACAAAGACAGCACTTAAAAATTGCCCCAAATGAGTGAATGAAATTATTTCTTGTTCCCACATTTTGATGACTTATATGCCATCTTGCAATCAAATATTTTGATATTTGGCGACAATTACAAGACTTTCTTATACTAAAATAACTTCTGGAACAGCCAGACAACCTAGAAATGATTATAAATAGCTGAAGATATATGCTTTGGTGACCTTAGTAGAAACTTTTCAAACTAACCACCCAAAATTTGTCCCAGAACCCCTCTTTGCCAGTCACCCCTTTTTATTATTCTTTCCAACCTAATGTAGGAATGACATATCATAAAGGGGACTGGGACTCTGTGTGCCTGTTTGTCTGTCAAAAGATAATCCCCCAAAAAAGGAACAAAAGGGGAGCAAAGTTGGTGTGTGGGAAGAAGCCAACAAAAGACAGACCAGATTTGAAAATGGGCTGGATTCGGCTGGGGGCTACAGGGAAAAAAAGATCCAAAAAAAAAATCGGTGTGTCCAAGGGAAGAGGCTGTTTGCCAGAAACTCCATATGCTGCTGACTCCTCTATTCTGAAACCCCCAGTTCTCCTTCTTGGCCCTGTGATGCAAAGTGGGGCATACGTCACACACCTCGCTTCCCTCAGTTCCCAAATACACACAAAGGGGAGAGAAGATGCCACAAACAAACACACACACACACAAATGCATCCTGACTACTCCCTGGATTGAAAGAGAAAGAGATGCAACTTGTTACTTCATTACACAGAAGAAAATACAGGTGCCTGTTCCGGCCACTGCAGGTTAAAGAGGTTGAAAAGAATTCCAGAAGAACGTCGTGCTCTGCAGGCTTTTCCTAACTTGTTTTATTCATTCCAACTCAATGGAATGTTGGAAAAAAATGTATATGGGGTCAGGATTCTGACAATCTGTCCATCTATCTGTCCATCAACACAATAGCACTTTGAAAACGAAATAACATGGGACCAAATTGAATGTGGAAGGAGAAACTTGCAAAGGAAAGATTGGGTTCAAAAATTGGCTGGGAAAAAATCTGTTAGGAAATGCGGAGGAAAAATATCCAGAAAATTGCCCTAATGGATTCCTATGGGAGAGGCAATTGGACAGTGAATCAGAAAGCTGGCAGCTGTTCCATTCTAAACCCTCCTCCCTCCATTTACATGACCCAAAGTGGAACATTCACAGCCCATCCCCTGCTTCCCGGGACACACATACCTATAAACTCTTTGGTATAAGAGGGAAGGAAGATTTAAGAGGCTTTCAAGATTCTGTTAGAATAGCCTATATTAATAGAGTTCTACTGTTTCTTGTGATCTCTGTTTTCTGACCTGGTCTACCAGGAAGGGCTGACAGATTAATCGTCAGAATTGATCAGGTGTTTTGAGAATAGAATGAATCCAAATTAGGTCATAACTGACTAAGCTGTTTTCCCATTCCTCATGAGATTTAAGGAAAATTCTTCGAGGCAGGCCAGGTGAAGAAACAAACACTGCAAGGAATCCAGGAATACTACTTTATTGTTGTAGAATATATTAACAGAAACTTGAAACCCTGTCCAAGTTCCTGTCTCATCTTATACTGAACAAAATCAAACTAGGGTAGAGGGGTTTTTTTAATGCTTCCTTCTATCTCTGGCCTATGTTAATCCAAGTCCCTCTGTAACAACTCACTGCTTCCTTCCCCACTTAATGTCTCCGGCATACCTTCCCCAAGGTCAGCTCTAAATTTCTTGACACTCAACACCCCTACAAGAATAACTGAATTCACACACACCACCATCCTTTATTATTATAATCTTTGATGAGAGATTTTATAAAATACATGCATTTGGGGACCCTACAGAATAAACAATCTATAGATCAACACTGAGGTCATTGTTCTCAAAGATGGCAAGTCCTAGTAACCCCCTACAACTAGTCTCCTACTTATATAATAATCTAATATGGAGAGTAAGTTTTCAGTCAGATGGGATTCCCAATAATCGTAATTAGACATGGGTCACCCTTTGTACTGCATGGACGAAAACCCAGTCCTGATCACCTTCCATGTACTTGAAACCACACGATCATTACTCCTGCTCTGCCCTGTCAGTGACCAGCTATTACTCCACCACGTACAACAGAACTGTCTGTCTTAACATAATACAGCTATTTATAATGCTGTAATTAAAATGTTTTTTAAGAACTCCCTAGTCTTAGAGTACCTAGCTTTGCTGCTATGAAAGTGTGTCTGGTGTGGCTTTAAAGGTCTTTGTTTCTATCAGCTGAATTGGCTGCAAGAGGTTCTAATTATTTTTAGAGGTCTAATTAGCATTTAGTATTACATTACTACAAACTGAAGCAAAATTGTACCCCTTCTCCAATAAACAGCATTCACAGTGTGCAATCAAGCTGCTGCATGATGCAATGAGAATTAATAGCACTCCATGCCAATGTTAAATCCTACAACTCCCGCTGTGTGTGTTTAATAATTTTTCACTCCTTCCAGATTGTTCCCATCAAGCACAATTCCCAAGATCCTAATCAGCTTCCTCCACCATCAATACTACACAGAGATCTGAGCACTGAAAATTATCTGCAATTTCAAAAAGTGCTTTGTTGCATTATTAGGCCACTGACCTAAGAGGTAATGGGTAAATAGTTTCGGAAAAATGTCCAAAGGACAATATAAATTAAAAGCTTATGGTCTTGCCTGCTGCTTTCACTAGAGCTGCAAACGGCTAGAGTCTTCATACATCTCTAACTAACTGCTCAAAGGCCAACGCTGTTCTGTATTTTAATTAGGATTTGTTTTTGTTTAAAATTCCCTTTCAGGCAATCACACTTGGGCTGATAAATACCTAAATAGGCAGCTCACAAAATTACACAAAGCTCACCCTCTTGTTGTTTTAGTCCCTCCCCCCCCCCCCCCCGAACTCTGCAGAACTGCTTACCAAGTCATTCATATGCTCACTGGACTAAGTAATGCCACTACACAACCAAATCACTGGGGCTCAATTCAGGATGGGCAGAATCACCACTTGCTCAAATATTACCCACTAAAGAAGCTCTTACGACCAAGAAGCCATTAGTGGCATTTTTAACCTCCCATAGAGTCCATACACTTTTTGAGGGCATGAAGCATGGGTAAAGTATGCAGCGAGGTCCACCAGTTCTAGGATACAGTCTGGCTGGTATATAAGCTTGGCTGCTGATCACTATCACCACCAGAACAGCAGATGAACATTGCCTAAATTCAGTAATGGAGCCAGTGAAGGAGGAAAAGCTAAATCCAGACAACTAGGCACTGCAGTTGTCTGGAGGCAATCAGGCTCAGAGGTGGGGTCCAGCCTAGTCCAGAGGGAATGGCTCTTGCCCAGAAAGAATAGGCCCCCAGGCTTTGATCTTCAGCTATCCTTAGACTCACGGAGGTAGAAGTGGCAAGGTGCACAATCAGCGCACCAGCCACAGCCATGCTTGAGACACTCAGATTTGGCAGTAGATATTTCTCCCATGGTTAGTTTGTTTCTTGTTTGTTTTGAGTTCCAGTTGTCAGCACCACTATGTAGACCAGACCAGGAAACCAACTCCACAGGAAGGCTAAAACTACTTTTATTGAGATGGTCTATAATGACAGAATCTTGCAAGTCTGATTGTGCTGAACCTCCTCTCCCTTCTTATACTCCAGTGAATGAGGGACGTTTCTGCCTCAGCCGCTTCCGAATATTATCTCGTTGCTCTGGACTTAAAAAATGCACTTTTGCCTAGGTGACAGTTCCTGCATATCTCCATCAAAGTCATCTTTCTGATTCCTCATCTCGTCTAGGTTCCTGAGATCTCTTGTGGGCCCATGTACTAATCTGATCTGATCCTGCTTAGCTTTTTCAACATCAGCCAAGGTCAGCTAGGTGTTGCCAGACCCTTCATGGTCCTAAGACCCACTGAGGGACTGCCCCTTCCTGTTATACATTCTAAGATTTGCATTTGGCCTCCATCCTTTCAGTATTCTGAAAATCTATAAAGTCACATTTGTTTTGCTGGGCATTTAATTGTTAAATGGGTTTTGCATCAATTTTAAACCATGCTTTTTAACTTATTATGTTCCCTATTTGTTTCTGACTCCCACTCTCTGCCTTTGGAATATTTGTAGACAGACCTCTTTAGGCAGGCTTTTAAAGGTCAATAATTTTATCATTTATATTTTAATGTATTTGTTTTTCTCTTGCATGGTTGTTTTCAGTGTTAAGATGGGAGCCTCTTTGCGAGTTCAGTTTGAGCAGCAATATATGACATATAAGTAAATAAATCCACAAATCACCTGGGGCAGAGAGGACGGTTCTGCAAAGGTGGAGCAGGGCATTCTTACTACCTAGCAAAGCTCTCTTTTCTGGCAAGAAAGCATCCCTTTGGCAGTCAAATGATGCCTTTCGACAGGGCCTAGATGTTTGTTGCTACTCAGGACTTGAGATCCAGGGAAGCTTGGCTGGGCAGGCAAAAGATTTAGAAGCAAGTTGTTATTGTATTTGCAAACTGAGAGTGGTGCAGAAAAGGACACTTTGCTCACCTGTGAGAACATTCTGAACAAGAGCATTATTAATGGAAATTTCCCAATTCTGAACATTCAACCCTAACCTTTCTTGCAGATATAACCACTGCCACCACCCCACAACAACAACAGATGTATAAGGCCACTAAATCAGAGAGATTTAAGACATCTTATGTTAAAAACCTGGAAAACAATAACGACCCAGATGCAAAAAGTACAAAAAGTAACACTTTTTGGAGCAGATACAGCTTCCGGGTAGTCTTCAAGGGCAGCCCCATATAAAATTCATTACAGGAATCCAAATGAGAGTTGATTAAGGCATGTGTGACCATAAGCCAGGTCTGCTGGTCCACAAGAGGGCACAATTGGTGCAGAAGATGGAAGGAGTCAACAAGGAATGTTGTCAACTTCCCAGACTCCATTGGGAAGGCAGTGATACACAAATGTGATAGACAAACAAATATCCTGGGTATTAGTGTGCTTTAAGAAAACAAAAACAGGGTTGCAAAACCTAAACATGTTCTAAGATTTATTTTATTATGCTAATGCTGTTTCGCTTTCTTCTTCCCATCCCCTTAAACTGCAATAACCTTATCCAACAAATCACAAAGGCCACTGATATTTTTAAATACTTCCCATGAGACATTTGTCGTCATGCTTGCACACACAAGACATGTATACATGTAGCCCAAATTAAGCTAAAGAATCCTTGCTCACCAAATAGCTATTGGCTTGTTCAACAGTTGAAGCTTCAGAATGAAAAGTGGTGCCAATCGTTCCACCTGCAATGACACTTGCTTCTTCTGAAGAAGTTATAACGCTATCACACTGGCAACTTTGAACCTGCTTGTGCAAACTCAAGAAAAGTTTGTCAGTAGGTGAGCAACTTTGGCTGTTATTCTTATGGGGTTCTGTCCCAATGCAAGTTCAAAGACTGCCTTGTCATTCAGCATTCAACTCTTTGTCTTCTTACTTCTCCTCTTCAGGCTGGTCTTCAAGTTAATAAATTGTCCCTAGAACTGAAAGTTTGATAGAAAGCCAAGGATGACTATTTTCATTTCACTGAAAAATATAAATCCAATAGGTTGAAATCTTGAATTTGGATTTTGCACTGGGCTGCCATATGTTGCTTTTGATTTGTATTTCTATCAGTATCAACCTGAGCATCCTCATATACACACATACCAGCCATGTACATGATTTATAGCAAATCGGTCAAGGCTTCCCTTCACAATTTGACATTATCAGATTACTTCAGAAGCTGGCAGCAGCAACCATAAGTAACAAGCTGTCATTGTAAATAAATCACTCCCTCAGAAATAACATTTTAAAAAATATAGATTAGTATAAGCCAAGGACTATTTTAACACACGTAACACATTTCTCTCTCTCTCTCTCTCTCTCTCTCTCTCTTCTGCAGAGACACAATACAGCAGAAGACAATATATTACATTTAGGGCTACCAAATGATGCAGAGAAAGATAGTATGTGCTTCAGAAGTCAAGTTTGGTGGAAAAGTAGTATACGAATATTTAAAATAGATGAGAAAGATGGATCTGCTCCTTTGGGTAATAAACAAAAGTAAGGGTGCCTACCCTTTTTCAATTGACCCCAAAAATGTGGTAGAGGCCAAGGCAAAGAAGCGGGTATGGGTAAGGACAAAATTTAATTTGATTTAATTTAAACTCCATTAATACATTTGCTGCCTTTGTAATAAATACTTTCACCCATTGTCGTATTAAAAAATACAATTTGGAGACAACTTTTAGAGGCTGGTAGGGAGGTTGAAGGTTGCCTCAAATACTGATGGCATTACAAGGTATGCCTTTGGTTGTCTATCTGCTCTTTTTCTCCACTATTCTTATACTCTGAGTTTGCTTCAGTTGCCTTTCCTCCATGGAATACGATGTTCCCTTTGGATAGCTGAGGTCCTCATTCACATATACAGGTCTTCATGCCCAAGGGTGACCAAACTCATACTCAGCATGCAAAAACTCCCAAACCACATTTCTGTCTTTGCTAGAAAGCAATACTGAACTAGCTGGAGTAAGCTGTGATTTGGTAGAAATTCAATTCATAAAACTTAAAGGGCAACCCCTTTATATATGTGGTCTTTTTATTTTCTCCCTTTTGTTTTATATTTTTCACAAGAGAAACCCATAACTTAAAAGGTCAAAGAATCTGTGAATTGGTTTATGCTAACAAAATCTATTCTGTTTCTCCTTCCAAATTACACTGCCATATCTTTAAAATGTACAGAATAAGTGCAAGTTTATGAAAATAATGAAAAGTAATCTTTTCTATAATGCACAATAATTCTATAATGCACAGTTCCTGTGATTGAAAACTGGATTAAAAGCTTTCAAGGGATCAAGCTGGTGATGAGAGAACCAACAAGGTATAGGTCAGACGCAACAGATGTAGTCCAAGCTGCAGTGATGGGATCACATATGGCCCTATCTCCATTTTTTGCAATGCTTTGGCCATCTGATGCCCTCAAGATCACACCATCAAAATTTGTTGGAAAAATACCAAAGTACTTTGGCTATTATCTACTTTGCTCAAGAAGTTTTACTATAAACTAGTTGACCTTGGTCAATCTAGAAAGCTAAGCAGGGCTGGACCTCATTAGTCCGCAATGCAAACCATTCCAATTAGTGAGAAAATTTTATAGATGTACCAATGAAGTCACCAGGAGACATATTTGACTCAAAAGCGACTATTTTTACTATCTCATAGTCTATGATCTCTACTTCAATGTGCAAATAAAACAAGCCTTGGGGATATGAGTTATCAATTCCAATCTTACAACTCAAGTTCTGAGATTCATGGATCCCGTAACTTATCACCAGCCCAAAGCCCCAAAACTCATTTTCTTTTTTAGGTCCAGTCTTACTCATTTGAAAAAAAAAAGCTATGTGCTTCTCAAGCCACTTGGTACTAAAGATAATTTTTTTCACTAGTATTGTAGAGACAAGATAATCCTTTTAGGAGATACTAATCAGCAATGGAATGTGGAACAGATAAGGAAATGTTCATCAAAGACATCTTTATTGTAAGTTCTATGGAAAGAAATGGACAAAAATCTCTACTGAAAAATAAAGGGCATAAAATGTAACCGTGAAAAGATGCATCTCGAGGAAGCCATTGCTTTTAGCAGAATGAATGCCCAACATTTGCTGGTCCTTTCAAAACTGCAGTCACCAGCACAGAGTAGCTACTGTATGTGTATAAGCTACACTTGGCTGATGCTGAACTGGATGGTGTACCAGATGTAGCGGTAGAATTCAACAGGTTGTCACACTGATTCTTTGTGTGTCCAGTCTAAAGTAATCAAATCAGTTGTGATAATAAAATAGAATGGAAAATCAATACTGGGACTATTAAACTTGGATTGCATAATGGTTATGAGCAGGGACAATAAGCCAAAAAGTTTTGCTTCAGACATACATTTGCCAGGAGAGTTTAGTTCTCGTGCCTTTTCCTCGCTCTGTAAGGATAAGGTGTAAGATGACAGTAGAAATATTAACTGACCTTAATCATTAAGCTCAAATATGCAGATTTTCTGCAATATTTCAAAGATTCATCTTTTCTAGCTGGGCTTTTTTCCTACCAGTATACATACCCTGAGGCTCCAGATTATTTTTATTTTGAAAATAAATATAGCAGAAGACTGCAGTATAGAGATTTGTTCAATATTGTTCACATTGGCTCCAAAGGACAGTTGAAATAACCTGAGGATGGAATAATACAACAAACCTAAGTGACTAAGAGTTCTCAGGAATGTCTGGGTGTCCTAACAGCTTCCCATAAATGTTTTATAAGTGGGCATGTCCACCACGGAAGCCATTTTGTGAATAGGTGAGCTGCATTATGACAGCCATTTCATGAGAGCGTCTACAACAAGCTTTCAAAATTTCAAATGTGTTCATAGTCCAACAGGGTTTACTGCTTTTGCACAGACTTTTTAAAACTAAAACAAAAAACATGATGGTACAGTTTTATGCTGTTGTTTTGTTGTTAGTTTTCCATACATGTTTCACATAAAATAATGTGATGGAATGGAATTATGAAGGCCAGACTCAGGGAGGGAAGCATCCTCTTTCGTCTCCAGAAGGGCGGGGAAGAGATAAGAGGATGAGGCTGGCACCTCCCTGAGGAATTCACACTGTTTTCATAGCTACTGTGGGAACAGAGTTTCAGTCTGGGAAGATTCTTGATAGAGGTTGTAGCTAATAAACATTGCTGAACTGAATTTGCATGGTCTCCTGGAGTTCCTCGGGCTAGGCCTGACAAATAATGAGGAAAAACTCAGTGAAATATGTATTATTTGTTTTATGTTACTCTGCTCCCTGGCTCTTTAAATGGTGGGGAAAGTAATCCAAAGGAGATAGAAAGGGTCTGTTAAAATCCAGCAAAGAACTGGGTACAACCTTTAAGGGGGCACCGTGGTGTAGGGGCTTAATGACGCTGGAGTTTGCCGGCCAGAAATGGTCGGCACTCCAGCGGTTCGAGCCCAGCTCAGTGTGACGGGGTGAGCTCCTGTCACTCGTCCCTAGCTCCTGCCCACCTAGCAGTTCAAAAGCATGCCATCTGCGAGTAGATAAATAGGTGCTCCCATTTCGGTGGGAGGAACTGGCGGCGCTTTGCGCAGGGAAGCTGGAACCGGTGCTGGACCCGATCAGCAGAAAAAACGCCAGACACTGGACATGACTAACATGATGGGCGGAAAAAGATCATCAGTGGAAAGAAAGCCCAGATGAGCTGACTCCCTTGCGACCGCTGCTGGTCACAATAGAGTAGGGCTACACTGTAACTGTAATTAGAATAGGCTTGTAATTCTAATTGTAATTGTTAAGCTGCATATACGCTGTACTATGTGAGCCGCCCAGAGTCCCTCATTAGGGGAGATGGGCGGAGATAAATCCAATGTAATAATAATAATAATAATAATAATAACAACAACAACAACAACAACAACAACAAAAACAAAAACAAAAACAAAAACAATAACCTGGTGGGTCATGACATGTATCTGGGCTGAAACTGAGGTCAGCTGTTAGGACTGGACAAAAGATTCCAGGAATTACTGTGTCAAGGGTTGAGGCGGGTTGCATCTTCTCCAGTTCTTGGCATGGCAGCAAGTTCACTTTGCTGTCAGGCCCAATGGAAATGTTGTCTGAAACATTAACATGCACGTGCAGATATCCTACAAAGATTTGAAGAAGCTGCACTGAGTCTTTCAGAAGATGCCTCTGCCTAAATGCTTCAGGAAGAGCGGTTTGCTTGCTCTGAGCACATTTTGCAAAGCGTCCCTCTGAATCTTTCCACAGCCCTAGTGCCTGTCCGATGATGTTTTCTCTTTCAAAAAGGAGAAAAACCAAACGAGAATGAGAAAAAATGAGGGGAAATTTACCTTACACATGCATACTTTTTTATATCAGTTTAAATGCCAAACCCAAATCCTGAATACTATAGTTTGGGGAAGACACTAATAACTATGCATTATAGATTTCCGAGTGCCCCTTCTCCTGTGTTACAAAGAACATACCACACTATACTTCCCAGGATACATACAGCATATATGCTCTGTGAAAAAAGGGCAATACATCAGAAAAATATGTGTGTCTATGAGTTCCAAAGTGAAAACCCATTTATAAGATCTCGGATGAAAAGCCAGAAAGCACCTGGTTGAAGCAGTTACCTTGCTTAACTTAGAACTTTTTCTTAAGACAGTTTATCACTGACATAAATACTCAGCTACAGTCCTTTATCCTGCAAGGCCCACAGGGTGAGAAACCATTTTTGCAGGTACCCAGATTCAAATTTTAAAAATGTAAGTGATATTGTAATTTTCCCCCCAATGCCTTGGCTTGTATAGCAGTCACTTGTCCACCATATAAAAGCAATTAATTTTCATGTACAAAAAGGAAATCTCAATGGGGAAGGAATCTGTATAATGCTCATGGGTACATGGCAATTTTTCTTGCTTCTAGACATTTCTCCACTGGGTCATCTTACGTTCAACATTCCGTATGTTTGCCAAGGAATGATTAACAAGATGGATTTGGCCCGTATACAGAACTCTGTATAACTATTATCTCCCGTAATACAATTTCCCTTCTCCGTGACAGTTCTTCTCTCAGTAGGAGCTGTGGTCATGAGAAATGGCCATGCTTCCCTGTGCCCCCAGAAATCCAAGAGGCCTGGGGTTAAAGCTACTGAAGCAGAACAAGAGATTTCCCAGCATGCTCGCTGATTAGCTAGCTTCCATAACCATAAAGTCAACAATCATCTAACTACATGCCCTTTCTGCAGGTGGCCGACCTATAAACGGTAAGTAAGACAGTGGCAGTTCTGCAAAAATTACTCTGGAACAGATTATGCATAAACATTAAGGTTATAACAGGTCCTTAAATATACCAAAGGGTCTCTGTAGTCTGCAAAATAATCTGTTACTTGACTTCATTCAGATTTCTTCACGGCAGGTCTTCTTCTCAGCAGTATGTAAAGAAACTGGGCATCTTCCTTGGTAGCTACACTGTCTTTCCTAATAGAAATAATATAAAATATATAACTCTGACCACAGGGTTGGCCCAGGGCATGATGGAGCCTCTGGCAAAATGCAAAATTAACATGGGGCACAATCCACTTAAAAGTTTTGTTACACAAATTGAACTGAAATGGAAGTACAAATGAACATGCAGAAAAATGTCCTGATTCCATCTCTTGGGTGAGGTTTGTGTCTTCAGCTCTACCATCTTCACCTTCTGAAGTCTGCCAAGCAATGCTGCCTAACAATTGGGTCATCCCCAGAGAAATCCAGTTGCCAAAGAACAAGAATCAAAAATCTTTATGCCATTGATTACCAGTGAAAGGGGATCCTGCTTCAGTCTCACCCTTTGGACCAAAATGTACATTTTGAATGTGCAGTTTGGAAAGACGTGGCTTTTAGGAATATACAAGGTCATATAGTTTTGTCCAGAAGTGATTTTAAGGCATTCCAACCATTCTTGTAGACTGCGCAAAAGAGGTTCCTAAATGAAGTAGATCCTACATTTTTGTGGAAAAGAAATCAGAAACCACCTAAGGCAGAGAGGACAAGTATGAAACATACAGAATCACTCAGCTTGAAGGCACTGAAACCTCTGAGGGTATAAAAAAATCATTCACATCTTCTCAATCAACTGTTTTGTATGTGAGGAGATCTATGATGGCCTCCCAGTGGTATCTAAAGCAATGAACTCATGAGTGGAGTACCATAAAAAAAAATAGCCATAAAAAAGAGTGATTTGGGACCACTTAAATTCTCTCTACCTACTCTACTTCACACAATTGTTGTTGAATGATAAAATGGAACAGGAAATTATATTTGTCTTCCTGGGATCTCTGAAAGATGATCAGAACATAGAAAACAACCTGTTTCACATTTAGAAAAATCTGTGCTGCTTTTAGAATATGATTTTTCTTACAATCTATTGTAAGAGGAATTGTGATTTAAGTATTCAGTTTGAATCACATCATTATTACATGAGAAAGTTACCTTGCTACAGTTGTGTCTTCTATTGTCCTTTGTTAGTTTTGTTAGAGTGACCATATTCATAGATTGATCTATCAGCAAGCAGTCCACAGATGCTGGAATGTCTGTTGCCTCCTAAAAACATGATCACATCACCCCCAAGGTGAATAAAAGTAGATGGCAAAAATCCTGCAAAAGTATGGCATTTTCACATGACATCTCATGAGATTTTGAAGGACCCTTATGAGGTCCTTAATGGAACTAAATCTATGTGATCCATAATGGAACTACATCTACATGGAAGGAAATATGCAGTGGGGTACCTCAAGGTTCTGTCTTGGGCCCAGTGCTCTTCAACATCTTCATAAATGACCTAGATGAGGGGATTGAAGGGGCGCTCATCAAATTTGTGGATGACACAAAGCTGGGGGGAATTGCTACCACTTCGGAAGATAGATTCAAGATTCAGAAGGATCTTGACAGACTTGAGCATTGGGCTCTATCCAACAAGATGCAGTTCAGCAGAGAGAAAAGTAAGGTCCTGCACTTAGGCAGGAAAAACCAGATGCACAGGTCCAAGATAGGTAGTACCTGGCTCAACAGTAGTGCCTATGAGAGGGATCTAAGTGTCCTGGTGGACCACCGGTTAAGTATGAGTCAGCAGTGTGCTGCAGCTGTCAAAAAAGCCAACACAGTCCTGGCTGCATCAACAGAAGGATATCATCATGATCAAGGGAAGTGATAGTACTGCTCTACACCGAACTGGTGAGGTCACATTTGGAATATTGCATCCAGTTCTGGTCACCACAATACAAAAAAGATGTCAAGGCCTTAGAAAGAGTTCAGAGAAGAGCAAGAAAGATGATAATGGGTCTGGAGTCTAAATCCTATGAGGAACAGCTAAAGGAACTAGGTATGTTTAGCTTAATGAAGAGAAGACTGAGGGGAGACATGATAGCAGTCTTCCAATACTTGAAGGACTGCCACAGGGAAGAGGGTGTTGATTTATTCTCCATATAGCACTTGAGGGTAGGACAAGAAGCAATGTGTGGAAACTCATCAGAGGGAGATCCAACCTGCAAATAAGGAGGAATTTCCTGCCAGTGATCACTATTAAGCAGTGGAATAGCTTGCCTCCTGGAGTTGTGGGTGCTCCATTGCTGGAGGTTTTCAAGAAAAGATTCGACAACCATTTGTCCAAGATCGCATGAGGACTCCTGCCACAGGCAGGGGGTTGGACGAGAAGACCTCCAAGGTCCCTTCCAACCCTATGATTCTATGAGGTCATTTTTTAAAAAAAGAAAAGAAAGGAAGGATTGTCTGGCCAATCATGCAGGGTTCCATAACAGCCTCTCAAGGCTGAAAAGATTAGCAACCTTTTATTTCACATGCAGAAGCTGATATTTCCAGGACAGTAACCATGCAGAGAAAAGAAAAGAACGCTTGTATCAGCGCATCCTGAATCTCACTGCATCCAGGTACATGTGAGGACGTGCTTTACTTCCTCTACACAACTCTGTCCTCAGGAACAGAGCAATTAAAGCAATTAAACATTCATCCCAGCTCTTTGTACAAATATTCTGATGGTAAAAGTGAAAGTGGTAACATCAACCCATCTCAGAAACCAAAATCCAAGCAATGCAGCTTATGCATTTTCACTGCTCTCCTCTAAAGAGCTGAACCTATCTGGTGAATGTGGTCAAAAAACATACTCATTTCAGTAAGGTTTTCTTTCAGTCTGAGTAGGGCATGCAGAGTTGTCACTGTCTGATCATCAGGTTTAATCCTGAGATAAAGATCCGGTCTAACTTCCTCCAATTTGACATGATGCCTAGTTTTGGAGCAAGAGTCAGAGAAATGGAAAGACATGAGTACTGTATGACATTTTTGTTTCTTAGCAGAACAGAATGAAATGTGCAAGGAGGCCAGGTCAGTACAAACAGAAGAAGTGTGGCAAATTTCATAGAAACAGATTTATAGTTTTTCAAGTATGCCCCTCTAAAATATTTTTTTTAAAGGCTCATAACTTGGCCATTTGGGGACACAGTACAGAGTGTAAGTCACATCTTTGCCAGTTTTCAGACAAAGAGGCAATACTACACTTGATCTTAGCCAAAAGGCCACAGTCCTGCGGGGGCATTATAAAAACACCCCTCTACAGCAGCACATACACCCGTGTGGGGACAGCTCTGTGGAGTCCCTGAGCCACACGCTCCTCTATTGCTCTCTTTACAGGGAATCTTGGATGGTGTTCATCTAGCCCCTTTTCAAGGAATACCCCGGCAGAGAACACAATGCTTACTTGCTGCTGCTTCTTTCCAACTGGGACTCTGGCATACCTTCCTAGTTTGCCCAATTCTGTGCCTCTCCTTCTATTCATCCCACCTGCGACTAAAGATTGGTGCTAATCTTGGTCATCCCCACAATTATTTTTATCATATTACTATTTTTATATTATTTTACTGCATTTTATGCCTACTTGTTAACCCATACCTCCAGTTCTAGGTGTATGCGTTTCTACATAGTGTTTTTTGGCCTAAAGGCTGTAAAAAAAGGTTTGTTCTTGTGGTTGTTATTGTTGTGACAATTCACCTTTACTTCAGGAACTCAAGGCAACGTACATAGGAGCCCCTCCTTGATTTTTTCCCCTTATGGAGTCGACAGGGCTAAGAGTCATCCAGTGAGCCTCCATGACTGAGGGTGGACGTGGACCTGGATCTCCCCAGACCTACCTTCACTATGACATCCCAATAGCTCTTTTCTCCCTTCAGTATCAAATTATGCTTAAAAAATATTGTGCACTTCATTTTCATTTTTGGTACCTGCCTCGAATATTCACTTGAGTAGAAAGGTGGACCCAAAATCACATAAGCACTCAGGGTAAGGGTGGGGTACAAATAATAAAATCAAAAACAAATTAAGGGTAGAATTTAGCGTCTTTTCCAACCACAAGTCTGTGTTCCAAATGACTGTGTCTGTAGTAATTTTAAAGCACTGTTTTTGTTTAGGGTTTCTCTCCTGATCCATCACTGCCAGCTCCAATCTTATTGATTATATGCAATTTTGAGATTCAGAGCCAGTGTGTACTGCTTGCACTCACCTGCACTGAACTGCATTTTCATTTCAAGGGGGGACATCCTTTGCAGGCTCTTTGTGATCCCTTTTTGATTTTTCTACCTTAACCAGTTTGGTATCACCAGAAAATATAGCTACTTCACTGATCACTTTTGACCCCTGAGGGCTTATAAAGAACTTAAAAACTGCCAAACCTAGAAGTCCATTTATAAAGATCATTTATTCTTACTGTTCATTTCTTATTTTTTAGTTAGTTACTAGATTATCACAGCAGTCATCCTCTTATCCCATGACTGTTAAGTCTGCTCAGAAAACACTGAGGAGGGAACTTCTCAAAGGCTTTTAAAAAGTCCACATATACTATGTTTATTACATTACCTCTTGAATATTCTCCGGGCACCCCAAAAACATTGCAAACTCTTTGATTCTTGTTTTCAACACTATTTTTGCCAAAACCTTCATTTCTGGAAGTTTGCTCATTAAAAGCAAAGCATGAAAAAGTGTTGCAGACATGTGATAGCGTTATGGCCACTGTTTTCAATGTTATGTCTTCAACAATATCCATTGACTACTTAAGTTTAAAGCCCATGTTTTATCCCTAACAGTCACTTCTTCACTAGTTTTCTAAGACATTTAAACGATCCAGATCTTTGGTGCCTTTGCTATAGCCAGATTGTTCTGAAATCAAAGGATGAATGAAGTTATCCATCACTATTACCATCTCTGTTGGGGGTGAATTGTCTCAAAAGGAATCACAAATGTAAAACCACCTCTGATGCCATCTAAATCTGCTACCTTGAACAGCACACTGGAGTCCCCAAGAAGGAAGATCAGGAATGGAGATTTGCAAAGGTCCAAATGGAAAAAGAATTAACATAGACTTGGCTAAATAAAAATCTGCTTCAAATTCATCTATATTGTTTTGTGGTTTGAGCTTTGGAAACTTCCAGGTGCATTCTGGATTTATGAATATATTACAAAGAGGAAGCTGCTGCTTGATTCTCCTCTCCAAAAGAATTTTATCCCATCCTCTTTCCGTAGTCTATCAACTATGAGTATGGATTCACCCTTCAATCAAGTTATTTTCTAGGCACTTGTAGCAGCCAAGGCACTGCGTGCATTAAATGATGATGATAATAATACAAAGGCCCTATGGGTGGGATCAGTACAAAATAAGAACAGAAAAGGCTATTGGTTTTTTGGCTATAGAATCTGAAATCTAGAAAGACGCTAGTAGAAATTATCCTGAACAGAGTACTAACAGGAAAATGGAGGTGGATACGTAGCTATTACACTGTTATACTATTCAGTGCAGGGTGATCGCAACCACAACTGAAATATGCATAACGAGATATATCTAAGGGTTTGTTTGCTAGTAGCCTCAGGCAACCAAAATGCTATGCAGTATTTTCCATAAAATCTCAGGGTACACTCAAGCCCCTGTTTTCTTCTCCGTCTTAAATTGCATTTCCTAATATTACCTCTTTCCATCATTCGCTTGAGGCTACTGTTTAAATGCATGTCAATATAAATATTGCTGAAAAGGTACCATTAATAAAATTAATCTGTCTTCCAATACTCCAGGTAGACATTGAAGTAGCAGTAAATAGCAAACCAGAAACTACTATTATGTTGTACATATTTATTGTATTTCTAAAGATTGAAAACAGTTATGAAAAAACGCAAAGTTACTTTTTTCCTCCACACTCTACGCAAATTTGTTAATGGGTAGCATAATGGTAAGCCATGTTTGCTGGCATTCTGTAAAATATCATAAATTGCCTTTGCGAGGCATTATAGGTTGTCAGACTAATGTAGTTGAAGATAATTTGGCCTTTCAGAGAATTGAACCTCACAGCACGATTATATTCTAGCACCAAGTGGAGTGTCACAATTATTCTTTCATGCCAAATTACCATATAATGTCATAAGCCTACCTGTCATAAGCCCTACAGCCTAGCTTCAATTCTTTTTCCAAGCCTAGGGTTTGTGGCATGCACGCGTGCACACACACACTTACACATATACACACATACCCACCCACACACACACCCCTACACATACAGAGACATGCACATTCACTAATGGAAATCTGATTGTTTTTACCAACAATAAATTTCATAGCAAATCAAAGGATATGCTTGGGCAAACAATCTGATACTCAAGGTTAAAAAATACACAAATAATAAATCGCTGTGTGTCATGTTCAATTTTTATTACTGCATTACTCTGCAATAACCATAACAGGATCTCAATTTGTTGTCAGAACATTAAACAAACCCCCATGCTTCACCAAGGCATCCTGCCTCAGTAATTTACACAACTATCAAATTTTCCACTGTCCCACTACTGTCCCCATATATCAGTGCAGTTTATGTATTTAGACAATTTTGCAGAATAAATTACTTCCATCCTGGCTGCTGTTGCCACTTCTGTTAAAAGTCATCTTGTTTTTAATTGTATTTCTGTCTATATGGAGCCACTTCTGTGTTTTGCTGTTTCCTGCCACTACATCCGGAACAGTGGAACACCCTAGAAACATATTCAAACCTTTCAAATTAGATATTTAAAAACTGGGAGGAAAAAAACCCCCAGACCATCTGTTTTTCTTTGTGTTTATTAACCACTGCCCTAAGGATTTTAGAGCGAAGGGAACAAGTTAGCTAAAAGACAATCCAAAGTACAAATATTAGGATTGGAGCACTTCTTTTATCAATTTTGATTTTCCAGAGAAACAGGAAGAACCTACACATTACTGGAGATACACACCACTGCCATTCCCGTATTTTCAATCCAGACTGAAGGGACCTTATAACACCTAGCTGAAGATGTTCTCATTTTATTCATCCCAATCCATGTAGTCTCTACAACTCTTTGTGAATTCGTATTCATTTCCCATTAGCACAACACCTCTTAGCATAAAAAATGGTTATTAAACACTTCTGAACCACTGATGGAAACCATATGATGGGTCTGGCCTATGCAGCGAGTTCACATTCTCCATTCTTTCTTCCTAGGTGGTTCAATTCAGTTTGCTGTATAATTTACCAATTGAGTAAACTGCGATTAGATTTAACCTCTCTATCTTTGGAGAAATACAGAATCGGATTTGTTGGATTAAATGAGAGAATGAGCACAACAGCTATCATCCACAAAAGTTAAAGAAAAAAGTGAACCCCTCAGATCAAGGGGCAAATCAATACAGGTTTTTTTTCTAAATAAGAACGGCATGCAGTTCCTCAAAACAATTGTCAGCTCTTAAACCACAGCCATTATATGCTTTCGTTTCAGCTTCCTTTCCCATCTAAAAGTAACAGCACTGTGTTTTCCATCTTTTTTAATGGGAAAAAATGCAGAACCCAATAGAAAACATACGTGTCCAAACTGCCAATATGGGATCCACCTTCTCACATTGACTACGGCCAGGTTGGGTTTTTTCCTATATATTTATAACCTCAAAAGCATAAATAGGAGTATGATTTAGTTGGAGCCCTTCTATTATTAAAATACTTGGTCTTGCTGTATTATTGATTTACAATCTGTCCCACTTACTATTTTAGCATTTGACAACAATCAAAGCACCAAGCTGCAAAATGTTTAGACAGCCATTGTTACCCGGGATTTTTCTTTTTAATTCCAGACTGAGAAAGGGGTGGGGTTTGAATCCTCAACTGCTTAAGCACCATGGTATGGAAATGATTTATGGCCTCCTAGCAATAACGATGAGGCAGACCCATTAACATATTGGCAGACTCCAGGATGGATTATCGACATTGATTATTCATGGACCACTGATGCCCATTTGTTAGGAGAAGCTTGAAGATGGCCTCTGCCGGACTGAAATCTTTTATGAGCAGACAGCATTGCAAGTATTAGAAACCTGGGAATCCACCTTTTTTATTGTTTTTTGAAGAGCACACCTCAATCTCCTCTTTTGTCACCTACAAAAAAAAGTGTCAAAATTAAAGTTCATTCTTTATGGCAGACTTCATTTCTCCAGCCATCATCCTCATGTCTTCTTTAAAAATTAATGATTGCCACCATTCAGCCACTGGTTGTTGCTATGAAGATCTATGCAAAAAGCCGGGATCCCTATAGAGCCTGTGATATATGGAATTCTCTTTATTACTACAATAAAACTTACTGACATTTCAATACTTCTGCAAATAGCATTATAGTATCAATCTTCTGAATTAGGTTGAAAATTAAGTTGTAAATTAAAAGAAAGTGTACTTTGGACTACAACATGATTTGTCTCCTAGAAAAAGACCTTTGTGCTTAACAGAACCAAGCAACATAACTGGGGTGGGGTGGGGGGGTGGGGGGACCAAAACAAGCAGCTTCTAAAGTGTCTTCACTGAATAAAACCTGGATTCTATTCTACACATTTCAAACATTCAACAGAAAACAAAATCTTACAATTGTGTGGGACAGATAGTTCGGATTGCCATCAAACAAGGTAGAGGCTGAAATGGTTTAGAATTTCCTACCTTTCTAGTTTCTGCAACTGCTTTCTAATGACCCTTGAATATGACTGCTATTGTCTACATCTCCAAAAAGATGACAATGTCCATGCATGAAACTAAAACGCTGATAATAAGGACAACAGGAAAGGACAGCTTTAGGTTCAGCAGAGACCACTAACTGGTGCAGGAGGAAACAACCCATTCTCCAATATAAATTCATCAATCAGCATTTTACAAGGAGTATGACTTGCAAATTAAAGGTAGCCCTCCCTTGTTCATATCCAATCAATTAGGAGTAAGACAGATGCCCACTGTGATATTTCTAAAAAGTAAAGAAAATGGCAATTTCCAAAGGGGGAAAAATGAGAGAGAAAGAAAAGGAAATGATTTAGTTGTCTCATCCCACTCACACACCCCCTTTTAAAACTTTAAAGAAACCATCAAAACAAGGTAAGCTTGTTGAGAATGCCATCCTATATGCACAGAAATATATTAAAAATTTACATCAGTTGTTCACAATTTGTTCATATAGCCCCATTGTTGATTCCATGTTGAACTAATTTTTTTGCTTCAAAGACCAGTGCAATACTACAATCGTATTAATGAAAGGAATTAATTCTTTTATCTTTCCTTAAGGCCTGCAAGGGGTGAAAAAAAATTGTGTAAACCTTGCATGGTTTTCTCAGAGGAGCAGTATCAGAACCCCCCTCTTCTATGGTTGATCCATTATCTTCTGTGTAATCACATCTGATCAATACTGACAGGGTGGGAATCTTGCTTCTTTCTTATACATGTTCAGGGAGTTACCTGTGAGTTTGAGTCAGTCCATTTTCATACATCCCCCTCATGTGAGGTCGCGTACTCCTTTCAATATTGATTTTTAAATAGGGTTGGGTTTTTTTTGCATAGTATGAATTTTAAAGAGAAAGGAAAACCAACCATGAGAAAAGCAAATCAATATGGAGACAATTCCCTGAATTTGGATTTTTTCCCCCTCACTCACAGCCAAGACGAATGTGTTGACTTCATTTTGCACACCATATTTTAGCCCATTAAAAATGTTGCCTCAATACTGTTTTTGCATTTCAATGTATAATCTTAAAATATGCAATGCCAATTTATCTAGTGACATTTTTCAATGAGTTTCATCATATTCAGACAAGTGTCAGGCCTCATGGTTATCAACTTTCTGATCCTTGGGTGTTTTTTGGAAGCACAGATCACCGGGCCTATATCAGAACTCACAAAACTAATTTCTTCAGCTTTTCTAGTGGAAGCTCTTCAAGAGGAGAATGGAAATCTTAACATTTTCAGTTTTCTGAAAGAGTAAAATAGGGATATTGCTTTGCCCTATGATACTTCCATGTTCTATATCACTAAGAACTTTAAAGTATGGGTGAATGTGAAAAATATGTGTTTGGGTTTCCTGATTTGTATATATTTTATGTTTGAATTAAAATGGCTCATTGAACCTATTGCATTTTTAAAGCACATTTTCAGTGTTTTAGATGCAACCCCCCCCTTTTTTTTATGCCACTTAGGAAAAAAAAAATTCCCAGGAGTTCCTCCTATAAATTAGTCATAGTTCAGGGCTATAAGTCTAAGTTGAGGGAGCAATACTGTTTGCCACTTGAACTTCTTTTCCCAGATAAGCGCTTCATAGCACCCACTTTGCTGTAAAAGTTTGGGGAATGTCAACCGGCTATTAGTGTAGGTAATCAATTGTCAAAATATACAAAATCCAGAGATAACGCAAAACAATATATTCTGCTCCTGGGACCTTCTAGTGTTTCCTGGAACAGGCCTATTCCAGGGCGAGACCATAAACCAGAATACTGTCAACTATTTCCGATTCTCGAAGATTCACTCCCAGAAAGAAAAAGAAAAAGTCGTAGAACAGCTGATAAATAAATTCCAAGAGAAAAGTAAAATGTTCCAGAAACGTTCTGAGATGTGCTGGGAGTGGACCATGTCATGTTCATTATGTGACTAATGAAGTCACATAAAATTGAATCAGAAAAGTATAACGTATTGCAAAAGATCGCCAAAAGGGCAAAGAAGCCGCCACGAATCTCCAGAATGGGCTACATGAAAAGTGCAGAGCTGCAAAACTATTGCACTTGGCAACATTATAGTTTGCCTACAATGATGAAATCAAAGCCTGTATTAACATATTGTTCCTATATTCATCACAAGTGACCAAGATACAGTGACAGTGAAATGGATCTGGAAGAAAAGGGAAAGAAAGAGAAGGCAGCAAAGTGACTCCGTAATGTTTGTGAGATTTTCAAAGTTAATGACACACAAGACTGATTCACTGCTCAGCTTGCTCTGCTCACTCATTTTTCATATCATATTTTTCACTGCCCCACCAGCCTGCTCCACCAAGGTCAAATGAAAGAAATGAAGGTACACATACCACAAGAAGATTTATTACAAACCGAGGTGGGGTTTTTTTTCCTTTTCTTTCTCCTTTTTTTTTTTTTTATTTAGGCAAATTCATTTCAAACTTCTCTACTCTAAAGAAGGGGAAAGCAATGTAAAAAGGTGTTTAACAAAAAGATGAATTGGAAAGCAATGGAAAGAATTTATTCCACTGGATAAATATTCCAGTGATGCCTGAAATAAAATGTTTGTCACTAAGTTAATTTGATTTGTTCTGGGGGCTTAATTTTTACATAAAGCAATTCCAGGTTTGAAGCCTGTCTGAATGGCTTTTGTCTTTCGGATCCCTGATGCTATTTTTTTAGGAAATTCCTCATATTTGTTAACTATCATTATTTAGTGATGAAGCAAGATGATCCACTCTTCCATAAAACCTACTCAGAAGTTGCTCAGGAGCTAAAAGCAGTCGGGTTGGCAATATCCTCTACCATCATTGCACAGACACTGTTCCTAAATAATCTGACCACAATTTGGAAGCCAGCCAACAAAAGGTCCTACAAATAAACATTTTATGTGGTTATTTCAAAGGTATGCAAGCTACATGAGTTCTCTCCTTGATGTAGGTTTGATCTGCCAGGCTCCACAATTTTCTGGCTGCTAGCTCACGAATGTCCAGTCCTGCCTTTCCCCTTGAGACTTTTTGTCTCTATTCTGTTCTGTTTTATGAAAAGAAAACAAAGTAAACATTGAAGTAATATTTTTAAGAAATCGCTTTAACATTCAAAATGTTAAGCACTGACTAAAATAAAGCAATGGTACCTCATCCTAGGTCCTCTGCATCCTCTTTTGTCTGTCTTTTTGTCCCATGATTCTATTTAAACAGTAAACATGCATATGTTTGCATATTAATTATATGAAGAGATGGGTGTATTTGGGCATGTGAACAAATCCATATGTGATATCCTTGTATTCCTGTACATTGCTGTCTTCCAAGTTACTGAAACAGCAATACAGTGAGCTCAATTTATCAACCCAGCATATGCTGTTGGTTATTAGCATTTTGCATGATTTTTAGTATGACTTTTTAAATGTGTGTGTGTGTCTGGTTTAGACCATTGTAATCTTTTGGTTTACACTTACAATATGAACTGAAATGTTGTTCATAATCCTTCTTGTGCTAACATACTTTAATTATTTTTAATACTCATGTTTATATAGCATTGCAAAGTCCTGATTGCTTACAACAATAAAAGCATATCAACTGACCTGTTGTACAATACAAAACAACCAACTTTCCTAGCTTTTATGATGACTTACTTTGCCAATATAGACAACCAACATTCCATTATGAGAGAGGATTCAGCAATTCGCTATGAAATTAAAGATGGCCAAGTTTGCAAGAAAGTGAATTTCCTCATTTTCCAAAGATTCAAGTATCATTTTTACCTAAGCAAAATCCAGAATTGTAAAGGTAGAAGCCCAGTAATGCATTGAGATCTTCTGCTATTCTCTTCTCTCTTGTGCAATGTCCTGGTCTGAAGACCTTCAGTATAAGGAAGAAGCTTCTACTGATGGGGAAAAGCCTTCTGCTAGAAGAAGCAATGGATTCCATTGCTCAGTTGATGTGTTACAGGTTTCAGGAAACACTTTTATATCATACTTTCCAGCATAGGCTACAATGATTACCATAAATGGCATATATAATGTATATTGGAGAAAAAGAAAAAAAAGATAGCCTAGAATATTTGCATAGCTCAAAGTTTTTGATGAGATAATTCATGAGAAAAGCTTGAGAACTTATTGAATAAGACACAATGTTCAGTTCCATTATGTGTTGAAAGCAAGGTGCTGCTCAGGAACTTGTTAGGAAAAGAAGCCCAGTGTTGTGTTATTTGTTGGCTTACTTGTTTTAGAAAGCGTGCCATCACTTAAGCTTTTTGGAACCCCTGCAGTATATTTTGGGCCATCACAAAGAAGAATTTTAATTTTAAAAAAGGTAAAATACAGGACATTGTACTTTCTTGTTCATTCTTGATGAACCTACAGCAGCATTATTTAATTTTAACTACTTCACTGATGTGAACTTATCTACAGTGTTTGTGATTCACTTTGATAAAAATGTTCAAGACAGATAACAGTTCAGATCAAGAAATTATCTATTACATTTACTTAATCCAAGTAAACATACTTATTTTAATATTGGTTCAAAATGGATTTTTGAAACAGCTACCTTTTAGGCAGAAAACATATTACTTACGTTGTTAGAATGCTACATATGATCAGAAGCATACTGTTCTTGATAGTAAAATTTTGACATTGTTCCAAAGGTTTTTTTTTAAAAAAACTAAAAGTTATTTTCTTATATTCTTATCAATTGCTAATACTTTTATAGTGTATTCATGCAGTTAGCTATTTGTACTTCATCTAACGCCAAAATGACTGCTGTTATTTTGCAACAGAAATTAAAAATGTGCTTCTAATCTGTGTGTGAGAAAGTGTGTGTGAATTTTTTAATTTGTTTAAAAAAAAAAATCAGGGTGCAGCAGATTAAATTCCAATATTGGCTGCAGTGCAACAATAATTGGTACAGATAGATTTATTGAAAAAACTATTACAATACTCACTGTAGAGAAAATATTTCATGGAAAATAGACCCTGAAAAGCTATTTCCAATGATTAAATGCCCAGTTTGAATTGAGTAACTGTGTGTGAATCTGGAAGAGGGATGAGTACTACAGGAGCTGGAATTTGGGAGATGCTCAGTCTTCTCATATATTTTAAGAAAAATCTGCAGAAAAATACTCCTGCGTTCTGTTAGCAGTAAGTAAATTGCTTGTGGACTCCAACTGCCGGAATACTTTAGCAGGCAATTTCTCTCTGTCGTTCATTCTGTTTGTCTGTGTTAAATTCCCCCTCTGCCCTCATCCATTCTTGCATCCAGTTGCCAGCTTTGTCCATCCATCAATCTGCACACTTTGTCAGTGCTGACTTCATCCTGGCTCTCACAATCACATCCGAGCATTCTCACTGCCGCCAGGGAGTCTTTTGCCTCCCAACTGTGTCCCCCTGATCTGCTGACTGAGGTCCTGACGCTTGTCGTTTTCTATTGCATAGGCAAGCAAAAAAAAGCAAACAAACAACAGAAAACACACCACTTACACAGAACCTGATTTCTGTCGTGCAGCTTTTTACCTTTCCTATTGGAGAGGAAGAAGGGAAAGGAGAGACACAAACAGAGATGTTTGCTGAATTTTCTAAAACAATCCGCCCTTGAGTCAGATGGTGCTTCAATTCGTCTTCCCTCTACAAAACATCAATAGGGATCACCAGGAGAAAATGTATCACTGATTAAGGGGTTGATCAGTTCTGTGTCAGGTGCAGTTTAGGGGAAGAAGCCCAGGCACTTACAGGGCCTTAGATTTGCTCACAGCACTTTTACAGGAACGTTAGAGGAAGACTCTGGGTTTCAAAGGAGGCTAAGGAACAATGTGCAGACCTTCATATCTATTCAGGGATACAGGCAGGGAGTTCTAGGGCAGGGAGCAGCTTAGAATTAAATTGGTAGAAAATATACATTTCTGGAAATTTACCTTAAGCAAAACCTTTTTTGAAATAGTCTACGTTTTGTTAGACTCCAGAGTCATTTGTGCATATCCTCCTGAAAATCCAAGGTTTTCCACGCTACCTTCTTGATTAGCTGGCAAAAGGACTAATTCCTCCTGTTAGGAACTGACAGCTCTTTCTAGCATTCAAACACACTGAAAATAAAGTGGGCTGAATTGGGGTGTTCCATATGAAGGGGCTGAAATCCTGCAGAAGCTGAAATCAACATGCAGTAATGTCTAAAAGATATGATGCTGATACAACTTCAAGGAATGGTGACAACCAAACAACTGATTTCACAGAAGATATTAAAAATTGACTAGCAATGCAATCTCATGTCTCTACTGAAAAAGACAGCTAAATTTAATGGGATTTATGCAAAAATCAGACCAACACACTACACTACCTGTTTTATCCTTACTCTCATTTAAATTACTCTGGTAATTTTTTTCCACGATACACAATCCTACTTTACTCCTTCATAGTCTGTTTCTTTTTTTAAAAAATCATGTGATCAGCAAGAAAACAGGATTCAGCTTTACAACAGAATGAATATAATAGTCCAAAAACTAAAGAGGAGAAGAAAGCTAACTTCTCTCAAAAGTAAAACCAGCTATTTAATTCAAACTCCACACATGTAAAACTTGTTTATAGCAATGGGGTATGGCCTCATTTCACTACATTCATTTGTATGTCTGCTGTTCCAAATGTTGGATAATGTTAATCCCTCTTTTGAATGAGCAAAGTGCAGCCGACCAGATAACTCAATATGCACCAATATTTCAAATCAACACAAGGGCCTATTCTCCCAAAAGGGAAGTTGGTTCCCTAAATTATTTTCTACTTTGTTTCTCTCAGTCCTTTGTTTGTGCTTCCATTAGAGCTGACTTGCTATAGCAATAGCCAGGAAGGTCCTCACCAGCGTCTGTGCAGTAGGCCACGCTACCATCAGCAGGAAAATCTCTGGAAGCAGCATGACCAACCAAATTAAATAATGATAGCGAGGATTTAAAAAGCCCTGATGAAAATGACCGGTTTATTTATTTATTTTTATTTATCTTATTTATCTTATTTATTTATTTATTTATTTATCATATTTATATAGCCGCCCATGTCACACAAGGTGACTCTGGGCGGCGTACAACAATTAAAAAGATAAATGCATAAAAACAGTTACATATAAAAGACAGTAAAAATATTTTTATAGCCACCCATCTCACAGAAAAGTGACTCTGTTATTTCGTTCCTGAGTAACCCCAAATGGCTAGGTTCTAGATTCCCTCCTGAGGACCGCCTGAGGGCTTCGCGTACGACAGTCAAACCCTCCCTGTCTTGGTCCATAAACATCTGAACGCCCTTCATGGGAGCAAGGCATGGGCAAGAATGGCTTCTTCTGGTGCGCCCCAACCCAACATCCTTGTGCAGAAGGCAACCGAAGAAGGCAAAATTCGAAGAAGCATTGCCTGCCAGACGACTATACGCCGACATCTCTAATTAGACAGCAACAAAATTTTATTAATAGGCTGGACATTATGGAATGAGCTTGTTATAAATGGGCCCTGTCAAAGCCTTACTCCGCTCCCAAATGAGTATTCTCAGTTCACTGCTTACATCTGAAGCATCACCACTGGTGCCGGATAACAAATGATTGCTATTAACCGTATTGTTAGTAATGATGGCTGAAAACAAACACAAACTCATAAATAACAGTCTCCAGAAAAATTAACCCATAAACTTGATAGATACCCAGCTGAGAAATAATAAATGACACTTTGGATCCTGCTGGGAAAAGTGAGTGGTTTTTGTTTTCTCCTCTGTCATTAACACATTTTCTGTGCTAAAAATTAGTTTCTGATATATAATTATCAGCGCTTCGAGATATTAATTCTGCTATCACTCCCCGTTTCTCTGCTAGCTGGATGTAATGTTACTCACAGATTACTCTGAGAAAACACATCAGACACTTAAAAGAGCAGGTCAGAGTGACAAGCAGCTTTTTCTGGCAACACAGAGCCTCTGCATGTTCCTCTTTAAATAACGAAAAAGAGGGAGAAAGAGAGAGAAAAGGCAGGGATGCAAAACAAATTTCTCACATTAATTAACTCTAGCTTTCTTTGCAAACAGAAAACAAGCCGCCGCTATGTAACGTGAGCTCAGCATATTCCCATCTGTCCTTATGAAGGCTGAATTAGGAATAAACAGCTGAGAAACACTATCTTGCATTTGTATATCTAACTCCACATTCATTAAATCTTGCCCAAGTATTCCTCTTTTCCCAAATAAAAACCAACGGAACTTATTGGACAAGAAATGTACTGTTAATGACTCTTCCCAACCAACCTTTCATTCTGGATGTATGTTTTATATACAATTATGTATGTCAGAGCAGAATGTGTGCACGCAGGTGACTTAACTGAAAGCTCCAGAAGGGGAAAATCTTCATTTGAAGTCATTGAAATGAACAGATTTGTACTTTCTATGATGGACATTCCCATCCAGGGCTCCCGCACAGAAAATGGGGTTGGATTTGATGGCTAAATGCTTCCTTCCAGGTTTATAATTCTATACATCTTGCCAAGTACTTCCACATCTACATGGATTTCCTCCCAGAAAATATTTGCCATTTCTTTCCACCAACATATTAAACTGTACACAAAAAAGTAGCTGCATATTGCAAGGGCACATCTGCAATTAAAAATAGTAATGCATCCGGCCAGTAGTATATATGGATGCAGAATGAAATAACAAAATCAGATGGATTTTTTTCTTTGATAAAAGATGTTATTCTTTTTCTCTTAGACCCCCTCCTATAAACAATTACATCACATAATTGTATCATGCTCTAAAAACAATATACAATATAGGTAGTCCCTGGGTTAAGAATGCCTGGTTTAAGGATGACCTGTAGTTAAGAGCAGAGCCTACTGTAGCAAAATTTGAGTTAAACACACAGTGATTCAAGTTAAATACACAATGGTTCAAGTTATTATACAATAATACTGTTCCGGTTTATGTACAAATTCAGCTTAAGAATAGACCTTGGGAACGGGACTCATTCTTAAACTGGGGATTACCTGTGTTATGTGCTGCATGCAGTGGCTTTGCTCAAGCAAACATTTCAGTAAGGACACATTCTTAAAAGAGATTGAAATAAATTTCAGTTCATCGATACATCAACGTTCATAAGAGTAATCTCAACTGTGGCTGAAATTCGTTTACAGGCTATTGAAGTACCATCTTAATTAGATTCTTTTTTCTGCATAGGTTTACTGTGTCCCTCTGATTGAAGGAAACCTTCTTTGGGGAAAATGTCACTGGGATATTAAGCGGGCAGGACTTTTTTTGGGGGGGGGAATAAAAAACTCACAGGAGCTGGACTCTACTTTTCCCCTTCTTTTCTAGCCCCATCCAAGATCTGCTGATCAGCCCAAACCGCATCCATTCCACCCACTGCAGTTCACTCCATAGTTGGCACCCTACGATATTAAATAACTATAAAACTCGAAAGCCAAAATAACTAAATCACCTGGCAGCCAATTTCTGCGAGTTAAACCACAAACCCGTAAAATGGTGGAGTGTGTTGAAATAATGTAAAGGAAACCCATAAATTCAAACTTTATGTTCTGTAAAGAACAAATATGAAAAAGGCATCAAAATAATGAAAGATTGTTTATGTATTCTGGCATGAAATGGGAATGTGTTATGAGAGAGAGCGCACACTGGCAGAGACAGATCGACCGAGCTGACAACGTGGGATCCATCCCACGCGCTGCAGCAGACGCCCTGCTAGCGGCAGCTGACAGTGCAATAAATCAAGCGCTCTCGATGCTGTACCTACAGCTTATTACATCCAAGATGACAAATAAATAATAATCCTTGTCACAGCGGCCCTTTGCTCAAGGATTGTGCCTGAAACCTTTTGCTCATCACTCCTGGTCTTAAGTGAAAACACCAGAACAAGGGAATTGAAGGCCACGCTTTACTGAGCTCATGAAACACAAAAGCAAGCTGGGCAAAGGGAAAAGTAGTGCTGAGCAAGAAAAAAGGTCAAGTAGTAAAGAAAGGATAAACATTTAAATAGCCCAACTTAAAAGGAGGCAACGCTTAGCACCAGGGCAGCTACAAATTGCTTGAAAATAATAAAAAAAATAATAATAATAAAAAAAAAGGCTGGGAAAGGGAGGGGGGAGCAGAGAGCCAAAGCACCTGCAATCTCCAGGGACAGACCAGCCTTGGACGATTAGGTCTATGGCGCCAGCTCCATTCCAGTGGTAACAAGTTGTGACAAATGTGCTCAGAATTCCTATTTGGAAAGTACACGGTGGACTCGTGGCTGGTTTTTCCTGTCCTTTATAATGACTGTTTACAGAAGAGAGTTAGCGTGCTCAGCTCTGCAGAGAGGAGTAAGGGAAAAGCCATACCTGCTCCAGGAAGCACACTCTTAACCCAGGGAGAACCATTCTTGCTTTGTTCTTAGCCAACGCTTCGGTATAATAAGCCAACAACCCCGTCCAGATAGTGCATGCGTGTGTTCAGGTATCTGTGTTCATGCATGCACACGTGGCACACACAGCCCAGTGGATAACGTGGGGTTGGGCGGACCACCGTGTTCATTCCCTTGACACATGTAGCTTTCAGGGCTTCAAGAGTCTGTCTGCATGAAGACAGAAGTCCCAGACCCAGTTGATTCTGCGAGATATAGCAAGACGCATATGGATAGGCCCGCAAAAGTATGCCAAGGGGGTCCCAGATGGCAAGATGAAGTCATCAGGTAAAAATTGCACCCATACCAGTTGCACTCCAAAAAACCTTTCCCCAACCCATCAGAGGTTAATATGACTTCGACACAGAAGATTTATCTTTTCACCCTTATCAAAAGCTTAGAAAAGGAAATAATTTTCAAATCCCTTTAGCTATAGCATCCTGACCAAGGTTTGCACAAGTTTATGAAATATAATGGCACCACGATTAGCAATAACTGCTGAAGCTCTGATTCTATCATGGGTGAGGTCACGCTACAATGCAATGACAACAAACTACAGTTATTTGTTAGAAGTGGGAAAAGCCCATGGAAATATTTTAAATAAATATATGTAAATATCTTAAATTAATTAGTGATAAGAGAAAAAACTAAACACTGCCAGAGGATCAATTCTCAATTATTTCTTTGTTCAATATCACACTTACGTTATTATCAAGTAAGGTTTATCTATGTAGGTAAAACAAATAGTTAGTTAATGGTCTCAAAGATGGAAAGTATTAATAATACACAATGAATAACTTCAGCTGGAGTGTTCTCTGCAACTTTTCACCTGAATCTTGAAAGGAGGAAGGCAATTGGGGCGGGGGGGGGGAGAGATAAAGCATGCTTTCTTGCCCCTCAAAGGCAGATCAATATACTGTGTCAGACATCTTGGGAAGTGTGACTATAATTACTTGATGGTTAGCCATGGCTGCAGTGCCCCTCGCTCCCCACTCCAAAATAGTCCACAGCAGTTTTCCCTCTCTGATGCCTTCTGTACATGTTCAGTTTCAAGCTTCCTAATCCAGAAATGAGAAGCTGGAATTGCTGCAGGAACAGGATCCAGCTCCCCCATCTGTTGAAATGGAAAATTTCAAGAGCCTGTCCTCAATAGCATCTCTTCCCTTTGCAAGAGAATCCTTTACTACTATGTACATCAATGTTCTTACAACATCACATTTCACATTGTTTTATATCCATCTCCCCTTTTTATCGCCACACATAGATACTGTACAGAGGCCAAGCTTGAAGCTATAAGGTCCTGAATATGCATACCAACTTTCATTCTGCACTCTCAACCTTCAGTTAAGAAATTGAATTATTGTATGTTCTGTATAATTTCCCCTTCCTTCCATCCCTTCCAAAGGGATGCCAACACCGAAGAACACTAAAGACATATTGTTGACAATCCAAACCTGCAGATTCTTGAAGTTTTTCATCACAGCATTATTATTAATGTTTAAGAGCAATCTTACCAAAAGATCCATCATCAAGTTCAGTATTATATTTTTTTTAAAAAAAAGTCTCTGTGAAACATATAAATGTGGGGATGAAAACAAAGTTCTGGAAAACATCTCTAACAGTCTATTAACTATTTCAGTAAGGAAGATCGATGTTCTCTAAAGACCTTTCTTGCATTACTGCATCAGAAGGTCAGGGTGGGCCATTATGGATCCTCTCCCAAGGGGATCCACTAATATTGCCAGCAGGTCTTCTGGCAGGCTGCAAAGCCGCCCAAAGTCTTATTCTGTATGATTCTTGGGGGATGGCAGCTTCCTGTGTGGTCCACTCTTGGACTTGTAAGATGGCCCTGCTCTCAGCCATCACTATCATTGATCCCCATCTCAAGATTCATTTGTCAGCTAGTCCTGGTATGGATGGATGTTAGCCAACAGTTAAAAGGGCTGGGATGGATATGGCCTTGTCTTTGGCCCTACAGAATAGAGTTCTGGGCTTCCTCAAATTACACTACGTGTATTCTGCGGCTTACTCAGTCTTACTTTTATATTGTTTTGCTTTGGGCAATGCAGGCCAGATTCATGTCAGTATGAAATGAGACTTTGGTGTAACATTTCCTAAAAAGAGAAGACTGCATATAGGACACAGAGATGAAAGGTATAATGCAATAGACCAGTCCAGGGAGTAGCATTTTGGCCATATATCCCAAGTGGTAAGATGTGTCTTTGCAACTATGGAGGCCACTGCCATATTTATCCTAGTGCTTAAGTTAGGTCAGATCCAGCCAGCAGGTAGGTTGACTGAGACATGCTGATCTTCACCATATTCCATGTAAAAGCAATGTAAGCCTTATGAACAGCTTCCTTGGCAGTTGCTATATTTCATAACTCATTTGGTATAATTTTATTTAGATTATTTTAATTAAAATGATATATAGTTGTGTGAAAAAAAAAAGTACACCCACTTTGAGTTCTATGGTTTTACGTATCAGGACATAATAAAAATCATCTGGTCCTTAGCAGTTCTCAAAAGTAGGTACATACAACCTCAGATGAACAACATATGACATATTACACCATGTCATCATTTATTTTACAAAAAGAAAGCCAAAATGGAGAAGCCATGTGTGAAAAACTAAGTACACCTTATGATTCAGTAGCTTGTAGAACCATTTAGCAGCAATAACTTGAAGGAATCGTTTTCTGTATGACTTTATCACTCTCTCACATCGTTGTGGAGGAATTTTGGCCCACTCTTCTTTACAACATTGCTTCAGTTCACTGAGGTTTGTGGTCATTTGTTTATGCACACTCTCTTGAGGTCCCGCCACAGCATTTCAATTGGGTTGAGGTCTGGACTTTGACGGGGCCATTGCAACACCTTGATTCTTTTCTTTTTCAGCCATTCTGTTGTGGATTTGCTGGTGGGCTTGGGATCATTGTCCTGTTGCACTACCCAATGTCAGCCAAGCTTTAGCTGTCGGACAGATGGCCTCACATTTGACTCTAGAATACTTTGGTATACAGAGGAGTTCATGGTCAACTCAATGACTGCAAGGTGCCCAGGTCCTGTGGCTGCAAACAAGCCCAAATCATCACCTCTCCACCACCATGCTTGATGGTTGGGATGAGATGTTTGCACTGATATGCTGTGTTTGGTTGGTTGGTCCAAACATGGCACTGTGCATTATGGCAAACATCTCCACTTTGGTCTTGTCTGTCCAAAGGACAGTGTTCCAGAAGTCTTGTGATTTGTTCAGATGCAACTTTGCAAACCCAAGCCATGCTGCCATGTTCTTTTTAGAGAGAAGAGGCTTTCTCCTGGCAACCCTTCCAAACAATCCATACTTGTTCAGTCTTTTTCTAATTGTACTGTCATGAACTTTAACATGCTAACTGAGGCCTGTACAGTCTGAGATGTAGCTCTTGGATTTTTTGCAATTCCTCTGAGCATTGCATGGTCTGACCTTGGGGTGAATTTGCTGGGACGTCCACTCCTGGGAAGATTGGCAACTGTCTTGAATGTTTTCCACTGGTGAATAATCTTCCTCACTGTAGAATGATGGACTTTAAAGTGTTTGGAAATGGCCTTATAACCCTTCCCAGATTGATGGGCAGCAACAATTGCTTCTCTAAGATCATTGCTGATGTCTTTACTCTTTGGCATTGTGTTAACACACACCTCAACACTCGAGACCAGCAAACTCCTAAAACTTCAGCTTTTACAGAGGTAGTCACATTTGCTAATGATCAATTGATCAAGGGTATTTGATTAGCAGCACCTGGCTGCTATTTAGCCTCTTCATACCTATGGAAGCAGTAAGGGTGTACTTAGTTTTTCACACATGGCTTCTCCATTTTGGCTTTCTTTTTGTAAAATCAATGATAACATGGTGTAATAATGTCATGTGTTGCTGTTCATCTGAGGTTATATTTACCTACTTTTGAGAACTGCTAAGGACCAGATGACTCTTATTATGTCCTGATACATAAAACCATAGAAGTCAAAGAGGGTATACTTTCTTTTTCACACGACAGTAAATGAGTGGGGGGGGGGGGGGTTCCCTCTGAGAATGTTCTCAACCTCCCATATACATCCTAAAGAAAAATTTAAAAATTACAGGACTGGCAGTCTGGTGCTTTATCCAAAAACATGCCCCTTGGCAAATGAGTTTTATGAGTGGCTACACCACTAAGGCAGCCCACAGCATAATCTCAAAGTTACAAATATGACCATCACACCAAAAATGTTGAGGATACCAATGAAAATAGTCATGCACAATATTTAACCTAATCTTGACTTTGCATAGTTATGACCTCTTGTCTTGGCCCACCCCTTAAAATGTACTGTACGCACAACTGTATCAAGATGTAGATCAAACTATGTTTACTGCAACATAAATAAAGACAGCCACATTTATGTTTTCTAGTACAACAATATAAGTGTTACAAATGATACGCAACCCATTCGCAGATATACAGTAAGTGGCTATGAAAATCAGCCATTGTTGCCATTACTATCACCACTTCATGCTAACAAATGTCTCAAATGTGCACAGGACACTTTTCTCTATATTTTATTAATACATTATATAATGGAACAAGGATCTCCAAACTTGAGGGCACTCTTCTCTAATGAAGTACCCTCCATGAGAGCTGAAACTGCTACTCCCAAATTGCCTGACTCCAAATAACATCCCATCAGATCTGCAAGGCATCAGGTTGAGCAACTGATTGTTGTTTTCCAGGGATTTCCATCAACACTGTTTAAAGTATTAGACATAGTGCATGATCAGTCCTGAACGTGATAGACTGAAACCAGCCATAAGGAAAGATGAATGTCTTTGGTCATCGTCAGTAGCAGCCAAAAGAGTAAGTCGAGATAAATCCGATTGAGATAAATCTGACACACAAAATTCATGGGAAAGTTCTCTTGCACAAGGACAATCACTCTGTCAAGTTTCCATCATATTCATGGGATGTGCCAAGCCATGTGCTCAATCCTGAAAAAGTAAGCCCATGACGGAAGATGGAGGAAGCAAGTCACAAAGGGCCTAGCCAACAGCTAGAACAAGGGACTGAGTAGCAAAGGAACTGATATCCACTCCAAAGTCAGCTGGGCTTTAATTCTGCACATGAAATCAGTTTCAGTTCAAGTGAGAGAAAAGAACATGTAGACTGCTCCTAAAATGGTACTTAACATTTATCATGCTTACTTATACTGTATACATTCTTCAGTATGCAAGATGTGTTGCTGCAAAATTCTACACAAGAAGGGAATTCCAATCACCTTTGATGAACAATGTTCATCTATCCACAAACTCTGAATATAATGTTTCAGGAATACATTGTACTCAAAATGTAATAAATCTGAAGACTGCCCTTTGGTCAAGATTTGAAGGCACAAATGAAAACCTGCCAGACAAAGAACTATTTTTCTTTTCTTTTTATTGCTACCTAAATCATTATAGCTTCTTGGAAAGATGAAAATGGGCATGCAAATAAAATGTTGTCCAAAGTTGTATGGTAGCTGGCAAGAGTAGAATAGTTAATTAATGAAGTAAAAGCTGGAGGGGATAGCTCAACCTAAATGATTTTTCAAACATATGGTCAAAGTATATTTCTTATATACTGTGGTAAATTAGATTCTATTTATCCATCAATTTTTCATTGTATTCTTAGGCCTGATTTGTTGGGATAAAGTTAGAACTTTTTTTTTTTTTTTTTTACTTTTACGAATACATTTTAAATATGTATATGTGATTATATATGTATTCTTGGATTTTTTTTTAAATTATCACAGGTGAGAAAGGAAGAGTGATCAGACAGAGTTCCTTCAGAACCCTGAAAATAATTTGTTCTGCCAATGGTGTCTTGTTATGGGAGCTCTTAAAGAGGGCCCAGCAAAACCTACTTCTGTTCTGAAAAACAGACAGTTCTCTGGCATGGAGCTTAGTATTCAGTTGATTCTCTAAAGCTGGTTGGTGGATATTATAGTGAGTAATTTCACTACATAAGTCGTTTGAGAGGATGGTTCAAAGGTGCAAGCAATTCTTGGGAACTTAGACTGAGATGACAGATTTCAATGATAATTTGGATGTTCGACTCACTGCTCAGGACCTGAACTGGTTTCTCTTTGTAGGGCCATTCATTCAGTGGCCCCTTTTTTTTCTTCTGAATTCCTGTTCCATGAGATTAAGAGAGCCCCATACATTACCTAGAATGGGATGGCAGAATTCTAGATGGCTTCAGCTTCAAACTCCAGCTGGATATTTTTTTTTTTTCAAATCTTGCCCACAGAAGAGCTCTCACAGATTATAATAACGAACTTCATGATGAAGAAGGTTGAACATATGTAAACACTCTGTTTTACAATAGCTTTAGCTTGGTAAAACATTCAGAGATACACTACAAGTATTAAAGAGTACAACCTGAAATAGATCAGTCCAGAATTTTGTCTTCTAATTCTGAGTAGGGTCATTAGAGTCCAGGAAACTTGCATGATAAAGTTAAATCTTATAATGCCAGATTCTGCTACACCATTTAAGTCCCATTATTTACCTGACAACCTGACTTCAGTAAAATACTTCTATATTTGATTTTGCTTTCCTTAGAGTCAAGAGCCATTCCCAAAGGAAAGGATGGACGTCAAGAACATCCTTCATAATCTCAGGTCAAATGATGGAAGATTGTGAGAAATTCTGGCACATCCTATTCAATTTCTACTGTAAAAACAAAATTGACATCTTTGTCAAATACTGCAGTTCATGTTGAGAGACGTTCTCCAGTAAGTTTAACACAACCGTACAGTAATGGCTTTATCTGCATAACTTTTTACTAAATACAGGAAGGAGTATCACATTATAGGACGAGAACTTAGATTTCAATAATTTTGCCTATGCTAATGCTAAGTCACTGTTGGGAGCATTTAGTTATAAACTGTCTATCAATAAAAAGTAAGGGGTCCCAAAACAACAAGATGAAAAGACCCAGCAGCTTAAATCAGGGAAGTCAATTTCCACATGCCGATCCTAAATATTTCATGGCCCTATTTTATTCTGACATTTGTAGATGACTAAAGTGTTACAAAGGAAATAAAATCCTGATTAAAGAGTTCACTGTCATAAAGGTTACTGAATTGTAAATGGCCCTTTCCATCTTCCTGTTAATAGGTACCCAGCTGTAAACATCAAGAAGGATGTGACGGGCGGCCTGCACGGCTCCGTTAGGAGCCGTATATACATTAATCACTGAATCACCAAGCCATGCTTAATTGCAAGTTGTATATCACACAAATCCATGGTAAGTAGAAGGAAACTCATTATTGCAGCTTCATAACTACGGGTACTTCTCATTTTAACCTTCTCACACCTGGGACACACTGTTGTTTTACAACGCGAATGCAGAGATGGAATTAAGCTACTAATTACATTGGCCTGAGCTGCGTGCCTGCTGCTTAAACATTCTGCCAGAGAAAGCAACAAAATAAAATGAAAATAAGGCTTAACATGGCATGTTCTTGGTTCCCTCTATATATTTTCAAGGACTCCTCTCTTTCATCACTTCTGCTAAGGACAACAGGCCACAATCTTTGATAGTTTACAGAACCATTTTAATAGTGCTGGGAAACGGGGGGGGGGGAGAGGAACCCACACTATTTTGTTTTGACGCTACTATTGATCTAAATTCCATACAATAGCACACTACTATTTAAAGGTCACCCAAAGAAAAATGACTTTACATTCATCCAGAGAAAGCTTATCTGTCATGAAAGCATTATGATAGGTTTATGTTATCACGTGTGTGTATGTGTGCATTATCTCCCTAAGTAGATGGAATGAAAGTATCTATTCTTAGGAAGGAAAGGAGGGAGGGAGGGAGATTCATTAGCTGCTTCATGCACAGAAACTGAGGCCAACCTTATGAGAGATTTTGCTACAGAATGAGGGAGTGGTGTGAAAAAAGCCTAACACAATCCTGCTAAATTTAAGTTTTCTGCTGTTTTTCTACGGGGGGGGGGGGGGTTTATTACACAAAAGTTTTATAATTGGAAAAGAACTGTATTTATTCCCTGGTGGTCCAACCAAATGTTATAAGAGAAAGTGCATTTCAAAAACTCTACAATATTTAGTTTTGTTTACTACTAAATCTGTACCCCACCTTTCTGCTTATGTAAGGAATGGCTCAGCTATGGCATCCAAACGGGCCCCCATTCTAAGTCCGTCTGATCAGAGAGGGTGCAGTCTATCCAAATGCCGGAAATCTATTTTGCAAGTCCCTATATGCGCTTCTAATGTGGCCCTAAGATTGGAATCGGAGGTCATAAGGTCATGAGGGTCATAAGGGTGGAGATTCCAACCTGGGTCGCTATCCTTAGCTATTGGCTGAAACCCACATTTAACCCAACTAGCTTGGTTACCCTGATAAGGAAAGACAGTTTTAGCTTCCCATGACTTCACCTACGGCTTCCCCTGGGTATGGGAGCAAGTCAGGAAGATTGTGAAACAAAGGATATGGGACAGGGAGCAGCAGCAGGCAATTAAGGCACAGGTCTGAGGTGCCTTAAAATATGGAGGCTCCCTTGCAGTTCTAACAATGAAGACGGTTGCTAATCAGTGACAAACGTAGACACCATGGAGCATTCACTCTAGCTAGGCTTGATATGTTACCCTCAGCTGCAGTAGATGCCAGATCCCCTTTCTGATGGGTTCTGCCCTTGTAGATCTCAGGCGATTGAGGATGTAGCATTCTGTTACAATTCCTATAGCGAATTAAGCCTCCTTAATCTCAGCTCTGCTAAAAGAGAAGATGAGGTATATATTTCTTTTCTCCTAGCACACTGTAGGACCAGAATTACACAGTCAGTAGGTAGATTCTGCCCACTAGCTATGAGAGTCAACACCCAGGTCCTAGCCAATGCAGCAGAGTATCCACCATGTATTTAACACCATTCAGCTGAAAAACTACACTGCCTCCACAGGGTTAAGATGGCAACATAAAATGTCTGGATTCAAGGCCCTGAACCCAGAAACAAACATTTATTCACCTGGAATGACAGCCACTGCATCCTAAGGGTAGGCCCACACTGTTTCTCTTTTGCCACCTATTTCTTGCTATTTTTATTTTACTTTTAATATTTGATGTTGTTTTGCTGCTTTTTGCAATTCTATATGTGGCTGGCCAATGACCGTAAATAAATTTTACGTACTTACCTTTCTACTTATGTAAGCTTTCAAGGCAGCTTACAACAATTGCTGTATTTCTTTGTATAAAATAGTCTTCTTATGTCCAAGGGTATGTGCAGATGGTTAGAAGTTGATTACAAGGCATGATATCCTATGAAGGGGACAGGTTCGTTTGTTTGTTTGTTAATATAAACACATCCATTGGGACTTGGGACACCAATTGCATAACAGGGAAACTGTCAGGCCTAGCCCAAGGAACTCCAGGAGACCATCTGGATTCAGTTCAGCAATGTTTATTAACTACAACCTCCAGCAAGAATCTTCCCAGACTGAAACTCCAGTTCCCAAAGTCAGCCAGTCACAACAGTGTGAATTCCTCAGGGAGGTGCCAGCCTCATCCCCTTATCTCTCCCTCGCCCCTCAGGAGACGAAAGAGCACGTTTTCCTCCCTGAGTTTGGCCTTCATAATTCCATTCCATCACAGAAACAACGGACATAGCGGATTCTTCAGCACTACCATGTGCTGAGATCTGAAGAGATTCATGTGATATTTTAGAGGAACAGCATTTCTGTTTTCATATCTATCCATCCATCTATCTTGTTGCTAAGGAGCAATTGACCTGTATCCTACTATGTGAATGCAAAGAAGTTTTTTCCACTCACATGGGATGGCTTGCATCCCCACAACTATCCGTAACTTTACACATACAATGGGTGTGGGTGTGAGCACATGCCTTCAAGTCAGTTTTTGACTACTGGCAATTGCCTGGACAAGTCCCTGAAGTTTTTCTGGCAAGATTTCCGAAGTGGCTTGCCATTGCCTACTTCCCAGGGCTGAGAGAGAGGGACTGGTCCAAGGCCACCTTGCTGGCTTCCTGCTTCAGGCGGCACTAGAACTCACAGTCTCCCAGTTTCTAGCCTGGTGCCTTAACCACTGCACCAAAGTGGCTCTTACATACAACTTACCTTACACCTGAATGCTAATTCTGTTCATTTCAGTGGCCTAATTACAGTATAAGAATTGTGTGGGACTCTTTTAAAAGTTGTATTATAAAACTAGAGCAATCTTACTCCAAGAGGTATGCTTCAGGTCTTTCTGGACTTCATGTCTTCATCATTCTCAGCCAGCCTAATAGGAGAGCAGATGAGTAAAGTAACTGTCATTTCTACGGAGCAAGACAAATAAAAGACTTCTGTTCTGCTTTGTTTGAATGTTAAAGTGACCAAATCTGATTTTCACAAAATTAATTAATGGAACAATATGATTACTCAGTTTGTTGGTTTGGATCTTATTGTTCTTTTGAATTAAGCAGCGCACATTATGAAAAATTCTCTTCTAAAATGCTTCAGGATCCAAAGTAGAAACTTAGGTTATTGCTCAAACCTAAGGTAGTTTATATTTCTTCAGCAAACTTCTGCATAGTTAAGAGGCAACAGAAAATAATTATCTCAAAAAGCTCTCTTTTGAGATACACAGCTAGGGAGATTGATAGAGGAGGAATGACAGGAAATAATCCTTTAAAGAGACACCCAGAAACATCAGGAAGATGGTCCACCTGAAGCCCTGGCATAATCAACCAACTTTATCCTACTAGAATTAAAACAAAGTAATAATAATGCTGATTCTCAGAAAGAATCCAAAATAGGTCCCCTTAAAGGGCTTGGAATGTTACTACGTTGTCCATGTTAGCTAAGACTGCTGGGTCTAGAACAGAAACATTGCATAAGAAACTATATATTAGAAGTGCCACCTGGGGAGGGCATATGCCCTTATATCCAAGCACAATACAAGACCTGTTTTTGCATTTTTTTCCCCCAAAGGAACAATATTAGCAACAACATCAGGTTCCTTCTAAATCCTTCTCCTCTTAAATACGCAACATTTTTCAAACTTGCAGCTAAAGTAATAATGCTTATTTCAAAAATAAATTAAGAGTATTCAAAAAAGTTAATATACATAATTTTCTGTTATCTCAGTAATAACTTTGAATTGCAAAGCCCTATTTTCTGCAGGCTGAAGCTGAAAAGGTGCAATTGATTTACTGAAGTGCCATAATAATTTCATAACACAGACCATATCCAAAGTTAACTTATTTGTTAACTTTTTAACCTTTGGGACTGAAATTAACATCATTGGTATCTGATTTTTTTTCTCATAAAACAATTTTTTTAAAACAATCTAATTGCATATAAAAGTCATGCTTGGGACTTTTTATTAATTTAATTTATTAATTTAATTTAATTTATTAATTTAATAAATTAATACATAAATTTAAATAAAATCATCTAAATCTAAAGAGAATCAGACTAGTCAAATGTGAAAGGCTAAAGGGATTGTCATAAACATTTTGGAGGATCCTTCAGAATGACTTTTTTCTTCAAGCACTATATTATATGACACCAAACTATAGTGGCTAAATTTCTACATTGTTAAACAAACCACATTTTAGATTAGGCAAACTATGATTAAAATAAACCATGCCTTTAGTATGGTTCCATAGATACTACTTTTACTTAATAACAGTTAATCCTGTCATAGGTGTTGGTAGAACAATGATGTTTAAAGAGGATGAGGAAGGGGAAAGCCCCCCAAGCTGCCACTACCACTCCTCTATCCTGCAAAGTCAATAATTTCTTCTCCCTGAAGAAGACCCTTTATACTGAAAAATGTTTGAAGGTAGTCCCCAGTTTTGTAACCTAGAGATAAGTATGCAAAAGTGAGGGAGCATTCTCTGCTCATTCTGCTTACTATGGGCATCCGTAGCTATTTTGAAATACGTCCCAAGTTACAGTAGTTATTTCACAAACTCCTTTCCAGAAATGAAAGTTGATTCAATTCTTATCCATACCAATCATACTGACTTGTAAAGAGCCAATCAAAATGTTAGGCAGAAGTCCACTTCTTGCTAGCTCCTAGTTTTCCAGCTATTGCAGAAAGAAAAGGAATGATTATCTTCCCAGTTGATTCAACTCCTTGCAAAACTGCTTACTTACACAACTGACATTGATCTTGAGTTTGTATGCAATTAAGTGCTTCCACCCTCTCCATCTTGTAACCCATGACCATTATCTTAAAGGGCTAGAGAGAAAGACTTTCCATAATGAGAATATCCTCCCCTTACATCCTGCTCTTAAGTGCCCAGCAGGTACCAATACCAACCCCATTTTGGCTGATCTCAACAAAGCCAAACCAGCTGGGCTTGGTTACTACTTGGTTATATTGGTAGTCACCCAAATATCTCAGGGTAACAGATTAGAATAATACCTTGAAAACAACAAACCTAGAGGAACGCAATGGCAAACCACTCTTCTACTTCTGCCAAGCAGACAACATGGATAAGTCTGTGTAGTCCCTAAAAGTTGAGTTCCGTTCAAGAGAGATTATACATGCACTGCAAGTAAAAGGCAAAATCAAGGAAACGCTGCATCACTCTGTGTAACAGAGCTGCTCATTTGTTTCATTCAAAAGAACAAAAACGAAATAGCTTATCTACTTTCTATTAGTCACCTGGTGAAACGAAATAGTTCTGTATGGACATGATTCTTCATCGTACACTCTAACAAAGTTTGGAAGCCAGAGTCAAACTTATCTTGGCCCATAATCTACAAAATATGCACAGCAGATTAGATCAAATGTCTATAATCCACTTCTTTGTTATGCATTTTTCAAACCCAGCTTTCTGTTCAGTTGGTCCTCCAACAGTATCTTCCAGCAGCCTAGAAGCTGGTGAACTCTTTGCTAAGTGACATTGCTGGTATGACAAAAGCTGTCCATCAGTTTTGATGGACAGTTCTTTGCATCATCCTCAGAAGAATAGAACCTTGACAGATGCTGCAATTCACGTCTATCAACCCTTGGAGATGTCAGGGCTGAGCACAAGGTTCAGTATAATCCAAGTATGCAGTTCCCCAGCGCTACTTGACAAACTGCTCTGGATCAGAGGGGAGTTTCAAAAGCAGCTTGTGATTTGGCAGAGCGCCGTAATGTCAAAGGATTGTTTGTTCTCTTTTTAAAGCATGTGGCAAGCTCTAAAGAAATTCTTTGGATCCTAACCTCAGCTTCTTTGAAAAAGAATCATAATTGTGCAGAATTGCTACTCATACAGATCTTAGCAGTAGGTGTAAATAGAGAAGAACAAGTACTATGTCCTTTTTCATACTACAGACAAGCAGTTCAAGTACATAGACCTTTCAGTGGGATGGCTGTGAAAGCAATTTTTTAGTTATATTGTACTTTACATTTTGATAGGGTTTTGAAAAATTCATCTCAACACACACCACCTCTTTACTACTGAATCAAGATTGCAACCTCACTAGACCACCTCTTTTGTACTCAGAACAGCCAAACAAAAAGGAGGGAGGAGTCACAGCTCAGAGGGATCAGCACCTCTCCTCTGTACACCAAAGGTCTGAAGTTGACCCCTGGCAACTCCAGACAGGTCTGGAAAGACTCCTGCCTAGAGATTGGATGCCAAACACCAAGGCCAAAACTTTCTAAGCTCAGAAAACTATTTCAACCATTGAGAGCTTGGAAGAAAACACACTTCATTTTCTCCTGAGTTTGGGGGAATCAAACAAACAAACAAGACAATCTATGGAGATTTGCCAAATGCATTATTTTATGAATCAGGAGACAGAGTTTCCATCCCTGCTGCCATTTAACTTGCTTATAAATGATGATAACACAGGATAAGTAATGAGTTGGTCACTGTGGTTCAATTCACATAAGTATAAAGTGATGCCCATTGGGTCAAAAAATACTAATGCCATATATAAACTGATGAATTCTGAGCTGTCTGTAACTAACCAAGAGGAACACAGCAGATGGTTCAATGGAAATATTGAAGTAGCATGTGGTCTCTGGAAAAAGGCAAATTCTGTGCCAGAGATTCCTAGGAAAATAAGAATTGTCAATGCTGTAAGGTTCTAATAGAAATCTATAGTATGCCTGAATCTGGAATACAATGTATAGTTCTGGTCTTCCACATTTGAAAAAGGACAGAAAAAGTACAGAAGAGGGCAACCAAATGATCAGGGGGACTCAAACATCTTCCTTCTGAGAAAAGGCTGTAACACTTGAGACTCTTTAGCAGCTGAATGTGGGCATAATCAAAGCATATAAAGTTATTAATAGCCTGGAGAAAGTGGATCAAGTCTCTCTCTCTCTCTCTCTCTCTCTCTCTCTCTCTCTCTCTCTGCAAAAAAATATAGGACCAGGGGTGGAGCTGACTGGAAGGAGATTTAGAAATAGACAAAAAGAGAACATCTTCATGTGGTGCATAATTAACTTGTAGAATTCATTACTACAAGATAGCACTAACTAGGATGGCTTACAATGGGGTTGGATAAATCTGTGGAGGTCAGATCTCTCAAGGTTTTTAGTTTTAAGACTCAGAGTTACTTCTGGTTTGGGGGTAGCATGCCTCTAATGACCAGTTACACAGGAACCACAGCAGGAGAAAGTTATGTCTCCATCTCCTGCTTGTGAATGCCAGTAAACCTGGATTAAGCCAGGCCTTAGCAGAGTCTACTCTTACATTCTTAGGTGTTATATAAAACCACTCACTGGGTTTGTAAATCACAATTCCTGGTTTAGCATGCTATGTAAACCCAGATAAAGGTTTATTCAAATAAGCATGGTTGACCAAACCATGGCTTAGCACAGTGTGAGAATCCTTCCTTCCTTCCTTCTTCAATTTATACAGCTGCCCATCTCACCACAAGTGACTCTGGGCAGCGTACAACAAAGGTATTATTGACTGTCTCATTGTCTGTAGGGTCAATAATAGTCAACACTCCCAAGGATTACCAAATTAAACTATGCATAATATCACAAAATTTGTAATGCAACTGACATTTACTCACTGTTTACAAATTTTGGATAGAAAAAAATGACATTACAGGCTCAATATTTTGATGTTGTAATATTTTCACAGCATTGACGGAAAGGTGTGCAACCACAGCAGTGAGACTTGGGTGTTTCATTAGAACTAACTTCTCATCTCAGGAAATCTACAGATTGATTTGTGTCTATTTCTGTGCAAGTGTTTTCTTTTTAATTGTCTATCATAAATCTCTCCCTTGATCAACATTCCAATTCATTGATGCAATTAGAAACTTGTTCCTGGTATAAAGGTACAATGAAATATATTTATGAAATATAAAATATAGTGCTGCCCATCCTTTTTGTCTTAGCCTGGTGTACCATAACAATCCAGAGAGGACTACCTGTAAATTGAGAATATAACAACCACTCAGGTCTGGTGGTTCTGTTGTTGTTTTTAAAATGAGAGTTTTCCCATGCTCAGGTTTGATTCCTATGGGCAAAAGGCATGCTTGTTACATGCTTCTCATAACCTGATTTATGCACCAATTTATTTTATACATTAGGTGCACTGTGTGTAGTCTAACTGATGCATAAAAATTTCACACAGAAAGGAAAGAGCACGCTCATACACAACTGCCTTTCGGATATTATCTCTTCCTGTAGTTAGCATCTCATAGTAGGCAGGACAAATGATTCTACACACCAAGCATTTTTGCAGCCTCGCTGGTCCAAAATGTCGCAAAGCTTTCTATTTCACTTCTTCCAGCCTATGAAAAACAGAGTAGCTTTATCATCAGAGCGATCCAACGATACTATAAATAACTCCCTTGAAATTTCAATATTATTTCCCAGTCTCTACTTCTCAGGCAAAAGTCTTTATGCATCTCAGATGCTAAACACCAAAAACAAACAATCCCAAAGTAGATTTATTTCACTAAATTATACTTATACCAAGATGCTTGCTCCATTATTAACAGCAAATTCAAAGTGATCTTTCTCCCTGCTTTTTATTTAGTAAAGAAGAGCAAGAAAACCATCTTTTTGCATTTCCTTATATTAGAAGTCTCCTTTCATCCAAGAAATATGAGACCTGAAATAAATTGTACCATCCTGCTTTCTAAAAAAAAAAAAAAAAAATCCTTTCCAGGCCTAGGCAGTATGCTAATGAAAACAGGTTGATAAATGACTCCCTGATATTTTCCAGACATTTTTCTCTCAGAAGTGCTCTAAACTGATGTAGCTCAAAGAGAATAAGGCGCATTAAGTCATTATATCAATTTTTGTTACCCAGATACTTCAGTCCCAGTTAAGAGCTGACAGCCTATATAAAACAAGGCAAGGGCATCATACAACTCCATCGATCAAACCTTGTCGTAGATAGATTGGCTATTACATAAATAGAAGCAGCAGATCCAGTTCTGTAGTTTTTATGCTTTTCAATTAAAGGATAACAGGTACTTTCCCATAAATCTACTAATTGCAGCTGAATTAATTTAACAAATTTCACCAAGCACAGAGGAAAGGTCTGCTGGTAAGCTAGCATATCCTAGCTCAGGTTGTCACAAAGTGAGTTCCATTCAAGGGTGCTGGAGATGGTGGTGGTCACATACCTTGACTGGGCAAAGTGCCACAAACATTTAGCTAACTTTATTGTTGGAAATGGTGATGGGGCTATGGCTGGTATATTATTGTTTTTTCTTTTCTAACTTGCTACCATCTTTCCTCCCTGTCTGCTCAAAAACACCACTGTTTGAAATCTCAGGGATCTCAGGAATTCTCAACACAATAGCCCTGTTTTCATTGTTTCCTTAGCTGGGACACAGAAGAGGGGAAACTTTTTAAGGATCTGGGAAGAATATTTAAGGGGAGACTTCACCTGGATCCTGCCTTGGCCTTCTTTGCCAGTGTGGCCCAAAGCCTGATATTCAAGGTGACATATATCATATTGCAATATTTCTAATGGTTCCAATTTGACCTCATTTCTCTGACTGAATTCCACATATAGCATTGAAATAATCCACAGCAATATGAAACCAGCAGAAGCTCCAGGAAAGATAGATGACCAGTGCCAGTGGGAATCAGTCCAGATACCCAGAGTGCTGCTCACCACTGCTTTAGATGTATTCATAACCTGTGATGGCAGCAGAGGGGTTGATTGACAGCATCACCTGGGGAAACGAAGCTGTTGTAAGATACAACCACAAGACAGGACAACAAAATGTATTGACAGAAATTCAGATCATGGTATTACATGATTCATGCCATGAAAGAAATGTGATGAAAAGGTGATGAGTTTTGTATCCTCTCATGGCCCCGTGTACAGATGCATGATGCCTGAACCTGGAAGGAAAGGCAGAACATACAGTATAGATTAAACATCTCATTGTCACACAAAAGGGGATCAACTGACTGCAAGAATGAATCACAGAATCCAAGAATGAAAGGGTTAGAAACAACCATGGACATTGTTTAGTCCAACTCTCTGCCTGGAGTAGAACCTGTGGTAGGACTACAGCACCTGGAAATGGCCATCTAGCTTCTGTTTAAACATCTCCACTGAAGCAGGGATCACCACATACCCAAACAATCAGGTTCCATTATTGAACAGCTCTTACAGTTAGGATTTTTTTCCTGATGTTCAACCAAAATCTGCTTCCTTATAATTTAAACCAGTTGTTTCTTATCCTATCTTCTGGAACAACTCTGAACAATTCTGACCAATCTTCTACATAACATTACAGCCCTTCAGATATCTCCCTAAAGTCTTCTCTTCTCCATGCTCAACATACCCAATCATTCCTCCTTTTTTTCTTTCTAGGCTTCATGGAGAGTAGTTTTCCTCCGGACACACTCCAGTTTGCCAGTGTCCTTCCTAAAATGCAGTGACCAAAACTGGACATAGTGTGTCCCGCACACTAAGTGTGCTCTAGCACTAAGTGTGCTGAGACCAACACACAACACACAAAGAGATACAATCACTTCTTTTGATTTCGACTGTAGGCTTCTGTTAAGGCACCCTGGTATTATATTTGCTTTTTGACCCCAAGATCCTTTTTGCATGTACTGATGCCAATATGGGCTACCCATCCAACATTCATACTTTAGAATGTTGCTCCAAATGAAGGAGAAGTTCATCTTCTGCCTCTTGTTCTAGCCTCCTGAATCTTGATATTGTCCTCTAATGTGTTTGATAACCCACTATCTAGGCATCATCTCAGATTCAATCATTGTACTTCCTAACCTTGTGTTTCTTAACCTCTGCAACTTTAAAATGTGTGGACTTCAACTCCCAGGATTGATGCTGGCTAGAGAATCCTGGGAGTTGAAGTCCACACATCTTAAAGTTGGTGAGGTTGAGAAACACTGTCCTAATCCATCATCCAAGTCATTTCTAAATATACTGAATAGCACAGGGCCTACAAAAAAAGCTTTGAAATGCACTACTTGAAGCTTTCTTCCAGCTTGACATGGAGCTACTGACATACTGGGCAAGATTATTCAGTCAGCTTTGAATAATCTCAGGTTCAACAAGAAAGATGCAGTCACAAGTAGCTCTGAAAAAAATCTGACACATAGAAGAAATGGAATGCATGCAGAGCCATTCCAAGTGAAGGCCTAAACATATGCTCCCATCCCAATAGAACTAAGCTACTCAAACAATAAGAATCTGAAAAGAAAAAAAGGTAAAATGTAGGAGTTGATGCTCATTTAATTCTTTCCAATGCATACTATTTCAGAGGAAGATAAAGCCACCTGGGATACATAATCAGCTACCCCCTTGCTTGGGAACATTACACTCTCTAAACACTTCATACAATATCAGTTTGTATAAGAGAACTGTTCTAAAGCAATTTTATTACTGAAATATAAAAGGTTGCCATTATAGCTTGTTGCTTTTGTAGTTAAGGACTGCATGGAGTAAGATCTATAATGTTTACATTCTTACTTTTTCAATAAATTAGCCTTGTCATAAATTGGGCAGTTGACTCCTCTTCCGAGGAGGATCACCAGATATCACCATATCATCTGACAACAAGGAAGCAAGCGCTGGATCATCCCAACCTCATTCTGAGCAAGAAAAGAATCTAGGCCACAGTCTGCAAAAGGAAATGTGGCAGTGTGCAGAAAATTAAAAATCTTAAAGGAAAGAAAGCCTCCATCTTCCGCTCAGTGCCAAACATATTTCTTGAGAATGGCTGAATGTTGTTTTCTATGAGAACTACAGGAATGGAGGAATAACCAGAGAGCTCTGCCTATAAAACCTTCAGGCTAGAAATAACAAATTGTAAATATAACTAAGTTTCTAGTATGTTACTGGCCCTGGAAGAGCTAAGTCTGCTCTTTTGACTCAGCTTTGGAATGCTCCCAGGTATCTAGACTTCCAATTCTGATTTGGATTCCAAATTTGCTTCCTTGATTTTATTTTTGGCTCCAAACATACCCTGCCATGTTCACAAGACCTCCCAGGTTTGACTTCTGGTCTGATTTCAGAAAGCTGTGCATTGATCCTGTAAATCTCCCCCTCCCCCTTATTACCACTTGTCTCTTGTCTTTACTAATGCCATACCAGGCCATTTTACAAATATAATCTGGAAAGGGTTACATCTGAAGCACATCTACTATGGCCCAACTCAAGGTTATAATGTTTCTGAAACAAAATGCCTTGACTGCATCTTATCCTGGGACCGGTGGGTTTTATAAAGTGTTTAACTTCCCAAAGCAAACTTCATTCACGAGAAAAACATTCCAATCCCACTCATCTAAAGGCACAAGTGCCATTTCTTGATATTCCAATCATTAGATCCAAAAAGGAATGACTGGATCTACAGCAGTCATTCCTGACATTGCAATTCATAGTTGCAAAAAGAAGATGGCCATCGTCTTTGCATTTCTAAAAGGCTTACTGCCCAAACCCATATCCTAAGATCAGCTGAGGAAAACTTGTTTACAATCCTGTCTACAGGTCTGGCCCACAAGAGTAGGGTTTCTTGATGATAGTACTCCAGTTATAGAATTTTCTCATTGCCACACCTTTGGTCAGCATTATGGATTAGAAGCAGCAGTAGCACAGTTGTACAGTCTGCCATTCAATTTCCAAATGGAGTTCCTCATGACCAGGGAACCACTGAGCAGAATAACCAGTAAGTCAGCCCAGATGTCAAGGCCCCCAGAGAACAAAAACAAAAGAATGAAGGTCACCAGGGACATCTGTCAGGATTTGCAACAGTAGGGTGACCAGCTATACAGTAATTGGTTTTACTTCCAATAACCAGCTACACTCAAACAGAAAGTGTTATCCTGAAAACAACAGCTCTCTTTCCCCCTCCCCCCAACCTTATTTAACAAAGTATCCCACCACTGTTCTTCATATTCAAGTCCTGATGATTTGCAGAAATAGACTTAAAGGGAATTCCATGCCACAAAGGATTCCAATGGAGATCATGGAGTTCAAATGCCAAATTACCCTTTCAAAGTTTGAAGTCTTTCAAGATAATCTGGTGTGCTTGATATAAGTGTTTCATGTAATACTGGAAATTTCTCTTGATCTTAAATGAAGTAAATTGTAATGTTCTTCAAAAGTTAAGTCATAAGATCTAACAATTTCACAGAAGACTATTGAACTTACCCAATGTAAAAAACACACTAGAACTTGTGACCAATCCTTTTGCAAAATATATTCAGCAGGAATACATCAATAACCATGTATGTAATCCTTGTATCCTTTCCTTGTATTGAACAAACCTGTGGTTCTGTTTCTAAAAAAGAGGAGTGAAGGATGGGATAAGAGGAAAGAGAACAGGAACAATTACTTCTACCTTTCCCTACCTTCTACAGTAAGTTTTAAGCACAAATTTGAGACAATGATGTTCACTTGTTAATATCAGAGAGGAATGTCTAAATTTAGGTAACAGCTCAAGATAAACTTGTTCATTTGGACATTTGCTAATTAATAATATTCCAGGAGCCAAAAACCATTCAAATAGTTGCTGTGTTAATTACAGTACTTACTTACATGTTTTTTTTTTCTTTTTTATTATTGTGAGCCGCCCAGAGCCACCCATTGGGGGAGATGGGCGGCATACAAGTTTGAATAATAAATAAATAAATAAATAAATAAATAAAATAGATAAATAAAATAATTGAATAATAAATAAATAAATAAATAAATAAATAAAATAGATAGATAAAATAACAAATAGTATTCATTGTCATACAGGTAGTCTTCAATTACTAATGGTAATTGGGACCGAGAACTCCACTGCTAGGCGACATGGTCATAAGGCACAATGTCACATGACCGTGCCAACTTACGACTGCAGTTCTGGCAGTCCCAGTTGCCATTGTTAGGCAAATCCCATGCAGTCACAGCATTCCACAGTCATGTGGTCACCATTTGCAACATCCTGCTGGCTTCCCCATTGACTTTGCTTGTCAGAAGCCAGTGGTGAAGGTCACAAATGGCGATTGTGTGACCGTGGGCTGCTGTGTCATCATAATTGCAAGCTGGCTGCCAAGCACGTGAATCATGATCATGTGACTGTGGCAACACTGTGACAGCTGCAACTACAAGAACCCATCGTAAGTCCCCCTCATTCAGCACTGTTGGAACTTTGAATGGTCCCTGAACGAGTGGACGTTAAACAAGGACTACCTGTATAGCATTTCTGTTACTTGTCACACTTATAATAATTGCCTATTGCTTTTATTGTGATTCTGACTTATGTAACACTTTGGGCATCTATGAGAGCATAAAGAAACTTTCCACTGATTTTGAAAGTTATGTATTCTACCATTTGCCCTCTAATGTAGTTCGTCAACATAAATCACAGCAATACAGATCCCATCCTCCCACAAACCATCATAAGCTTCACTCTGTGGTGCCCTCTGTTGTGGTTAATACCCTTCCTAGGTTTGCTACTGCACGTAGGCAGAAAAACCAGGGAGGAGAAGGCTGCTACGTGAATTTTATGTTCTAATATGACTTGATATAAAGTTGTTATTTTTCTTGGTGGGCCTGAAGATTCAAAACTGGATGTAAAGATAAGACATAGCAGAAGGAAACATATGGAACTGTGCACATGGCTTTTCATTCACAGCCACCTCTTTTACTAATTAATCCTATGTGCAACAGTTCTCTTGCTGTTTAAACCTGGTAGACTGCTATGTCAGCCTGAAGCTAAGTTGTGCAAAGAAAATTAAGGCATAGATTGAAGAAATTTCCTCCCGGAGATGAACATTTTAAAGCAAATGAAGAGTGGAATTCCTGATTATTTCCAGTACTAGTATTCACTCCCACCTTGGAATGCTGTGCTACATGATTCTCAGTTACTACAGGAATGATGAAAAGAATGTGCACGCACAGGCAAGAGGTTCTTACTCATCACATAATATGCTTGAACATCCCACAATATGGTAGAAGACAAAGACAAAGATCTGATCAGAGCCCTAAGTCTGCTTAGCCTGCCTGAAAAAGCTTGCCAACTCCATCCAGCTACAACTTCCTTAGTCTTCCCCTTTCTCTCAACCCATTCGCTCTTCCTTCATGCATTTGTTCGGTCATTCATCCTTTATGACCAAATCACCTCAACATACTTTTGTCATACTGGCTTGTCACATTTGTGTTCAATCCCCATTTGTTCAGAACTCATTCATTCTTGCCTCCATCTCTTCTTCTTCTACCACAGATATTTCTTAAGTAATCTAGTCTCACTGCATTCAATTTACTTTGATTCTTCTCCTAACATACTCAGCTCTGATTTTCATATAATAAATGGGCAGAAGCATGTTTTTCCATATAGCCATTTTCTAAATATAAATGACTTGCAACAGACTACCCGTCTACGAACATTTACACATCTTAAATTCCTCTCCCCATGTTCATATCATTACAAAACATTTCACCAAGATACATAAATTCACTTAATTGTTTTAATTGTTGCCATTTTGTTATCACTTGCAAAAGCTGCCTTACTTTCTTAACAATAATTTTCAGGGCCATACTCCTCATTGAATCATACAGTCTAACATTTGTTGCAAATTATTCAGATTCTCACCAATAATAAGGCACTGTTTGCATACAAATACACACACACACATACACACATTTCCCCAACCAACATACCTGTAACATTACCACAAGCACTCCTTACACTTTGCACATAAATACATAAACAAGCAAAGGAATATCGCATATCCTCATCTTACTCCTTGGTCAATGTTGAACCATTTTCTGACTATTCCATATATTCTCATTCATGCTTCATTACACTCATATACTGCTCTCACTATATTCAGCAACCAGCCATCAATCCCAATATTTGCATACAAGTTCTATAATTCAAAACTATTCACTTTATCATAGATCACTTTCTCTAGATCAGCAAATGTTTAATACGGTGGCTTTCTCACATTCATATATTTATGACCTGCTATAAAGCAAAAAAAACAGGGGGGGGGGAAGGGTGTCTGCATATAGCCCCTACCCATCATAAAGTTACAGTGTACTTCCCAAATGTTGCTCATGATCACCTCTTGAATCCTTTCAATCAGAATTTTGACAAACACCTTCCCAGGCATATTTAGCAAATAAATCCCCCTGTACTTTCTGTGTGCATTCTTGTTACTATCCCCTTAATAGAGAGGAACAATAATGGCATTCTTCCAATTGTGAAGCACAGATGCAGTCTTCACAGATGCATTAAATGCAGACCTGCCATGCCACCATTTCATTAATAAATCACATTCAGGTCTTAACAGGACCTCAATAACACCATCTACACCTGTAGTTTTCAGTTTATTTCTTTCTCATCAATTCTTCTTGGACACTAACAGTTATCTTATTCCTTTCAATGCCACTCTTGAAGCTTATTGTCATTCCCAGATCTAAAATACACATTCCAGCATTCTTTCAAGTCAGTTTCATCCCAAACAATTTCATCACTTTTATTTTCAATTCCATTACCCCTACTGGAATCTTGTTTAGCCCTTTTCATCCATTTCCAAAACAACTTTCTATTACCATCAAAATCACTCCATATTTTCATTGCCTCTTTTAATCTTAACTGTTTCTTAACCTTCCTCTTAGAATTTACTTGTATTTCAAGCATTTAGAATTCATTGGAAAAGAGATTGTGACCAATATGTGACCAATATGTTTGACTAGAGATATACAGGTAGCTCCTCGTAGACCACAATTGGTACTGGAATTTAGGTTGCTAAGTGATGCGGTCATTAAGTGAATTATCACATGACCAGACCTGATTTCACGACCCTCTTGCAGCAGTCGTTAAGCAAATCACTGTGGTCATTAAGTGAATCACATGGTCATTAAGTGAATCACATGGTTCCCCATTGATTTTGCTTGCTGAAAGCCAGCTGGGAAGGTTGCAAATGACGATCACATGACCCCGGGATGCATGCAACCGTCATAAGTGTGAGCTGGCTGCCAAGCGCCTGGATTGTGATCATGGGGGCACTGCAACAGTCAAAACGTCAGGCTCCGGTTGTAAGTCACATTTTTAGTACCATTGTAACTTTGAATGGTCACTAATGGGCAGTCATTAAGCGAAGACTACCTGTATACAGATATGGATATAATACAATGGCTACAAAAATAGATGGTGGAACAGTCTTCAGTTATTCATGAACATCTAACTTGTCTTTATCTATTTGCATGATCTTCCTCAACCTGGTGCTCCCCAGATGTGTGGGTCTAAAACAGTCACAATTTCTAACCAATGTAGCCAATGGCCAGAGTAGTTGGAGAGTTCTGGGACTCTGAGTCCCAGTTTGTATATGTAGCCCCAGTTCTAACACCACTGTTGCCCCTAAGCTTGACAGCTGCTTCTCCACAGAGATTTTGCCAAGCAGAATCTCTTCCAGCTGAAATACAATTTTTCCTCATCAAGCTTACTGCCAACTCTTGCATTAGCAGGATGCTCTAAGGGGTGACTTCCCCCTTAGTTCCTGGGATATCCAACAAAAAAAAAAGTTCTAGTTGTGAACTATTTTGCAACATTTACTCCTATCATTAGAAATAGCATACAGACCCAGAAACAGTATGCATGCTGATACAATAAGAACTTTATATTAAGCTGTTGAATTTGGCCCAGTAACCAAACCTCCACCATCCATCTAAAATGTGCTGATTCTGATTGTCTCTGTCACTGTCTGCTCACTGCTGCCTTCATGGGCCAGTCTTCATTCCACTTTTCTTCTCTTCCTCTTTTCCTAGCATCTTTGTCCTGAGCTAGATCTCCAAACTGCTTCTCAGCTCTTCCTCCTACCAACTGTTCACCCCACTTTGATTCAGCTGCCAAACGTTGCTATGATATTCCTTACACAAGGCCTTGTACCTTCTCTCCTTCATCTCTTGCGCAAAAGTAGATATTCTCCAACAAATGGGGCTTTCCACCTGCTACTTTTAAATGGTCCTTTCTCTCAACCTTGTCTCCCTTGACACACCCAAAATTAGGGGCTTATATATGTCTCTGCCTTTTTCCAAACTAGCTTCCATTCCTCCATTCTATCCCCCCTCCCACTGGCATTAATGGGCTGGGGCCAGTTAAATTATCATCTGGAGTCAGCAGGTCTAGAAAGGGTTTGCTATCTCTTCCCAAAATCTGTACCTCCATTTACATCTTGCAGTCTCATTATTTAGCTTAACACCTTTAATCTTTCTTGCCTTGCATCAACTTTACTGTAACCAACTGAGTTGCATGTGGAAGGCATTATAATGAGGAAAGCTGGTTTAAATATAGATTGCTTAAGATGCTTTGGAGGTTATTTAAGCCTTGCTCATGGAGTGTCACTACTTCAGCTGAGAACCTGAACACTAATATCTAAGACAGAGAACCATATTATTTCTTAGACTACTTGTTACCAACGGGTCTAATTTATAATTTCAGAAATGATTAATGATTTGTGATGTCTCATCTGAAAAGTTTGTAAATTTTTCATAGAGAGATTGCTGAAACTAATCTGCTGCAGCAAAATAGCTTCCTGCGCATGAAATCTATCCCACAATAAATTTGTTACCATCAAGGCACCCATAACATTTGTTGTTGTATTTGAAAATATTCTGCAGCACCCGATTATCAATAAATAAAAGTTGTCTTTGGTAAAAATAGTTAGAAACATAGAAGAATCCTTGAAGGAAAACTGGTACAGGAAACATCTTCAAACTCCTTGCTTCCATTTTAAAATATCAGGGTAGCAGACCTCAACATAACTGTTGCATACTTAGTCTGAGTCTTCAAGTGATAGCACCTTCATTGTGAAACTAGCTTACAAAAGAATGTTTCCAACCATCACAAACATTTTTACTCTATTCATTATAGCATCTCTTTTTTCAAAGCAACTCCTCAGAGAATTGGTTAATTGTTGTATTTCTGAGATGGACACTCTCTTTTATGACTCTATAAGAACATAAATGCAGAAGACAAGGTAGGCAAGGGCAGCAGAGCAAATCTCACAAGAGGCTTGTGAATTCTAGAAAAGCTTTGACAGTGTACAGTTGCAGCTTCAATGTATACTCTTGGAATGTCATGTAAATCATATTTAAGGTTACCAGATATCTGAATAAGAGAGGACACAGACAATTGGAAAGGAGGACAAATGAGGGAGAAAGGAGGACACACTGTTAAACTTTCTTGGCATCCGCAATGAAAATTACAGTGAAAAACTACAAATATATATATTCCCCCTATATATATATATATATATTAGGCCTACATTTATATGAAATTACTTTTTCCTGCATCAGAAAAGCTGGGTTTTCAATCACACTATTTTTCCAACAAACCTTTATTTTCAAGAACATACACTAGCGATAATATAGAATCAATGACAACTCACTTTTCAAATTTCACCATAGAAATATATGACGAGTCATGTGATCTACAGATTACAGTGATCATAGATTTGAAAGGGCTGGATTGAAGCCGATTGCTGGAATCAGGAAATAAATAACGTAAATCGAGTCTGTTGACTGACAAGGGAAGAGAGAAGCAAACAACTTATAAGGTCACAATACACAAAAGTTTGAATGATTATTGTTGTGAAAACAGTCTCCCCCCCCAAAAAAAGACCCCCAAGACCCTAAAAAAGCTGAACAATATTTGATTTTAAGGCTATACCTGCTGGACGGAGGACATGAGGATGAAAAGGAGGACATGCCCTCCTTTTGCCAAATGTCTGATAACCCTACATCTACTTGACCATATACGCAGAAGACAAATTTCTCATAAACAGAGTTTGGGAGATTTGAATGATCATTAATTTAGATGTGCCAATAGTTCTGCATGATTATTGTAATATGAACTTCATATAATCTGCATGATCTGATTGCAAAACTTTCAAGAATTAATGCCTTGTGAAGGGCTGTGCATCTGCTCCATGATTATTCCCATGGAGCACAATAATAATTTTTAGAAAACTGTGGAATACTGAGCTCTTTAATCTTTGAGCTCTTTAATGCCAAATTTGCTGGATACGTGATATGAACATGAGATTCAAAACAAATTCAATACTCCATAGCAAAACAACCTTCATGTCATAGTCTTCTAGTTCAAAAGAATATTTATCGTGACCTATGCTAAACCTTGGAGAGCTAGTTTGGTGTAGTGGCTAAGGCATCAGGCTAGAAACTGGGAGACCGTGAGTTCTAGTCCCACCTAGGCACAAAGCCAGGTGGGCTACCTTGGACCAGTCATCTTCTCTCAGCGCTAGGAAGGAGGCAATGGCAAACCATTTCTGAAAAATCTTGCCAAGAAAACTGCAGGGACTTGTCCAGGCAGTCTCCAAGAATTGGACACAACTGAACAGATTAAAAAAAAAAAGACTAAACCTTAGGATATTTTGTGAGTGCTTCTTGTGACAACACTGTCAATAGTGCTCAAGAATCAAATAAAATAGAATATAAAATCTGAATAGGTACCATTATTGTTTTGCATGGGAATTAAACTATATTTCTCTCCAACTTGAAGAAAGTTCAGCTTTACGGCCACAATGAATATGTTACATCCTACCAGTTCCTGAGTCCTGATAAACCCCCAACTCACAACAGTGTTGTGAATTCAAGCATATTATAGCTTTAATAAGTGTCAGATACATCCTTCAGGATTTATACACCTGAACATTTTGAAAACGGCATTAATATCGTATGGAAATTAAAAGCAAAACATGTTTTTAATGTTCGTTTCCCCCAAATTTCCACACAGACCTCATATGGATACGCAACATTTTCCTAAGAATGTGGTCTCCTATCAACAAAATTAATCCTTCTATGTATTGGTACATAAGCTACATTTTGTAAAGCTAAAAGTATTTAAATATCCTAAAGTGGTTTATTTCCAATTAAGTCTACTTCACTGAAAACTTAATTGTTTTTGGAAAAGGAGATAAGAAGCAATACAGGGAAAACATTGGGGAGGGAAAATGTCTTTCGTAAGACAAGTGCAGCAGATCCAAATAAATTATGTTCTATTCAGAGCCTGCTACAGAGCAGTGATGCAGCTTGAAATTATTAACTGTATTTTATTATTTATTTTAAATACAGTTTAGTATTAGTCCTCTACTTTTTGAAGTTCTTCCCAATATGCTTCTCAAAGACCAAGTATGGCCCACAGTCTGAATAAGGTTGTGTGCACAACTGTTTTCAAGCTTCAACAGTTAAAATTGGACAGAACAAACTGGTAAACCTTGGCATTATTTTAGACCTGAATAAATATGTTTTACTGGTTTTATTTCAATTTCATCTTAACTAGACCTTCTAAGCAGTAACCAAGACCGCAGGGCATAAGCTGGATGAAACAGAGAAACCTAAGTGTCTACTCAGGATAAGAAACTCCAGTACAGTTGGTTTGACAAGGCAGATTTGTTTGCATTTCTTAACCTACTTCTGAAGGCAAGTTTATTTCTCCCTTTCTACAGTCCCCAACTTCTTCTCCATCCTAGCTTCATTTGGGAGTATCACTAATAAAGGTAGGACCTAAGCTACATCAGAAGAAGACCACAGCATGAAAAGTGAAGATGCTCTCTCTGACATCTGTACCCTTTCCTTAGTCCTGTGCAACTTGCTACTTAATAAGTACTTGCAATCAGCTGCACGTTGGAGAAATTCAGTCCAAATGTGACTAGGCTCTCTGCATTGGAAATATCCTCCAACACAGCATAAAGCTAATTTAGCTGTCACTTACTGTAAGTAAAATGACAAATATCCGTAATATCTGTCAGGGTATGAATACTTTAAAAAGAGTTATGCAGCTGTCAACATTTTGATGACTCTAACAAGAACAAAACAAACGAACAGCAAACAGACAGCAAGTCTGTTACACAACCAGTTGCCAAACTCTACTATTACTTATATAAATAAAATTTTTAAAAAATCAAATGACTTCATAAAAAGAAGATGAAGAGCAAAGGCTTCAGCCATGAAGTAATACAGGTAAACTGTCAGTAAAGCAGAGAAATACATGCCAGGTAGTGTATGGGATAGATTATAGTTCGCATCATTGCGTTGCTATTTATAACAAATATATAAATGCTTTATGATTCTGAAACATGGAAATCCACAATTAACACTCAGCAGCAGAAAACTTAGGGGTTCATCCATTGTCAAAGAGATGTGGAAATGCCCAACCTCATTGTTTTTTGGAGGCTACTGAAAAGCACTGGAGGTTCTCACTGCTCCCAAACCGAGGCCAAATATAGGAGCTGAAGACCAAGCACCCTAGAATTAAGAAGGGGAAATGGAGCTTCATCCTTGAAGCAGAACTTACCTTAGAGCTCTTCTGAATACCTCCACAGTTCAGTGTTATATCTAAGACCAGTTTCTCAACCTCAACAACTTCAAGATGTGTGGACCAGCTCCCAGAATTCCCCAGCCAGTCCTTTCCTCCTCTCTGTGGGAGGGGCTAGGCCAGCTTCTTCCATCATTATTCTTCTCCAGATGTACAGTATTGGGAGTACAAATCCCCTCACTGCCCATCCAGCATGATGGATGTTGTAGTTCCATCATACCTGGAGAAAACCATATAAAAAAAGATGAAGCGATATATTTTATGAGACAATATTTGTGGACCACTGCTGAAACAAGCAACCTCTCTGGTAAAGACAACTTCCCAACTAATTTGAGACAGTCTTCTCAAGAGTCCAGGTCACATCTCTAGAACACGGTCCCAGATGGAAAAGCTGTAAATTACAAACCTAGGAAAAACACTAACAGAGCTCCAAGATCTTCACAGAAATGACACCAGAGGAATGAAGCAACGGTTTAGGCCAGTATTTCTCAACCTCAGCAACTTTAAGGTGTGTGGACTTCAACTCCCAGAATTCCCCAACCAGAATGGCTGGTTAGAGAATTCTGGGAGTTGAAGTCTACACATCTTAAAGTTGCTGAAGTTGAGAAACACTGGTTTAGACTAAAGAAGGGTTTGGGGGAAAACCAATAGAAAAATAAATGTGAAAAAAGTCCAATTCATTAAATTAAAATTAATGTTATTTACTCATTTAAATATGCATTTTCTCCCACAACTTGGGTTTTACGCAGATTTTCTCTTTATCATATCTGTGCATACATCATTTGCATTTCAGGGGAAGACAACTGCAACTTTTCATGGTATCCGCCCATCAGTTTTCCAATATGCTATAAATATAGATTGTTTTCAGTTCTACTTGTGCACAGCTATTTTTTTTTCACCTACATCAATTACTCACACTAAATAAGAGGGTGGATTGACAGTATCCAATATCCAATCCGGATTTCCTTGTATTATTATTCGCGATGTTTTACAACCAATGGATAGGTCCTGCATTGTGGATACAGGATGAGTAACCCACCATTTTCTACATGAGCTGTAATAGCCAGATTCAGTAAAGAAGAAAAATGCTTCCAGCTTTAGAAGATATCTAGAAAAATGTCAAGCACTATTCTGTCCAATCCTTTTGGGAGAAATGAAGCTACCACAGCTTTCAATACTTTTATCCAATGAATGAAATTGTTGCAATGATTGTCATTCCCTTTACTTGAACTATGAATTTCCTAGCTGATTTTAAAGTTTGGAGGTCTCTCTTGGTGATGAAGTGATTACTGCCCCATAGAAAACAACTCTGAAATCTAAAATTTTAGTATAACTGTTTACCTCAAAACAAAAAAAAGCAAAAAATAATTCATGTTCTTCAAATTCAGATCTTATCCCATAACACAAAGTATGGCTTTCTTCCCATGAGATTGCAAATGTTTAAAATTGACCTTATTAGTACATAAAAACTTTATTGTTATTACACCCAAATTACAGAGGACATAACTGTCGCTGAGAATTTGGATTATGCAAAGTACTTGCAGAGCTGCCTAATATTTTTAAATCTATGTTCCTTGGGGGAAATATTAGATGTGGAAATCTAATATTATTAACCTACCTCCTAGCAGTGAATTAATTAATGACTAGAAGGGGATTGAATCATTCAATTGTGGGTGGAAATAGATTATCCAGACACCTGGTCTGCCCATTGAGGGACAGCATGCAATAGACTTTCATTCTTAAACCCCAGGTGGGCAACTCCAGCTGCTCAGTTTGCAGCCTATGGTGCTACTGGGCAACCTGGGCATTCTCTCTGCTGCCCAGCTGATCATGAATTAGGAACAGCTGAAAAAGGAGGAAACCCTATGAACAACAGGTATGGAGTTAAAAAGGATAATCTCCACCAATATGAGACCAAACTTTCTTGAAAGATTCTACCTAGAGTGCAAATGATATTACAAGGACTGTACCTGCTTTTGTAGGACCCCATCTTTATTTGATGGGAGAGTCATAACATCTTACCTTTACATACTGGTCTACCCTAAATATCACTGGGCTTTCACAAAGACATGTGTTCCAATACCCTTCCCTCTGCACTACTGCAAGAGAGATACTATAATATTCCTCTAACCTTCTGCCTCTGCCCTTGTGGTATGGAGGAATTTGAAAGTATCATACATGTGCTCCTACAATGAAAATTTTATTTGGGTTACTTCAAAATGCAATTCTTCCTTTTACAACAAGAATTCCAGGGCAATCGGACAATCACTATGTAGCTTTCCTACTGGCCAACACAAGCTTCCAGGTCACCTATAATGTCACCAAGTTTTGCTACTTAGCTTCAAGGATGCAACAGAAGATGCTTCCTAAAGATCAAGTGCCACTCATATAAACCTTCTTTATTTTTTTTGTATTCATTTGTTTTGCTGGCTTCTGGCCATAATAAAATTTCATCAACAGTATAAGGATTGGGAACCCAAATTATAGACCCTGGACGGGTAACCAGTAAGCACTGAAATGCGCTGAAGAGTCCTCCCATTTTCAGGATATTCTCAACAGCATTGTTCTTCCTTATACGAGCCTTGAAACGTACTGGATATTACATTCCAAACAAGATGCAGGGAAGGAGTAGCATTATAATAAATTTCATTCCAGTGGGATTACAAACAGCAGAGCAATCGGTGGTTTAAGAGAGGGATACGTTTGTGCTACATAAGCACTTCAATATATTGGCTCTCAGTCTGCATGTCGTTGAGAGACGTATTTTTTTTTTCCAGCAGCATCACCCTAACAATTTGGCTCAAGAGCCTGTTTTGTTCCAGGAAGGGCAAGAATGCCAGAGACTTTGGAAATTGCTAGGAACCAGAATTATAACCCCAGGGACTGCATCTATCTGTAATGCTTCTTCTCTGTTGATTCAGTTACAGAGAAATACCTCCATTAAAGAGATTTGCTTCCCTTAGAAATGCAGCCCCTGCCTCACTGCCAAGTCACCCCCAATGAACCAACCTAAAATAGTGTCAACAAACTGTGCCTCCTAAAAGGTCTTGGATGGCAAATTGGGTGATTCACAAGTGTTTCACAACCAAGACAGATCAGCCGGTCTGTTTAATGAAATAGGAGTCAGGTTTTGGAACTGTGCGTTTTTACTAGATGAAAGAATGACTGCTGTTGCATTAGGCAACCATTTTTCATCCCTGCCCTTAGACAAAGAACAAAATATAAGTGGGTGTGCAATACAAGCAGCACTTCCTACATTTAATGAGGAAATGAGTGCATGAAGCAAATGGGTACGGATTTGTCTTCTTGGCTCTGTTTTTGATTTCTACACGCTTTGGGAACCCACGTGCAAAAGGGCCTATCGATCTTACAATTACCTTACTCTAAAAAAATGGAAAGTGTAAATCATGCACTTACACACATTTGCAAGGAAACATATAGTCTGACTATCTCCTTGGACATGGCAGACATTATCTTCATTTCACAGTCCCACACAAATTGAATTTAAAGAAGAGAAATATGATACTGGAAAGCCACATTAAAGGAGAGCCACACTGACAAAATAAACACAGCTTTAGAAACTGACTTTCCTAGGAACTAGTTGTGAGATTTAAATGAGAAATGCTAGGTAAAGAAAGGGCAATATTCTATCTTCAGAATGTATCAACTTATGAAGAAAAGCATCTTCTAATTGCAGGGATAAGAACCATGAATTTAAAGACAAAGAAATCATACACATTTCCTCCTGATGAACTTTAGTCTTGCTACCAAAAGGACAAAAATGCTTGTAAAAATAATTTATGGTCCTGACACTTTTCTCTGTGAGATGTGGATTAAATACCAGACCAAAATAAATCTTTGGAAATTGCTAGATGAAAGCTGCAAACCATTCCACCTGATTTAAGAGGATAATCTTGAATTTGTCCTAAGAATGTACACCAGGGAATAAAAAAGAAATCTGCAGCAGATTTCTCTCATTTCATATTTTTCACACAATTCTCTTATTTCTATATTAAGGGGTATATCTGCAATATGATAACTACTTGACATTGTGTATAGATGAACACAGTGAATGCTAAGGGGAAAAAAATTCTTTTTCCCAACTCCCTGGACAAACAGAAATTAATGATGTGATGTAGGTAGGTGGAATTTAGACCTATTAGTCACTTGGGGAAATACTTTGGAACAGATTGGGCATGAGAAAATAGACAGCCTTCTCTTCAATCAGAGAAGCTTCAGTCAAAGAAGTTCTCTTAACTGGAGCTTTATGACACTGATATTCTAGGAGATCAGAGAAAAACATAGCTACCAGAAAATCTTTACCAGTAAACATTTTCCAAATTTATTCAAAAGTACTGTTGAATAAAATGATCCATAGTCTATTGTCCAATGAAAATAAGCACTGGAATCAAATTATTTTTCTTTAGATAGAACCCTGATGTATTTAACTTATTTATCATTTGTTTCACTTTACAAATACATAACATGGATGTTACCCTGTCTATAAATGGTTAGACTTGACTAAACCTTAACAGGTCTATCTACTTATATTACAACAGCAGTTCTTCCAAGCTCTGGACCATCAACGTATCCTCCAGACCAAATTTCAAGCAATCGTACTACGTAATCCCAAAGCAGATTCCATAACATCACTTATGTAATATTATCTCCATCTGGAGACAGATTTTTACAGTTACCTAAACATTTTTCCAATTCTCATGTAGAGAAATCCATACTGAAACAATGCTTTTCCTGAAATCCTATCATTCAGAAGATGACTGTGTAACTTTGAAAAGAAGAACGGCCATTTCCTAAAACTTTCTGAACAATTTTCTGGATTGCTAACTCTCATGAAAACATATATCAGGGTCTCAGTTTTATTGACATTGGTGGTGCTTAATAATGGTGCAGTTATATTATTCTTTTGACATCTAATTCCATTCAAAATCCTTGTCTGTGTGTAACCAGACCTATAGTTGTAGTTACAGACAGATTTCCATAAAATTGCCTCCAACTAATTTTTTAGACTTTCTATCCATTTTCTTAACTATAGCTTTACAACACTTATATTCCAGGAGATCATCACCTGGCAATGTTCACTTCAGTATTCTAAATGCAGCATTGCACTCCCAAATCACTTTCATTCAGCAGTCAATCCATCTTTAACCCAAGTGCAATTTTTCTTTGCAGGCATCCCTGTAGGTATAATGCTTGATTAGCTTTAATCACTATATCATGGGCCAAATGCTTTGAAAATACCTTTGGATCAGTCTGTTCACCATAAAAGCATCTCAGTTTATCTTTCTGAAGTTCCACATGGCAATTAAGGTCTCTTGTGTACAGACTTTTATACAGGAAGTTCTTAATCTGTTTCTAAATACAACAAGAATTGATCAGAGTGGATTGCAAAACCCTGGCTCCTCAGGAGTAATAACCTACTCTGAAGTAGACCATTATTTCAAAACACTACTCCAAACAATCTGCCTCTTCCTTGTTTCTTTGCTCTTTGACTCAATGTTGTTATCATTTTTGTTAGCTTGGAGACCATGTCATTGTCTCAGAGTAAGAGGCTGGAGCTGGAAAGTCTGGGGCAGTGAAAGATGATTTCACAAATGCTAATCTGTACTATCTTGAAATCAGGCTTACTAGATATTTTCTATAATTCCTTCCTGCTCCTGCTCAACTTTCTTGAAATAATATACATTCAAGGTGACTCAACAGCATCTCAGAGCAATTCTCATCCCAGAGCAATTAGCAGCCAAATAGCTGGACATATTAACCAAATATTATTATGGTGGCAGTCAGAAGGGGAAGAGCAAGGAAGAAATAGCAATACCTATTGTGAACACAAGCAGCAGTTTGGGACATTGGGAGAAGGAGGGGACATTAGACAAGAAGGTTGTGTGCGCCCAGAATTTGTGCCATAGAGGAAAATGGACATCTTCAAAAGCTAGTTAGTGGACATTTAGCCAGAATTTATATCAAACTGCCAGCTGCTAGACTGTAGAACTTCAATCTGGAAATTGTCACAACAGCTGTCTCCCCTAGAGCCCATAGAGCTAAAGCAGCTATGAACTATGAGTGTAAGAACAATATGTAGGAATTGGCACGGTGCCCTCAAAGAAACACTTATCTTAAGGAATGTTTTCCTTATTGCTGCCAAGGAACTCAAAGGCACTGTTTATTTTATCCATGGAGTCTGAATTAACCATTATATTGTAAGGTTGCATTTCATTTGCAACGTTATCTTCACTAAATAAAATCACTGTTGCGTTCTAATCTGTAGTTGCTCTATTCCTGGTGAGAGTAGAGTCACTCCTGAGGTAAGATCTGACTACACACTGTAACATTATCGTCTCCCTAATCAAAACATTCAGGATGATCTTACAAGAAAATGAACTGAGGAAAACATCCGAAGAAGAAAAAACTGTAGCAATGGCTGATTCAATTACCTTCATATTGACTGGATAAATGCATGTTCCAATCATGAGAAAGAGATAGAATTTGAAGATATTCTAAAAACTGTGCACTGGTGAAAAGAGAATCAGCCGGTGGTTAGGTGACCCTGGAAATAATCCTAAATAGGGCCCAGTGTGATGTATGAGTGTTGTTGAACAACTGGAAGAGATAGCTGCACACTATGGAAGCTGTGAGATTAGTGGGTGACAAACTAATTGGAGTTAAAGGAGTTTTAAAGAGGGAAATCAGAAGACTGTCTGTGCCTTCCCAGGAAAGATTAAAGACCAGATGCACCCAAGTCTGAATTCATTTTTTTTCAAAACTGATAAACGGAAGAAGTCTAGATCAGTGTTTTTCCAACTTGGCAACTTTAAGCTGTGAGGACTTCAACTCCCAGAACTCCCCAGCCAGCATGAAGTCCACACAGATAACAGTTGCCAAGTTGGGAAAACACTGCTCAAGATCTTACTGACCCACTGAGGACAAAACTGTGAATCTCGATTATGTCTTCCAAGCATTCAGGAGTTCTTAAAAGAAATATCTAACAAGTTGTTATGATCATCTTCAGTCTCAAGGACTCTTACGTGGTCCATATTGTGCTAATGTTTAAAAAGGAATCCAGGTAATTGCAATTAATGTCTGCTTAGGGTATGTTGATAGAAAACAGGTAAAATTGTCAAACATAATGGACAAGTCTGCAAATGTAAATTAAGTCCTTTCTCACTACCTTCAGTGGCAGGCACTGTTTAATTCTTTAAATAATTGTCAGTGCTTAGATTTGCTACTTGGTGTTACTGCAATTAACACAATAGGCAATCTGGAGAGCATTCGATAAGCAGATGGAGAAGAGGCAGGACTGTGGAACTTGCCTGGCTTTTACATCTCAGCACTGAGGTTGAAGGTGTGAAGAGGGACTCAGCGTGGTCACTGTGTCCACTTTAAAATCACTGAAGTGACCAGACTACTAAGCAAAAACAAATTCCCACTTTTGTGGAGGATTCAAAGTGTTCAGTCAACTATCTGAAGCATCCTTCTTCATCTTTTTGGTCTTAACATGCTAAGGCTGGGGGTAAATCTTGAAAAGGACACCGGGCCAATGCAAATGTGCATGACTGTTTCCTGAACATGAGTAAGAAATGTATGAAAGGAGCCAATTTTTTACATTGTTATACCTTCTTGATAAAGATGTAGAAGTCATCCAGTTAGCGGCGGTGTGCATTCACAATTCAAAAGGAGCAAAACGCCATGGGTTTTCATCAAAGTGTAAATGAGCTTCTTAAAAATACTACTGGCCGAGGGTTAAGAAAATGAAGCCAACTATTTGAATATTATAGCTGCCTCATTTCTAAGAAATTTAGACGTTCCATTTCTTGCTCCCCCACCCAGCCAAAATCAATTCCTGTAACAAAGTTTATGATATTTCCTCTTCCATTTTGAAAATAACTTGAACAATGCAAAACACAAAACGAAAGAGCCCCAGCATAGGCTTCTGGAAAATGGAGCTAAGATTAATAGCACTGAAATGAGGAGCCCAAAGTTCTGCAGTCGATAGGAAGATGAAAGGAGGAGGACGTGAGACAACAAGAAACAAGCAAAAAGAATTTGCTGGACTATTATAAATGCAAGCCTAGATTTCAGAATTATCCATACCCACAGTGACTCCAAATGTTTCCTATTCCTCTTCATTAATTTTTGGTTTACTGTCTAGTCCTACGGCTGCTTCTGGCTCTTTGCGATCTCACAGACACCATTTCACGATGGTTTTCTGCTTCTTTGAAAGTTCATGCCTGTGTCATCAATGACAGTATCTAGCCACCTTGTCTTCCGTTGCCTTCTTCAGATGCCTTTGCTTTTCCAGACATCAGGGTCTTTTCTTCCATATTTGGCCATGAAAACTACACATAGAATGGCAATCAACTTAAATAAGATTTTAACCTGTTTTTTACGCTTTTCTCTTTACTGCTGTGAAAATGATGTCCAACTGATTAAATAGGAAAGGAGAAAGCACTATTTATTTATTTATTTATTTATTTATATGTCAAATTTATATCACCGCCCAACTCCCCCACAAGGAGGGACAAACAACAACACAATTTAAAATCAGTAAAAACATAAATAATACAAATATAAAATACAGTTATTAAATACAATAAAATCCGGGAGATGGTGATATTATTTCAGCCTGTGACCAGATAATATCGGTCAAAGGTAAGACTAGGGAACCAGCCAACTCCAAAACTGACTATGCCTGTTTTCAGTATTCTTTTTGGGGAGGAAGGCTAATAGAATAATATAATATTTGATTATTAAGCTTGGATATAATTTGTATACCCTTGGATATTACATTTTATAGAAAGAAATAGTTAATACTGCCCTTTCCTGAAAAATTAAAATTATTTGGAGGCAAATTCCATTGACTTCATGCATATATGAGTAGATTAAAGTGTTTTAAAATAATAATAATAATAATAATAATAATTATTATTATTATTATTATTATTATTATTATTATTATTATATGTGTGCGAGAATGTTTTATGAGTTTAGGACTTTTTTTGCTTTGTTTTGTTTTGTTTTGCTTAAATAAATCACAGGTTGAAACATCTACAGATTCTTCATTCTGGCATTGTTGGAGCCAACTAGGTTTGGGGAAGTGCACAGTGGAAAGTTTTGAGTAACTCTACTTCAGTGCCCACAAAATTATGCTATAAATACTGCTTTCTAATCATTGGCACTGCCAGACAGGACAATATAAATCAGCATTTTGTCAATATGCAAGCATTTCCCCAATCTGTCTCACCTATTAATGATCATAAAGTTGATGTATTTTTATTTAAATAATCAATAGGATTTTTTCATCTGCTTTTACTGTTGTCAAGAAACATAGGAAAGTATACTTCTCATCAACTCTTCTTCATTTAATTACCATAATTTATGTAGATCAGTGTTTGATGAACTGTATAAGGAACAGGATCATGCTGCCAACCATAATAGTATATAGCTACCATCTTTTCAATCCCATCTGCGAAAGCTTTATAATAGAAAAAAATCAAATCACCTACTTTAAAAACCAAAAAAAAAAAATGTACTGATGCAAAAGAAGGAATAATACCTCTCAAGGTTAAAGCCAAGTTTAAAAGTGATCAGTACTTTGTTATACTGGAATTGTTTCAAGATGCAGCTGACTGTGTAGACGTTGAGTGACAAAAGTGACATTACTAAAGCTATCATCTGTTTGGGCTTAGCTTAGGTATCAGACATATTGTGAAGGACAGATGAATGTTTCTGATAATCCTCAAAATAATTCAGCTATAAACTCACAAGGCTAAATGTGGGATTTGAAAATTCAATTCATATAAGCAAGGACACTTACATTTGATCTCCTCTTTGGAATTAGCCTTATGAATCTTATCCTTCTGACACTAAGTTCAGTTTCAGAATAAAACCAGAAGGTATGCCATTAAAACATTCCCTGCTATTGGACAAGAGAGTTGGATGGATCTTATAAAAACTGTGAGAAAAAAAGGACTGCCCTAGGCCCATAGGAAATGTCATCTTCTATACAGACAGTTTGGAGAAAATAATGCTGGAAAAGATGACACTGCCTCTCTAGTCCTGAAAATATTATGCTGTTAATTTTTTAATGAAATGGTCCCTCACCCTCCCAAGAAATGACTGTGCTGGCTTTGGTGCTAGGAAACAGTAAAGACTCTACTAGAATTAACTTCTCTGTCCTTGCCACTTTCTGAATGCTTCTCTAGCAATTTGAATGGCTTGTCTTCCAGCCTAATCAGATCAAAGCTTTTTTCTATGACCATTATGATGTTCTCAGTGGAACTCTGCTAAGTATCTCTCACTGTTTCTGCTAATTTCCTTCAACCCTATCTTTCTCCCAAGTCTTTCAGAGACATTTAGGAGTGAGTAATGTGAATTTGTAAAATAAATGTAAAGATGAACTTACTGTGGAAATAGTCACAAAAAGGAGGATTGGGGATCATTACCCCAAAACAAACAACCCAAAAGCAGGGTTGGGGATGAGCACGTGGAAGAGATGTACACCCCTGTGACACCATCTTCTTCCTTCCCTCTTCATTTGTAGCACAGATGGGAATGTATCCATGATTTCTGGGGGTCTGCAAATCAGTGCAGCTCTCAACAGATAGAATGAAAACAACAACAGTGGCTTAATAACCCCCTACACAGACCCACACATCATTAATTAAGATACGTCTGACTACTAGCAGGGGAAGGACCCTAGTTCTTCACAGGACAAGTGAGTGGAGTTTGAATGCGAGAGATTTCTCTTGTGTCCCATTGTCATTGATTGTGTATGATTAATGATTTGCAGGAATAAAAAGTGAAAGGTCAATTTCTGAGTTCAAGATAGAGCAGCTACACTGGGAGTAATTAAGATACTTGTGTAAGCATGATGAATAAGCACAAATGGGCATACTGTGCTATAAACAAGATACCACCAGATGGTTTAGGATGAAAGGGATATTTCTTTAGAAAGAAGAGTGGGAAGGGAAGCAATGTTTTAGTCCTCCTAAAGTTGGCTTACTCCCCACTCAACCCTCAACTTCTGAGAAGCTTATTATCTGCACAGCTTACAAAGAAAGGAACAGTAGTCTCCTTAAACATTCCCCCCATTCCAGTCAGCCTGTCTCCTTCTCCTTTAAAAAAAAAAAAATTAAACACAGATAACTTAAGAGTTTTCATGTAAATGGATTCAACTCATCTTTGTTTAACGTTGCCTTTTATGTCAAGTTCCATGAATTTCTAAGCCTGACAAGGTTCACTGGGAATCTTTTTAATTCCCACCCACAAGCTCTCACTCGCTGCCATGTGACTGGCACTATAGAGGGATCAGCCATAGTATTTATCGAGAAAGCTGGAAGACAGGTGTCAGAACGGTCCAGCAGGCAAACCTAACGAACACTAATCAGCTCTGGTGTTCTTTTACAATCCATATCTAATTCGCAAGTTTCATTCTTTCTGAAAAACAATTACTAGGTTTTGAAGTTCATTGTGCATTTACTCAACTGTCTCTTCACATTAATGTAAAGGGGAAACAAGGAAAAAATAGAGTCAGCAGGGAAAGGACATCAAACAAACTTAGGAGAGATGAAGGCTTTATTTTAAAACTAATATAATTACAGATGCGTGTAATGTTTTACAATACGGAGAAATGTAAAATTGCATCTTTCCACACCGGAAAAAGGTATGAGCTATTTGTATTTGTGGAACTGAAGCACATACAAACAGCTTACAAAAAAATAACCAACAAAATCTCTTGTTGATGACATCAAAGAAAAGGGTTTGGGGGTTTTTTAAACTATTGCCAAAGGAAACCATTCCAATTGCCTCTGAAGGAACTTCACTCAATCGGCATATTAACTACACCTTAAGGTACGACTATCTACAATGTTGTAGTTAAAGCTGTGTGCGTGGTTGTGGCATAGTTCTGCTTCATTTACATATTTTTCTCAGTAATCATATGTTTTGAAATTCTAGGTTTGTCCTCTGACTTTGGGAATATATAATTTGATAAAACTTCAAACAATCTTTATTGAGCGTAGATTTAGTGCCTTATATGAGAAACTTTGCTTTTGGTTTGTAATATTACAAGTGTCTTAAATGTAGGCTCATTTTCAGCTAAAATACAGATTTCCTTTGGATATACTATTTTCATACCATTACAAATAGTGATAAAATACCCCTCTGCCACCAATAATTCTGTTCTGCTATATAATGCTTCCTTCAAAAAAATGTTCTCTCCAGAAGAACAGAGTGAAATAAACACATGTCTAACACCACAAATTTGTCTAAAAGTCCATGAATATAGTAAAAGCCTTTCCGATTTATTTATTCACTGCTATTCTACTATTTGTATTTAAATATAATATTTAATATTTATATAATATTTAATTTAAAATCTGATTTTAAGAACAATTCTGTTACTTTCTACTACCAAAGGCTACCTGTACAGAATTTCAGTAAAGACAGAAACTTGAATCTGAGAAACAACAGATTTCTAGGTCTCCAGATCTGAGACATACCAAGAAAGACAATGGAGGAGAGAATACAAGAATGACCAGACAAAATGTAAAAGCTTCAGTTGGTCTACCATAAACTCCTGGAATAAAGTCAGTCAGAAAGGTGTGGTAAGTGTTCCTGAGCTCAAGGCCTCGATCTCCATGGGACCACCAACTTCCCTTCTGCCCTTCTAGTAAGATCAAGAAAGGCAGGCTCATTCCAGATCCCTTCTCTTAGGGACTGTCATCCAGAAGACCCAAGAAGATGAGCCTTGTTGGTTGCAGTCCCACTTCTTTGGAATAATTTACCTGCCAAGCTCTGACTAGCCCCATCCTGTTGTCTCTTAGGAGAGCTAACAAAACCTGGATTTTTCAGAAGGACCTTGGATAACTTGGAAGCCCCCACCCTGGGCTGTGCTTGGGTGATTACTGTTCTTGATGGCTTTAGTTTCTGAGGGAATTCTTTGCTATGATTCTTAGTTATTGTAGTTGTTTTGTTATGTCTTTTTTTAATCTAATATTTAAAAATGGGATGTAAGCTGTTCACAGTCCTGCTGGATTGAAGCAGCATATAAAACCCCAGTAAATAAAATAAATTTCAAAATAGATGCATACCATTTGAAATAAGGGGGGAAACGCAATGTTTGCATGCATTGCCAACAATTACTTTGGAGAACGAGGAAATAACCTGAAGTGAACGAACCCCCCCCCAAAAAAGGTTTGTGTTCACTGAATTATATATTTTTAAAATTATTCCTAATAACATATTTAAAGAATATATTTGCAGTTCCAGAACAGCAAAGAAAATTCAAAGGCAGGTATTGCTAATGTGATAAAAATGAGCCTGCAACATTAAATGAAATGCCTTTCAAATGCCTTTTTTATTTCTTCTTGAGCAAACTGAATTTTCTTGACAATGATCATGATCATGTTGAAAGAATGGAAGCAAATCCTGTGCCTCTCTTGCCTAGCCTATCTTTCTAAGCCAAGCACAAACCTGCAGCATCTCTAGTTCTGGCTAATTGCCAGTGACTTTAGACATCAGGACGATGTTGTTCCACACATCAATAAAACTGACAACTGACAGGTAGACTGCAAGCAATGACAATCACCAAGCAGTTGTAGGTTAACCTGATTGCGGCTTCCCACCTCCTCCTTTGGAAGCTCTCATGGCACCACAAACATTCATAAGCTCCAGTAAAGTATGTAAATTTGATCCACAAGGTGAGCTATCCTGACCTCAAAATACTAAACTGGAATCTTGAAAATGAGGACAACTCTTTATAAGATATTCCACATGAAAATATACCACAATGGTCAGTTATAGTGGAGTATGTTTATTATCCTCAGAGCTTGTTTCTTTTGTATTTTTAAAATATGTCAAAGTGGGGCCCAAGTCCTTTTCTCCTTATTGCTTGAATTAAAAAAAGAAAAAGATGGAACATGCATATGTCCGTCAAGGTTAAGACAGGGTGCATTTTCTGACCCCTGCTCTTCCTCTAAAGAACAAAATATCTCATGAGAAATGCCTGAAGTGCCTCTTCAAAACATGTCAAGACTCCTAATGAATCTTGGAAGTAAAAGGAAAGCCTGTTTGCTTTTTATATTGATTTCACCAGGCTTCAAATTGTCATAGTGCTTTTACTTTTAACAGAAAATATACAAAGTTAGAGCTGCTTGTTTTGACAATGACAGAAAGATTTCAGTTACGTGTTAGCGGTTGAAGATCTTAGATCTTCCACAGTGAAAACCTGTTCAGGCAAGTTCTTAATATTTTCATGTTTACAGAAGAAGAATTTAGACAGTCAAATTTTAACACACAACTGACAAGGCATTATGCCGCTCCTAATCTTGATCCCAGAATATTTTATCAGTACTAATTTGCTGAGCATTATAATTGACATCTCAGGTCCAGACATTGTGAATAAACTCACTTTTGAGTGTGCAATACAATATTTCAACCAGGCACAAATATAGATACTGTATTCTGAAAAGCCTGCAGAGCTTCACAAGAGGAGGACGATTGTCTTTACATAGGAAAATGTAGGGGTGGGATGTTATCAGCCAACAGAAGAAGCAGTTTTGCTGTGGAAGATGAGTAGCTGTTCCTTTCAAATCAATGGGAAAGTGCATTTTCTCTGATTTCTTGGAAATAATCCAGATTATAGCTTTTTTAAAAGTATTGCAACGATAAACAGAGAACAAGATCATTTCAAGATGATTTTAAATTACATCAAAGCTTTATAGATTTCCAACCTTTATGTTGTTTAATCACTGGCTACATTAAAATCCTGCCAGATGATATCAATATTTTGATAAATTTCCTGGTTGAATCACATATAGAATATTCACTGAAAATTTATAATGGTGTGCATGGGTATCACTCCAACCCTGCACTTCAGCAAAATAATTTAAAACTACTTTCCCCTTTCATTGTTACTCAGCACTTAGGTCTTTAAGGGCAGTATATTGTACTCTAAAATGAATTTAATATGGTGGAGGGTGATGTTTGCTTTTTAAACTGAGAACTGCACTGCAACATCTGGAGAGGAGCAGAGTCCAGATGTTGCAGTGTCCATTTTAGTCTAGGAAACATAGAGCACATCAGTTAGTCCCAGATAATGAATTCTTCAAATATCTCCAAAAGAGTTGTGGCAATGCTTTGAAAGAAATCCTTCCCAATGTACAAAAAGGTATACAAAATATACAAATATGCAAACTACCTCTCTTCGTATCATTAAAGCACCTGCATCTTTTTCCTCAGCAGAGCAAAATGGCACTTTTCTGAGCTGTCGTTCAACCAGAAGTCTGCAAACAGTATTCAAAAAATGCCCTGTTTGGTGGCAAATTGCCTCCAGCTGATGTTTAGCTGAGACTTGCTCTCATCACCAAAACTGCATGAAGGAGGCCAGACAAAAGCACTCTTCTTGGCTCCAATCTCTTTTGTGGGAAAAAGCCTAGTGGTCAAAATGGCATTGTTGTAAACATACATCATGTGACTTAGTGGCCAAGAAGAAATACTTCCAAAAATATTTTTATATGGTATGACCTTCTCGCTAAGTGTGGTAGAAGACTTATTTTTCTCCACAATAACCAATCTGCCAGGGAAGTTGGGCTGAGAAAGAATGATGGGCCCAAAGTACTCAGTGAACTTCTGTAGCTGAGGAGAGACTAGAACCTGGGTCTCCCCATTCCTAGTCCAATACTTTAACTTCACTGCAGAACTTCCATCACTATCAAGAGCTGAAGCAGAAGGCCTCTTCACTTTTACAGTCAGAAAATACGGCGGAGAGAGCACAAAGATATATTCTGCTCTTCACAACAAATTGGGAATTGAGTGGTTGGTAATCTAGTCCTGTATTCTACTGCTCCGCACAGCTTCTAAGAAAGTTAATTCAGAGTTCTGCAAATAAATGCCTTTGTTGAGGTTTAAAAAATGGATTTGTAAAAAATCAAAATCAGATACAGAGTTGTTTTCTTTTTGTTCTAAAACAAAGATACTCTCAGTGTATAGGGCAAAGCAGAAAAACCTTTCAAGTAAGTTAAAAGCAAGACAGTGAAAGCAGATTTTCTTCAAAGTAAATGCAAGCCTCAAAGCAAACTTTACTTATCCATTAGGCTGTCAGAGTTACCATCAAGACAAAGACAGAGCATATATGCTGTCCTTGAAATATTTATCTATATTTATCATTATATTCTATGTATCAAAATGCAGTAACCCATTATTGCAGGTAACATTGTAAAGTGATATAACTCTGCACTGACACAGAAAAACCATGAGCAAAATTTAAGCCAGTAACTTAAGCTAGTAAGTTTGGATCTAAAGAATCAGAACTGAAGTTACAAGTACAGATGATATTACTTGTGGGAAAATGGAATTGGATTTATGAAAGTGCCAAGAGCCTTCATTAAATCAACAATATCAATGAAGAACACACATAAATCCTGCAAGATTAAAGCTTCAGGGAATATACATCTTGAAGGCAGCTAGGAAGATCATTTTGAAGAGAACAATTCTGAATAAAACTGAAGAACGTCAGAGGCTTCAGAAATGGAAAACTGGGAGAGAGATCTTTAGGGAAGGCAAGAAGGAACAGTAAGGAGGTCATGAAAGACAGCAGTGATTGTGTGAGAGAGAATGGATGTGTCAGGATTGAATTCCAAGAAGTAACACTTGTTGAATAACTGCTTGTGTAACTGTTTCTGCAGGAGGGGACTGGATCCAGAACCTTTTAAGGTTCTAAGTTTTAGGTCCAAATTTCATTCAAGAAGCATATTAATCAAATGGTCTCATATAGATGGCAAAATGGATGGATGGATGGATGGATGGATGGATGGATGGATGGATGGATAGATAGGAATATTTCTGGCTTAAACAAGTTTTCTTCTGGGTTTCTGGCCAAATTATAGCAGAAGATATCATGAGATAATTAGAAGAAAGACCAAATTATTTTCATCACCTGCCATACTGGAGGGCCTTGCCAGTTTCTATGAAACTTCTATAAAACTATTATCATTATTTTTTAATATTGGTCTTCATGTATAAAGGTTAGACGATCCCTGTTTCTGTTTTCCCGTAACCACTCTGAATTTCCATTTACAATTCAGAATCTCTGGTGAGAAGGTGGGGCGGGGGGGTATGGAGCACCAGCTTGTGGAACAGATCCCAGTTTTAATGTATTACCTGACATTTGCTGATGGAAAGTCTCAGGGAGGAGGAATGAAAGCATAATGTCAGCCTAATATAAAGGCAGCCTCATGTGTTCAGAGGCCCAGATAATCATTTGCCTTAACACCTTAGAGTTGGTCTGCAAATTTACCAAAGCTTCTAACCCAACATTCCTCAACCTTGGCAACTTTAAGATGTGTGGACTTAATTCCCCATGCTGGCTGGGGAATTCTGGGAGTTGAAGTCCACCCATCTTAAAGCTGCCATAGTCGAGGAACATTGCTCTAACCAGCTCTTGTCTTCCAACCACACAACCAACAGCTTCCCAGGATGGCCCAAAACACCAGAAGCTCCAATGGTAATAATGTTTATTTCAACTTTTGAAGGAAGATCCTGTCTTTAAGCCTCTTCTGTTTTAAAATCTTGTTTCATGAAAACTACCAGTTAACAAAAAGTATACAAAAGAAAGCCTCTGGGAATGCACAGGTAGAAGCATTGGTTACTTCATTTATTCACTTAATCGTCTGGGCTACTCCTGGCCAAGTACCTTCTTGGAAGAGTGAGAAAGGCCAATTAATTTATCAATCTGCACTCTTCTCTGCCATAACATATTTTCCACTTGCCAACAAAAAACGTGTCCATTATTATCAACCAGGTCCCTGTCCTCCTAGGCAGCTTGTGCAGCTGTATAATTACACTTCTTCTTTTGACAACTTCCATGATTGTTTTCCTAACAGTATATTACTTCGTTAGTACTTTCCAATATACGTTATTTTTAAACTGTCACTTTTGCCCGACTCATCCCAATTCGCACTCGTCTGTTTATCATAACAATCATTAATAACTGTCACTCCACGCCATCAATTTAACGAACTCCCTCCCTCATTAGCATGTTCTAGCATTTGTTCCGTAGAAAGCCTGATTATTTTCTACAACAGGCCAAGCCAATTACTTTAGTGAAATGGAATCACATTAATCAAAACTTAACAAGGTGGCAAATTTAAAGATATCTGATTGCAAAAGACAGCATAACTAATATGTCAATGTCAGAGGTACTAGGTAGGTATGCGCCGGCTGTACTGAATGTATCTTTTCACAGGAAAAGCTTGTGGATTTTGACATTTCATCCAAGCTGACAACTACCACAGGATACCAAAAAGCAAAAGGCAAGCTGAGCTGCTCCTCATGGCTTCTAGAAGGCCCAGCAAGGACAACCCATGCAGGAAAAGGGTCACCATCCATGGAGTGCCTGCCAAGCGGCCGTTCATCACATCCCCAGTGCCAAGACGTTTTCTTTTACACTTGAGAATGATGATGCTCATCAATCACAACTCGAGAAATTCAGCAAAACCGGTGACAAAACATGCACAGCCAGCAGTCTGAAATATGCTGACGCAACGGACTGAAATATATATTTTTTTCATTCAAGTTTCTTCCATGTGGGCAAGGCGGGGGCGGGGGACACTCAGCCCCCTTCTTTCTCCCCTTGAAAGACAGACATAAACACATTTATTCTATGCTCTAATTCTTTTTATCATGTTTTTAAAAAATGGACACATTTGGACTTGTTAAGACAGTAGAATGATTGTGCAATGATCTGGACTGCATTTATATCAAGATAGATAGATAGATAGATAGATAGATAGATAGATAGATAGATAGATAATTTCTTAATAGTCTGAATGGGATGCAGAATATATTCTGTCTGTGTTAATAGGGAAGGGGAGGAAAAGGAAGGAGGGAGGGAGGGAGGGAGGGAGGGAAAGAGGGAAAGAAGGAAAATGATTCATGTTGAAAGCCAATACAGTATCAAAAGAGAATACAAGTTGTGTTGTATAATGTTATTAGGTTTGGGCATAGCATGGAGTTCATGAAATTATGCTATGATTCATTTTTACAACTTAAACAGTCATCTGGTTCTGTTGCCAGGTTGAATGTGATAAATGTGTATGATAAAACGGAACCAAAAGGAGCACTGCTTGTAAAACTACCACATTAGTCAGTGTGTTAACCTGTTCCATTCCAGCCCAGCCTTCTGAAATTTATCCTGAATCAATTAATTGTAATACTTCACAATAAAGGCTTATATTTTTGTTCATAAAAACAGGATCAGAAGAGAAGATGATGTAGAATAAAGCATGCTAGGTTCCTGGATTGAAGCTCTAATGATGTTTTGTGACATATAGCCACAATTATGGCTGCTGTCACTGAAAATAAAAGGAAGAGGCTTTATTTGATCAATTTGAAACCTCAACAGATATTTTAGAATCTCATCTAGCCTACATCTGATAATCAGCTAAAGCCCAAAGCATTAACCTTAGCTGTAAGTGGTAGTTTTCAATACTATAATGACTTATTTACTATTTATTTGTTAAACAAAATAAATCAGATCAATAAAGTATAGTGGTTAAAGATGGCAAAGTAGGGCAGGGGAGACCAGCGGTGTCTGCACCGGGGGGGGGGTCAAGATGGCAACAGAGCCACTGAAGCCCTTCCCCACGTACATGCTGCTGAAATTGACATCTTGGCTTTTTGACCATTCCCTACAGAAGCCTTGGGGCAGGCCCAGGTTCAAGTCCACCTTCAGCCACATCAGCTGACTGGGTGATTTTGGTGCAGCCACCCTCGGCCCATTGGCAAAGTCAGAAAACAGACCCTCTGGGAGTCTTGGAATGGACTATAATGCTGTGAGGGTATTATAACAGGGTCTTGAAGGCCTGTCAAAGCTCCTCTCTACTTCATCTTATACCTAACACAATCAAGGAAGAGGAGTTTTGAGTTTCTTTCTCATGCTTTCTCTTTTCCCAGAACTCAGATATCTTTTCTCTAATGGCTCCTGAAGGAAAGGTGGAAAGCTAATAAATAAGTAAGTTATCGTAAGAGCTTCCTATATACTTCTTATATAATGAATTCTGGAAAATTTATGCATAAATAGCTATGGTGATTTTAAAATGCTGACTACGGATTAGTGTGCCCTTTCATCTGAAGCTACGTATCCATTTTGAAGTTGGCACTGGTCTTTTACAAAATCTATGCCTCTTTCTCATTTTAACTAAGAATTTCTAAACTGGCAAGAATGGGTTCACCTTCTTGGCAGCCTTCTCTTGAAATAACATTAAAAGGAGGAAGAAAACAACTCAGATCCACCAGATAGTGAGGGGCTTTTTTTTGTTTCAAGAACAAACATCTTTTTAGAACATAAGAATGTACAGAAAAAGAGGAGGAGCACCAACCATCTAAGCTAAGCATTTTGAACAGGAAAACCAGAAAAGAAAATGGGCTCTTTGCTAAGCAACAAACATTTTTTAAAAGGGGGTAGGGGGAGAGACTGTGAAAGTTGAGTGTGCTTATCCTCAAATATCTGGACCTGTTTAGTTTTGGCCCACTATGGCTTATTCAACAAACCATGTTTAAACAAACCATGGCTTCATGTGCTCAATTCACATTACAACATAGGGTGTATGGTCAAGAATAGTATGCAAAAGCTAAGATGACAAGCTGTGGTAATAGATTCTTGCTTTGGGCAGGGGGTTGGATTAGAATATCTTCATAGTATCTTCCAACCCTTACATTCTAGTCATTACCTAACATTAATTGGAATAAAATGTGAGGTCAATCCAGAGGGGAATTTTTTAAAAGGACAAGGTTGCTGTGAGTTGCCATGATTTGCAAAGTACACCTTAAAATTGCATGTTTCCCTGATTCCAAGTAAACCTTGGACAATTTGCCACCTTTTCAGACACTGCAAACCATGAAATAATCCATCATCTGCATTTCCCCCTGCTGGTCCTGATTAATTAACTGCACGGAGTCATCAACCACCATGGTAGCTGCTGATGCGGTTCTCCTGCTTCAGCACCAGTATCATTGCTCCCTATTTTGAGGTGAAGGGGTCAAATTAAAGAAAGAGGGGAGAAAGCCTCTGGGATGTTCATGACTCCAAAACTTCTGCATGGAAATAAATGGTTAAACAGTTTTCCTAGCAACAGACTCGGCACTAACCTGTTTGCAGTCCCTTCTAAATCTTTCCCTGGCAAATGTATACAGATACAAAGTAAGACGGAAAATAAGAGGAAATGTATGCCCATCATTTGGGGGCAAGAATAAGAAAGACAAGTAAAGCTATTCCCTATTCATGCTGTTTTCAAAGTTTTCAAAGTACGGTCCTATCGATACCACAACACCATAGTACCTGGGCTGCAGATTTCTTCTTTTCTTCCTAGGATAAATGGCAGTGAAGATATTAAATGACCAAAAGCATTAAACAACTATGGACAATTAAATGAAACATTTAAATTAAATGAACCTCTTTATGATATGGAATGGGAAAGCTTTATCTCTTGCTGTGCCCTTCATGCCCTCCTTTTCATGCGGTGTACAGTGCTCCAGTTTAATCCCAGGAGACAGAGTGTGTGTGTGTGTTTGTGTGTGTGTGTATTCCCCCAGCGCTACCTATATTTCATCTTCACCCCTAGACCGAACAGATGGATGTGAATTCAAAGTTTTTTGATCTTTAGCACAAGTTATGGAGGGTTATCTTTGATGGTTTATCTTTCGTCTGGCAGCGTTCCCTTGGTGATGAAGGATTAACCACCACAGCTGTCTCTTCCCAGAATGATACAGTGCGCTTCGGCTCAACGCGACAGCATCACTTAATCTTAATGTCCACTCTTCCAGTGCAGCCACGCAGGACAAAGCCAATCAACATCAGATGCCACCAAGATGGACCTACTCCTTGGCCCTGGAGTCTTTCAAACTCCCATGCCTATTAATCAACATCATGCAACCAATCAGGGAGTTTCCTTCTTGGAAACCACACTGAAAAGAAGCCAGCATTTGGGGGTTTGGCCATAGGCATCTTTCAGGACTATGCATATGAACTGAACTGGCCAAAGGTTTAATTCTCAGGTTATGGCCTGCACCCACCATGAGAAGTTTATCTATTATCAAAAAAGGCAATTTTGTCTGTGTTCATAATCTAACAGTGATGATACAGCCTTGTCTCTCGTATTTCTGATCTCATAGTTTGAGATGCTTGAAGTGGGATAATAATTGTGTTTCAGGCAGTGAAGATGTTATGATGGTTCACATTTGACCAGTGAATCAAAAAAGGTAAAGTTAAGTTTCTTTCAAGTCCAATTTGATTACCAGTGAGCTCATGGACACATCCATGAATCTTCTTGGCCATCGTAGAGAAGTCGTTTGCCATTCTCTTCTCAGATGTTTTTAACTCTTCCAGTTTCCTTGGAAGTCTCTCATCCAAATATTAGCCAAGCCTAGAGTTACCAGATATCTGAACAGGCAATGGAGGACATGGATAATTAGAAAGGAGGATAAATGGGGGTGTGGGAGTGGACACACTGTTTAACTTTCTTGGCATCTCTGACAAAAATACAGTGAAAAACTGCAGAAAACCAAAACACTAAAAAAAAATTGATTTTAAGGTTATGCCTGCCAGTTGGAGGACATGAGGACAAAAAGGAGAACATGTTCTCCTTTTTACAGACATCTGGTAACCCTAGCCAAGCCTGACCTGAGCCCTTCCTAGCTTCCAAGTCCAAATACAATCAGCCAGGATAGTCAACAGGATAATTTTAAAGGATACTAAAACTGCGCTCGCCATATCAAAACACCCATTTTCCTCAGAATTTGACCATAATAAGCATTTGTATTGTACCTTTCACAGCACTTCACCTAAATTTTGTTGTATGCATCTCAGTTGGCCTGTAAAAGTAAGCCAACTTTTCCATCAATTATGAAAGGGGAAACAATGAACAAATAGTGAGTTGCCTGAAAATGTTTCTGGCACAGATGAGTTTTGAATGGGGGAGAGGTTTCTGAGAGAATTAATCGCCACTATGCTACCCCAGCAAACATCTAGTCAAGATTGTTATTTGCTATTTTAACTTATCTTACACAGACTTGCTCACTTCTTTTGTTCTGACTCTAAAGCAATTATATTTTAGTGGCTTCCCTATTTTTCTGTTACAAATAAGCCAACAAATTCCTCCTAGGGAAATGCAATAAAATGGTGAATTATAGCTGGAGTTTACTAAACAAATGCAACCTAGTTAAATTTAGAAAAATCTTCACTTTTGCTTACATTTGCAATTTTACTGCTGAAGTACTGGTATTTCTTACTTATGCAAACATTAAAATGTATAAGAAACCCTCTTGTGTGCTATATATGCAGCAAGTACTCATGATTTATAATACCCAATTTAAAAAAAATACACACATGCACACACACACACCCCACTAATCCTGATTTAAATCACAGATTACTCTGTAAAACACAAGCAAGGAACTATTCCAACTTTTAAATGTAATTTAAACATATTTATATTTTAACGTGATGTATTTTCCTCTTTCCTTGTCTTACAACTGTAAACTTTCTATAATTATATAAGCAATTTCCCTGCAGTCACAATATTGATCACAGTAATATATGATTCAACTATTACAAAACAACAGCCGGCTGTAAAATATCACTGGACATCACTATAAACTACATGCCATAAATGCAAAACTGGGACACACAAACGTTCCTAATGAAATTATTTAAATAATATCATGACTCTTCGCTAGCTCCTTCTCCTGATTTTGAAATACTAGATTTCAAAATTGGAAAAGAAGAAACGGTACAGTAAGAATAATCAAGGGCAAAAAAATGGTAGTTTGTTCCAAGGGTAACAAGAACAGTGCCAGTAAGATTATCTACATAAAGTGCTCCCCAAAACATTAAATAAAAAATACTCAATTTCTGAAAAGCCTTACCAGCTCTTAATATGTACCATAAAATCCAAAATAAGTCATTTAACAACCATGAGAATACTGGCATCCTACTGAAACACTACCCTACCTGCCATTTTCATACGTGTTGCCAATATGGATGGTTCAAACTTTTAATCTGTAGATTCACTCTTTCAAAGGGAATCTTGGAACCAACTCAGTTGCCTTTGAATGTATTTGAAGACTCCATGGACTTACACGTGTATAGGTATCAAATTCTACTTCTGAAGCCATCAACTCTTTGGAATGGTTCTGGGCTGTTTCTACATATCTACTACCTTCCAAGCAATATGGGTGAGAGCAAAACTGTTTAAAGCCATCCCCCAACTGGTATAGATTTATTTGCACACACCCACACAAAAAAAGAAAACACCCCACCTTGTACCAATCTTCAGAAATTGAGGGGCCTTGACTCCAATGAAAGGAGGAACTATGCCTATATCTATTTCTGGCTCAGAAGAAGACATATATAGGCACTTCACTTTTAAAAAAATCAGAACTTACCTCTGGGATTTGCAGGGTTCCCCTCCTTGGAGGATCTACAATGCTTGCTATTTCATGTCATTCTCACATATATTTAATTCCTTCATGTCTGTCAGGTATTGTGCACGTTTTATTAGCGTATTCTTATGCATCTTAGTTTCTCAATTTTGCTAAAATTACTGTTAATACATTGGCAAAGGGTGAGGAGGATAGATCAGTGCTTCATGCAGATGGTACTTACCTTCAAAATGGTTGCTTACTTTTTTTCAGCCAGGGCACAATTATGGGAATCACTAATCTTGTAACAGAAAATGTGTGAGGGGTGACAACTTCATTCACTTTCTCTGCCCTCTGAAAGAGCAGTCAATTAAAAGGAGTGGGGGAAGTGAACACTGTAACTCAACAATGCTAGTTAAAAAAAAGGAAGAGAAAGCGTGGGACTGTTATTTTAGGAGAAGTTAGGGAGCCCATACGTAGTTATTTTGGCCTTAGGGTCAGCAACAAGAAAAGGCAGAAGTTGGATGAAGCTGACACCATAAGGCATACAAATGACATCAGTATTCCAGAAACAGGTAAGCTAGTTATTCTGATGGCACCAACCTATTTGACAGCCAATCTAATAGCTGCCCTGTCCAGTTAACTCAAAATTTCAATTAAAAATAAAGCATCTTGGAAGATGGACACTGCACATTTACAGCAGTGCCCCATTCAATCCTCTTTCATTTGAGCCTAATAATTTATATGAGCTTCATACTAGGTGTTAATAGAATTACAGATATGATATAGTGAACGTTCTACAATCTGAACTATAATAAATTTTATAAATTCAGATTGCCAGTTACTCTAGCCATCAAAGCTGTGCCAACAATAGCCAGTAGAGGTCTATTACTGAAGTGGCATTAATATAGAAATCATTCCCAATTCAAAGCAGATAATAAAGAACTGACATATTTATTATCATTATTAATTAACAGTTTTCTAAGATGGAATTAAATCAATATGCTGCTCTGATATCATTTTAACTAGTTATGCAAATCAAACATTTAAAGCCCATGAATGGATGTAAATGCCATTCAAAATTCAGTTCACACTTATTACTATAATATCAGAACTTTCAGGCTTTGCTAGTAAAAAAAAAAGACTTAATGCTCATTTAATTATGCTCAGACATAAAGCTTATGGAACAGGAGTTGAAATAACTGATTAGTTAGGAAGTCACAGTAAGGCTGTAATATGAACGATAGACAATGAGATAATAACGTTGAAGATTTTGAGCTTTTGCTTACGAATTTTCCTGGCAGATCCTATTAAAAAGAACAATGAAATGTGTAGGAGAAAATGTGTTTTCTAAAAAAATAAAATAAAGTAGAAAAGTTTAGGAGCTTTTTCAAAAACTGAACAAGGAAGAAAAGAAACCATTTATGGATATTAGTGTGAATAGGAAAAAACTGTATTTTTTAACCCAGTGCTTCTCAACCTCAGCAACTTGAAGATGTATGGAGTTCAGCTCCCAGAATTCCCTAGCCAGCATGATTAGCCTAACATCTGGTGTCCCCCACCTCCAATTGGACAGTTATACTACGTCTCTTCATCAGGGTGGGAAGATGAATAGGTGATGACTTAATTCTTTTTCCTATGGGGCACCGCTCATTGGTCAAGATGAGATATGTGAATAACAGGATTGACTGACACAGACTTGACAATTAGCAGCAACGGTCTTGAGAAACATTTGGGACAGAGGAGATTGGAAATGACATTCGGTAAGTTCATCTAGCTAATACTATCAAGCCACTGGCAACCCAGGATTTAAGCCAGGTTTTCCTGCCTAAAGGAAACTCACATCTCTGTGCAGAACAGAAAGTGACTGAGCAGCTGGAGATTAAAACCATAAAGCTGCATCAACAATAAAGACCTGAACTCATTAACAGATGTTATCTTACGGGACTGAACTACCCACCTGGAGAAAAATCAAAATGGCCAAAATGTTGGTAAGGTGTACTGGTGAAGGTGCCAGACCACAACCAAGACAACCCAGATTCAAGTTCAACCTTAGCCTGAGAAACTAACTGGGTGACTTTGGGCCAGTCAATCTCACCAGGCTGTTGTTTTCAAAGGGAGATCCCAACAGAAGCAGTCTTCAGTTCCTGGGAAAAGGCAATGGGGCTGTGCATACCTGTATGTAGACATGCACTCTTTTTTTGGTGCCTTTCAGTCAGTGTTGACTCCTGATGACTGCCTGGACAGGTCCCTGCAGTTTTCTTGGCAAGGTTGTGGGAAAGTGATTTGTCCTTGGCTCCTTCCTCCTAGGGCTGAGAGAGAGTGACTGGCCCAAGGTCACCCAGCTGGCTTTATGCTTCAGGCAGGACTAGAACTCACCGTCTCCCGGTTTCTAGCCTAGTGCCTTAACCACAACATGAAACTGACCCTCTGCGTATACACATACATGCATATATAAGTATAAACTGGAGGCAGAAGGCTTGAGGAATGACAAGAATTCCCTGCAAGCGAAAGCAAACCACCCCTGTTCATTCTGGGAGTACAGCTGGGGCTGTTATCAATGCCAGGGCAGTGTATTGTGAAGGGAATAGATAGCTTTTCCCCATCATAAAGAAGGACAGAGGGAGGCATATCATGAATTAGAGCAATTCTTCACTTAAACTGCCAGTAGGTATAATCTTTTGCTGGCCAACTAAAACAAGCACTTGGAAGTACCCTTTGTAACAAATTATGTCCCAACAAATATATTTTTGCTATGGTAAACTAGTGGTAACATCAGATATGGCCATTTGGAACTGGATCTCTCTCTCTCTCTCTCTGGTAATTAAAGTTTACAAATAACTTTACAAATAAAAAAAGATAAAAGACTAATGCAAACTAAGAGAAATATAAAAATTGGAGAAAAGAAAAAGAAAAGTGCAAAGACAGAGAAAAAAGAAAAAGGAAAAGGAAAAAAAAAAACAAAAGGAGAAATATTAAAAAAATGATTCCCCCTACCTCAAGACAAGTATAAACAACTACAGTAACTTCTCTAGCATTTCAATAATTAAAAAAAGATCTCTTCCTCCCATATCTCATCTCTTATCAATAAACGAATCGTAAAAACTCATCATTCAGTCCTATTCAGCAAAAGTCCATTAAGAGCTAACAGAAATAATAACATATATATTTTAACCTTAATCAAATAAATCCATTTTGTATTCCAACTTATCACTTTCTCTGAGGAATAAAGCAAAAGAAACTCTCCCCATTTATAAACAAATCTTTAAAGCCTCATCATTCAGTCCTGGTCAAGAAGAAATTCCATTAATAGCTTCCAGAAACAACAACATATATATTTTAACCCTGATCAAATAAATTAACTTTATAGTCCTTCCATTTACTTTTTAAAAGTTTGATTTTTAATCCCGTCAAATAATATCCCACAAGTTGATTTCTTATCATTTTCTCTTTGTCTCCTCTCAAGAACAGCTTCAGTAGTTTAAATTCATAAATCCAAGATGAGAAGGCTATCCAAGTCACTCTTCTGATGTATTATTTGTATGTCCCCTTTAGTTATTAAAAAATCACCAGTTTCACTTATAAATCTTTGTGGCATCATTTGCTGTATCATTCTTATAACCTGTCATTTTTAAATCCGTTTTCAAATCCACATCATCTTCTTCCATATCACGCTTGTAGTCTAGTATTTTTAAAAAATCCTTTTGCAAATTCACATTCAAGTCAGCCTAAGTCTCTGTTTTGTCCAGTAGAATCTGCGCCTCTTCTGTAGCCTCTGTTAGATCCACTTTTATAGTGGCAGACAATCTTGGAAGTAATTTCTGAGTACATTGTTCCCAGACGGCCTTAGTTTCTTCTACATTCAGATAATATTGTTCCATTGTATTAATAGGTATCTTCTCCTTTAATTGTAATCCTTAGTTCTCTTTGGTTCCCTCTAGTCAACCTTCAAAGTCCCCTTATCATATATTTATTTTCCAATCAACAAAACTTTCCCACGGGAGGATTTCTTTCAGTTAATTTCAAAATCTTCACATATACTTTTATAAAATTTTAAACAAATCACAGGAAATATTCTTTCAAGTTCATCTGGCCCCTTAACTTTCCAACATCCTAGTCCCTCTTTTGCTATTTCCTAAAAATCATTTTTTTTTTACTTTTTAATCCTTAAACTTACATGAAACATCTTTCATCCAGGATAGAAGGAAGCAGTCCCAGCATAATGAAACTTGCCCTTCAGAAGGCTTTTAACATCCAAAAGATCAATAACAAGCAATTTCCTAAGGAAATTAAGAAAGGAAGTGAGCAAAGCCAGTGTCCTTTTGCAGGCGCCAAACTGCAGCTTAGGCAGGATGACTTTCCCCTGGCACCCAGAGCTCTCAAACCTGCCAAAGTTCACTATTCTACGATTTCTTGGAAGAGACCCTCCGTATGAAGCAAACTTGTGGGTGATCCTAGTCCTCTCCTTGATCCAGAGAGGGGTTCCAAGGAGCTGATCCATTCACCGGGTCCTCTTTCCACTGTGGCCATCAGCTCCACTCTTGCGGAACCGTCTTCAGTCCACCATTGCTTCCTCGGAAGTCTGCCATTTGGAACTGGATCTTGACCTAGAGTTTCTCATGGGGGTAAAAAGGTGGGTGGAACAAGAATTCTGGGAGACAAGACATCCCTCCCTACCAGGCCTTGCAAGGCTGCTAAGCTTTGACTTCTTTATCCTTGGTTAACTTAATCATGATTAACCAGGTTCCTGAATTGGCATGAATGTAAACTAAACACAAGGGTTGGGTCCACATAACATGCCACCTGATGGTTCCTTTTGTCATGAGAACACAGCTGAGTTTCACTTTAATTACTTCATCTTTGCATTCCAGCTTTTAGAAGCCTTTGAACCAGCAGTTGTTGTGTTAAGATAAGGAGAAGGCATTCAGTCTCGATGCATTTAGGATCAGGACCAAGACATTTACTTGAGTGTGGATGGACAGGCAAAACCCCTTCAACTGAGGACAAGGCTCAAGAGATCCATGAAATATAGACATCTTTACCACTTCAAAAGAAAACAATCTCTTTCTGCAGCAATCACTGTTTTTATTCTCATCTTTTCTCTGGTAGACAACCACAGACTGATACACTTCTTTCTTGGGGAAAGAAAACTTATTTGGGGAAAAAGAAATGTAACACACCCTACACAAAATTGTATCTTCTACTGCTGACCAGAAGAGACCTTCTGAACCCAACACTTCCTATCACAGGTACATTGTATGTTTAATGGCATTTAAGCAGCAAACTGAACATCTTCCAAAGACAAAGCATGCCCCTAATTAGGCAAGATTCTGGTTCAAGGTTAGAACTAGTTAGAATTAGTTCAAGGAAGTTTGAGAACTGAACTTGAAATGGATACAAACAGTTGTCCATCATGACCGCAGGCTATGTGGCTTGGATCTGTTTCAGGTTATCTGCTACTAAGAAAGAGATGTAAATACAGCCATCCAAAAATTCAGTTTCTTAAGGGTATAGTTCAGGCTTAAGCTGTTAACATAATGAGCTTTAAACAACACACACTCCATTTTAGCATCTGACTGACTAGATTGTTATTAGCAATGCTTTAGAAAGAACCAGCAATATGATCCTTTTCTGACAAGAAATACCAGCATAATTTATTGCATTATTACTTCTCTGAACTGAAACCAATTAATTACCTCCAGCAGGATGCACAAGTGAAAATTCAGCAGAGAAAAGTGATGAAAAATGTATGTACCTCTTCAAAACAATAGGTGCTTAATAGCTTCTTTTGTTTGCTGGCTAATCTAGAACATCTTATAAATGCTTCAGGTTTGGTTATCTGCTACAAAGGTTAGTATTACCTTTCTCAAATCATTCTGTTTATATATAAATAAATAAAAAGACAGGAAGGAACAACAAATTTAGGTAAAAAGCAAGTAAGCTTTTATAAATTCTTCTTCTTTGCTTAATAACTTCAATACAGATGTGTATGTACATGCATATTTCAACATATATTTTCCTTCATCTTAACAATTTTCTGCTATTCTATGACTCCATTAAAGGCTGTTATCCAAAACAAAGTAACACGTTTTTACGTTTTCTAGCAAAAAAGGCACTCCACGTAATATCTTTGTCTTGATGTTGAATAAAGCTAACCATCATTTGCAGACTAGGACGGAGAACTTGGTTTGGGTATCCAAAGATTCTTCAAAAAATGGTAGGATATGGGCGTCCTATCTTGGTAACTGGAGGCTGTGGGCATCCTATCTCAGTGTCTGGAGACTGTGAGGATCTGGATGGGGAACAACAGGCTTCAACTGAACCCTGGCAAGACCGAGTGGTTTTGGGTTTTGAGCTCCTCTGGTTCTAGGATTTTACCATCTTTGCTACTGGATGGGGTTGCACTGCCCTAAACAGACCCTGTGCACAATCTGGGGTCCTCCTGGACTCACAACTCCTGCTCAAAGAGCAGGTGGCAGTCATGGCTAGGAGGGCCTTCACATAGCTTCGTATAGTGCACCAGTTGTGCCCATTTCTAGATCAGAGGGACCTACTCACAGCCACTCATGCCCTGGTCACCGCCCGGTTAGACTACTGCAATGTGCTCTACATGGGGCTGCCCTTGAAGAGTATCCAGAAACTTCAGCTGGTGCAAAATGCAGTGGCACGAGCAGTTATGTGTATTTCTAGTAGAACGCATGTTACACCTCTGCTTTGTGAGCTGCATTGGTTACCAGTTTGTTTCTGGGTCCAGTTCAAGGTGCTGGTGTTGACCTTTAAAGCCCTTCATGGCATGGGGCTGGGCTATCTGAGGGACTGTCTCTCCCCGATTTTATCTGCCAGATCCAGCAGAGAGGGCATGTTACAGGTTCCATTGCCTAGGGAGATACATTTGGCAGGCCCCACGTGGCGGGCCTTTTCTGCTGTGGTGCCTATGCTGTGGAATCTTCTCCCCCCTGAGGTGAGGCTGGCCTCATCATTGTTGACCTTCAGAGGTCCCTTAAGACTTGGTTATGCCAGCAGGCCTGGGAACTCCAGGGGACGGGAGAATTAGTGAGGTGGTTCCCTTATTTTTAACTTCCTTTTATTCTCTGTTTTATTTTGTTTTATATATTTTTAATGTATTTTACTGTTTTTAGCTTTGTTGTATGCTGCCCAGAGTTGCCTGTGGTGAGATGGGCAGCTACATAAATTGATTTAATAAATAAATAAATAAATATAAGCATAAAAAATAGTAAGTGAGGGTAACATTATATAGTATCCATTCTGTAATTCTGAACTTTCATACCTAGATGGTGCCAACTTTATTATAGAAACCAATCAAGAACAAACAGCTTCATTTGTGCAACATACTATTATCTCAATTAACTACTGTTCTGGATAACTGGGTAGAAAAAATGCGTGAATTAAAATTGCCAGGCAAATAGAAGAAATCTTACTAAGGAAGAATCATCATGACTTCTGAAAAGCTATGTAAAATCAATCCTTCTATTACTCATTGCTTGGACGAATCTCTGGATGAAGAACTTGGTAACAGATGAAATAACATCGTAGGTTGATTTCTGCTATAACATGAGCTAAACTGGTGGCGAAGGGTCACCTAACATACACCTGAATAAATCATCCAATTTATTCTTTCATCAGCTTAAGCTGCCATCTTTGAAAGTGATCCCAATTCCTACTAGAAATCCATCTCTTTGGTGAAAGCAGTTGGCAAAGAGAAAGAAGTTGGTCATGCTAAGAAGTCCCCAGTGAGCCCTCTCAGTACTCTTGGCTGGCTATTTATTTGTTTTGTCATTTGATTTATGCAGCCACCCATCTCACAGCAGTGACTCTGCTCAACTCTTCAAGTTCCTGACAAGTTGAGATAATTGTGATTACACATAATCTACACATAATCAATATTGAAAGCAACTTTTAAAAATGAAATTAACCCAATTTTATAACCTTCTTAGCTTAATTCTTTAATAAATGGATACAGTTGTAAACTGGAATTGCTCTAATCCTTTTATCCAACTTGTCCTATTTGCACAAAATGTAAACACTTTCAGAGTTCTTTTAGAGGATTAGGAAGCATGTGGACTGGAGTGGAACTATGATAGCAGTTATGATGAAACCAGGTTTAGTTGGTCAGAAAAAAACTCATTTGAGCTTTATTTTAGTTTATAAGGTTTATAATTTAAAATATTGCTGTCACCATCCAAAAATTATAATCTTAAAGTTCTTATATTGAGATTCTTGCCTCTCTTTCCAGTAATTTTAAGTATGGGGGGAGGGTGGGGGCTTTCTTATTTACTCAAATACCAGTTCCTTATAAACAATTAAAACTTTATTTAACAACATTGTATGAAGAATTAATATCAGATATAGGGTTTTTTTGTTTAAAAGTACATCAACAAAACTCCATGCTTATTTACAGAATAGTTTACTGTGTTACAAAGGTCACCAGTGTTTCTTTTCTGTTATATATGGTAGTTAACATCTTTTAGTTTTATTATTATTCTTTCCAGCTGTTGATTGCCTTTCTCCAAATTTTCATAGCTTTTTGTCCCTTCTTCCTCTATAAAGAAGTGTCCAGTTAACTCTTTGTTTACCTTAGTAAAATGCAAGTAATCTATTATTTCATCACAGGACAATTCAGTAAATATTTTCAGAAGTCCTAGCTAAAGAATAGAAATTGGAGAATAGGATCAAAGTAAAACGTGGAAGTAATGTTTAATTAATAATTAATATTTATTCTGTTTTTACTTTAAACCGCCCAGAGTCGCTCTGTAGTGAGATGGGTGGTGACAAATTTGAAATATAAATAAATATTAAATGTGTGGGAAAATCATTTAAATTCCACTATATTAAATTATATTCTAATTCCATATTCCAAGATCATCTGGAAAGAGAAACACCATAAATAAAAAAGTGAATAATTTAAAAGGCACCAAAATACCAAAGGAAAATGGATGACAGCAAGAATGCGAGTGTTTTCAGCAACTGACCAAAAATATGCTTCGAAAGAGTGGCCAAATGAAGCTTTACTGAGTGTTTCAATATTTGTTGTATTTGTGCAAAATATGCAATTTGGCCCTAGCAAGTGTTCTCAAGGCACACAAATGTTTATGTAAGTCAAAGGCACACCAAAGGTGACTGATGATCCTTTTCACATGGTTGGAGGGTTTTTTTCCCTTGCACAAGTTTTAGCCATAAAATTTTATTACAAATACCAATTATACTTCACAGAATCATAATTGGATTGAAAGGTCATTCCCCTGCTCAGTGCAGGATCACCCAGTTCTGTTTCGGATGTACTACTGCCAAACCCATCCTTTATTTGTTCCTTACATTTTTCCTACCCTGACGCATAATTCTACATTTCTCCAGGTTAAACTCTGTCCCAACCATTTCAGCCCACTGCTCAAACCCCTCTAGATCTTTCTCTCTCCATCTTCTAAAGGATTAGTCAAACTTCCCAGATTTGTGTCATCTGCACATTTGATAAGCGTCTTTTCAACTCCCTCATCCCAGTCATTGATAAAAATGCCGAACAGCACATTTTCACTCAGTACTTTCTACCAAACTGATGTGGAGTCATTAGCAAGGACTATCTGACTGTCACTGAGTCAACTGAGAATACATCTAACCATAGTATGATCTAATCCATGTTTTACCATGTTATGAAAGAGAATATCATGAGAGACTCTGCTAAGGCTTTACAGAGATCCAGATACACTACATTTATGGAAATCACCTGATCTATTCAGCTAGTAAATCTACTAAAGGAGGAGATGCAATTAGCCTGCGATGATTTGCTTATTGTAGCATGGCTGTCCAAGTGCTCACAAACATGCTGTTTTAACAATCTGTCCAGGATCTTGTCCAGTACAGATATCATGATGACAGGTCTGTGGTTTTCCAGGTCTTCCTTCTTCCCCTTTTTGAAGATGAGGAAAACCCTAAACCTCCTAGAATTCCCAAAGATTATTGAGAACAGCTCTCCACTACTTTTTTCAGTACCTTAAGATCTCTGGATTGAATTCATTCAAATTAGCCATGGTCTCCCTTATCTTCTCCTTGTCTATCCTAAGTTGCAGTTTGCTCCTTTCCCCAGGGACATAACAATGACCAGTTAGGGCTCAATTTCTGTTCTGAGAGAAGATAGGTGCAAATCAGGAGTTAGGAAGCTGTGCTTTCTTACCATCACCCATTACCAATTCCCCCAAATTCTTCTCATAATAGAGTTACAGCCTCTTTGTCCTTCCATTTGTTTCTATCATAGCCAAATAAAATCAAGCCCCTTTTATTGTTTTTGGTATCCCTCTTAAGTCTGGATGTTGAGTCATGGCAACTGGACTTCTTTTCTTTTTGGTTAGAGACATTTCGCTACTTGTCCAAGCAGCTTCTTCAGTCTGAAAAAGTTGGTTAGGGGGACCCCATAAAAGTCTTCCAGGGTGGCTGTGTTTCTTACTAGCTTGATAGGCTCATTGAAGGGACAATAGGAGATGTGATTAGTAGAGTCTTTGAGATGTAGATGTCTTACTCCTAATCCCTCACTCATCCCAGGGGATGTTTTTCAGACTGAAGAAGCTGGTCTCATTTTTTCCTTCTTGTAGGAATTGTTTATAATAGCAGCTTCAGTATCTTATTTTGCAGGATTTCCCATCCTTGTTGGACATTTTTCAAGCCATTGGATATGACTTACTCTACCCTCTGAGTTCATCTAAATCTGCTTTTCTGAAATTCAGTATGCAAGTACAATGCTCCTTGAGCCTTCCTCGCCTGAATATCATGAATGCAAGGAAAACATGACAATTTTCCACCAAAGTACCAGTCACCTGTACTTCTTCAACAATTCCTCCATGCTGGCGACATTTAGATCCAGGATAGAGACCCCCTTGTTCTTCTACCTTCCGATAAATGAAGTTGTCAGCAAGAGAAGACAACCCTCTGTTGGATCTCTGATTCCTGTCAGAGTTAGATTCCCAGCAGATGTCATGACAATTCAAATCCCCTATTGTCACTATTATATGTCGCTTTGAAACACCTTCTGATGCAGAACGGCCTTCCCAGCATCTTCTGCCTGCTCAGGCAGCCAATGATAAACTCTCAGTATGGAATTGCTTTTGCTTCGCCTTCTACCCAAGCACTTTCAGCAGTATTCCTCTGCTCCAGTTCCTAAATTGCTCTGCAAGTATATTTCTTCTTTAATGTTATGTGCACACACTCACAACCTTGCTATTGAGTCTGTTCCTGTAGAGTAACTTGTAGCCTTCCAGTGCTATGTGCCAATCATAAATATCACACCACCATGTTTCAGTGATGCCTATCTCATCATATTTGTTTTTCTGAGTTAGGATCACTCATTCGTCCTGCTTATTTCCCACACTGAGTCCCCTGGTCAAGGAGCATCTGCTGACGGTGGATGTGAACCAGGTCTCCCCATTTCTTACAGCAGCACCTCATACAGCAGAACAACTGGTCAGAGGCAGAAACAACTTTGGATTCTATCATTCGATTATATTAACCCCAGGCAGATAATTATGGTAATTAGAGCTGGCCAATATTACCCAGATCTGTAATTACAAAACTGTTTTGCAGATATTCTTTAATTATTTTGCTTATTTTGGCTTACCTGGCCATCACAACTTCAAATGTGTCTTTGTACTGATGTGGTCAAGTGCAATGATAGCATTAACTTCCTGCACACTGTGATTGACAGAATCAGGAGGATCTACTCCACTCCCATTTCCCTGCTATACTTTAATTATAGTCTTACATTACACGTGCATCAGTGCAGAGCACTGATTTGCAAACAGACTTCAATCCATTGTCTGCCTCTGCAGAAAATGATAAAACCCAAATTCTGAAAAATCCTGACAAACTGGCTGATGTGCTTACTCCTTCTTTCCTCTTCTACTAGTTGGAACAGCTTCTTAATTGGGACTCCATCAACAAGTTCAAGCTTAAGGCATCAGCTCATTCAATTTTGCTATTCTCTAAATAACAAAAAATTATATATCAGCCTCAACCCTCAGTTCCAGAATGTGACTGGACCACCACACACTGGTTTGGGTGTTATGCTACCCTCCAGCACTCCTATTTATGGTAGCCACTAGTGGGAGGAGCCAAACAGCAGTGATTTGCAAGGATACATCAGCACCCTTCTTCCTAAACTAAGCCAGTATCCTCTTTATGTATGCACATAACCATAGTTTCTGTATATGGTTTGTAGGGAATTATAGTTTGTGTTTATGTAATGATAAACCATGGTGCAGGAGAGAAAGAAAAAAGAGAGAAAGAAAAGAAAAGAAATCACTATACACATCTCCAAGACTGACAGCTAATCTATAAATTATGATTTGCAAAATCCAGCGCTGGCATCTGCCCCAGGCTAATTTGGATTTTTAAGTGAAAGCTGGCAGTCTGGAGATTTAACAGGTTTGCATTGAAGTGCAAATAAGTGTTAACACCATCACCTGCATCACATTACATTTTATAAAGCTATGTCCACCATAAGTTATTGCAAATTCTTTTCTTATATCTTCATGATAAAAGCAATCTTTTCATGACTCCTGCAAAAGTATGATTTTAAAGAAGATTATTTAAAAAAACACAAAGAAACTTGTAATACTTATTTTCTTCCTTTCACAATTCTTCACATTGATATGATTCAGTAATTGTTTTTTGGTTTGTTTTTGTTTTTTTAATAAAGTCATTGGAGTAATTTGGCTCTGTATATTCCCGATCAATTCTTCCTCTCAAGGGCACAGTTGAAAAGTGATATCTGAAAACAACCCCTGATAGACTGCATGGTTAGTCAGCAGCTGAGACAAACAACCTAATCCAGCACAAATTAGTTCGCCTGCCAGCAATAGTTTTATACAAAGATGTAAATTATGTTGTCAAAATTGGTCGCTTTCTAGCTTGCTGCTCAGCTAACAAGAAACCACTTTGGCTGATAAAGATGAAAACTAGGCTTCTCTCACTTACAAATTTGCAAATCTGCTTTTTCAGCATTCTGTTAGCCACAAACAAACATCCCAGTATAATTGCCTCCTCTTACTGCAGTGGTATTTTTCTCATATAATACCATTTCTCAAGATCCTTTTTCAAAAAAGAAAGGAAAGAAACAACCTGAGCAGAAACTTTTAGAATAATGCCAACCAGAACTGCCAGAGCCACTTATTTTTAACGTTTGCTGTACTGGCGCACACCAGGCCTGGTTACAACTTTAATCAGCTACCCCAACAATTTCCAAAGCTGTTATAAACAGCACTCCGTGACTTCTCACAAGCAGTTTAAAATGAAAGGGGTACAACTGACAAATGCTTAATTACTGGATAAATTAAACCACGATTTTCATCCATGTTTCACTGGGCAACTCCAGTTTCATTCCCATCCCCCCTTCCTTTCAAGGAACCAGAAATGTGCCCTATTAGTACAGAAACACCTATCTCCTTAATTGTATACAAGATACATCTACATCTAACTCTGGTATAAAAATAATAATGCATTATAACTGTAATTATACTCAGTGTAAGCCAAATAAATAAATTACAAACACCCTTTAAAGTTGTTAGTCACACTATTTGCTTTAAAATTAATTGCAGATGCTCCTGAATGCTTTATTATGGTCCCAAAGTTGTATATTTGAGAGAACAGTACAGATGATTCCTGTTTATTTGTTAAATTAAAGCTTTGTTGATAAAATTACAGTTTAATTAATATTATGGGTACTGTATAGCAAAACAGCTTACCTTGTGCATAATTTATTTCCATGCACATATCTCAGTACAGACCTATTACAGCTCTAAGGCAGCTAATATAAAATATATTCCTCCTTTGCTGGCATTTTTCTAAATAGCAGTTCCCTAAATCAATATTATTCACTTGGTATTTTTAAAAGCAGTGTATCTTAATAATTACATAGCATTAGAGTAGGCAATAATTTCACTTGCTAAGCATATTAAATTTAGCAAACCATCAGTCAAAGGAATTGTTGTTCTTTGGAATTCTTAAGCAGTGAGCGAATGAGTTTGGAATCATGTTACTTTGGTATAAATGTCACATATAGTTTAAGAGCATGTGTGTGATTCCCCAAGCAAGCCCTATGCCATATATCTTTATTAGTTTCATTGGTCAGTGCAGTGACCAGTTGTTTATTCTCATTACTCAAGACAAGGTGAACTATTTGGCACAGACTGCATTTAAAGCTCAAAAGGTATGACTTTGCAGAAAATAAAAATCATGGGCAAGGAGACTAGCACAAAAAAAAAAAAAAAAAAGAGTGGTATAAGATATGCCATTCGAAAGATTTACAGATTTGTCCCCAGTTGTTTCCAGGTGCATCAAAACCACACAGGGTTGCCAATTCCTTTCTTCTTCATAATGAAGAGACTCACTTCCCGAGTTAGGAACAGGAACAGGAGTAACTAGGCTACATCTTAATCATATATCAAACTCTACTTTTCAGCCCCCAATTACTTACATCTTCTCAATGATGGATCTGACTATACTTGAAGACATGCTTCTTCCCATTAAGCACATAATTTATCTGGAAAACAGATGGGAATTTACTAGTTTCTTCAACATGATATTATGCTCGGGCATGATATTCACCACCGCAAGCCATCACATGCATTGAACTTAACAAAACCTCAGGGGAGCAGTGTCTGCTATTTGGTGTAAATTCAAAAATGCATTGCTTTCCCTTCTTCCATGCATAGAGAATGAAGATCCTTGTGAATGCACAGGGTGGGTGGGAGCCAAGATGCAGACACAAACTCACTCTTAATTCTCCAGTTAATATACAATTATTACTGAGTGCAGACTAGAGGCTGGTAATCATGCAACACAGAACAAAGGAATCGTGGCAATAAGTCAAAATTACCAGCCCACATCAACTTTTATGATCCTGCTGCATTACACTCAGGTGTCACGTTACAACCCCATCTTCCAATTCTGGCATAAGACACCAGCTGCAACACCACAACTGCAAGCCTACAGTCAATCAACAGAAAGAACAAGCAGGGAAGAATTAGTACATCACAGAGAAGTACAATCACACTTATCAATTCCCACAACATCTCAGGAAGCTTTCTTACCACCCACCAATCTTGTTATTTGGCAACAACACTCTCAGAGTGCCTATGTGAAGAAGCCTCTGATCAATGCCTAACAATAGCAATCCAATATTTTTCACCCCACAAACCCAACCAAGCTATCAAGGAAAACCATGGAATAAGGTTTTTCCCCCCTTCATCAAAAGCCTCCAGAAGGAAAGTAGACACTGATTGCTTGAAGAGCTCTCCAAGGCACTTTTGGAGACAGTGGTTTGATTTCTCCTGCAAAGAACAAAGGGCACCACAGAAAAGGGAACAGTGTCATCCCACTCACAACAGGCAGCAATAGAAGAGAACCAGAGGAATGTGCTCACATTCAAGATATGTGTTATTCAAGGTGTCTGTTAACTAGTAGTCTTATAAACTGTATTACTAGTGCTGTATCATGACTCACTGCAGGTTTAGCCAGAATTCTGCTCTCCATTGTGGCTATAGCAGTGAAATGGTCAGTATGTCACAGCCTTCTTAGATGGATGTTCATTCAAGGGGGCTGAAGAAGAGCGGGGATCAGATAAGGCAGTAGCACGATTCTAGGGAGCCAGACACCAATCATAGGTACCAGTCATACCAAATGCCCACAGCTTCAGACTCTAAACACATGACAGAGCTACACAGCCTACAAGAGTGTTACTTTTGTTCCCATTCAGAACCCCAAAGGGGAAAAAATAATGGAGGAGTGCTTAGATGCTTAGAAATATTTCTTGGGAGTAGTTATCCAGTTTGAATTAATGGCCTATTCAGGAGTAGGCTATCACTCCCCAATACTCCACTGTTTGCAACTGGTTGTAAACACCAGCCATGCTTTGCTGGGCTACAGACATTGCAGTATTTGAATCTCTGCCCAAAAGCACTTAAATGCAGGAACACCTCTTCTGACAGCTTATTTTTCCAGTCATAGAAAGATTAAAAGATAGCTGCACTAATGACAACAGGGTCTCACAAGATGGTGAACCAAACTTTTCCCATTTCCCACACTTCAGCCTTTCATCCATAGTAAAACAACACCATTTTACCGCACAGCAAAACAACAACAACAATAAATCACCATCAGTCAATTGCAAAAGGCAGTTTTACTTAGAACAGCTTACATCCTGCAACGATACCTTTAACACCATCAAACAACAACATCTGCCTATCCCAGGTCCTTGGGAAGGACTCGATAGGTGAATAAAAATGCCAAATCCAGTCTAAACTTCTGGCTGACTGAGCAACCAACAACAACAACAGCAATAATAAAAACAACAATCCTCAGACTGAAAACAAAGATATAATGATCTCCTATTACAAATCAAGTCCAACAAGAAGAGGAAATCTGAAAAGAATGCAACAGTTCTGGAAAGAACAACATCTAGAATCAGAAATAACAGAACAGAGGCTAGCAGGTCCATGTCCATTTATACTGCAAAATAAAGTGTTCACAGAAGTAGAATTGGAAGAACTGCAAAGGTCTACCCAGGAAAAAGAAATCAAAGCCTTGACAGACGTTGCTCAGACTGTAGAGGCAAACCGGGGGGAGACTGCAGTAGAGGAAGCCAGCGTCGCTATTGAATCATTTTCATTCCCAAACCAGACACCCTCTCCTCTGCCTTCTCCTCAGAAAGAACAAAGCCCTCTAACTAAAAAACAAGAGGAACTGAAACAAAGAATAACTGAGCATCTAGAACAGCACAAAAACAGCAGAATAAGGTTGCCTGCATTGAAACTTGTTACAAAGTAACAGCTATCACAAGTATTAAAAGATGCCAATACTGTAATATCAAATATAAGCACCAGCTCATAGCAAGAAACAAACCAACTAATGTACAGCATGGCTGCAGTTACAACTGAATACCTTGGATGCAAAATCAGCAAACAAGAAAAAAAGCCAAACAGTGCATCACCAAAATGGAAGATCGGGTTGGAAAATAAGATCAGATGCAAGCAAGTAGAACAGATGAGAGAAAGGAAGCTGAAGAACAAGAAGACCAAAGAATACCTGATCAAGAAATATCACCTAGAAACAAGGAAGATCAAAGAAGCACTGGAAATAATAAAGCAGCAAATAACAGCCACACCCCAAAAGATCAGCAGATACGAAGCTCGAATTGCACACTATAGGCAGAATCTCCAATTTCAGTTGAATCAGAAACATTTCTACCAATCCATCAATCGAGAGACTGTAATGAACCAGTCAACACCTGACAAAGAAGAAACAGTGAGTTCTGGGTGCAGCTATGGGACAATCCAAAGAAATACAGCAAGAATGTAGCTCGGATAAAGGAGGTAGATAAGAATAAAAATGAAGCTGAAATGAAAGAACTTGTAATCACAGCAGAAATGGTGGAGAAAAGGGCAAGGAAGATCAAGAATTGGTCAGCACCAGGTGAAGATGAACTGCATGGTTTTTGGTTGAAACATCTTACTGCTCTGCATCCACTCATTGCCAAGCAGTTTAACAACATACTGCAAGGAGGTGAAATTGAAGATTGGTTAACATCTGGCAAAACCTACTGATAATCAAAGATCCAGCAAAAGGGGCAGTACCAGGCAACTATCGGCCAATTACCTGCTTACTAACAACTTTCAAATTGCTAACTGGTGTGGTAGCTGATGCAGTCCAAAAGCATCTACTTGAAAACAAGCTCTTTCCATCTGAGCAGAAAGGAAGCCGCACAAACAGCAGAGGAACAAAATATCTCTTTTCTTTTTCCTTTTCTGCACTTTTAACCTTCTTTCTTTCTTTCTTTTCTAAGAGTGAAGAAGATATTAAAGTCCAAACTCAGAGGAGGAAATACCATCAAGATATTAACTTTACCTCAATATTAACAAATAACCCCTGGGCAATTCCAGTCATTAAATACACAGCTGGAACAGTGGACTGGACTCAAGCAGAACTAGAAGCCCTGGATAGGAAGACCAGAAAAATAATGATGAATCATACCCTTCTTCCATGCAGTGATGTTGACAGACTCTACTTACCAAGGAGCATAGGTGGGCATGGAATGTTGCAAAAACACCAGACAGTTGAAGAAGAAAAAAGGGCATTGGAGGAATATCTGAAGGACAGTGAAGAAGATGCACTGAAGCTAGTACACCATGAAGGCTTACTGAATACCGAAGAGACCAAACTGGCCTACAAGAGAGACCAAATGAAGAATAGAAAAGAGACATGGAAAGGCAAAATATTATACGGCCAGTACACAAAAAAACTAGCAAGCAAAGCAGATAACAAGACCTGGCAATGGCTAAGAGCAGGAAAGGTGAAGAAAGAGACAGAGGGGCTAATTCTGGCTGCACAAGACCAAACCTTAAGAACAAATGCATAGAAAGCCATAACTGAAAAGACAGCAACAGACAGCAAATGCTTCCTCTGCAAAGAAGCTGAAGAAACAGTGGACCAGCTAGTCAGCTGCTGCAACAAGATTGCACAGACTGACTACAAACAATGGCATGACAAAGTAGCAACAATGGTGCTTTGGAATATCTGCAAGAAATACCATTTGCCTGCAAGCAAGAACTGCTGGGACCACAAAACAACAAAGTAATAGAAAATGAAGAAGCTAAAGGGCTCTGGGACTTTAGAATTCAAACAGACAAGCACCTGGCACATTACACTCCAGATTTAACAACTGTTGATAAGAAAGACAAAAAAAAGTCTGGATAGTGGACACTGCAAATACGTGGAGGCAGCAGAATAGAAGAGAAAGAACTGGAGAAAATCACAAAATACAAAGACCTACAAATAGAAAGAGAATGACTGGCAAAAGAAAGCAAAGATAGTACCAATAGTTATACGTACCTTGGGTGCAATTCCAAAACATCTGGAGCACCACTTGAAGACCAACGCATTGACAAAATCACCATCAGTCCATGGCAAAAGGCAGCTTTACTTGGAACAGCTTCCATCCTGCGACAATACCTCTAACACCATCACCCAACCACATCTGCCTATCCCAAGTCCTTGGGAAGGATTCGATAGGTGGATGAAAAGCCCAAATCCATTCTAAACATCTGGCTGACTGTGTGACCAACAATAATACCTGGCAATTAATCAGTTATTTAATTTTACATTTATTATTTACTCCAAATGGGCGGTTCTTTGGATTTTTTTATGACATGATCTGTGGAGTCGTTTAGAAGATTATTGTCTGAAATTATATGTAACTCTTTGCTCTTTATGAACAAAGCATGTCAATTTATGACAGAAGGTATCCTAACATTCAGTGTAACCATGAGAATGAATGGGAGGATGAGCTGTAGAGTTTGATTTTGGTATGTATTACTGACTCTAGGAATGGGACATTGATTTAAAAGGATGCCTGGAAAACATAACAGTTCTCCTCTGAGTCCTTCAAGTACGGCCAGAATCTGTTTGGTATTGGGACACCTTCTTCACTGTTACTCACCTTCTCTTCCACAAATCAGAAAAGGTCTGATCTTGGTGATGGGCAGAGGGTAGTACAAGGGTGTTGAGTGTCAGGACTACATTCACAATGGGTACATGAAATATTTCCTACTAGGATCTTGTTTAAACTAGAAGAATGGGACTGGAGAGTTGCTTTTCTTAAAAAAAATGTCCTAGTCACCAGTGAGCTGGCAAATTAATTTGTGAACTGAAGCTACCTCCTTCAACTAAAAGACATTATATTTAGCCATTACATCTGATTCTGAAATTACAGCAGATGCTGTGCTATAAATGTATTTTTCATTAACCATGATGTAGAAATGTTCATGAAAACATTTCTATTCTTTCAAGCATTCTGTAGAATGGCCTTACCCTCTTCCCAAAATGCCACACACTGTCAGAGTATCTATCATTCCAGTTCCTGATAGGCCAGCTGATCAAAGTCAGCCTGAGCACATAGGTTGAGACCCATGGATAGAAGCTAAAAGTATTACAAGATTTCAGGATTTCAGATTCACCATGGTGCAGAGCAATACTGAAACCAAGGAAAAGACATATTATCTTAGCAGTGACTTGGAGCAACTAGAGAATTGTACAAACTGGGATAGGCTTCAGGGGTGTCCTGCCTGAGCAACTAAGGACTCATTCTTCCTTCTCCTCTGAACTGCTTTTACTTACTTATTATTTATTGAATTTATATGGTCACCCATCTCAGTACACGACTCAGTAGAAAATTATAAATAACATAAATAGCAACCTGGAAAAACAACCAACAGCAACAATTAATAATAATTTCCAACAGTCAATACAACCAAGAAATAGGTCACCCAAATTATCAGGGTCCCAGGCTTGATGGCAAAACCAGGTCTTCAAGGCCATGTGAAAGGCCTTCAGGGTTGGATGAATCTGATCTCTCTGATCTTTCAGATGGGTGGGGAATTCTGGGAGTTGAGGTCCACCCATCTGAAAGTCACCAAGGTTGAGAAACACTTTTCTAGATAGTCAGTGCCATGACAGAAAAGGCTCTCTTCCTGGGCCCAGCCAGATGGCACTCCCTTGCAGACAGGATCTGGAGTATACTTCTCCTGCAGGATCTAACAGAATGGGTAGATACCACTGGGGAGAGATGGGCCCATAAGTAGCCCTGCCCAAAGCCATGAAGGGTTTTAAAGGTAATTACCAGGACCTTGAATTGTACCCAGAAGCATACTGGCAACCAATGTAGCTCACAGAGCAGAGGTGTCACATGTGCTGAACAAAAGGCACCCATAACTGCCTGCTGCTTTTTGTACCAGCTGAAGCTTCCAAATACTCTTCAAGGACAACACCACATAGACCGCACTTCAATAATCCAGTCGGGAGGTGACTAAGGCATGAGTGACTGTGAGCTTGTTAATATGTCCTTGTTTGGGATCATGAATACAGACCGCCCTGGAAGGGGACATGTTTTTTTCTTGGCACTTTGTCCATTGCCTTTGGCATTTTGCGACATACACTTTTAGAACTTGAACTGCCTTACTAAATAAGTTGTGCCAAGATGAGTTTGAACTTTGAAGAATCACATTTCAGAAGTCTATAATCAGACAAATTAAGCCCTTCTCACTGGTTTTCTTGATTAAAAACAAAGATGAATATGATTTAGTTGTAATCCCAAGTTTAGGAGACTCTAGTAAAGACACCCGCTATGTGTCTTTACTAGAGTCATGCTCTGCAAAAATTTCCCTTCCGATTTCCTGTCTCTGAGCCACTGCTTTACAAAGGCCATCTCTCCTAGCTAGGTTAGCCTTGTGATCTGCAAGTTGTCCCTGAAAGTCTTTCAGACCAATTTTAGAAAAAAAAACCCTCCCCCCTCCCAATCACTGAATGGATAAGAAATCCATTACTGGAAAACCCCTCTGAGAATTTTGTGGTTGGCAATGGTGTCCCTACACAGCAGCAGGAACAGCCAGCTGAATTCTGTTTTTTCCTTACGGGGCAAAAGTCCTAAGAAGAGTAGCACTGGAAGGAGTAACACAGCAGTACTTGTTAAAAGATTTCCTCCTTCTTCTTGGTTGTGGCACGAAAAAAACACAATGGCTTTTCTGAGGCGGTGTGCAGACAAGGCAGCTCTGGAGGAGGGGAGAACCCTTAATAGCTATGATTAATGACAATGGGCTAGAGGAGAGTTGGGACACAGCCGCCACATATATCATCCTTTCCCATCAGTCTCTGCTTCTCTCTGCCCCTCTTCCTCCCACCAGCAAGGCATTATAAAAATGTCTTATCGGCTTTAGAAGGGTGAGGGATTTTTTTCCTCAAGAAACAGCAGTCTTTCTCTCCCCCCCCCCCCCAGCAAAACAAAAGGTGTGGGGGGAGGAGAAGAACAAAAGAATGGAACGAAAAGGAGGGCAAGCAAAGGAAAAAAGAAGGATCAGAAGGAACAAGGAAATGGCATGTATAATACCAGTAAGATATTCCAGAGGAAAACGTACCCCAGCTGTAATCATTCAAGATTTCAGCAACTTGACTGTACACATGCTGAAGCCACATTTTCAAGGTCTTATCTGCCATATGGTTCCCTGCTTGGATGATTTATTAGGTGTAGGAAGCACACTGATAAATTTTACTGCATTTCCCTGAATAGGCAACCTACGGTGTCAATAACAAAGCTCAGGCTGCTTTAATGAAAACTGTAAGCACCAAAGGGTAACCATTTATTTATGAGTCACTATAGTATTACTAGGACAAAATTTATCTTCTCATGAACTCTGCAGAAACCAAATCTGGTCAGAGAATACAGAGATCGTAACCATATGTTGACATCTCTCCTCCAGAAGAGAAATCTGCAAGGAAGAGCTCAGGGACCCAGGTGGGACAAGACTAGGGTATGAAATATTTCTATCAATCAAATGAAAATTTTGATTTTAATAATAATTGTAACTGTTTGAAGAATTGTATTCCATATGCCCTTCATTACAGTGGAATGCACCAATCACCTACCCATAGCATTTTGGAACAATGAATTTCAATGGAATTAGTAACTTTTCAGCAAATTAAAGATAGGATTATCCACTGTAAATATCCACTGAAGGAATAAATGAGACGTTAGAAGAACAATGAAGCAGACCCATGCATTAATATTCCCATCTGTGCAATCATAAGCATTACAAAGTTAGAGCTGTACTTAGCAATTAAAAGGTTTTTCAAAACTAATTACATTCATCACATTCAAGAAACACGTATGTCAGATTACATCACTTTGCATACTAAGATATATGTCCATATTCTGAAAATACTTTCTCTGCTCTAAAATTATACTGAAAATGACTTGAAAATAAATAAATGCCTTGTGTATTTCACACTGCAGAATTGTAGGCTATACTTACACAGTTGTCCAGTTTTCAGCATTCCACTCATCCTAATTTTTCACCATTCTCTGAAGAAACAAATAAATTATAGGAATTGTCTTTCTATGAGTAGTATAAATATTCATAAGTAGGACTTAGGAGCTACAGGTGAAACTCGAAAAATTAGAATATCGTGCAAATGTTCATTTATGTCAGTATGGCAACTCAAAGGGTGAAACCAATATATGAGATAGACGCATTACATGCAAAGCGAGATATGTCAAGCCTTACTTTGGTATAATTGTGATGATTATGGCGTACAGCTTATGAAAACCCCAGATTCACAATCTCAGAAAATTAGAATATTACATGACATCAATAACACAAGGATTGGAAATAGAACAATATCGGACCTCTGCAAAGTATAAGCATGCATATGTACTCAGTACTTGGTTTGGGCCCCTTTTGCAGCAATGACTGCCGCAATGCAGCGTGACATGGATGCTATCAGCCTGTGGCACTGCTGAGGTGTTACGGAAGACCAGGATGCTTCAATAGCAGCCTTCAGCTCCGCTGCATTGTTCGGTCTCATGTCCCTCATCTTTCTCTTGGCAATGCCCCATAGATTCTCTATGGGGTTCAGGTCAGGCGAGTTTGCTGGCCAATCAAGCACAGTAATCCCATGGTCATTGAACCAGGTTTTGGTACTTTTGGCAGTGTGGGCAGGTGCCAAGTCCTGCTGGAAAATGAAGTCAGCATCCCCATAAAGCTCGTCTGCAGAAGAAAGCATGAAGTGCTCCAAAATCTCCTGGTAGACGGCTGCGTTGACCCTGGACTTAATGAAGCACAGTGGACCAACACCAGCAGATGACATGGCTCCCCAAATCAACACAGACTGTGGAAACTTCACACTGGACTTCAAGCATCGTGCATTGTGTGCCTCTCCATTCTTCCTCCAGACTCTGGGTCCTTGGTTCCCAAATGAGATGCAAAAGTTGCTCTCATCAGAAAAGAGGACTTTGGACCACTGGGCAACAGACCAGTTCTTTTTTTCTGTAGCCCAGGTAAGACGTTTCTGACGTTGTTTGTTGTTCAGGAGCGGCTTGACAAGAGGAATACGACATTTGAAGCCCATGTCCAGGATCCGTCTGTGTGTGGTGGCTCTTGATGCACTAACTCCAGCCTCAGTCCACTCCTTGTGAAAGTCCCCAACACTTTTGAATGGCCTTTTCCTGACAATCCTCTCCAGGCTGCGGTCATCCCTGCTGCTTGTGCACCTTTTTCTACCACACTTTTCCCTTCCACATAACCTTCTATTGATGTGCTTTGATACAGCACTTTGGGAACATCCAACTTCTTTTGCAATTACCTTTTGGGGCTTGCCCTCCTTATGGAGGGTGTCAGTGATGGTTTTCTGCACAACTGTCAGGTCAGCAGTCTTTCCCATGCTTGTGATTCCTACCGAACCAGCCTGAGAGACCATTTAAAGGCTCAGGAACCCTTTGCAGGTGTTATGGATTCATTAGCTGATTAGAGGGGGACACTTTGAGCCTAGAATATTGAACCTTTTCACACTGTTCTAATTTTCTGAGATTGTAAATTTGGGGTTTTCATAAGCTGTACGCCATAATCATCACAATTATACCAAAGTAAGGCTTGACATATCTCGCTTTGCATGTAATGTATCTATCTCATATATTGGTTTCACCTTTTGAGTTGCCATACTGACATAAATGAACATTTGCACGATATTCTAATTTTTCGAGTTTCACCTGTATAATGTTTGGAAAGCACTCCACATTGGCTGTGGAACTCACTACAACACACTACAAAATGGTCATATAGAGAGGATATTTTTATACCATTAAGACAAATCAGCTAAAAAAACCATATGTTGCAAGGAAGTGAAGATGTTGAGAATTCCATTTCCTAACAAAGCTACAGTCCCAAAGAAGTGGAAATGTCTGTTAAACCAATTTAAGCCTGTGGTACTGATATGCCCAGATTACTGAAAGCACCCACAAAGATTTGCAATTTAAGGATATATCAAAATGTCTTTTATATATCTACCATCACATAAAACCACAGACCCTTCAATTAAAGATTGACTCATAGTAGCTTGCTTGTATTAGGAGCAATCCATAAAGCGATCACTTGTATCATACAAAACAGAACGGAAAAAACAAAATTAATATCTCCCAGCACTGTCGTGTTAAAAAGCGAAACTTCCAAAAAAAGTTACATTTTAAAAATTAAAATAAAATAAAGACCTTTAAACAAAAAAAAGAACTGTTTTAAGACAAGGATAAATAGCATTTCATTTATGAGCTCTAGTTGGTTTACTGGAGTTCCAAAAAGTATTTAAACAATATAATCTTTTACATATTTTGACAGAAATAAATCTCACTGTATTCAAGAGACTTCTTCTAAGATAAGTACCATCCTCCTATCCTGAGCTCTTAAATATCTGGGGGGGAAAATGGCATTTCTGATATGATTGCTACTAGCAGAGCAATTTGAACTCAGAAGCAAAAGGCCTAGATTCTGTGATTCTTAATTCAGCAAACTAAAGGGAAGAACTGTTCATTCAGAAGGGTGGGGATCAAATGACACCTCGTGGTGTATCACGAGCTTTCTTTAAAATGAACACAAGCTTCTCTGTGCATGCAATCTCTTACATAGACATTGGATCAAAGCCAGTGTTTTAAACATCCAAAGGGTTCACAGCTGGATTGATTTCTTCACACGCAAACACACATGTATATTAACAATTTCTCAGCAAAACATTTCAAGACTCTGTCTTTGCATTGGTTCTTGTTTCCTATTCTCCATTTTCATGGGAATGTCATACAGACTGTGTGTGATAAAAGGATGTACAACTGTGCTAACCCAAAATACATTTTCTGAGGCCAATGGATACAATCAGCAGTAGCATGTGGTACAATTCCTTCTCCTGATCTGTACCACTTCTGATTACATAGGTGAGACTGAATATTGGGGGGGAAAAACTTAATTTAGGGAAAAGGCAAACTCTTCTGCCTTTAATGGATTTCTTCAATCATGTTTATTTGTACAGGAAAGCATTCACTTATGAAATCTCCCAACTTATAAGCCTGGGCTGAAAGTGGTAAAGGTAATTACACTCCTTGAGCAAGGAGATTCAACCCCAAATTTGTACAACAGCACATTATTTAAAAGAAAAAACAGTTTTGGGAAATGGCCCTTTCCAAACCCAACTGGCACTTTAATGGGAACGAGACACTATCCCCAAAGAGCAAGAAAAAGACTATTAGGGTTGAAGGTTACCAGACATTCTTAGGCATTTTTTTTTAAAAAAAGGCCAAATGCAATTCATTAAAAAAATTACACTAAATGATATACTGGGACTTAAAAAAAAAAATGTTTAATAACGATGCTTTCTTTGAAAAGGTATCTAGGAATGGATTGCACAATAAAATAGAAATATATAAATAAAATAGGATTAGCACCATTCCAGGAATAAGAATTTAAGAATAAGATTAAACAAGAATTTAAGGTATAGAATAACATAGTAATAACATAATTATAGTGATTATTAACACAGAATTGTAGAATTCTGTAACACTAAGATCTAACTACAGTATAAACACTGTTCTTCCAGCTGATATTAAAACTATCACTTCTAGTATGATATTATGGTGTAAAGAATAAAAGAGAATGGGATAAAATAAATGGGATAAAACAAAAACAGCCTAAAATACTCAGTAGATCAGAAAATCTAGGCTATCACAGATATTATAAGAAATTCACTAGGACCATAACTTGGCTGCTTGAAAGTACAGGAATTAGAATTTAAGGAATATGGTAACAGAGGAATATCATTATTATAGGGGCTACTAATACAAAACTGATGTCTAACTCTTAACACTGATGTCTAATTATAAAAATGATGCTCACTACTAAAATTAAGACTATAAAGGCTACTATCCCGCTATACAGCATAGACGATAAAACAGAGTAGCAAAAATGAGTAAAAGAAAACAAAAGGACTAAAAATCAGCAACAGATCAAACAATCTGCAAAAATGGTCAAATCAAACAATTATAAAGTATAACAAACTAAGAATTTGCATTGCTATCCTTAAACTGTAGATATGGTATATTTAATTTGATGAAAGATCAAAGGTGTAGAAGAGAAAAAGAAGTCATAACAGGAGCAAACAGCAAAGAAAAATTCAAGGTTGGAATACTGGTGACAGTGGCAGTTAAATCTAAGTGTACAGGTCCACCTTTGTAATATCTGTGATACCTTTTGTTTCCCAACACCCATAGCTCCAGGACAAAATTTGCCACATTATAAGTGGCATCTGGGTTTAAATCTGATAAAAGGAAGTTGACATAAAAGAGCTGGTCTATCTAGTTGTTAGAAGAGATGAATACCCATGTAGAAAGAACACTGCACAGTATGTGTCCCACTGACTCAGCTGATCCAGAAACACAAATCTACCTTGCATAATTGCAGAAGATAACGCATTTACAGGCCAAAGAAAAAGCACACTGGTGTCTTGAGAAAGGTCAATAAAATGGTCAGAAGGTAGGGTGAAAATTGAGTTGGATTCCCAACTCCATAGCAGTTGGTGGCTTCAGCTAAGGTTTGTTCATCAATATCCCATAGACCAGCGTTTCTCAATCTCAGCAACTTTAAGACCTGTGGACTTCAACTCTCAGAATTCCTCAGTCAGCATGCTAGGTGCAGAATTCTGGGAGTTGAAGTCCACAGGTCTTAAAGTCACTGAGATTGATAAACACTGCCATAGACCCTCTTTTATCATCACCTGGGCATATCCAACTGAAGCCATAAGTATAGAGAAAGCTGCACCCTGTTAGTTTTGATTCCAGTGGAACTATCCACCAGGAGTGATGCTGATCCTACAGAGTTCTGGGGGCAAGGCCTTCTGGACAGTATGTCAGCTTCAGCCAATATTTAAGTCTGCTTTGCCAAATCTGGACTTCTAAGGAAATAAAGCCAACTTCAATTTGCAGCCTAGCAGCTGGAACCCAATGTGCAATTCCAAAAATTGTTACTTCGTAGATTGCATTTCCTTAAGGTGGTGAAATTATTTTCTTTATAGGCACATGTTCACATAGGCAATTATTTCCTTCTGGAAAACCCAGAGGGCCAGTGATATAAATAGGCCACCCATTTGGTTAAAAATAAGATTTAAATTGGCAGATGCAGACCTCTGGCCCTTTTCTGTGACCTGAAGGGTTTGGGCAGTCCATATCCCCAAAACCTGAAGCACTGTGCCCAAGTATTTCTATTGCCTCACTTGCTCCATACAGGTAGTCCTCACTTAGGAATCACAATTGGGACTGGCAATTCAGTCACTAAGTGCCGCGGTTGCTAAGTGGGAAATTACGTGACCACGACAGGCTTACAACCTCATTTCCCCTTCAGTCGTTAAGTGAAATGCTGCAGTCACTAAGAGAAAAATCACATGACCACAACTTACAATTTTACTTCCACCTTCTCTATTAACTCTGCCTGCCACAAGCAGGTTGCGAAGCATGCAAATGGTGATCATGTGGCCATGGGATGTTGCGGTGGTCATAAATACGTGCTGGTTGCAAAGCACCTGAATGCCGAACACATGATTATGGGATATTGAAACAACCGTAAATGCAAGGATTGGTCACAAAGCTTTTTTTTTTTTAAACCATCGTAACTTTGAACAGTCGCTAAATGAGGTAGTTGGTAAGCAAGATCTGTCAGTAATATGACCACTAATCAGAGCTAGATGGACAAAGATAGGCAGAGAAACAGATCAGCATAACTTTGGTTTTAGAATAATGAAGGCACCTCATTTGAGTTTTGCCAATTTCAACAAGTATTTTACATCATAGCTTTCTGGAAAAATCAAAATGGCAGTGGCTCTGATTCTCTTTTCTTTCCAAGTACTAAAATAAATATAAATGTAAATAGAGAAGTATAAGATAACCAAAACAAGCAATTTCAAGATGTGCAAAATAAAGAATGGCCTTTTTTAATTCCATATATTCTTGAACAAACCAGCAAGTTTTACAGGTTCAGTCTGATGCCAATAATTAGCCCAATGGTTCTTTAGAAAGGATGAGAACGTTTTCCCAGAAGTAACTAAACATGCCACAGGCTTCCCATTCCTGAATGTGCTCTCTTAGGCTTATATCCCTTCTGATAAAGTAGGGACAAGTAGTAGAAAATGACTGATAAAATGAAGATATGGTGCCCTCTGAATGCACTAGGTCTGCGGGTTCCAAAATTCCCATGTTAGGAAGATTTTATTGCAACATGAATAATAGAAAATAATGTAGCCATGGGACTCAGTAAGTGGCAGCCCTTAATCAGAGAACCATTTCTAGTTCAGGTAGACAACGCTAACCTCATCAGGTATAGCAACACAAGAGTCACAGAACTGTAGAGGTGGAAGATAAGGATCTTCTGGTTCAACCCTCTGCAATGTACAAATACCTCAATTAAACCATCTTCAAGAATATGATTAACTATAAAGCAGCTTCATAATAAGGTATCTTATTAAGAAAACTACATCTTCCTGACTGGAGGTGTTTCATTGACAGTCACTTTGTAAGCTGGAAATAGTTCCATTAATACACCTGCAGAACAGTGCACAGGGTGGCCACATGGGCATTGTGATCAAAAGCATGGATCAGTTTCTCCTGATATGCCATGCCAATAGTCACAAGGAAAACAGGTAATTTAAGGCCCCTTTCCTGAAGTTTCAGTTTTCATCTTTTTGGAGATATAAAGGAAAACATGGAAGAGGTTTTTTGACCAAGAATCAAATCTACGGCTGCTCTTCAGTATTCTAACCATTGAATGAATAAGAGACATTGTCTAGTTTTCATTGCTAGACAATGTATTATACTTTACCCTACTGCTACTTAGCTAAGTAATGAATGGCCTGGACCAGCATATATTGCCTTTAGCTGCATACAGTTTCATACATCTGTATCCTACCACTAACCTTAGCAAGAGACCCATCATCTATGCCCAGTAATTCAAAAAGAACATCCAAGGTTTAAGGGAAGTTGGTGAATTCTTCAGCTCACCTGTTACAGCCAAGTGTTGCTCTGAGTCATGTGCCAGAAAACAACCCCACCTGATAAAGCTTGTTGACTTGAAAGTACAGATTGATGGATGGATTGATCACATTTCTGCTCCACCTCAACTGTACACAGACTGTCACATTTTTATATGATGGTAAAGGCCAGAGGGCCCTTTTGCTGAGTTCAAACCTACTTCCATGCAGTTTTCTTGTCAGTATTACAGAAGTGGTTTGCCATTGCCAGAATATAGTTCTTTAAAAGGAAAGTGAGAGCCCAGAGGATTAAATGCACCTGCATGTTGAAAACATTCAAGCAGATGGAATACCTTTTATTTGGGGGAAAATATACTAGCTTTCTACAGTTTGCACAGGGAAATTGATTGTGCCCCAAACAATGAGTGCCTCTCTTTCTCATGGGTGGGTCTAAAAAAGATATTTCCCAGATAAAGAAGATTATCTTAAGGAAAGTTAGGAACCTGCTATATCATAACTGCCTGAGATCCCTTTAAATAGCAATCCATACTCTTGGAAGCCCCCAGACTAAGCTGAATTTAGTAGCCATGCCCAATTAATCTGTAGAACATCTGCTTCTGTAACTATAAACCCCAAGCAAGTTGCATATTGTATGGTGTTGTCCATCCCAAAGTTCTTTCTTGTCCAAAACAATGAGCCCCAGTCTCATGAAGAAAAATAAGTTTTGCATTTTCAAGAATGCTAGAAGCACATTAGTTATAATGAGCAAAACAAACACTGTTGTCCTGACATCTTCACCTGACAAACCCTTGAATGTTGGACAAGAAAAAGGTCATGTTTTGTGAAATCCTTGAAAGGTCATTCAACAACAAATCACATGAATGAAATCACCAGAGTTCAAGAAGGTTAAAAGAAACACCACAGGCATTAAAGTGTGTTTTCAAGATAAACAAGGTAAGAAAAGAAGGAGGAGAGTAGCTTATGTTTCGGCACTGGAAAGAGGGGAGAAAAACAAAGCCACCTCTAATTTGTCATACACTATAATTTTAAAGCATTTTCTCTGCACTTGGCAGTTAAGGCAAACTCTATTCTTCCATTGTAGGAAGGATTATCAGATGACCAACTGCAGCATTTACATGCCTCTGTTAAAGACATAACATGATCTTAGAACCTTTTCATTTAATATGTATATTGATATTTATGATGGATGGATGGATGGATGGATGGATGGATGGATGGATGGATGGATGGATAGATAGATAGATAGATAGATAGATAGATAGATAGATAGATAGCTTCAAGGAAGTGTCCATCTAAACCAGAATTTCAGAACTCCATAGCATGAAACTTCGCAAGATCTTTCCACTAAAGGCTTTGACCTCCCTATAACCCCTCATTTTCAGGCCAATTTTCTTCTTAACCAACAGTGCCCAACATTTTTCACAGGATGAAATTACAAAGAGTTGTTTATATAGGGTAATTTAAGTACAAGATCAACACAGGTAGCAGCGTGGTGTAGCAGATCTTGAGGCAGTGGAAGTAAAGCATTGTTCAACAAGGCTAAAGCAAGCCTACTGAAGGATATTCTGAGGTCAGCCAAAGAAATTGGAGGATCACTTTCAGTAAAGACATGGAGGGGCAGCAGAACTATTTCTAAAAGCTCTTGAGATGAATTGTTTCCTTACCTGCATTTTTCCTTCCAATCTTTCCCAATTGGCTTCCTTAACTTATCCGCCTGTTTCTTTTGTAGATATCTTTTCAATTTCTCTTTCTATCTAAAGATAAAGCCAACTGATCTTGGTTAAGGAGAATAGCATTTTTCTTCAAATTTATTTTGGAGCCTGTACTGACATTTACAAAAATTCTGCGGAGAAGGTTGCCCTGTGTAGAATTCATACATATGTATGTATTAATGAATTTAACTTAATTTAATACATAGGAAGAAGAATCTCACTAGAATGGTGTTCAACATGTTGTTTGCAACAATACCATTAAAAAGAATAAGAAATAAAACCCAACACCTTCTCCCAGATTGGGAGCACAACACACAAAATAAGGGGTTTAACTTTTTCCTGGCCTCTGAAGTGAAATGTGACCTTGATTAAAGAACAGAAGATGGAGCTAATATCTGGGAGAGGGAAATGCATTTCTTGATTCTGCAATCTGCCCGTAAAAGGAAAACATTTAAGAACAAGCCAGGAAAAATGATACCAAAATGTTCTTTTTTAAAACCCAATACAGCAATATGGGAGGTAAAGGTTAAAACAAAACGTGAGGGGCAAACAGAAGGAAACAATTTCCATAATGTGCCAGTAAATCCAGACTTGTTGCCCTGCACATTTTAGAATTATTCTTTCATTAAGGGTAGGATCTATTGCTTGATTTCAACAAAGCTAAATTATCTTCTCTCTTTTTCAGCCATGCTCTTCCACCTCCATGTGCTGGCAACCCATCTGGACTGGATTGCCCTATGCTTCATCTTTATTTTCACAGAGAAAATCTGTCTATGTGGTCGAAAATGACTTGATGACACATAATCAATCAATCAAATCATCTTTATTTAAACAAAAAATGACATTCCTCCAAGAAACATTTTTTGCCTTGCTTTTGCAATTAAACCTCTACAGGACATGGCTTGACTTCCAAGTGTTTTCAGGACCACCTTTTCGGTGTGGAACCCACCCACCCAAGTCAATGGTACATCATGAGGTGCTGCCTAAATTGCTGAGGGAGGGCTGTTCTATTCAGTAGAAGCCATCCTGGAAAAATGCTGCCTTTCACCTCATATGTGTAGGGAAACCCAAGCACCCTGGTTATTCCAGGTAGAGGTGCTTGGGTTTCCCTACACATATGAGGTGAAAGGCAGCATTTTTCCAGGATGGCTTCTACTGAGTAGAACAGCCCTCCCTCAGCAATTTAGGCAGCACCTCATGATGTACCATTGACATACAGTATGTCACCAGAGAAATTGTCTAGAATGTATAAAGGTACCTCAAATTGCTAGACATGTGAACAACACAAAGGGACATTTTATCATGTTTGGTGGACATGCAAAAAAGCCAGAAAATTTTGGATACAAATATATGCACTACTTCAGAAGTTTTTAAAGACTAATGTACAATTGAGATCCTTTCTTTTGGGACTAATGGACAGACAGTTGGAAAAAAGTCACATGGAACTTTGTTTTTATATATGATAACTACAGCAAGGTTATTATATACTCAAAAGTGAAAAGGTTCAGTATTATCCAAAATAGAGGAACGGTTGATGAAGATGATGGAACTTGCAGAGATGGCCAAATTGACTTATTTGATCAGAGAAAAAACAATATCTACGTTTACTGCTGACTGGAAACCCCTTATGGATTTTTTGCACAAAACAGAAAAAAATGAATTTATGATTTTGTGGTTTTGATGAACAGAAAATGTCAAATAATAGAAAAAAGGGAGCTTTTTCGTAACCATAGAGTAAGAGATAATTTTGTAATCATACCACTCAGATAGACTACCCAAGGTTTGTTCTGATGAGCAGTTGTACATATGCCTTCTCTCTCTTGGGTTGTCTCTCCCAAATGCCATATCACCATATGGATCCTCCATCCAATTCCCAGTCGAATCAGATCTGAAGGCCAAGAAAAGTTTCAAACCAAGTGTCATGGATGTGGCTGACCAAGATGACACTGCAACCCTTAAACATGTTATGTCCTTGAAGTGGCTGGCTCAGCACAAATCAGCCTCCCAGTTAGAACAGTATTTAACAACTTATATGCCTCAACATCTTAGAAGAGCCTTTTCTAGAGCTTGCTTCGAACAACTAGATTCCATGGTAACATATGAGTGGTACCACGGAGTTCCATTTGATGAAAGACTCTGTATCTATGGTGCACCAGCTGTTGAAGACATTGCACATACCCTCTTTGATTGCAAACTATATTCAACAGAAAAGGACAGTTTACTTAGATTCTTATTTAAAAACTAAAAAATACTGGGGCACCCAGGAGAAACTATCTTACTTATCCAGAGAACGAACATGCATATCACTAGTAAGACTGCACTCTTTATATCAAAGACGATTTTAAAGAGTACAGACTATTTAGGTCAGATTGGGGTTAATTGCAGGGGTGATGACTTATTTTTTATGAATATGTTCTACTGTTTTATTTGTATTTACTTGTATATTTGAATTGATTTTGACCATACTTTTGATATGGTCAGATGACTAAATCAATAAAGTTTCTGTCCTGTTCTGTTCTGTAATCATACTTGTATCTGCTGCAAAGGAAATCTGAAGCTTCTTTCTATTTCTTTTTATCTTTTCTTTTTGCACTTCTGTCTTTTCCTTTCTTCCTCTTTTTTCCTTACTTCTCTTTCTTCACTTTGTATTTTTATCTTCTTTTTAAAACCTTTAATAACACTTATACAAAAAAAGAGAGATTTAGGCAGCACCTACTTTGGCATATTTCAGGAAGGCTTTGAAAACAGAACTCTTTTGCAGAATATTATGGTTTATTATTAGATGATCTGGAATTGGAGTCATTTATTTATTCTCGTTTCCATTGTATGTTGTTGTAAATTACCAGGAGTTAATCCTGATTCTGATGATATATAAATTCAAGAAATAAATAAATACATAGCGTACTAACAACAATCAAGGATGCAAGCTTGGATACATTTCTGTAGGAATTAATCCATAATTTATACTTTGTTAGTATACATTAAACTGTTCCTTTTCCTCGTTTACTCTAGAAACCTCAGTCATGATTGTTTATGTATTCTTTCCAGAGGAAAATAACTGTATTTGGAGAAAGGGTTTTGCACGTATGCCTTTGGAATCTTTTCATTTCACTTCCAATTAATCTTGAAGTTAGTAATTTCATTTTATTTTTCCATCTTAAAGAAACACACACACCAGAAATAGAACATTAAAAAATCTCAATGATCTGATATAAGTAAGTATCAAACCAAAACTTCCTTTTCCTTTTGACTAAATATTAACAACTGAGAGAAGTAGAAGGCCCCTTTTGGCTTTATTTCTTTCTTCCCAAGTGCAAAATAATGTATTAAGTTCACATAGTAAAAGATATGCAGAATCAAAGCAAGATTCCTAGACATAATTTTTCAAAAAGATCTATCATTCCAGGTATATGCTTGAGGAATTATATTTTTGCACCATAAACACACATTCAAATAGAAAAAGTACTTTTCTGAGTGACAAAACAGCAAATGCATTGAAAAAGCATGACAGAAGAGAACCTTCATCCTTCTCATCAGGGCTTTATGTTAATTCCTCCTGAAGTGTCCGCAGGTCCTCTTCTTAAGAGATGAATAAAAAAATTAGCTACAGCAAATATTCTTGAAAATGATTGGCCCCAAGATCAGGTCTTTGAAATTTGATATGGGTTGTCTGGCCCTTGTTTTTGCTGTTATCCTACCAAAATCTGAACCCAGTCATTTAGCATTCATACATTAACAACTGCATCAGAAATTAAAGATAACTTAGTCATCTTCCAGAAACTATGTAAAGCCACAGCTGTCAATTGTTTCCATGCTAAACAGTCCAGCGTCTTGGTCTTTCCACATTTGCCAAATGCTTAGGATTTCTCTTTTAGCTCCCTTAAGTCCTCAGTTATCTTAATTAACTTCAGCATTCCCACAATAGCAATGTTACTTCAGCAATGAGTATATAAATATGTGTGCATACGTATGTAAATATATAGGTGTTCAAAGGTATATGCATACACACACACGTACATACAGAGATTGTTTTAACCTATAAAGCTCTACCAGACTTGGCTCTAAGTACCTGCAGGACCATCCTTCCTGAAGTAAATCTGCCCAACCTGAGATACTTTGGGTGGTCATCCTTGAAAATGTAGGGGGGGCCTGGAGGCAAACCCACTTGGTCATAATCTTCCCCTGGAGGTCTGGAATGCCTCTACATCAGTGTTTCTCAACCTTGGCAACTTTAAGATATGTGGACTTCAACTCTCAGAGCTCCCAGCCACCATGGCTGGCTGGGGAATTCTGGGAGTTGAAGTCCACCCATCTGAAAGTCGCCAAGGTTGAAAAACATTACTCTACATTGGGCCTTTCAGGTGTAAACTCTTCTTTTTCAAAGTGCTTGTGCACTGGCTTGGCTCCCCCACTGCCTTATGGAAAAGGTGGTCATGGATGGGTATTAATCATGATTTCAGGTTATTTTTATTGAAACAGTATGTGATTGATATTTTTTTTAATTCTCACTGAACTATTATCAACTTGTGCTATTTGTATGTTTGTTATTGTTTACCCCCTGGAGTCATTGTAGAATGGGGCAAGGGGTATATAAGTGTATGTAATAAAATGAGTAAAAAGTGGAAGAAAAAAATATTCATAGTAACTTGATATTCTGATCTTATATGGTATTTTCCGACTCACATTAACTAGTTTGTTTAATTATGCTACAATACCTAATAATTCAGCTATTTACTTAAAATATTTATTAACATAAGTTAGTTGAATAATAGCAGGGGAAATCAACATAGCCCCATAATCTTCCAGATGATTATAAACATTCTGAAACTTATCAACCTTCTCAATTAAATGGCTAATATAGAAAAACTATTTCATATAAAGCACTGCAGAAAATAATAGTGGCAGAACAATAGCAAATACAGTAGTTTTATGGGCGGGGGGGGGGATATATACATTTAGTAGCATGCCAACGTCAGAACCTGTAAGAACATTTGCTCAAGCTTTAATTATCCACTGCACCACTGTGGCTAAGATAAAGGAAAAACAGCTGAAAGGGCCCACTCATACCTTCAATCCAGACTCAACACACACACACACTTCCCTGACATCTGCAGTGAAAAATATTCCAAGAGGAAAAATTGCCTACCAGTTTCAACCACAGATCAAAGAGAGCAGAAAAATGAAAAGACAGCATAAGTGAATCACAGTTTGTCAAATCAAGGTGAACCACGCAGAGTATCCATTGAACTGGCAGGGAAGAGGCTAGCTTGGTCATGACTCCCATCAAGGCACATCAGAAATCTGGCCAGGGTTTATACCTCCAACAGCAAACATTCCCAGTGCTACCCCATGACCTTGGCTGCACTTTGAGAACTTTGTTTTCCAAAGCCATCTCACATGCCGAGGCACAAGGAGAGACAACTTAAGGGACACCCTCTTGCTCATTAGCTTCAGTGCATTTCAAAGAGGGCAAGAAGGCAGAGGCTCGCACAATGCCTGATTCAACTACCAGAAACAAGACGCCTCATTTTGTCTTTCTTGCCAACTCTTTTAGCTTATTTGCCATGAGCACAGGGTATAATTAATATCGCACAAGGAGCCAGCATTGTCATTTTTCAAATCATTTCCCTGGAAATGTTCTACACCTCTTAATGGCCCTGCTAATGCTGTAGCTGTCATGTCTTGGACAGCTGTGTTTTTACAAGACAAACTCAGCTGTGCCGTGTACCTCTCGGTAGACTTTTTAGCTCAACGGCTCAGAGGCCATGAACGCCAGCTGGTAATGGCTGCATTGAAATCTTTGATTAATTTTTTTCCTACTTCTTGCTGTTGATTGGTGCTCAAATGTCACCTTCTCATTTTCCATCTCCATCCAGATTTACTTTTTTTTTTTTTTGGTTCTTTCCCAAAATCACCTGTTAAGCGAAGGATCAAACTAGGTACGCCAGAAAGAGAGGAAAAGAGTGATACGAATTAAAGTCAGGGCAACGGTCCAGATGTGAAGAGAGTACAAAGTCATCTTGTTTAAAACGCAACGTCGCTCACGAGACCATGCCCATGGTTTAAAGTAATAATGAATTGGCACACAAAACTGTTTAACTGCTGGATAAATCAGGAAATGGGAGAAGCCACTTGCCCACAACGTAGTTCCAGAAAAAGTATTTGAACAAAGGATATCATAAAGCAGGGCATCGTTTCCTTAGTCACTATTTCCATCAGCTATTTCTGAGTAATGTTTGTACAATGTTGGTTCTGAATTAATTAATAAACAAACATGCCAGTCTGCCGCACTACCGGCACTTTAAAAAGAGAGAAGGAGAGAAAAGGAAATTACCGTGGCTGACAGGTACCCCCAAAGGGGTGAGTGAGGTTACTGCAGAAGAGGGACTAAAACAATGGCTTTTTGAGCCCAAAACACGGAGAGGTGAAATTCATACTGCAGACTTCCTAATCAAGGTTGCCAGATGTCCGGCAGGCCACACGGCCTTTGTCCAAAGAAACGGGGTGATTTTTATTCCTCCTTTTCGGCATTTTGTCCCATCCTTTCTTTTCAGACATCCTGATTGGCTACTCAAGACAAAAGGCAAGGCCTCACAAGATGCTTCCCATCTTCGAACGGCTGAGCTTATTAGCCATCCACAGACCTGAGAAAAAGTCTCAGGGGTCTGCAAATGCCACCGGCGGCAGGGGGGCTCCCGTTAGGGCCCGGCCAGGCCAGAGCGAAGCGACGTGAGCAGGGTCCTGCTCATGCTGCCCAATTCAAAATACACGCACACGCTGAGACACAGAGTAGTCTCTTCTGCATGATTTGTTGCCATTTAAGAGACAATAAACAGCAACTTTAGATTGCTAACATGTCATTTAAGGTTTTCTGTTGCTCAACATCAAGGAAAATCAATGCCAGCTCTACAGGGGCAGAAAAAAACAGAGAAGTGAGCTCCATTTCAGCTCTATTTGAACTCATTTCCTTTCTCCATGGTTGCCCCCTTGAACACCCCCTCAGGCATTCCCTCACAGCAGGCACGACAGTTTGACACATTGACAGCTTGCCCTGAATGACAACTGATTTGTACAAATTTCAAGCCTTATAAATCTACCTGTCACAACAACAACATAAAAGAGCTTGGGCCCAGCAGGTAACACAGAAAAAATCTTCCCCTGACGGCACTTTCTGAAAAGCAACGGCCTGCCTCCTGCCACAAAACCCCAACTATCATCCCTGTCTAACTTTGAATAAAGATTCAGGGCCCATTTTCTTGCCAACAGGCTACCAATCGTCTTATTTAAAGATTAAAAAGAACTAACAGAAAGAAAGGCCATGGGCACCCTGCACACAGGCACACGTACACAGTTTCATTTTATACCGATATGAAAGTGGTACCACCTGCTAGGGCCAGCTTTACACGCCATTTTTCTCTATAGGGTTCAGATGGTATAAATGAGTAGAGATTTTTACGGTATTTAAACAATATTCCAGATTGCGAGGGTGTTACGCATTCATTACCTAGGAGCAGTTTTAAACAATGCTGTGGTTTGCTAAGGACTGATCTAGTTCGCTGAGGGCCTGCTGCCACTTTTCAACCAACAGCCCATTTGTAAAAGAGATTTTTGAGAAACTCTTATAACCTACAAGTCTAGCAGGGTATTAATTAAGGGCTAATCCTTCCAGACTACGTGACGATCAACAGAGCAAAAGTGTTCGTTAACTGTTTTGAATCCTTAGTTTATACACAGGGAGTCAGCTCTCTGTTGAAAAATAAGTATGCACATAACTTGAACATCCCCCTGTACAAGATGATAAACCTTAGCAAGTCTGATAATTTAAAAGATTTAGGATATTTGCATTTTAAAAACAAAGTAAGAGAGAAAGAAAGTTGAGTTTTTTCCGTAAATTGGGGGAGGGAAAATATTGATTTACTGAACATTTGGAAGTAGAAGAAGGCATGGATGAGCAAGAAGTGTAAGCAATAAAGGCAGGGTGCAAGGGAAGAGGAGAAATCATTTTCAGGTTTCAAGGGCAGGAGTATGCTAACATCGCCCTCCTCTTTTCCTCTCCACATGTCTGTGATGGAGAACCTCCCCTAATGAGGAGGAGGATTTGGGAAAATCAGGAATCTCAGTCTCAATCAGTGGACCGAGAGAGTCTTCACTGCAGACACTTATCTGCTAGGGGAAGCGAGCATATGCAAAATGAGGCAGGTAGGACTAAAAGCCCTAAGCATATTGCACTGAAAGGAAGAACCTCCAACCTCAATCAGGATCACTACAGCAGAGTTGTGCATTGGGTTATCCTTGCTTCTCTCTGTGTGTTTGTACTTGCAAGTATGTGTCCATGCAAAGAAGTGGTCCATGCAAGAGAAAATTATTTATGTGTACATATGATATGGAAGATGAGTTACTTTTACAAATGCCTTATTCTACAGACAGTTAATCTTACTGAGTAGACATTAATTCAATTCTTCTTTTTTGGCCCTGCCCTTTTACTTCTGACCAGTGTGTACATATACATATATACAGTACATACATATATGAACCACATAGGTAAAAGTGTGCATATACAATGCATATACAGGTAGTCCTCACTTACCAACCGCCTTGTTTAGCAACTGTTTGAAGTTACAACGGTTGAAAAAAACCAGCTTTGCGACCAATCCTCACATTTATCGCAGCATCCCGCAGTCACATGATCACCATTCGGGTTCTTCACAACCGCCTTCCAACAACCAGAATGGAGAACACAGAAGTGAAATTGCAAGCCACAGTCATGTGATGTCTCACTAAATGACCGTGGTGATTCGCTTAACAATGGAAGCAGAAGTGACATTGTAAGTCCAGTGTGGTCTGGATTTTTTGCTTGGTGACCACAGTGCTTAACAACAGAGTTGCCAGTCCCAACTGTGATCAGTAAGTGAGGACTACCTGTACTTGTTAAGGAAATTAAATCTCCAAAATTGGGTTCAATACGAATTGGCAACTCTAGTTAACAAGGTTAAGAATCTGAGGTGCATTCAAGGTTTTGACGCATTTTTATAAGGTTTTTCTTTCCTTTTCTTTTTTAGTCTAATCTTCCTTTTGGGAGGGGGAATCAATTTCAGGGTCATTTTCTTTGGGTAAATATGGCATTACGGTAGCAATTTATGCAAGAACAATTCCCAAAGGTATAGCTTTAAAGTTTTCAAACGAAAGGTCAATTCGCAGACAACTTATGATAACTGCTATGTTGCTAAATTGAAGATACTTCACATTATGGAATCTACTATGTCATTAACATAGTACATGTTTTGCATACATGAGATTCTAAGTTCAACCCTTAGTGAAATAATGTCAGATAGAAACCAGGTAGAAAAGACCTCTGACTAAAATTTCTTAGAGAATAGAATGACAATCAGCACATTTTAGTTGGCTATTAAATATAGCCTTTAACAGTTCTTTACAGGAGCAGAGTTGTGTGCAATCAACTCTGCTCCTCAGTTCTCAAGCCAACAAAAATTGGAGAAACAGAGAGGAAGGCTTGCTCAACTAGTACTACTTATCCAAGGTTCAACTGGGGGGAAAAAAATCAGAAAAAAATTAGAAATTAGAATATTTGCCTTATGTTTTTTGCACTGGTTAACTGACATTGTCATATAACTTCGGTGTTTGACTTCCAGGGAACAGATCAGAGATATGCACCTTATAGCACCCCAGTATACTAAATTACATAATCCCAGTATCCTAGGGCTATTAGATCTGGGATGGAAGTATCCAGACAAACACTAGATGGCGGTGAAGATTTATGGTGGCCTGTACCTCTTTGCTACCATCTAGTGTTCATCTGAATTTTTGTAGCCCAGATCTCTGTTTTGTAGCCCAGCCCCACAGAGTATCTCTCACTGTTGATCATTCCTTGAAGGCAAACTGAGCGTTGTAGTCAGCAACAGTTGGAGGACCACAGGCTGCCTACTCCTTAATAGATAACAAGCCATAAAAACAAACCCTAAACCAGGATTGCCTGGAAGATAATCAAGAAAGAAGTTAAGTTGCCCTTAGAAACCTCCTGATCATTCTTCAGAAATGGTCCTAACACCGCTACAGTGAGTCATTTCAAAACAGCTCTGAAGCACTGACTTTGTTGGCGTAGGCATTGCATGAAATGTAAGGTATCTTTTGCATTCCATTTAGAAGAAGCAAAGATGAGAAAGAATGTTAAATCTGAACAACCAACACCTCAGGGGAAAAGTAGATTAATATATGTAATAATGTGCTTCTGTGTGTGTGTGTGTGTAACAGAGAGAGGAAAAAAGAGGGAAAATCCTTAGACAACTGACATATCAGAACATGAAACATTACATTTATTAGAACATCAAATGAGAAAGAACAATGCCTCTTACTGGTGCTTGCTCTGAACCATGGCCTGTACAAATGGCAACTATTGGCATGTATGTCTTCTTAAACCCTGCACAGCTGATAATTTCTAGGAGATGCTCAAAGATGCAGCCCATTGCCACAATAGAAACACATTTAATCTTAATCCACCAGCACCCCCAAAAAGAGAAAACCGTCAGTGTACAAGATGCAGCTTTCCCATTCAACAAGATCTACAAGAGAAGAATTATACATCTCAGTTCTGGGAAATAGGAGTTTTATTTATTCATTAGGAAGGATTTTTTCTTGGCTTGTATTTGTTAACTTGATTGAACAGTTGTTTGGTAAAGACTGTCTCACTGTGTATTACTACATATTGATATTGTAAATTAGATTGATTTCTTACTGTTCTGCAACATTTCTCAGTGGTGTAGCAGTCTTCCAGAGTCCATTGTAAAATGTAAGTATGAAAAAGGGTTTACTAAAATGCAGAGCATTAAAAAAAATGGACCCAGGTAATCAAAAATTTGGGATTGCACTGCTTTACACTTACTAAAATTAAAAAATAACTCATTTTTTTTTTTATTTAGCTGACAGCAGAGTGAAGGTGCTGAACAGAATCAAAGTGAACACATACACGTGCAAGAAAGAGGACAGTATTTTTCCTTCTGAAAGAACCTTTCTTGCCCAAAAGTCCCCATGCTAGAGGGGCACACTAACCATGGTGCTTTGAATTCTGTCCTTTAAAAAGAAAAAAAGCATTAAGGTTACTGCATTTTTAAAATTCATGACTTTCATTTTAGTTCTTTTTCTCAAAAACACTAGAGTGAAACATGTTTTAAGATCAAACTGTTCTGACTCCAATCAAAGTTTCCTCTAAGCTGCACACGTGCTTGGCCACACAGTAACCATCATACCTCTGCTCATAAGACTCAGTCTCCTGCTTATTGTCAAAGCTCTAACAAGTGTGTTTTTGCAAAGGGGTAAGAAAAGGAAGAAGGGAGGAATCTTGCCCAAGAGCTAGGCCAAAGGCTATGGACCTTCTGTTGGGCTTCAGTCAGAAATGGGCTGAGTGGCAGTGGGGAAGGAAAGGGGGAAAACAGAGGGAGGACTCCCTCTATGACTGGTTATTCCTTCTGAAAAAGCAACACATGACAAAAACTGAGAACAAACAATAGTAGCCCATGCTAATGTTGAAAATAACGAATCAAGGATGAAATTGATTAAAAATAGTATTAAGCTCAGCACTCCTACTGAAGGTACTTTTAACATTGTTTTAATATGCACACATGTATTCTAGGTACAATTATATTTTCAGTTGAATAAAAATATCTAACTTCTCAATTTTTATTTATTTACTGTATATATTTTGTAATTTGGGGAGCTTACAAAGGTAAGGTATGTTACGTTTTTCAAAAATCACTGCCTCTCCCATTCCAGCCCAATAGTTCCAAATGCATTGGAAGTGGCTTTATGTTAGGATGAGCCATTCTGACCTTATCAAATGTGCTTCTAATACGGACAGAACAGTCCAAGGCTGGAAAAGAATGTTTCAGGGATGGAAACCTTTGACCTCAAAATGTTTTATACAGGGCAAGAGCCTGTGACTTTCAGAAGTTGCTGGATTACTACTCCAGTATTTGCAGTCCATCTGCCATGATGATGAGGTTTCATGGGACTTAGATACATCAGTTCACCATCATCCATCTTTTCAATCTTCCTAAGTACATAAATACTATGATAGCCTTCCATCCTTTCCCCCTCTCAATACGTTAGACTACAATTCTCTTCAGCCCAGCAAAAGAATGGCTGCAGTCACAGATCTACAACTTCTGGTTACTGAAAGCTCGTTCAAAACAATTTCAACCTTTTTTGAATGGTGAAAAAGGCAGTGCAACAGATCCCAGGTTCGGGTCTAGACATCTCCAGAGATGTTTTTAGGGGCCAGTGCTAGAAAGGGCAGTACACTTTACACAGTTACAGTGTTTTTAATTGCTTTTTTTTAATTTTAAAATAATAACAAACAAGGAAAATGAAAAAAAACAACAACAATTATAATGCAAATACATACATTCTCAAAAAAAAGAAAGAACAGATAAAGAGTGCTTTAAAAACAGGTAAGAAAAGAAAAACAAAAAATAGTATATCCTTACAACTGTTACAATTCTATATATACTTATCTCTTGTAAATATAATTCAAGTACATATATATTTATTTCTAATACACATATATATCATTTATCTTTAACCTACTGTATTTTGTATAAAAGAGTCCCATATTTCATTATATTTGTCCATACAAAGTCTATGTCTATAAGCAATCCACTCGTAGGTGGCAAGTGCAATCAGGTCTTTGATCCATTGAGTGAAGGGGGCCGTGTATTTATCTTTCCAATGCTGCAATATCAGCCTTCTGGCCATAGTAAGGGCACGGAGAATCCATTTACGTTATCCAGTTGTCAAATTCCATGTACTAGGTATGTAATTCAAGAGAATATGATCCCCTGAACATTTTAATTTTTGTTGCACAGTCATGTTTATGTAATCCAGGACTTTCTCCCAGAATTTAGTAAGTATTGTAAAAACATGTGTTTTAAAAAAGCATTATCCTTATTACATCTCCAACAAAATGTTGTCTTAGACAGACCTTTTCTATTCAAACGCAATGGTGTCCAATAAATCCTAAATATTCTTTTTTGTTGTATAAGTCTTAGTTCAAGGTCCATTGGCACTCTTGGTATAGAAGTTAAAACACTTTCCCATTGTCTGGGTAATATAGGAACCTTTATAGGATTCTTGATTCCACTCATTTCTTACCATCTGCATATCAAATTGATTTATTGATAACAAATATCTATAAAAAATAATAGTAGTTTTTTTTTAGTTTTAAAGGATTAAGCAAGTTGTTCTAGAATCTTGGGTGTCTCCAAAGCTGAAAATGCTGCTGGTCCAAACAAAGTTGTAAATATTGCCATCTGATGGTTAATATTTATCTCTTATACTCTTGGCAAGTTTAGATATGACTCGGCTAGATGGGCCAATACTCAGATTTAGTTAAGGTAACGTCCTATGATATAGTCCACTGTTCTAAAACAGGATCTGTCCAATGCTTTCACACCCATATCTTTAAGGCATTTATTTCCTTCAAAGCCAGATCTTCCTAGGACAGCCAGAAATATGCTCCTATCACAAAATAAAAATTCAAAGAAATAATTAAAACACATGGTAGTACAAAGAGTAAAAGAAGAAAAGGAGTCACCAAAGCGGTTACAAACCACACCATCCATTCTATATAAGTAAACTCCACTGAATGGACTAGGGACAGTTCAAGCAATTCTTCCTTTAATTTACCACATTTTTACCCTTTGTAAATACTTAGAATAGGAAAAAATAAATTAATGCAGCAACCTCTTCTAAAGTAGCCAGGTTGCAGTTATAAGATATTCCTTCTACGGATGCCATAAAGTCAAGGAAAACCGCTTGCAGCTCATGAACCCGCACCATTCTCTGGACAAGACATACACATATACCTTATCTGCATACTATATTTTATAAATATGTTGGCAGAAATATGTCTCCATCAAATGTAGAAAACCAAAGCATACACCCAGATATCAGCTGTCTGTGTGTAGCCACTCCTGGTCTGTTTTTCAAGCGTGTAAATAAATATTCCCCTTCTCTAAGTTCTAGGGCACTGATGACTAATCTTTCTGACAGATGAGACTCAATTCCCAAAACCTATGTGTATCGGTGCTCTGCTTAAAATGGATCATGTGCCTCTTAGTACCTGTCTCCAAAATCAAATACATGCTCCCAAATACACTTCAAAGTGTGCTAAAACTCCATGGCAGCAATTTAGGACACCTTGCTGATGAATCAAAGTAGAAAGAGTTCTTTCAAGGTAAAAAATATAGAAGCTGCACTGCACTCCAGAAGACAAAATGGAACCATAAAGATTGAATTTCTCAACAGAGGGGGCTGCCTGCTCAACCCTTAACTATCTCAAAGACGTATATGCAAGATATCGCTCCATTCCAGGTCCCTCCTCCCTGTGAGTCCATTAAAAACCAATTGGTGTTATGCAAAATAAAGCCCAAGAAGGCCAAATTCTGGGTTCCTGTTTTTGGACTTTTGCAAGTCAATAAATTTTTCTGGCTAGCAACTATCAGTGTTATTTGTAACTGTCAGAGGAAGGGAAATCTGTAATTGTTAAGAGAGAAAAGCCTGTGCAAATTCTTCCCTTGGCAAAAGGAACAGTCAATCACTTTTATAAGGACAGGAACAACTGAAACTATCCATTCGTATACTTTCCTTTAGTCAACAATATTACCTTTAGTAATCTGGGGAATGTGCATCCATAAATTACAGAAAGTGTTATTGCATTGCTGAATAAACAGCAACATTTCCATCAGCAGCCGTGGCAGCTTCACAAAGGTGTAACAAACAGACTCAATCATTTTCTTGTCAAGCTTTGCAATGAGTCCAGAGTTTACTGCTAGAGATAATGTTGCTTTCCTCAGCATTGTGTGCCAAACTGCAAACTGCTTATTAAAACAAAACCTCTTTATTTTTTCCCTGAGTAGTATGAGTTGGATAATCACATACTGCACTCACAGGGGAAAAAAAAATGGGTTTGATGCCCCAGAGTTAGCAATCAAGCTAAAAGAGTTAACATTTGGTAAGTAAAAGCTGGTTTGGGAAAAAGGAAAATAATAAATTAGCCCAAAATGACCTACTGGAAACAATGCCCCAGGTTGATCGATTTCCCTGTCATTCCAGACAATAGGGTAAGAATGTAAGCGCTGCCATGGCAGGTCAGGGCAGTGATTCATCCAACTCAGCATTCGGTCTGCCAGCAGTGGCCTGCCCCGTGCCCCAGGGAAGTTCACAGGCAGGGCATGGTGGCATCATCCATCGTCCTGTCCATCTCAGGCATCTGCTAATCAAGAGAAGTGTCTCTGAAAATGGGCTCCCATGACTTCAACACACCAGCACCGCTCTTATTTCTGCTTCTGCAGACATACAGCCATCCTTTCATGCCAATGGTATCACAAAACAGTCTCCGGCAATTCTATCACACCGGTCTTTGATTCATTGTACTGGCACAGAACTGTATGACCAATCAATTTCCATAGAATTTTTCATCTGAGCTGAAAAACAATTGCCCCAAATGAATTGTCTTACCAGGAGTTAACCTAGAGTTAATGGTGGTTACACTACATCCTTATTAGTATTGGAATAATTATCATCGTCATTATCATCATCAACTGCATATATAATCTGCCTTTTCTCACAGAGCCTGCATGACAATCTCCCTAGCTTTATCTTCACAAAACCACCCTGTAGGATAGGTTCCCTGATCCCAGACCAACCTCTTCACCACAATAACATCTGTGTATTCCAAGTGGAACCTAGATAATGAACAGTGCTTGGGTTCATTACACCCTAGGGTTTGAACTACTTAAATGAGGAATGAAACCAGTAGAGAAAGAAAAATAAGAAGACAGGATGAACAAGTAGGAGTATCACTTTTAAAGCAAGAGTGAAGAATCTCTGTGTTCTTCATCTAGCCCAGTAGGTGTTTCCAAAGACCCATCTTCCCTCCTCAGATACAGGAGCAGAGAAATGGATTTATATGAATGGTTGAAGTTGGTATGAATGAATTTGTATGAATGGTGTGTGTTCAAGTGTAGATAGACGGATGGATGTGAGTCAAAGGCTTCGCGTATATAGCTTTGGTCTTAGCCTCCTTTGACAAGTAGCCCCCAGAATGTTACCCACATGTCAGTGACCTTGGAGTAAGAAACAAACGCTTACTAAGATATATCCTGAATTATATTGTACAAAATTTTCTGTTGCAAATACCTTGAAACCTTTTCAAACAAAGCCAAACAAAAACACACCCCTAGAGTTATTCTGATGCTGCTTCATGCATCTGTGATAATACCACCTGGAGTTGTTCTCACACTTGAGGACATTTAATTGAAATAAATCCTGTGGATTTGCAAATTACTCCAAGGGATCATGCCGACAGAAAAATCCAGCAGCAGTTTGTGCAATTGTCATTGTACAAATGACACATCCATACTCACGCCTGATCAAATATTTAGACATAGAGGCAGGAAGAAAGAAATCAACTGTGAAAACACCCCCACCGATAAAAAAATGTTCTTCAACATGAAGCCATGAGAGGAAGAAGCAAGTGTAATGTGGAACACAATCCTCCACATTATCCAGGGAATTTGGGAATGCACACTAATAAAAGGATGGGAGACAGACAACCCAACTTGTTGGGTCCTGCCTGAACACAGTGTGTATTCCAGGGACTCCAGAGTCTTCACAAAGAGGTAACTCTTGACATAGAGCTTACTTACAAACAAAACTGACTTCAATTTGACACCCTACACACCAAGCACTGAGATTTTCCAGGCCTCCTGAGCTACCCAATGCCATTCAACTCAATCACTAGTTATGCTATTTCCAAAATGGTTTAGGTCTCTCATTTCCCAGTCATACAATGCAACAGTCAGAAGGAGTCAGCACTGTCTGATGGTTTCTGAAGCATGCATTTATTGTGTCTGTCCAGAAGAGACTGCTTGGCATTACTAAGTTGTGAGAAATCCTGTAAAACCTGGTTCAGTGATCCTACTTTAGAAGAGATTAGTAGTCCTATCACTCATCTGAAAAACAAAACCTGCAACAAATACGAGCAAAGCTTCATTAAGAAGAGACCTGTAGAATTTCTATTGCAATTCATCAGGAATCAGTGAGTGTCACCATTTCTGTACCTTTTTCACTACTAATGATTCCATACAGTAAATATCTACTTGGGATACTTTGAGGAAAACATTCTGAAGCCCTTTTCAGTAAGAGGAAGTATTTGAGAATTAGAGACATATAATTACATTATGAATTTCTTGTACCCACAACTTTTTTTTAATTATTTTTTTCAGATCTTCCAATCTTGAAATTAACATATATTTAAAACATCTTTCAGTGCACCAGTTTATTGTTTTAGCTACTGAAGGTTTTATTTTCTTTCAGGCCTCATATTAATTTTTATTTCTTTTTATGGTATTTATTTATTTATTTGCGATAAACCAACTGGAGAACTCTGATTATCTGGCAGTCTATATACACTGTACATTATAACAAATGGTGGATCTCTTTTCTTCTAGCCTGATATTGGCAATTATACTTAACTCAAGAGGAAACTTTATACTTTCTGCCTCCAGAAAATGGTGTTCTGAAGTTTTTATGAGACATTTTGAATAGCACAAGGTCATACTGCAGGGCAATCCAAACATCAAAGATTGCCTCTGAAAAAACATCCATCTGTATTTGCATAAATATTTAAAAGTGAATAAAAAATTAAGCAAATTTCCAAAACTCTTTTCTGCCTGTTCTCTTGAAGGTACATTTCTCTTTGGGATCCTGCAAATAAATCACCAGATTGACTCTTTATACATTTTTTCATTTCTACTGATATTTACTCAAAGGCTTCTTTATGAAAGACATGGAGGTTCCCAGCACTGGGAATGTTTGTGGCTATCTTCCTTTCAATTAGACTCTTTTCATTTCTCAAGACAACACTCTGTACCTCACCTAAATCACATACTGCAGTTATTCAGACCAGGCAATGTTAAGGACCATGTCTGGATTGCAAAAAGTCTCAGAGAGTTATCTATACTAACTCAAAAAAAGTATGCTACTCTCATTTAAAAATATAATTTAGGCCTTCAGTAGTAATTATCCTTGCAAGATTGTTGTTCTTTTTTCTACTTTTGCTCTTTGACCTAGGGTCTTTTTCATACTTTGTCCACATCCCAGATGCAGCTCGTGTTGTGAAGATAATTATTCTTTATTCTCCCAAATGTCTTTCTTTTCTCAAATGATATTTCATGGAAAAAAATTAATTTTCCCAAACATTATTGGGACTGTTGCTCATAATGACCACCACTGAGAAGCTGTTAGTTATTACAACAATATTTTTTCTCTTGATTTAATACTGGCTGATCAAACAAGTGGGGGCTTGAAAAGCTTTCTGCCCATTACTGAATTATTTCTATTTTATTAGTTTATTATTTCAAAATAGTCTCCTAAACAGAATTCTATTTTTCCTTAATGGCATTATTTATTTATCATATTTATATAGCCGCCCATCTCACACAAAGTGACTCTGGACGGCATACAACAATCAAACAATTACAAATAAAAAACTATAAAAATTGTATTATATACGTATGTGCCTCCAACGGTAATGTTAATTATCTGCAGTACAACGAATCTAATAAATAAATAAGCCAAACTAGTTGAAAATGAAAATTGATTGTTGATTGGCCAAAGACACATTTTGATTCAGTTCAGCGCACACACACTCGGCAGCACTAATAATATTACATTTCAAGAAGGGTTATCAATTACTCAGTGAGAACTGTACTATTTCTTTCCCTAACTTAATCACTCAGAAGTTCTTTCTATATGTCTAATTTTCCTGCAAAGACTTTAGTAACTTGTACCACACTCAGTTGCTCACATTACCCTGAATAATTGAACATTTTATAGTTGTTTATACTGTAGCCAAATCTGAACTGCAGGAGAAAAGAGAGGACAGATAAGGCATCTTCAGATTTTACATGATCTTATATATCTGATTTTACATGACCCTTATACATCCAATCTTGAAGAAATTTCCAGGTGGGAAATGTGATTTCTATTTAATGTTACTTCTTTAGGACAAGGACTCAAAAATATCCACTCAAGTTGCTCAGTTTTGTGGTACCATCTGTACAATACACGGCATCACTACGTAGGTTTGGAATTTCTCATAATAGTATTTTATTTTGATTTATTTTAGTATTTATTCTTTATTTTAGTATTTATTCTTAATTATTTTAGACCCTATTATATTTACTGTTTTTCTGCCATATATATTACTGCTATTATTAGATATTTTAATCATATCCAGCCTTAGGGCTGTAATAAACTTGATGATGATCTTCAGATTTACCTGCACAGAAAAACTTCAAATATCAATCTGAAATCAGAAATATCATATTTGTATTTAAACAAAATCCTCCAAAATGATTTTCTGCCACTTTGGAATGATACCATCAGGCTTTGGTTACAATAAAGAAATAAGTGAACTTCAGGTTTCATGGTCAGCCTGTTTGGAAAAGAAAGGTAGTGGAAATATGTCAATATTTACAAAAGCAAAGTCGCTCGATCAGATCAGATACACTTTCTGCAGTAGTCCCTGATTGGATATGACTCTATGTCATGTCTCATCAGGAGAATAATGATCTGGAAATTAGTCTGGAGGAGCCAGCCCAGCACCACCCTGAACTGAACCGGAAGCTCTGGAGACATCGGTCAAGATCTGAATTGCCACAAGCCAGAGGGCCCCTTATCTGACTCAGAAAGAGAGACCACAGCTCTACCAACCCCCAAGCAGAAAACAGGCATTTAAGAGTTCAGACCAAGTATGTGACTAGAACATAGGCCTTCTTCTGAGGAAAATCTCATTTAGAAGTAGTTGACCAACTCTCAAAGAGGAACATCTAAATGACCCAGTCACTAATAGCTGGAGTTGGCTGGAGTTGTAGGAACTTTGATTCCATGAGCCCTCAGTTCCTAGCAGCTGGTTTGAGACAACAGTTGCTTATTGGCCTTGGATCCTTCCTAGTGAAGTAGATTTCTCTTCTCCCTCAGAATGATCCTGGAATCCACCTTAGGACTTGGACTCTGTTCTGATGCCCTGGTTCTCACCTGACTTTGGATTCAGCATTCAACTGATGATCATTTCTTGGTTATGATGCTTCCTCTGATCTTACAGGGAGCCAGATTGTCCCACTGTCTTGCCTCAGCTTGATTTTAAATTCAAAGGTATGGGGAGGGGGGAGAGATAAATAAAAGCCAAGCTTGCTTTTTTGCTGGCTATTACATACTATTTATCGTACTGCTGATTTCAGTCTGACCTGTAGAAAAGATTGAATATAAGCATCTAAAGGAAGTATTCTTGAACTACACAGTTTCAGTCTGAAGTTTTGTATTTTAATATTTAGCACTGAATCAAAGATGGCAACCTACAATTAATTCATAATTACTTGCTATCTGGAAAATAATGTGCAAAGAGCAGGTATTTTAGGAGACCAGCAATGACCAAAGTTTCAAAGCACAAGGCTTTGAAGATTCAAACAAAACATTGCACCAAATCCTGTGTACTTTTTTCCTCTGTGTTTTTTAAGCATGATCAAGTATGGCAGAGGAAAGATGAATGTGGAGATGCTGGTTTTTACCTTAATTTTTCCTCTTTAAAGTGTTTTCTTCACTTTCAACCTTCAGAATCTCATATATGCCTCCCCCATTCCTAGTTTTTAAAAGATTAAAAATATTCTTGACTGTTGATAACAGCTACATGCCGCCCCAAGTCACTGCTATCCTGACCAATTATGCTTTTAAAAATGCAAAAAGGAAAAAATGCCATGGAACTCCATGGAACCCAGTCACTCAAGTATCCTTAAATCTTTCCTTTAAAGAAACGAATCCCACAATGCAGTTCTTCATCTTATAATACAGTTCACAGCATCTCTCTCTCCTTGTTTGATTAGGATTTAGACTGTGCTGACAGATTAGCTCTGGAAAGACCCCTGGCTGTGCCAAAAAGGACAAGTTAAGCAAAGGATTAACCAATAGGCTCTCCCTAATGCAGTCAAACTGTCACCAAGATCAAAGGCTTTCACGAGAGACAGAAAGTAATTTAGGCTAGTGTCCTTCGATAAATTAATGCAAAAGAAAATGAACAATCAACCTGTGCCTGAGTGAAAAAGGAAATAATATTCTGCTTTCACTTCTCAGAAAGGAGTCTTTGTATTGTTTCTAAACAAGCTACTTTTTTTATTTATTTATCTTTCATCTTGGCATGACTGCTACAAACACAAACATCTAAGAAAGTATTTTAAATCATAACTGCGCCTTTTGTCTCACCACTTCCAAAAATGGAAAACTTAAACTCATTCCATTTGTTCCTACTATTTGCTTCCAGTCTGCTTTATTAAACTGTGAAATTTGGTCTGATCCCACTGTGAAGTCAATGCACTAGGTTCAATGCAACCTGGATTGCAAGCGTGTCACATTTTTCTTTTTACACTTTTCATCTGTTATGTTACATGGAGCCACAATCATGGAGAAGTGTTGAAGAATTTAAGAAGACACAACCTAAGAATACTCCCACCCACCCCTTTTGAGTATTGTGGTGGTTTAGCCCTCTGCAGGACAAAAGCTGGAGTAAATAATATTCATAGTAGCTGTTGTCTCCATCCACAAGATCTCCAACAAGAAGTAGGGTTCTTTTTGTCACACTCCTTTCTAAGAGATAGGTCTATAAGCTATGGCTCTTGACTTATTTAATATTCGTGCTGGGAACTGAGAATTGCCCACCTCCACAGCTTTACTCTGACAAACTCCTTTCCAAATTACAGGAATGCTTGAGCTGGATGCACACGGAACCCAGGTACACATTGTAACCCATCCAAGATGGCTTAAGAAAATGCCTTAAGCTGTTCACACTTCATGCTAAATAGCATCTTAGTTTGTAGCAAAGTATACAAGCCATAGCTACTGGGTGTGATAAAATCAACTGACAATATCTAATAGTGATCTTTCACTCTAGGATGTCTTGACACAAATTAAGATCTTCTGAGATTGGGGCAGTCTAATGCAACCTGGTGCCTTCAAATGTTTTGAACTGCAGTTTCCAACATCTTGGGACTAGCTAAACTAGTTGGGGATTAAAAGAACTGAAGCCATAAGTACATACATAATACCTTGCTAATGAAGGCTGGTCTAACTTCACTAAATTATAAGACTTCTATCCTTTAGAGACATTATGTTAGACTGCAGATACAAAATTTATATCCTATCCCACAACACCACCAGATTTTTATTGGTAATGGGAGAAATAGGCTCCCGAACAGAATTTTGATAGGCTCAAAAACCAGCATATAAGACTTTTTCTTCTGGTCATATGAATTATGCTAATATTGTTTCGATTTCATAGGGCATCCAGCAGACATATATGGACTAGCAAACAAATCAATGGGGCAAGCCCCAGTCCAACTTGTACTGATAGACCAATATAATTTCTCATAGAAGAAAGAGGTAACATCCAATCAGATCCACTGTGGAGTCTCTCTCCAATATCAATCTATGCTGAGCTTTGACAAAGTCTGGACAAGGCCAAGTAGAGATGTGCATGATGACTTTATACCTCAAGCCTCTCCTACAATAAGCTCACAAATCCCCCTTTCACCATCCTCAAATACTCATGCCCCTACATCGGAACTCACACTGTCACACTAAGATGCTTTGACCTCAGTGATATTGACTGGGACGTTCAATAATTTCCCCTATCCAGAGAACTTAGGTATCTGTTCAGACAGAGAAATTGAGAGGGTCACACATCCACTGTTGAAACTCCCTATCGTCACCTAACTTCACCTTTGGAGAACAGAGTTAATCACTCCTCTAATCATAAATTACTGGGGCTAGTCCCAACAGGCAAATTCAACAATCTGTTGAACAACCAAGATTGTGAAGTCTCTAGAAAAGTGGCTAAATTCTAGGAAGGTGTTCAGAAACCATTCAGACTGAACACAATACAGGTAGTCTACTGCAAAGAGGCTTTTTTATCCCAGATATTTTGTATGTAAAAGTCCTTTTCTTTTCATCTATGACTGTAAATTCTTTAATGTAAAATAAATAAATGTGGACAACAAACAAAGCATCCATCATAACACAAGGCAAGCTATGAATGGCAGGAAGACTTGCATACTGTTGGGGATCTCTTGGAATGAGTCCAAAATGTTTGTGTATCCTGTCTGTATAGATCCATATGGGCCATAAAATTAAGCTGCAGAAGACTTATCAGTGAAAGTCAAATTGCCAGTGTCTAGACAGAAGGCAGAGGAGCAATCTGCAACTCTTTCCTGAATAGAGCCATTTAATTTTTCCCATAATATTGGATTCATTCACTTATATGGGATCCACTGTGGAATTCAGGTAGGGAAAGATCTAGCTTTCTCCATGCCTCTCTTCTCCAGTAATCTCTACACTGGGGAATCAGGTATTGTGTCTGCAGAGTCCCCTTCTGGATTCTATTTCTCAGTCAGTTTGGGGAAGTAGATGATTCTTTCTCTTGCAACACTACATGACTCACATAACAGAAGAGAATTATTTCAGTTAACAGCAGCCCCCAAAAAAACAAAAACAAAAAAAAGCAGCCAGTAATTCTCTCCAGTGGGAGTGACATGTGGCCTCATGTGAGAAAAGCAACATGCTTAAGTTATTATTGCAGGAAAGCAATCTGTCAAAGTCTGGCTGGCTTTGGCATGGCAAATACCACTGGTGAGATCAGAGAATTGGATTCTGCTTGCAATTACTGCCAAAGAGCCTTGCATAAAGGCGGCCTGTTATCAATTAGTCCCCTGGCCTCAGACACTTGGACTTGTCAAGTTCCTGGTGTCTTCTGTTTTGTAACAGCGAGAGAAAAGCTTCCCCATGACCAATTCCTGGAAATTTTTCCATGTGTGGTGTCATTAACAAGTCAATTAAAATTTTGCAGTGTAGGCTGGAATGCTTGTATGTGCACGCGTGCACCCTTTGATGAAATTCAGTACAAGACATTTTGCCTTGGAAAAGCTGACAACAGATGCCCTTCATTTTGGTCCTTGCTTTTCAGATGGCCCTTTCCAAAGTCCCATCAGCTGTTGTGAAGGAAAGCATAAATTCCTTCCAAATTTTTCCTAAATACTTTGGAGCAGGCTTCCTGGATTCTCAGCACTCTCAGTGCAACCACATGTTTGACATTTTTGGCCAACAAGGAATTCAACAGAGACTGGAGGGAGCAAAATTACAGCTAAACTAAAAAAAGAAGTGCAAAAAAGATTGTGTTCGAGAGAGATGATTCTATTTGTGTTTTTGGATCCATTTCTAGCCCAGGTTATTCCAGAAACAGAGGCCATTTTATTTTCTATCAAAAAGCAATACATACATACATACATACATACATACATACATACATATTTAAAAACTGACTCCATATATATTTACTATCCTGTGATCAGTTTTCATCAAATAGTAAGTGAAAAATACAGGCAACATAGTTCCATTTTGTCCCTACATTGTTCAGACCTCTTCTTGAGAGAAGAGTAACAAGGATGATCAGGAGACCAGGAATTCAGTCTCACCAAAAGGGACGAGGAACAGAGTTTGTTTAGCCTTGAGAAAAGATATACAAAAAGGTATATAATAGCGCTGTTTAAATACCTGGAGAAGTACTGTATATTACAGAAGAACGTCAAGATCTGTTCTTCACTGGCCCAGAATGAAGGACAGGACATGGAATGATGGCCTTGAGATTCCAGTCCAACATGAGGAATTATTATTATTTATTCAATTTATATAGCTACCCATCTCACATACATGATGCTAGGTGGCTTACAATAAAATTCATTAAAAAACAATTAAAAATGAAGCACATAGCAGCCAGGCATCACCCAACCAATTATGCTCACAGCCAGGAGACGGGCTCTATCCCATGCCCAGGGCTCCAGGCTCAGGCACAAAACCAAGTTTCCAAGGCCTTCCAGAAGGTCATCAGGGACAGGGCCAATCTAACCTCTGGGGGGATGATGTTCCAAAGGTGGGTGCCATGGCAGAAAAGGCTGTCCTTCTGGGCCCTACCTGACACCTCTTCGCCAGTGGTATTTCCTAACAGAAAAAGCAGTTCCATAATGGAACCCATAGCGTAGTTGGATAACCATCTCCCCTTCAATGGATATCATGAAGCAGAAGCAGAGACTGGATGTGATAAAGGGCCCCTTTCCTTGAGTCCGAAGTATGGTGAGCATACAGTCAGATTCCAATCCCTTCATTTAACATCCAGTCCCTTTTCGCTGCATTCAACATTTCCCAGCTAAAATTCTCCAACATCGTCCACGTAAGTATACATACATGCCACCATTTCCCTGACTGTGTTTTCTTCCTTCTCTTGGCTTCTAACACCCAACACGCTTTTTTTCCTTCAGATCTTTAAGGCAAAGAGGGCAAATGACTATTAGACCACTTAGAGGACACAGCTTCACTCAGAAGCTATTCCAGCCAAGGAGGAGAGAATTTTAAAATCCACAGTGTCCAACTTGGTATAGGACACCTGAATACATTCAATCTCATATAGTATCTTAAATGTCAAAGGACAGGGTGTATCTTCCTCACAGTTAAGTATTTATTGGGATTTAATTTTCAAAGTAGGGAAAATAGGTTTTGAAGCAGGTTTTTAAGAAAATTAGTAAGTTTAATGTGAATTATGTTAAGGTAGCTCTCTTTTTAATCTTTCAATGGGTTTAGTCATGCAGGAAAAGGACTTTTTAGATTTACCAAAGACTTTGTTCAAAGCTCAAGAAAATGTGAATTGCCAGAATCCTTTTGTGTGATTGTGCAGCCTCTCCCTGGCACTTCTGTGACCTTGTACACTCCAACCATCTGGTTCCCTTCTCAAATAAAAATCAGGATTAGCAACTGATTTCCTTCCACATTTAAAAAAAAGAAAGAAAAAAAGATATACATCCAGTGGCAGGGAAAAAGAAACAGTGTCCTTTTTCCTAACCTTCTTTGCAGGATAGCCATCACTGGTATAGTAATTCATGCTGAGCATCTCAGAAGGTCAGGATGGGTGAGCAACTAACAAGATGCATACAAAGAATATTCACATACCGCAGCTGAAGTGCCGTAATCCCAAAGCGAGAATGTTTTGAATGGAAATCCTCATCAAAAGGGACCATGCACCTTGACGTTGTCAGATTTGCTATCAATCTGACACTTAAAAAGGCTACAGCAAACCTTGATTTAAAATTGAAGAATTAAAAGACACGGCAAGCCAACCGTTTACATGAAGAGCGGATGGCGGAACCTCACATCCTGCCATTTGTTAGTGCCCAACATTTCAAACCTTTTTCCTACAATGTTGAAAGTTCTTTTTTAACCTTTTGGTTATTTAAAAATAAAAGTTATTGCCAGGGGTATCATGGGGGAGGGGGTTCAAATAGTCAAGAAGGTGGGCACAACCATAAGACTAAATTCTTGTCCCTTTTTTTACATGTGTCACAATGTGTGTAAAAATAGGCAGGCCTTCAATCGCAGAGTTATGCCCACCATCTCTCTCTTTTTTTACCCCCAGCCCCGCAGGCAATCGTGCTTACTGCAATATTTCATATGGCCTACATTTGGAAAAGTTGTTAAATTTACTTATAGTCCTTTATTTTATGCAAAGTTCCTATCTTCTGCCAATTTTTAACATATAACATGTTACAATGAAACAGCATTCAAAGATACATTTTCATTTAAGTCATGATTCCTGGTCCTGCATAGATACTCAACTAACCTGAGGCGGGCTAACTTTGGGGCAAATCTCTAACCCCTCTAAAACAGAGACTTCTTGGTATCTAACTAAGAGATGCATTCAGGAATTTTGTTTGATTTCTTCTAGCACTGGAAGAAAAGAGTTTTCAAGTAGGTGACTGTATGTTTATTAGTTGAGAGTGGGATCCTATCCCGCTAATCAAGAAACTCTGTTGTCCTTAAGATCAATGCTTCATTGAAAGATGTGGGACAACTATACAATTTTGGACAACACTGTAGAACAATTCAACAAATATACTGGACTGGCAAGAATGTTCCCCATCCATTTTTCAGATGATGATGATACTGGCTTGGATATTCTTTTCCACCAACAACCGAGAGAGGAAAAGAACAAAAGAGCTAAATGTGAATTTTCATTTGAGGGGTTGATCAAGGGAAGACCTTTCTACCCCACACCATGGATTTTTGCCCAGTGGGCTCCCAAAAATTCCTTCCTTCAGTCATCTTCATTTTCTTCAAAAGTTGGTGTTGTTTAGCTCTTTCAAGATTGCATCGATCAGTGTCAAAAATCTCAACATCTAAAATGCTATCATGGAGCCTTAGAGCAGCCCAAACAGGCTTTGTTCAAGTTATATGCTGGATAAGATCCAACTAATACTGTCCTTTCCATTAGCAGCTCTTCTATCCTATCCTAGGTCTCAAACATAGAATAATAAAAGATGCAGCACATAGTAAGATACAGCATTATTGCCGTAATAATACCACACCACATAGGCTAGAGATAACTAATTAACAGCTCCTAAGGTAAGTCAGGCCTTAATCAAGTAGTACTAAAACGGTTTATTGTGTTTATAACCTGGCAGAAACAATTAGTTCATCCTTGGTTACATCTCTTCTTCAGATTCTCAATTCAAAACCCAGCAATTTGGAAGACCTTCCTGTCAACTGTTGTCAATTTGAGCCTGACTGACAAATCAAAGGGCTTTTTTGCAGGCAAAAACCTTACTCAGTCAAAGATTGTCCTCTATCATGCTCAGAGGTAAGATCCAAGAGAAATGAAAAGCTTCTTTCAGATTTTGATCTATCCCTAATTAGCACACAGAATCCATTTGAGTTAAGTGGGAAAAGTCTGCCCAATTCTATTAAGAATGTTAAGCGATTTTAAAACTAGAGGCTAATTGTCTGCATCACCTGTCAACTGTAGGTGTCACAATTGTACCCACTAACTTGTCTTTTTCAGTTCTTTGAATTTTAAGGCTGTCTCATTTGTTACTGATTGGATGTAACTACTCAGAGATCTTTTTCTGATGTTCGCAATTTCAGTAAGAACTGTAGTAACAACAAGGTCAGGTCCTGGTTTGTTAAAATGCTTCTATAGTAAGAAGGAAAAGCACCTTCCCTACCCCCACATCACACAAACATATATACAAATGCACAAAAAATGTTTGCTAGCCTCAACAAAAATTTTGAAAGGCTTTCAAGTTGCTCTGTAACTGTTTCCATTTTCTGACCATAAGTATCATCCCAGCTTCCCAGGTTTTTTTCAGCTCCTCCGTCCCACGACATTAGACTGTTCTTTACTGAGCCATACTCCAAAAGACTCGGACAAGAACCATGTCAGTCAAATGGGGTCCACCCCAGTTTACACAACCTAAGATGCAGGCTATGTACCCTACTTGTTCTAGCTTGTTCTAGAACAACTACCCATTTGTTCTAGATTTTGTTCCTTTTATGCTGAGAAAAGAAGGGTCCTTCCCACTGGCTGGATAAGGTAGCTGCCATGAAATGTTGATATACTGCAACATGCCCAAGAATTTGTATCTTATCCAAGAAGACAGAAACTTGTGTTTTAATATGTAAGCTGAACAGCGTGTGCAAATAATAATTTGCCTGGATAAGCTTTCTTATAAATAGAAAATAGCCAAGACCTATAAATGACAATTGTCCATTGGATTTGCACAAAAGCTTCTGCTGGTACTTCCTGCCCTGGAATGAAATTGGAAAAAACATCCACACATCAGCAAAAACCATCTTTTTGCTACTGTGACTCCCACATTAGGCCTCGGAGTGATGCAAAATAACACAAGGGAAATTGTGACATCAAGGCCGACTTTAAGCTAAGGTCTAGGCAGCCAAAGCTTAGGAGATGCCAATACCACCCCTCCTTCCAAGTCATTCTAAAAATGCAAATCTTTGCATTGACAGAGGCATCAGTCAATATGGCCTAGGGGTCTGCACTGGGTGTCACCAACAAGCCTCAGGGAAAAGAGAGCTGTGAAGGAAGGCTGTGAAGACTGGCTCTTCCCCCAAGCATTAGGCTAGGATGGGGGTTGAGCTGCAAGAATGTTTGGTCTGGCATCTGGGGGAAGGGTGGTTTTGTTTTTAACCATGTTTTTATGGATTGCTGTGAGCTGCCTAGAGTCGTTATATGAGATAGGCGGCCATATAAGTCTTGTAAATGAATAGAATATAGAATATAGAACACAACATAACACAACACAACAAACACAACACAATAATACCCTGCCTCCATGGGCTTTTACCACTTTATGGAGATGAACTGCATCCATCTTGTACATCCCCTTATGTGCTTTAGTGATGGACTGTCCTTTATTTTCGGAAACTGCTTATCCCAAACAGGATTTTATTTTCAGAAATTCTTCAAGGACTGAACTTGAGCTCTTTCTTAAATCTAAGTCAGTATTTCATTTTCAAAACCTTCTGTGAAAGATATGGCTGAACCTTCTCAATACGCCACAGAATGATTCTGGAGATAAAGGGCCATGTAGATACCATCTTAGCCTGGCAAACATGGAAAGCAGATGAGCTTAAAGTCCTCTCCAGTGCTGAGGACCTTCTGGTCCAACCCATGTAATGAAGCGGCAGAGCAATGAACTCAGAACTACTTTCTGAAAGCTGCAGCACCAAATGGCCACCTCAATACATCAGCAGGCAGAACAGTTCCAGACATGCAAAAGCCAATCGTTTCATCCACTGCATTGGAAAAAAGCATAACAGCTTTTGCAAAGCAATCAGAAGAGGCTCCAGTGATTTAAGGAAACTCTGTTCGTTGAGTACAGATGGTGGTACTGACAAGGTTTCTTGATTTGGGTACAGAGGAAGAACACGTCCATAGTGCCAAACGCTGCTTTAGCTCCTTTGGCTTTCATCTGTTATTTGAATATGTTCTTGGAGGGTTGGCCCAGGGGAAGTCTGATCCCACATTGGCAAACACTGCTTCAAGTCCAGTCAGCAAAGTTCTGTTCAAATCTCTCTCTTTATGGCTTCAGAGAGGCATGGAACATGTGCTGATAATTGGGGAGAAGAACCAATAAATAAATACAATTTTGCAGAAGGCATTATGCACTATGCATTGAGTAAATCATGCTCCTATCCCTGATCCTGACATGTTGACAGGTACCCAGCAGCTATACTACCTATAAAAAAAAACAAAAGTTGCATAATGTGATACTTTTATAAAATCAGCTAAAATTTATAAAATTGGATCTTGTTGGATACAGAGGTAGTGAGTGACTGCATCAAAACTCTCCCACATTTTGCTGGAAGTAGGAACAAGCAAATCATTATTTGATTTCTAATTTTAGAAATAAACTTGGTTGTTAAAACTGCTTTCATCCTTTGTGAGATGCACAGATCCTTTTGTAGATGGAATGTTAGAAGTGAGCAAGTAGGGGAAAAAATTGAACCCGAACTATTTAATCCTGGTAAAACACATTCATGAAAATATTCTGCAAATACAAATTTCATTTTTAATAGTAATTTTAGCACTGAAGATGTTACCTAGCCGGGTAATGAAATGTTTGCAAGAAAAGAACCAAACTCAGAGAACCCCAAGGACTCCACAATTTTATTAAAAATTACAACGATAAAAACTAATACTAATTTTAAAAAGGAAAGAATAACAAGAAAAAAATGGAAGGTGCAAAAATGAAAAAAAAGGAAAAAACAAAGAAAAATAGAAAAGAAAGAAAAATCAGAATATGGTAAAGAAAAAGAAAAGAAACATATAAAGAAATGACTTCCCCCTTCATCGCAACAAGAATAAACAATTTTAGTAACTTATCACTTCTCTTAAAATAAAACAATGACATTCCCCGACCCTAATAATTTTTAGTTACTATCAATTATCTTGGAAGATACTTACTATTTATTTAGGATAAATTATTAAATTGTTATATTGTATTTTAATTAATATTTATCTTTTATGTAAACTGCCCAGAGTTTTTTTTTTTAACAAGATGGGTGGTGACAAATTTTATATATATATTAAAAAAGAAAAACAAATGATCTCTTCTTCCCATATCCCATCTTATCTATAAGCAAATCCATAAAGCCTCACCATTTCAGTCCTGATGTCAGCAAAAGTCCATTAAGGGTTACCAGAGATAACAATGTATCTATTTTAGCCTTGATCAAATAAACCAACTTCATATTCCTTTTACTTCTAACAATCTTGTTGCGTATCCCTTCAAATAATGTCCTAGAACTTTCTTTTCATTTTTTCTTTGTCCCTCTCACAAAATTCTTCAAAGCTTTAACAAGCCCCTTTTGTAAATCCAGTATAGGAAAATTATCCAGGTCACTCTTTTGATTTGTTGTTTGTATATCCCTTTTCTTTATTAAGACATCAGCCAGTTTCTTTTGTGTGTCCAGTGTAATAACTTTTTCCTTGTCATTTTGTAGATTGTCATTTTTAAATCCACATTCAAATCAATCTTGTCAGGTTGTTCTTCTCCTTTAACTGCAATCCTTAGTTCCTTCTACTTTCCTCTAGTGTCCAATTTTTAAAGTATTATTTTTTAAAAAAAATTCAAAACAAAAGTATTTTCCCATGAGAAGGATTCTTTATAATTAATTCCAAAATCTTATTTCAAATTTATCTGGACCCTTAGTCCATTTGTAACTCTCTAAAATCAAAGTTTTAATCACCCTTTTGCTGTTTATGCCAAAAAACATACTTTTAAAAAATCGTTAAACTTGTATTTAAAACTTCTTTCATTAAGGATTGAAGGAAAGTCACCTGGTGCTATAAAACTTGCTGATCCAAAGATTTCTAATAGCTGAAAAGCAGTTAACAAGCAATTTCTGAAAGGGATTAGAAAAGCAAGTATGCAAACTCAGTGTCCTTTCAAAGGTACCAACTGCAGTTTGAGCAAGATGGTTATTCCCTCATCTGCCAGAGCTCTAAACCCACCAGAGACAGCTTTTCGTGGAGCTGTCTTCAGTCCATTTCTTCCCCAGAAGTCCCCGCAAATGCAAAAGTTCAGAAGCATGGCACATATTGCACCTCGCTGAGGTTACAGACACAAAAATGTGCTTAGCTCATCTTTTCTTTAGATATTTGAATTCATTCCACTGAAAATCACATCAGAAAGGAATCAGCAATCCTGCATAGGCAGCTTACAGTAAAATTAAATATCTGAAAAACAGTGATTTTCATATGCTCCCAGTTTGTATGAATAACCCCCAGGAGCCATATCCGAACCAATACAAAGCCATTCATACTGATGATCCAAAACCTTTGCAAATTCTCACCCATCTTGTAAGACCAACCATCCTTATCCTTTACAAACAGCTATTTTTGTAACAGTTATAAACTACGTTTGTCATGAGCCTTCTTTCTGATTATCCTGAAAAGTAAATTCTATCCTCATAGTTCAACCTTTGGCTGATTAACCAACTCATTACTTAATAATGAGTCCAAATGTTTTTATTAAGTGTTACATATTGATGGAGTTCAGTTTTTTAGGGTTAGGTTAGCCTTTAATGCCCTTAGAGTAGAAAAGCAGGAACACACACACACACAAACACACACACACACAAACACACACACATGCATATTACATATACATATACATACACATACAGTATACATACATACATTGAAATCATCTTCGCCATCATTAACATCAAGGTGTACAGTTAATGTTTCAGAGTGGGATCAGGGACATGCAGGTTCAAGATTCTATTCAACCATGGTGCTCATGACAGAGTTGGCCTTGATCTTAGCCAACTCACTTCACAGTGTTATTAGTGTGCAGATAAAATAATGGGCGACTCCATGTATATTACCTTGAACTCCACAGAGAAAAGATAGGCTAGATACGTTGTTAATTATTTAATAATTAGCCACCATTCTGTATCTAATGGGCCCAAAAAAGAGGTGTCCCACTGAGCAGGCCATCATTCCAAGACACAAGACAAAAGCGTCAGCTATTATTCTGCCCATTCAGTTAGTGAAAAGCTCAACTGCTTCTGCCTTTTAATGTTTTTATTCAATTCATTAAGAAGACATTGGAACCGTTGACCCAGCCACCATCTGGAGAAGACACTTTCTAATCCATTTTAAGCAATTTGGATGCTTACCCCAAGATGAAAGACAAAGAAGAGTCTTTCTAATTCAACTCTTCATTTAAAGAGTTGACTTTTTCTGAGTTTATCAATATATTAAAAATGGAACTGCCAGTGCCCACAGTGCTGATTTTGCTGGGAAAGAGAAAAGAATTGTGGAGTGCATGACCATGCTGAGAGTTGTTATCCAATCTCCCAGTGAACTTTAGGGAAGTCTGGGAAGGGGTGCTGTGAAGCATAAGCTGTAAAGAGGAAGTCTGGTTAAGCAGAATTTGGAGAACTGTGTCCATTAAACATACCCACACACTGAAATAACCTTTCCTGCAAATACAGTGTTTGAGCAGTAGGGTCAAAATCATATTTCCTACCCCCCTGCCAATGGAAACCCCTAGCTGGCAAGATACAGTAACCATCTTACAGACTCTGCAATTTCCAAGGGTATCTGAAACAGTGCCAAACCTACCCTAGGATAAAAATGTCTGTTTTCTGTGCTTTTAAAAGCCCAATACTACTAAATGTCTGACTGTTCATAAACCTGAAATCCGTACATCTTAATTATATTTCTGAGCTTAGTTCTCATGCATTCCAAACATCCACACCAACCTCCACTACCCATTTGAGCTCAGAGCTGAAATCAGATTTACAACAACTGTTAAAGCTGAGGATGACAGATAAATTAATCTTCCCTTCATGAGTTTACATCCCAGCAGCATCTGGGCTCTTGATCTGCCCCTAACAAGCACAGGGTCTCTACAAGCTGTCGTTTAAAGTTGATGTTTTCATGACTGAAGATGAATTATTCTGTCATGAGAATCTATTTATTCAGCAGTTGGGAGGTGTGGTTTGGCTTTCAGATAGAATGAATTCATGGGTTAAGGTCTCCTTGAAGCATCATTTTAAGGCTCGGAATAGTCAGGTCTGGGGAAAAAAATTGCATCATAGCAAGGACATTTTCAGAAAAAGCTGAATTGTCACAAATAACTTAAACTTCAATTCCACCAAATTGATCCACAATCATCTGCAAGGAGAAGTCACTCTATCAATGGAAAAGGACACAAATGCATTAAATAAAAATTGAACTAGAAGTCCTGGTTCTAAGTTAACTCAAATCAACTACAGTATGGCTATAACTCTATTATCACCATGATTCCTTCATAATTGTAGGAAGAAGTCTCTGGAAACAGAAATGCTTGTCAAGGTATGCAACTGGATGCAATGACCCTACTGGCCATCAAATTCTTGTGCCCCAATGGTCCTCCATCAAGTTATGTTGCCACAGAAAGAGAAGTAGAGAAATATTTTTAATAATCTGAGGAAAATGGGATAAACACAAAACAAAAATTATTCCGGACATTTCTCAGTTAGAGAAATTGCACAGTATTAAATTCCCATGCTTTGCCAAGTTGAAAACTCAAGTTCAGTTTTGGGTCCAAGGTGAAAGAAAAGAACATCTTCCAGGTAGCAGAATATTCAGTTAGATAAATAAATATATACACTCACTCAGTATAAAAATAATTTCACATACCTAGTAAAATAAGTTGAGAGATTTAAGAATTAATCATCAAGAAAGAATTTTAGGGAGAGAACAGAAAAGTATGTCTCACATTCCAAGAAGGAATGGCTATTAAAAATATGGCTGTTATTAAATGACATCTCTACTGATACATGTGATGTCTTTCAGAGACCTGAAATATGAGAAAATTAGTTAAATATACATTTTTACCAATTTAAAATTTCTACACAAATCACTGATTGGTATCTTAGCTGTGGTCCCCCTTGTTCTAGTGAACATAGCTGTTCTTCAAATGACAATGTTTGGGTTCACCATATGAATTAAGAATAATGATTTAAAAAAAAAAAACAGGCTGTCAACCCAACAGTTCGAAAACTCACGTGAGTAGATAAATGGGTACTCTCACTCCGGTGGGAGGAAAAATGCTGGCGGCGCCTTGCACAGAGAGACAGGACCAGTTGCCAGTAAGTGCAAAACCGCGCTCGCCCGAAAAGGGCGCGAAGCAACGGAAACCCCGCCTCCTGTGCTCGCCAGCTGGGCTCTGCTCTAGGAAGGAGGCACTGGCAAACCACTTCCGAAACACCTTGCCTTGAAAACTGCAAGGACTCGTCCAAGCAGTCACTGCAGAGTCGGTAACGACTGAGCGCAGATTATATATATATATATATATATATATAATCACCATAAAGGCAAGCCTTGTACTGGGCTCAGACCTAGGAAACTGCCCTCAATTTTTATGCCAGACCTTGGCTGATCTCAAAAACCTGGTTAGTCCTTGGAAGGAAGAGCACCAAGAATTCCCAAAGTTGTAGACTAGATTGGAAAATCCAAAGGCATTCCAGAAGAAGGGAAAACCATTTGCATTCTATTGCCCCCCCCCCAAAAAAAACCCCAAACAAATATCCTTGCAACAGCACGTCAACTAAATTACCTTGAGTCAAACTCAACTCAATGGAAGCTTTACCTTTTTCTTGTGCTAGAAGTTGCAAAATTCAGCCGGCAAGTCAAAGTGAATTAGAGAATCCATCATTTAAGTCCATGCCTGTTAGGACACTGGTGGGAAACAATTGGCTTAAGAGCTGTACATGGAGAAAATTCAAATTTCACAATGACCTTGGCCCACTTTGCAACTGCTGCTAGCTCCTGATATGTCAAAATCACCCTGGCCTTGTCATGAAAAACATTCTTATCTCTTCACTAGAGAAACAAACAGGGATTCCATTTCAACCACAGCAGCAGGAGTGACAAACCATAATGAGGGTCATGTGTATGGACCTGGACTGAGGAAAGGGGCACTAATAGAGGGGAAAGGCTGCAACATTGGACAAGATCAGCAAGGTTCTCCAGCTGGTAGCAATCAGAACTGCAGACCTGTGCATCTAAGGCAGGGCATGAGTGGAATACATTCAAAGGTCAGATATGTTCCTCCATTTTTTGCAAAGGAATATAAAGATGGCCTTAGAGGAGGAACCAATGATCCATTCAGGGCGGTAAATAGTAACTCAGTCCTGGGAAAGAGGAAAGCATGAGAAAAAAGCTCAAAATAACCCCGCCTTGATTCTCTTTAGTATAATAGGGGACAGAGAAAAAATTAGACAGGCATTCAAGCTGCTGCTATTCTACCCTACAATGGAGTAGCATCCCTGGAATCCCCACAGTGTCAGTTTCTGGATCTGGGCTCACCAATCTTGAATATATGGCCAAGTTTTTTTTCTGTCCCATCTCATACTAAACAAAATTAAGGTGGGGTTATTTTGAGTTTTTTTCTTATGCTTGCTTCAATCTCTGGACTATATAATCACTTATCCAAGTCCTTCCTTAATGGCTCTTTCCTACCTTCCCCAAGATCAGTTTTCACAGTTTTCTTCCTACCTCCTTTTTCTGGAGTGAAACGGTAAATGCCGATGATTCTCACCTAGTAGCAGATGTACCCTGTAGCCACTCCAGGCATGCGGCATAGCATAATATTCCCAGCCAAAATAAAATAACTCAAACATGGAAGGGAGAGAGGCATGTGCCAGAAGGAATTATAGGATGACATTTGAGGGTTAAGAATTGATTCCTGGTGACAAAGAGCAGAAAAGGTTATACATCATGGTCCAAGCTAAGTGAAGATCACAGTGGGAGGGAATGGAATCTCTTGATTTAGAATACTGGATATCCGAGAATTATACATGCCCACAGTGACAGATAATGCTGCAGATATTCATGGATTTTAATCATTCCAGCAAAACAAAAACAGACGAAGTAAAATGCATGACATTCCCAAGCAGGGAGTTTCTTGTGTAATTCATCTTAAAATGCAATATTCTGTCATCTCAAGTAACACTTGCTGAAAGCAGCCATCAATACTTTTTGTCAAAAGCTAGCACTCTGTGTAAAACGATCCATCAATCTCTATTTACATAAAACACGAAAACTTTCCACATGGTTTTATAAAGTAGAACCATTCCAAGGCTCTGTTACCCACTTTCATGCTCCACTGAAATATAATTTTGACTACTACCAAAACAAAAAAAAGAAAAGAAAAATCCTTTTGAATTTATAAGAGGAAAGGATTTGTTTTTAATATAACACTGACGCATGTCCCTATTGCACAGACAGTTTCAGAAAGAAAGACAGGCTTTGTCTGTCAAGTGTAAGTTAAGGGCCATATTTATTTATTAGATTTATATGGTTGTCCATCTTATACAATATTACTCTGGGCGGCCAACAGCGGCAACATAGAGAATAAAACCAGAACCTCATGGAATTGAAACTATCAGCCACAGCCAAGACGCCATGCCAAGTATGTATGTGCTGGGTTCAACTCCCATCCTGGCCCAGGGACTGGGGGAACGGCTATGTCTTTGTGGCCTTTGCAAAAGCTAAAAGAATAGGGGCCTCCCAGAGCTCAAATTCTGCTAAAATAGTTCATGAGGTTAAAAAAAAAAATCTATGAATAGCCAGCGTAAAAGGGGGCTTTGATTACTAGTGCTTGTCTAATTCAGTGCATAACTGAATTAAAGAGAGGTTATACCTTTCTCCACTGATTAAACTGACAGGATAGGTATAGATGGTAGGATTTTGCATTAAATACCTAATGAAAAGCCACCACACTCTTAGTAATCATCCAAAGACTTTTTTTTTTCCACCTCTACTTGCAAATTGCGGTGCTGACGGAATTAACGCTTTCCTATTGTTTGAGAGTTTTGAGTGCAAGTAGAAGCCAGATTCAATTGTCTCCAAAATTAGTGCATTAGAAAAGTAGGATTATGCAAACATTGAAAAGAAAAAAATTCACTGAGTGAAACATCCTTTCTCAAGTATGAAAGAAGCCAATGTGCTTTGGAAAGCTGACACACTTGCTTTAAGGCTTTTCCCAGAAGCCTGTGCATGTTTGCAAAGGCAAATATTCCTCTGATACCATAAGCAGAGTGAAGGAACTATAACTGCATAAACAGATACGCTCATCCAGACAAACAGGGACAGTCTTCAAAGCAATTGTATCCATCTCCCAAAAGATGGAACAGCTGAAGTGCATCAAGGAGGAGTGCTTTGCTCACACGTGAAGACCCTTCTTCTAATGCTTTGCACAGGCCCAATGAAAATCTCCTTCAGACTGACTTCTGGCTATGCCAACACTCAAACATGTAAAGATGGAGGACCTTCAGTAATACTGAGTCATGTTCTGCTTTGCAGTGAGAAACTCATTTTGAATGTTTTCAGGGACAGAAGTGTGACCATCCACAAACAATAATTGACAACTCACACTGGACACTAGTGGGTCCTCCCCACCTCTTTCCTCCAAAGCCTAATGATCATACACCAACAAGAAAATACTTCATTCTTTGATGTCAGTTCTTATTTAGCATTTTATTTTAACATGTGCATTGTCACTGCAAATTCAAGGCCAATAAAGATCTTCGCCTTCAAGCTGTAGGTTGGAAGGACCTGTGGCTTAAGGCTACCATTTCTGGGTTGCAAAACGCCAGACCACCACTGGATGGGATAAAGAGTTAGAATTTTCTACATCTCTCTGCTGCTATCTAGAGATCATCCAGATTTTTGATGCCCGTATCTGGCAATACTCCTGTGGCCAGGGGAGAATGGGTTCAAAAGCTCTGTTCACACTGACACACTACAGAGCAGGATAACAAAATCCATTCAGCAGTTTGGGCTGAAGATGAGAGGGGAACTTTTAATAATTCTGCAGTATTATCCATTGTTTTTATCTTTCTATCACTTATTGGACTCAGAAAACAGATCCATATCCATACATTTACGGTTAGTTGCTAAATTCATTCTGCTGGTAGGAGGCTGTGCAGAGAGAGAATCTCTTACATAGATGAGATGCTGGTCTGGATTGCCACACGGGTATCTCTCCTTTACTCCATACCAGGCCTAATCCAGCATTCAGCTAAATCTACAAATGTTAGTTCCATTTACTTAAATCCAAGTTGATTGCACATTTAAATCTTTTCTTCTATTGCATGTGTGTGCGTGTGTGCATGCACCTGCCTTCAAATCAGTTTGTGACAAGTCCCTGCAGTTATCTTGGCAAGGTTTTTGGAAGTGGTTTGCCCTTGCCTGCTTCCTAGGGCTGAGAGAGAGAGCCCAGCCCAAGGTCACCCAGCTGGCTTTGTGCCTAAGGCAGGACTAGAACTCATGGTCTCCTGGTTTCTAGCCTTAACGACTACACCAAACTGGCTCTCTTTGTTGCATATAAATTAAATATATACAAGACTCTCACTTTTAATGCTGTCTATTTTTCCCACCCTTGAAAACATACAAATACCAAACATGCACTGTAATATTTTTTTGCAGGAAAAAGAAGTTTTGAGATAAAGGAGTCCAGAGAAAACTCAAGAAGTCTCAGCACAAGCTATTAAAACTCAGGGATCAAAACTTTTAAGGCAGTCTTTCAAAATTTAGAATTAAGCTATCAAAATTCCTTATACGTGAATCCATACAAACTCATGGATCAGATAAAACATATCTCTGACAACTCATGTCAAAGCCAGACAAATTTCATAAGCAACAGCAGTTAATAAATAGAAGTATATTTTCCACAAGTTACTCTCGATGCAACTAGTCTTAGAATTGACAATGAAGATATTAAAGTGGTGGATAACTTTTGCCTTTTAGGATCAACTAAAACTGATGAAGGAATTGGCAACTGAGAAATGTGTTGCAGGCTAGCTCTTGGTAGGGTAGCCATGAAGACCTTGGAAAAGATTCATATGCCATGATGTGTCTATACTTACAATGTTCAGGATCATGCAGGCAATGATTTTCCCCGTGATATACTACGGAATAGAGAGAGTACGGATGCTTTTGAACTGTTGGAGAATAGTCTTGAGAATCTCATGGACAGTCAAGAAAACAAACAAATGGACCACAGACAAATCAACTCCACTCCAGGCATAAATGACCAGGCTCAAATTATCGTATTTTGGACACATTACGCAAAGACCTAGGTCTCTTGAGAAGTCCATAATGCTGGGAAAAGTGAAAAGAAAGAGAGGAGGACAACCAGCAGCAAGGTGGATGGACTTGATTACAGCAAACCGTGGGTTCACCTTGGAGAAGACCTACCTTCCTGGTCACTAAGAATCAAGATCAATTTGATGGCATGTAATCAATCAGTCAGTCAATCAAAACTCCTGGTTGTCAAAGCATCCAGAATGTTTTGGAAGCCCAGCTTTACATAGAGACAAAATCTTGTCAGGGTAAGTCTGATTATAAGAATTCACATCTGAGTGACTATGGGAACTGAAATCCAGTACAGCCAAAGGGCACCAGTTTATGGAAGCTGTATAAGGTACAATATCAACAGTGTCCCTCATGTCACTGGTGTTCCATAATGATCCCTAAACAGCCCACCCCCACCCCCCCAATGAGCAGAGCTTCGAGAATGGGAGTGTTTGTGCACTGTGCTACTAGACATAGGTCAAGATACAATGAATTCCACATTCCTTCATAAGTCCTAAGTTTACGCTAGTCCTGCACAGCCAGATGAGTTACTGCTAAATGCTCAAGTGACCTGATTTGGGTAGGGAGAACAGCAGTTCATAAATCAGTAGATAAACCTAATTCTACTTCAAACTGCTTGCCGAACATTAATAGTGCCACTGTTGTCAATAAACCTATATTTGACTTCTCCTATTTTATTTATAAATTACTAATGCTTTTCCTGGGGCAAAATAGTTGAAGTAATAGTCTACACTAAGCTGTATCTCTGTCAGCTAAAAGCAAGGTCGGGGGAGGGAGGTGAAAGAGGCACGTAGTACAAATTGACTCAATGAAGGGAAGCTATTAGTTGCAAGTAGTCCATACCCAGTTCTGCCCACTCATCGTACCAGATGACCCCTTCCCATTCTACATGCACAGAAACACACAGGGGAGAAAAACCAGAAGCTACCTAAGCAGTTTCTGAACTAGTTAAAATATGCATTGTGGCTGGAAACAACAATTGGGCATGCCTAACCCAATGCACTTAAATGCAGACACTCATTCGCATACACACACACAGACCCCTGTATACTTCTAGCAGTTCTCAATATTTTTAAAAAGAATGATTTATTGGGCCACAGGAACTTCTTAATAGATGTGAGCACTCTCCATTCTGTTTAAATGTGTAATATGCATTGCTTCATTCACATACATGGGTGAGGCAGCCTCCATACATATATGACCACAGGAAGGGTGTATAAGCATGCATGAAATGCACTAGAAAGGATCTACCTCTAGCCTGTTTTGTTTGTAAATCAGCTGCATATTAAGAATAATTTTCTAATTATTTTTTAGCTCCCCCAACTGTTCTACCAAGATTAATTAGAAGGAGAAAAGGCTTAATGGTCCAATTTCACATACAGAGTCTAGGGCAGATGTGGTAGAAACTTCTCCATGTTTACAGTAGAGTGCAGACTAGGGAGAGCACCAAAGTCTAATGCAGCTCAGGATTGTACAAAGAGACTGTAAAGCAGGATAGGAATCCCAGAAATTGTTCCCTTTCCTCGGTGGAAAAAAGAGAATGCAACACCTTTGTTGTTATTTCAAGAACCTAAAGAGTGAATTAACATGGTAGTCCAAATTCAGCTCTTTTGCTTTACTTCACTCTTAACCTATCGGCATTCGGGTGCAGCTGATGTTCATAGTTAGAACCTAACATGTCGAGCTGCGAGTGCCCCCTGGGCCAAGATGGCCAAGTGCTCAGGGCAAGAACCCAGTTTAAAACAATCCTGGCATATAGCTAAGTCCCCCCCTGAACACATCCTGCAAAGAAGAGCTGGACACCCTCTGTGTCATTGATTCGGCCGCCAAACGTCTCTGACGTATGAAGTGTTTTCTAACATTCTGTGTTAAATCCTGAGGAATGAGTGTGAACAGACACTAGCCTTCCTCTATATGACATAGAGCTGGCTGGGGAATTCTGGGAGTTGAAGTCCACATATCTTAAAAGTTGCCCAGGTTGAGAAACACTGCCCTATCATATGCTGCATGCATGTAAACTAAAAATGGAGCATTAAACACCCTGCAGTCATGCTTTTGATCATTTTTCCTCACCTCACGGCAAGAATCCCCATATGGTACAGCTCTCCCCTAAGCTCATCTGGGTACATTTTATCCAATTTAAGGAAATAATTTGGAAATTATATATTCCTTTCTGAGCTTCACAGATGTTTGTCTAGGCCTTTATAGTGTACAGGAACTTAACAGTCCCGCTCTGCTACGTACTCAACTCATGAATGGGACACAGGCTAGATCATCAGAGCCTCGTCCACCTCCTGTAAAAAACAGGGCTTGTTGGCATGTTCTAGGGAGCCCCCAACTTTACCTTGCTTACCTACGGCACCTGAATCTGCAAAGGGGAGATAAAGGTAGAACTGTATTCGTGCCTTTGCTACTGGGTCCAGAGTCTCAAACTGCATTTAAAAGCTTTAAGTACAGAAGCCATGTCCACATTTTACTTAAATCAAAATGCATGCAAATGTTGTTCAGCACAGCCTTCAATGCGAAAGCCTCAGCGAAGCTATCAATTGCTTTTTCCAGGACACAATCTGCTTAATTTTTTTTTATTTATTCATCAATCCAACTTGCAATTCTAACTTTATGCTGTCAAGTCCGTCCTGACGCCTGGCGACCGCCTGGATAGGTCCCTGCAGTTTTTTTTGGCAACATTTTTGGAAGTGGTTTGCCCTGGCCTTCTTCCTGGAGCTGAGAGGGAGTGATTGGCCCAAAGCCGCCCAGCTGGCTTTGTACCTAAGGCAGGACTAGAACTCAGTCGCCCCAGTTTCTTGCCCAGTGCCTTTAACCATTGCACCAAACTGGCTCAATTGCATAGCGGTTTAAACCTAGGTAGTTTAAACAATTACTGTATTTTACAAAGATCATCTGAATTAATATTAAAAGAAACCCAAATGCCTATTCATTTTCTAAACTGCAAACATCCTCAAAACAATGCTTCCAGTTATTCTACCCCTAACGCCTTGCTGCCACATGAATGCCAAAGTTCAGCACCATCGTTATTATAACAATGCATCACGCCCTTGTGGTGTAGCAGTTAAAGTGATGAATTAGGAATAGAAGGACCAAAATTCAGGTCCACCCTCAGTTATAAAAGCTCACTAGGTGATTTTAGCCCAGTCATTTTTTTTTTTCAGCTCAACCTACTTCAGAGGGTTGTTGTTATGGAGATAAAATGAAAAACCATCCTGGAGAAAAGACAGGAAATAAATCCAACAAAGTCAGCATCACCACCACCACCACCATCATGGTGACTAGCCAGACCATATTAAATCTGAGATGAGCATGTCAACAAACTTTTATGTGTGCACCTTCCTCCCTTTGGAAGTTTCCAAAATTAAAAGATTTATTTTATACAGGAGGGAGGAAGGGGCAGATCTAAAGCTTCACATGTAACCAAACAGCATCCCCTCTTGAAATCCTGTGTTTAGAGAATATAGCAGCACACTATAAGAATTCAATTTGGAAACCATCATCTGAAGCCCAGAAGAGAACAGGAAAGTCATATTGCTATAATGCTTAGATTATCAATCATCTTGACAGCTTATTGGCTTTATCACCACACATACCATTAAAATGATGTCTGGCCTAGAATGTCAGGAGGCAAACATTAAACAGATCAGGATTAAAAAGCAGATCCCAAACAGCACTCCAGTAAAGTTTCTCTTCCACTCTAAAATTAGTTAGAGTTGGCTAAGTAACCAGTGCTCAGCTTTGAAAAAAAACACTGCCTAAAAGGCTCAGGCTTGACAAGCTGATAGGTAATGTCATCTTGTGGCAACTCGAAAGCTCCTCTAGTTGATTTATCACATGCTGCATGCAAGAGAATGATTGCTAATGGAGGGTGGGGGAAAAACACTTAATTTGCCTCTTCTGAGAATCAAAAGCTTGCATCAGAAGGGCCAAGGAAACTCTTTAAGTCAGGTAGGAATGGTAATAATTTCCTATTACTGAGCAAATATTAACATTACTCTTGGCATTAAAGCAAAATTTACAGACTCAGGAGAATTTAATCAGAGAGGTATTCGTAATTCAATAGCTCCAGTTAAGGGAAGGGCAGGGACACCCTTTTTAGAGGGGAGAAAGAGCTACATAGTCAATGCAGCAAACAGCATCCAAGCACTATAAAAAGAGACTTCAACAGACAAAAACAGAGATTTGACTGCTAGCCATACGCAGTACATGGAATTCATTCACGGAGACTTTCTCTCCAATGTCTCCACGCTACACGCTGGTCCTCCTGCTCAGTTGTCCTATGCCCTGTGCAGTAGCCTTTGGCAAACAGATGTCCACAAACTGAGCGGTCAGCTTTATTTGCGATTATCACCAATCCTTCTCTCTCAGCAAAGAGAGAAAACCTGAGCAACAGTGAGGGTTCTCTTATCATCTGAGCTTCGGCAACATGGCAAAGGCCACCCATCCCTCTTGAGTTCCCATAATGGTCATTTCCCCATAACCCATAATTAGGCTGATTTTTTCTTTTCACGTAAGTATCACTTCTATACCTATCCTGTTTCTAAAGACTCCTTATCTCACTTGGTAGCTGTAGCACCTGATCCAAGGAGATCAAGATCTTAAGCCATGTTTCCAATTCAGGCACTGCTTCTTCTGTTGGTTTTAATGCATAACCACATCTCCCATGGGGAACACACTTTTTAAATAAAATATAGATTATTTATTTACTGTATTCACCACTAATGATCACAAAATATATGTTACCCTAAAATCTAAACTATAAGATAATAAATGTAAAACTATACAGCATCTGTATTATTCTACACAGCAAGGCTATACAATCTTGTGTTGAATTACACTAGCAGTGGTTCAAAAGCAGTTGGCCACTCTCCTGGAGATCATCACTGACTTACCTGTTAAAAGGATAAAGTTACAGTTTTCTTCTAAATATTCATAATAATTAGTATGGGTATAATTACATTCTTGTACCAAACTCAATAGAAATATATTATTATGGTTGGTCGCACAGTCAGCCAGATGTTTAGCCTGGATTTGGCTTTTTTTTTCACCTATCAAGTCCTTCCCAAGGACCTGGGGTAGGCAGATGTTGTTGTCTGATGGTGTTAAAGGTATTGTTGCAGGATATAAGCTGTTCCAAGTAAAGCTGCCTTTTGCAATTGACTGATGGTGATTTTGTCAATGCCAATGGTGTTCAAGTGGTGCTCCAGGTGTTTTGGGATTGTACCTAAGGTGCCTATTACTATTGGTGCTATCTGTGCTCTCTTTTGCCACAGTCATTCTATTTCTATTTGCAGGTCTTTATATTTTGTTATTTTCTCCAGTTCTTTCTCTTCTATTCTGCTGCCTCCAGGTATTGCAGTGTCCACTAGCCAGACCTTTTTGTCTTTCTTATCAACAGTTGTTAAGTCTGGGGTGTTGTGTGGCAGGTGCTTGTCTGTTTGAATTCTAAAGTCCCAGAGCACTTTAGCTTCTTCATTTTCTATTACTTTGTCTGTTTTGTGATTCCAACAGTTCTTGCTTGCAGGCAAATGGTATTTCTTGCAGATATTCCAAACCAGAGGGTAATTCCTGCTTTTGTATGTGCATTTGCTTGCAAATTTAAAAATTTATTATAAAATAAGGCCTAATATGTTAAACAGGCAACACTGAGTTACACACCAACATTCTTCATAAAGATGGCAAGCCTAGATTGCTTTTGATCCTGTCTCTCTAGAGTCCTGTACCTCCCTGGCTCCAATCTCTCCTATCCCGTTACATCACTCAGCTTACCCAACCTCTGTCAATACCATTAGTGGGTCTATCATGAAGATTCTCTAGCCACTAATTGATAGGAAAATCATTGTCTCTGACTGATTTTGCCTTCTTTGTTCTGATGTCAAAAACATACAATACTGCCTTGTTCCAGGATTCTGACTGCTTAGGTTTAGATAGCCTGAGACTGCCTTTTTTATGATTATGATTATCCTGGAGTGACCAGAGGCCATAGTAGCTGGACGGATGATGTTAAACAATGGCAGTCAAGATATGGGGTCTTTTTACACTACACTCAGCCTCTTTTTCTTAATTCTTGCCATCTCAAATAGGCAGAAAACAACACTACTGCTCTGCAGCAGCTGAGGTTAGAGGTGGTTTTGGAGGTGAAAAAAACAGGAGTATACACAATCTTTTAAAAGTATCTTGTAGCTCAGGAACAGACAACCTACTGGCCATGAGCTGCGTGGTGCCTCCCACTCCCTTTTCATGGCCCAAGGAGCGCCCCCCCCTGCTCCATTTTCCCCATCACTAATACCAACCTCCTGTCATGTGCAACCACAGGGCTGTTCTCGCAACTGACATGGGCCATAAAGCACATGCTCTGTTCACAAAGGCAAAGCAAACAGGAAGTCTCAGCCAACACCCGTCTGACTTGAATGTGAATTTCTAGACATTCCTCAGAACATTTACAGAACCAAGGGTTCCATCCCAGATGAATCAAAGTCAAACTAGGGAGGCAAAGCAATTGAAAATCACTGTCCCGTTCATCATGGCCTGCACATAAGGTTCTTCTGAGCCTTTCCCTTTTTGAGAAGGATAATCACTAGGACCAGATAGGAGGGCTCTACCGTTTTGGAATATTCTCTCCGAGTCCAGGGCAGGGGCTTCCGGGCTCTGTGGAGTCCGCCCTGAGACGATGAAGTCCACAGAAACCAGCAGGGCTCCTCAAGATCTTCCACTTATTTTAATGGCTCTGTACATGATGATGCAACCTCTGAATCCTGAGACTTTGAGACTGCTTCATACCTGGCCAAGCTTTCGATGTCAACCAGCCACTTTTGTTTCTGACGGTTTAATTATATTACATTTTTATGACATTTCTACTTCTGGTGTTATTGTGGTTTTATGGTTATTGGTTTATTGCAAGCTGCTGTGAGCATCCCTCAGGATTGTAAAGCCAGTCTAAAAGATTTTAGCTAAACGAAATGCCCTATTATTTCATGTACAATTACGAAACGTGCCTTGTAACTGTTCAGCTGCTGAGGACTGCAGCAGTCTTAAGGTCATTGCATTTGACAAAATTTCAGTTTGAAAGCTTGAAAGGGACCCATTGGCCCTACCCACTAGTATCAACTGAAACAGTCCAGAACTTAGTGCACCAGAATCCAAGAAGGCATGAGAAAAATCCTGCTTTCTGAGCTAAGGCCACCTATGATACAGAGGACATCAGTGTTTTTACAGTTCAATCAAAACAATGTAAGTTGCCAGATATGAAACCCAGGAATCATATATAATATTCTCTGAAGAAACAGGCAGGTATAAGCATACTGGGCAGATGAAAATAGCAAGGAATGAAGACTAATCTACAACCACAGGGCAGTCCTCAGCCTTGATTTTCTTCTTTCAATCCCACTATGTTTCTTGGACAATTGTTTTTGAATTAGCTAGAAATTTTCAAATGTGTCAGAGCACATACACTCATACATTCATGATGCAAAGAAATTGACGGATAGGATAGGATAGGATAGGATAGGATAGGATAGGATAGGATAGGATAGGATAGGATAGGGCAGGGCAGGGCAGGGCAGGGCAGGGCAGGGCAGGGCTGGGCTGGGCTGGGCTGGGCTGGGCTAGGCTTTAGGAATCTCACCTCTTAACTGTTCACTTTTTAAGTTGCTTTCAACTCTTTGTAACCCAATCCATGTTATTTCACCAGGGTTGACTGGTGACAGATTCTTTAAGTATTTGGAAGCTCCTGCTTGTGTCACCAGTTATAGAACTACCTTGTCTGTCATCCTCGTTTCCAATTGCCTTCACTTTTTCAAAGCACCCAGGTCTCCTCCAATGGCTCTTTGCATTCTGTGTCCAAAATATGTAAGCTTTAGCTTCATTTTTAGTGCTTCCACTAAGCACTCTGTTTTCACTTTATCTAGCACTGAATGATCTGTTCTTCTTGCAGTCCAAGGTATTCTATACATTTTTTTCAAACACACTTCAATGCTATCCATTTTCTTTGTTCTGATAGTTGAGCTTTCACAGCCATACGTTACAAGTGGAAAAACCATAGCTTTGACAATACATATCTTCGTCATTGTTGTAATATCTCTGCAATTTAATGTTTTGCTTAGATCTGTCATAGTCTTTCTCCCAGGTAGCAGATGTCTCTCTTCTATAGCTACCATCCCTGTGAATATTTGAGCCTAGGAAATCTATTACCACTTCAACTTTGCCTATTTGTAGTGGGCTGACATAGTCTTCTGACATAATCTTAGGGTGTCTGTATATGTTTTAATACTAAGCAGCAGACTGGTTTTTGCACTCTCTTCTTTCACCTTCAACAAGAGATTGGCCTCATCAGCATATCTGACATAGTTGAAGTTAATCTCAGAAATTTTAAATCTAATCTCTATTTCTTCTGATGCAACATTATATGCTATATCTGAATTAAGTAGCTGAAGGAACAATATACAACTGTGGCACACGCCTTTCCCTCTTTTGAACCATTTAGTTGTTCCACATTACATTCACACAAAGTCTTCAACAGCCGGATGAGATGGCTGCTACATTCATGCTTTTATAAGTTATTCACAAATTTGTTGTGGTTTATATGGTCCAATAGGTACCTTTTGGAACTTCCTCTCTTTTTCTATTATCTACTGGATGTTAACAACTTCCACTTCTAATTCCATGTACAATTGAATCAAAATCTTACTAGCACATGGGATGAGTGCAAATGATTGAGCGTTCTTTGTCACCACCTTCCTTTTTCTGGTTCTGGAATATAAATTTATCATTTCCAGTCCTTTGGTGACTGTTCTGTTTTCCACACTTGCTTACAAGGTTCACGTGGTACTTTAACTGCATTGCCTTTTTAAGATTTTAAACAGTTCTGCTGGTACTTCATCAACTCCTACAACTTTGCTGTTAATATTTTCTAGAGCCCATTTAACTTCACTTTGCAGAATATCTGGTCTAGTTCAGAGATCAAACTTTCATACATAATATTGATTATGGGAATTGTTTGTGCAGTTTGTGCCCTCTCATCTTTATATATTCTGTCTCCAGTTGATCTTTGTCTTCTTCATCTATCATCATACCCATTCAATGCCTTGATTTCTGTAATTTTCTTAAATGAATCTCTTGTCCTTCCTACATTCCTTCCCATTCAATTTGTATCTTCTATTTCTTTGCATTGCTTATGTATTTAGATATAACTCCTAATCTTTTCTTGCTTTTTCTCTGGAACTTGGTGCTAGTTGGACAAATTTTCCTCTGTCACCTCCTTTTGCCTTTTTTCAGCAATCTTGTGTTAGGAAAGAGCCATTTCACCTTTTTGGGGTGGGGGAGGTTTAATACAATTCCATATATATTGATTTCTATGTGGTGACCAGATGTTTTTTTATTATTCTATATGCTACTTTTCTTTCAAAATTTAACTCTGAAATTAGTATGATTTATTTGTTGAGGGGAGGGGATGTTGTGTCATAGTGGACAGTTCTATGATTAATAATTCCATAATTTCCACTTCTTCTCCACGTGTTGTTGAATTACAGACTTGGATCACCATAATACCAATTAGCTTGCCCTGGATGTGGATAGAGATCGTTCTATCATTTTATGGATTGTATCTCCTCTGACTCTGATACCCTTTTGTCAATAACAGTTTCTTCTATGGTTTTCTTGTCCACAGGAAAAGATCTGATGTACAAACAGCTTTGGAAAGTTTATGTAGCTACCTGAGCAAAGCTTCCTGTTTTCCTCTCATTTATACCAGTGACTGTGCAGGTGCAGAGTTTGCACCCCAAAGTTTACGATACCTCCCTGTACTTGAGAACTTTGGCCCAATTCATCTGCGCTTTCTCATATCAAGAGAATTAGTACTACTTGTGTATAGGGATGGAGCTCACACAAACTGGAGACTTTCAGCTCCTCATCATGGAAAAAGTGGTGGTTGCAATAGTAGCACACTGGCAGCATCAGTTGAAGGAACAGCAGGCAGCTTAGTGTCTGCCATATACAACCTCTACAAGGCTCAGCCAACACGGGGAATAAAAATTTTGAGCTTCAAAACACCCAAAGAGTAACAAGTGATTTATTCCTGTAGTAGAGCCTAGATTAAGAGAGAACCCATCTTTAGACTAAATACGACATTGGAACCATTTTTTCAATCATACATTTACTTATGGGTAATGTTACTGTTGCAATCTTACCTTGGGTCAAGCTGTGTCCCAATTATATGTCCCCCCCAAAAAAAACACACACAAAAAGCAGCATGACAGGGAATATAACAGAAAATGCAAGCAGCTGTATAAATCTCAGTATGTTGTCCAATATTCTTGTGGCAGAAGCAGGCTGCGCAACAAATGTGAGGTGGTGACAGAGATGTTTTGTGTCATCAACTTACCCCACTGCTATAAAGATGCAGATATACTGACATGTGCACAGGGATGTACAAACATGCACATGCTTGGTTGAGGGGACTGGGGAAAGCACATTGCACTTGTCCCACCCCAAAAGACGGCACAGTTATTTCCCCATGATGTTACCACTCCACATACCCATATAGACCTTCTCTATTCTTCTTGATCCCCTCATTTTTCACAACAGGGATGGGTACAATATATTATATGAAGAGAAGGGTCACCAGCATTCTTTTCAGGAATTATATTTGTTCCCAAATCAGAGCTCAACTTAAGTGAATACTTCGACTCATCCTTTTTTCCTATCATTTGTTCATCCAATTTTTGTCCTGTTATCTATATACAGACCATCTTAATTCAGAAACAGCATGTTGAATAGGTTATCAAGTTTTTCCATCTTGAAATGCATACTGGTCCTTAAATATAAATTGAAAAAATATTTGCCATCCCCCAAACTTGTTTCATGCAAACTAGCATTTTAGATCAGCAAAGAAATTAAACGTGTCAGGACAAATACAATTAAAAAAACAGTTGACTGACAGATACAAGAGATCGTCATCTATTTTTGAAGAATTATTTATGAATGGTATTTTCTAGAATTAGTTCCTAAAACATTGAACACTTTGTTCAATCACTGAAGAATTGGTTATTCAAGCATAGTTTTGACTGATTATGTGCCACTGGAGTCAACTTTTCACAACCACATAGACAGACTTTCTCCACGATGATATGTCCCCAAGTTGGCCTTTCAGGTCTTCCAATGATGCATCCATCACCCCTGTAATCAAGTCCTTCCACCTTGCTGCTGATCTTCCTCTTCTTCTCTTTCTTTCAACCTTTCCTGGAATTATAAACTTCTTAAGGGAGCTTGGTCTGTGCATCATATGTCCAAAATATGATAATTTGAACCTGGTAAATTGTGCCTCAAGTGAGAACTCTGGACTGATTTGTTCTATGATCCATTTGTTTTTGTTTTTCTTGACTATCCATGTTATTCTCAGAAATCTTCTCCAACACCAAAGTTCCAAGGCATCAATACTCTTTCTATCCTACTTCTTCAGACTCCAACTTTCATACCCATAGGGTATCACGAGCAATACCACTGTCTGCATGATTTGGATCTGCATATCTTTTTCATGTCCTTCATTGCCACTCTACCAAAGTGGTGCATTTGACTTCTTCCAATCTCTTGGCCACTGTATCAGTCTCCAGATTTGCTGACATAGTTTGATTATAGGCTTTACTCATTCTTTTTCAGTTCCTTGCCATATTTCTGTAGGTATTCCATCAATTCTTACAGCCTTCCAATTTGGTAATGAGCAGAGTGTTGATCTAGTCCTAGAAGTTATTGTAAACAGGGAATACCTTCTAAGTAAGCTTGGATGTGGACATCTCTACTGTACAGAATTTCAGTACACCTTTGTTTGATCTTCTTTGAATCAGTTATTATCCCTCCATTGGCATTCCTTAGCATACTAATTTTAAACTGGAACCTCCTTCTGAGTTTGGAGATTTTTTGGAAAACTTTCCTTTCTTTTCTATGTCTGTTTCCTTCTTCAGTGTTTTTTACAAATGTTATTGCAATATTGTTTCTTGTCTCTTCTAACAGTTCTCTGAAATTCTTTGTTAAGTTCTTCCTGAGATCTTTGTCTTTCCTGGCTTGGGCTTCCCTTCTTGGCAATTTCTACCATTTGTTCTGACATCCAGAACATCAGTTTTGTTTCTTGGCTCTTTCCACATTCATCCTTAAAAACCTCTTTGATTTCATTCCACAGTTCCTTCATTCCATAGTTCCAATGAGTTTCAGGACTCTAGAGAGGTTCCTGATATTCTCCTTGAAAATGTTGGGAATGTGCTCAAAATCATATTGTGGAAACTGATTGGCTTTGTTTTTCCATTTTAGCTTAACTTGTACATGAATAGTCTGTGATCTGTTCCAAAGTCATCCCCTGGCCACTAATAAGACAGTAAATAATCTCTTCCATCTTCTTGTACCAATAATATAATGAGATTGCCATAATTTTGGTTGACCAAAGAATGTGTTAGTAATAAAAAAAAACATTGAATTAGCAGAAGTAAGTTGATAAGTTGTTCTCCTGCCTCATTTCAGCTTCCTAGGCCAACTACATTTTCCTACCAACCATTTCCAACTTTGGTATTCCAATGTCCATCCAGAGGCAGCACATCTTCCTTTAATGTTCTGCTGATTTCAGATTGAACTTGACCTTAAAACTCATTAACCTCTTCTTCTGCCTCAGTAATTGGAGCGTAAACTTGGATAATCATCATATTAAAGAGCTGTCCAGGAAATCTAAACGATATTATTTGGTCATTGATTGCATAATATTCAAGTACTGTCTGTGGTTTAACCTTCCCGAAAATAAAAGCAACACTGTTACTTCTTTGTTTTCCTAGCTTGAGTAGTAAACAATATGATCACCCAATGAAAATGTCCAATTCCAATCCATTTCAATTCGCTGATGTCTAAAGTGTCAATGTGTAGTTCATTCATTTCATCTTTCACTGTACTGAGATTTCCCATCTTCATGCTTCTTACATTCTGTGTTCTTACTGTGATTCTGTCTTTGTAGTTTCAGATTTTCTTGTCCTGTGTGGCAGGAACATCCTAGATATTCTGAAAGCTTTAATCTAGCCACATGATAAACATGAAAGATCCATGATTCTGACAGATCACGTATACCAAAAGATCCTCAGCTTTTCCTCAGTAGCATGTCAAGAGCCATCTGACTTGTGGAGCCCATCATCTGGTACTATAATGTCAATCACTTTATATTTGCTATCCACATGGTCCTCTTAGTAAAATACATGATTGGTTTACCATTGCCTTCTGCCAGGCAGCATAAATTTATTTACTTATTTACTTACTTACTTTATATCCCACATTTGTTTTGTACAACTCAAGGTGGCAAGTGGCTTTGGGTTCAAGAGCCTGCTGGCTCCAGGGATTTGCCATCTTTGTTTCTGGATGGGGTGGCACTGCCCCAAATAGACCTAGTGCTCAGTTGGGGGGTTCTCCTGGACTCACAGCTCCTGCTCAAAGTGAGTCAACAGTGAGAAGGGCCTTTGTGCAACTCCGCTAGTTGTGCCCATTACTGGACCGGGAGGCTCTGCTCACAGTCACACATCCCCTGTTCACCTCTCAAATGGCTTACTGTAATGCGCTCTACATGGGGCTGCCCTTGAAGCTGCAGCTGGTACAGAATGTGGTGGTGCGGGCTGTTATGTGTGTTCCTTGATCAGCACACGTTATACCTCTACTCCACGAACTGCATTGGCTACCAGTATATTTCCGGATTCAATTCAAGGTGTTGATTATGAGCTACGAAGCCCTATATGGCATGGATTATTTGAGAGACCGTCTCTCCCGTTATGTCTACCCATCCCATCAGGACCAGCAGGAAAGGCATGTTACAGGACCTGTCTATGAAAGAGTTTCATCTGTGGGACCCAGGAAGAGAGCATTTTCTGCAGTGGCACCCACCCTGTGGAACATCATCCCCCCAGACCATAGACTGGCCCTGACCCTCCTTTAGGAAGACCCTGCAAACACGACTCTTAAAATGGATGCGTTGAGCTGATGTAAGGAAGGATTCTGCCGCTGATCATGACTTTCTGTTTATGGTTACCATCATTATGGATGGTTTTTATATTTTCAACTTGTTTTTAGTGAATTGTTTTTACCTGTTGTGAGCCGCCCATAGTCGCTTAGATGAGATGGGTGGCCACGCAAATTAAATACTAAATAAATGTGTGTGTGTGTGTGTGTGTGTGTGTGTGTGTGTACTATCCGTATGTGTGAATGTATTGTGCAGTGTGTATATATGTCTACATGTATATATAATGTGTGTGTGTGTATATTTATATGTATATGCATATATATGTTTATATGTGTGTGTGTGTGGTGTATGTGTGTGAATGAATGAATGAATGAATGAATGAATGAATGAATAAATAAATAAATAAATAAATAAATAAATTATCTTGCTGCCATATCTTTAAAACCTGGTATATAACTTCCCTTAAAGCTACAAGATTTTAACAGTCACTAACACTGCTTAAACTGAGGAGCAAAGAAAAGTGGGTTGGCTGACCCCTCTAGAAAGGAACTAGTTAACCCACTAAATCTGGAGAGGAGGAGGAGGAGGAGGAGGAGAACAAAACCCCCAAAACAAGACTCAAGCTATCTAAGATGCTCTTTGTTGCTGATTTGCTAAAGAATCTTTCTGGTACAACAGAGAGGATTATGAATTCACATGTGAATTTATCCCCTATTAAACTTTTAGCAAAAGGGTCAGTTAGCAGGAATGGTAGAATCACATGCTGGCAGTTCATTTCTCCAACTCTGAGGAACACAATTAAGCACATTCTGTTTTAACGTATTTTCCCACCATACTTTAGAACAAGACATTTTTTTCAAAATATATTCCCAACTGGGCCACATTTTACTGCTTGCTTGCTTGCTTATTTATTTATTTAGACAAGTATTTTCAACTTCAAGTTTGTCATCTGCATTTTTCAGAGAACAGTGATTCTGCAAAACAAGGATTTTGTGCTATTTTCTCCTATGGGCAGGGAGTGAATCTAGCATGCTATGCTCAATCCTAACATTATTATATCCCAGTGCAAAGCTTAACTTGAATTATTTGTAACAAAACACAAGAAAAACCACCTAAGTAAACTAAAACTTTGCAACCAAAGATTTGTTAGTGATTTCAACTCCTCCCTCTCTCTTTTCCCTGTTTTCTTTCCCTCTTGTGCTATTCTCTTTTTCTTCCTTTCTTGGAGGTATCATGAATCGGACTATTTTAGGGTATGTTCCTCATAGAAAAATAAGTTCTCCAGAAGCAGTTGGAGGAGTGATTTCTGTTTTCTTTTAAAATACTTCCTATACATTCCAGTGTTTAATTCAGCAGAGTAAATTTTAATTATTATGGCTACTGATCATTGAGCAGATTCAACTGAAAAACATCAGCATAGGGGCATGACATTTAAAGATGACAGCACGTTCAAACATATAAAATCTCTGAAGTATAAATAGGCATGGGCAAGTTCTGTTCGCCCACACTGAGGTTGTATTAATTCTAGCAAATGCCTGTATTTCTCCATGGCTAGAGATTATCCAGTATGGATGAAAGGCTTTTCAACTCCTCCTATCTCTTTCTGATCCCACGTTGCCCCTTTTAATCAATTTATTTTATCCAAACTTCACAATTTCTCTTGCTATTCCACTATCTTAAAATGCAGGAATTTATATACATATAACATTTCTCAAAGCTTCACAAGCCCCACAAATTGCATGAATGCACACAGACCTCCTTGCTTCTCAAGACTTCCAACCCTCTCCAAATGACAGTTCAATCCAACCCTTTGTTTCTGGTGTTCAGGCTCTGTTGCAGATCTAATCTAACTTCTCCTTTGAAAGGGCTTGTCAATGTTGAAACTGATAGCTTACCTAAATCCTCAATTATTCCGTGATTCCCAAGAGTGACTGTTTGTGTGTGATGTGTGTATACTTTTTTTTATTTTTTTGTGCCTTTGAGCCATTGTTGACTACTGGCGACTTTTGGCAACATTTTTCAGAAATAGCTTGCCAGTGCCTGCTTCCTAGGGCTGACAGAGAATGACTGGCCCAAGGTCATCCAGCTGGTTTCGTGCCTAAGGTGGGACTAAAACTCACAGTCTCTTGGTGCCTTAACCCCTAGACCAAACTGGCTCTCCAGCATGCAAACACAGATGTACCTAAATATCTACATAAATATTTATAATTATAGAAGAAATCTCTGAACCCTTAAATTATATCAAAAGTTATTAAAATGAAGCTTCTGGATAGATCTTTACAGTGACAAATACAGTGAAATATTTTAACTCTCTGCCCCCACTCCTTTATAAAAGGTTTATTCTACAACTCTAATAACTTTAGGACCACAAAATGAGCCATTATTAAAATCCTGTGGTCCAGCCTAAAAGAAGTGAGAACTCTACACAATTGCAGACCAGTTTGTTAAATGCACAATTTGGATTCTGTTTCTGCAAAATCTGAGATGTATTTTCTGCTATACAGTGGGAGAAAGCCAACTTACATCTATGAATATATTTATGTAGCACTGAAATGCAGTGAAAGCACATAAGTTTCAAAATTTGAGATTTAAAAAAAAAAATCAGGAATCAGAAATTGTTGCACCCAGTTAGTGTCCTTGAAACAATAGATACCTAGTTGACTTCCCCATAAATTTTAGAGAAATAAAAATAGTATGACAAGATTGCAATTCTAAACTCAAGTAGGCATCAGATGTGGTAGGCAGAACATTTGGGAAACAGAACAACTTTTAAAGCAGCAGGAAATTTGATCAGTACAGTCTGAATCAGACCCTTGACTTACTCACACAGAACCCCAACTAGAGAACATAAATTTATAGGAACATTAAAGAACACAACTGATCCAACAGAATCAACTGATTTGGTTGAACTGAAACCAAATCTGCTCTACAATTCTCAGTACACTTGGCCGAAAACAACTCAACATCTCTTTCCCCTGACTTTCCTTTGATCCCACTGGAAGTCTCTAAAATTAAGGCTCCTGGTGCCTTACAAGTCAATGAATGGGGTGAAATTACTGCAGGATTTTTGAAGTATGCTTCCTCTACAGATCTCTAGACAGCACAGTGACATTTATGGTACGTGAAGTTCCTGCTTCCAGAACAAATTTCCAAAGAATATTGTAATCTTGCATCAACTACCCTTATTTCTGTAAGCCACTACTAAATATCCAATGGTTTTTAATGTTGTCCCCTTTTCAAAGAAGATTTAAATTCTCTATTGGCACATGGTCTACAGTACACGTGGCTTTACCAGACAGTCAGCTTTTAAAACAATAGGAAAATAGCTCATGTGCACAGTAATTAATACAAACTTCTGGATAACGAGTACTATTTTGCTGTTATTTTTATACCACCTATCCTTTACGAAGAAAAATAAATGGGAAAAAAATGGACATTGTCATCAAAACATTCAGAGCCAACACAGCCTACAGGAGGGGGTGATAAACTTCCCCTTACACTATTTCTCTTTTCTATACAGCAATCAGGCAGAAGCTTTCAGATTACTTTTGTTGAATGTTTTGAAGTGGTTTTCAGTTCACAGGAAGGCTAACAACAAATGATAATAAAAAACAATCCTGTCAAGCAAGAACATAGCAAGTTAGTTGCTTACTAAGCCAAATTAAGCTCAACCAAGAGGGTCCCTTCAGTCAGGCAAACATCAGTTGGACGATCCTTATCCATTTCAGTTACAGCAAAAAATCTCAGCTTCTTAAGAGGATGCCTGAAATTAAATCCAAGCTTGGCCAAATTTAGTATTATGAGAAGCCCTGTTTGACTTCTAGATGTATGCTAGTCCAGCTGTTGGAACTCTGGAATTCTCAGTTGTCAGTTTCTATAATCAACTAGCAGTAATATTTCACCTACAATAAAATACATGCTTAAATACTTGTCATCAACAGGGGGAAGAAATGAAGGATTAGTAGCCTTCTTGAAAGCCTAGAAATGTATAAATGGCATATTTTTACTGTGTTATACAAGAAAATACATGTATACAACACAATACACTATACAAACTTTAAGCAAGAATATGGTACAGCTGAGAAGCATGACTCCACAAGCTACAAAGCTGATAAACTTAAAATGCCCAAGCCATGTCAGTCACAGCCTTCCACCAGAAGCATTTCAAAAATTGAGGTACCATCCCAGAGGGTCATCACTTTTGTAGCTGCATAATACATTTCTGTTGGAGTTGGTTCATGGCAAAAAGCTCCATCAATATTTGCAATGCTTGAACAAGTTCTTCTTCCCAGCTCCTATACAGATATCAAGAGGTAGTTGAATGCCTCCACCTTTCCAAAACCCGAATGTAATAAAATATTTCAGAAATGCCTCAAACATGTCTTTGCAGAGAGGCAACGATATTAAGATGGCTTTGTAGCCAAAAGTTTCAAAAAAAACCATGTCGGTAACACAATGAATATTACAAATTTATTACAAAATAATATAACATTACTTAAACTAGAGTCCACTTCACCATATGTCTGAAGCCAGCAGCAGCTGGTGTCCATTAGAACTTGAGCCTGGGAGAGCAGGGAGCTGGCCTTGATCATTCCCCTACAGTGATCCTATTCCACACTAACTGTTTGTTCTCCACCTCAGGCAAAAAACTGTTATTTACCTTCCTATCACTGGCTAATGATTCCTCCCAGTTCCAGTCTCTGAAAGGCCCCTCAGCCATCTGTGCCATATGCTGGTCTCCTCTCGGTTCCATCAGGCTACACTGGTTTCAGCAAGGAGTTTAACCTGAATGGATTTGGGACGTCAGAACCAGAGATACTAGTGAAAAGGAACATCCTTCCAGTGGCTGGCCTTGCCTCCTTTCCATTGATGGGAGAGATTCTGAACAAGCACAGTTACGAAGAGTCGGATGCCCCATCCTGGCTACCAAATTGTTTCCTTCATGTGCAGAACAGAGAAGGGATCTCTTGGGGTCCCATCTCTACTCTCCTGTTATGATGGTCATAAAAGGGTTGAAACTGGACCAATCAAAAGCCACTCCTTTTGGCACTGTCCTAATGACACACAGTATTGTTTTCAGTGGCTCCGGGAAATTGTGTGTCCTTTTGATTTATAAACAGATAGAGATACTGCAAATTTTTGCCTGTTATTCTTGCCTTTCTCTTACCCTGCTTTCACTTGAGTTTTCATCCTGTTTTGGCAGTTACGTGTTTTTATGCTTGTTGATGTTTAATAAGCAAACATCAAGTGGTATTTTTGCTAGCTATAATGAGTGGTGCGTGCACTCACCCTAACCTGGACACAAAGATTGACTAGAAGTGTGCTGGGAGGAAACATAACTGGAAATTATCCACAGTAGTTTTTCCACACACAGAAGGTCCCAACAAAGGAAAAGATGGATTAAAACCGGGGGGTGGGGAGAGACATAGAATGAATATCTTAGTAAAGAAATGCAAAGTAGGGGAGCACCCTGCCTATTAGAGCAACCCACCCGCTTGTCTATAAAATCACCCAATGCTTTTTCACAAGTGGAACTATGGAAATTTTTCCAGACACCTCATCGTGGTTGAGGATTTATTGCACCCCTAAGAGGCCTGTTGTTGGGAAGTTTGATCAGGCCAAGGACTCCTCGTCAGCTGCCTCTGTGTAAATATTTGGAACATTAACATTTCTTAATGTAAATGCCATTAATTTCTTTTATTCAAAATTGGAATATACTTACATTTCATCAGGGAGCATTATTTTTCACAAATTCCAAATGGGTAGCTGCATTAGATATTGTTATTTTGTAGCCAAGCAACATTTGAGGCATTTAAAAACCAACAAATGTATTAGGGTATAATTTCTAACTCTACAACCTTCTCTGAGCCAATAGCAACAAGCACAGAATCTACACATACAGTATTTACTCACATTAATGCCCTATTAATGCCCAAGACACAGCTATGGACAGAATTGCAGCCTTACTGTTGAAATACTTCACATCCTCGCATTTATACAAAGGCAGAAATTTGTGATGTAAAAAACTGCCTTCTATTTTGAAGCAAAGATATTTCTCCAATGAAAGAAACATCTGGGCTGCACCAACCAAGGTTTTACAATACATTTTCAAGAGCTTAAAACTAATGTTAGTTGCAAACTAATGCGCTTTCATTATTACAATTATATTGTGAATTGAAAAATTAGAAAGTGTAAATCTTGCTCGCTCCTGTCCTGCATGGCAAGAATGCATAGCAGGTCAAATAAATAAATGTCAGTTTATTGTGGAGAATATTAAGCCTATATAAATCTCTCCAGGCCCCCTCCAGACTTCTTGCCTTCATCTGGACTATAAAACACAAGTTTAGAATTGACATATCTTCCCAATTAGAAAAGAAAGGATTGGGGCATGGGATATGGGTATGTGCAGATATGAGTGTTCACAGATACTTTGGGGAGAGGCAGAGCACAAGGCAAATTTCTAGTGTAAATTGCATTATAGCCCCCCCCCATTCTCTCTGTCATGTGCTCAGTTAGTGACCATTTCACTTAACAACCTGGTCGTTGGAATGGAACAGTCAATAAATGAGGAACTGGTGTATTCATCAGCTCCTTTTCTTCATCCGTTTGTTCTTTGAACTGCAAAATGTGTATCAGATTAAATATTTCATTAAAAATAAAAGCCTGAGAGCATCAGAACTCGGGTATACCAATTTTAGCAATTTTGGGGTCTGAATAGCCTCTGTATCAGGTCAACCAAAATACATATGCCTCAACTTGAGCAAATTATCTCAGAGTCTACCCAGCTTTTTCAGGGAAAAACTGCCCATTCCATCAGTGTCTAAAATTCTCCAGGGTTGAAATTCAAACAAAGGGTTCAAATCCTAGAACAAAAGTGCTCCTGATCAGGCAACAGGGAGGAAGGGACTACTAACCATGCCATTTTGGGAGGCAAAGGTATGATTTAAATCTAATAAATACACATCTATTTTTCCCTGGCTTCCCGCCACCCTCTACAGCCCATTCCTAGATGCTGCTCTGGAAGTAACATGCAAGAGATTTCAGCCTCTTCACAGGAGAGTTATGTGTAGTACATGAGGAAACTGTTTTCTGAGCTCTCATATGCCAGGTTGCTTCAACACCAAAAGAGGTGCTTCATGATGTATGTTTCACCACCAGAAACTCTTCAACCACATTTCCCCTTACAAAAAGACAAGGCAACTCCCTAATATCAGACTACTCTACTGGACTGCCACATATCTATCCCCTCCCTAACCTAAGTAAGAGTAAGAATACTGGGCTATTTGAAGGGGCTTGTGTAAGTCACTTTGAAGCCACACACCACCAGGCCAGACCAAGGAAGCAAGACTAGACAGACAGACAGACAGATAGATAGATACAGTGGTACCTCAGGTTACGAACTTAATCCGTTCCGTGACTCTGATTGCAACTCGAGTTGGTTGCAACACGAGGTAAATTTTCCCATAAGGTTCAATGTAAATACGGTTAATCCGTTCCACCCTCCGAATTTGGTCGCACCACGAGGCAAATTTCCCCATAAGGTTCAATGTAAACTTATTCTTGCCAAGCCTGCTCTGCATTTTCTTTGGAGCCATGCTGACAAGCACACCAAAAACCTTCCAAACGCCACAAAACACGCCACAAGCCTCACCGAACGTCTCCTTGCTACCGCGATCTCGCCCACAGGAAGCCACGACCGCGTGGCAGCAGGACAAATGGCCGCGGATCCAGTTCGTAGCTCGAGGCTGAGTTCGCATGTCGAGGTAAATTTTTGGGGCCGGAGCTGGTTGTATCTCGAATAATTCGTAAGGAGGGGCATTCGTAACCCGAGGTACCACTGTAGATAGATAGATAGATAGATAGATAGACAGACAGACAGACAGACAGACAGACAGACTCTTGATAGAAGAGTGATTATTGATTGAGAAAGTCCCTTTATAGATAAATACAGGTAGCCCTTGCTTAGCGACCACTCGTTCAGCAACAGTTCAAAGTTATGACGGCCCTGAATAAGGAGACTTACAACCGGTCCTCAAAGTTGCGGCCGTCGCAGCATCCCTGTGGTTACATGATTGTGATTTGGGTGCTGGGCAACCAGCGCACATTTATGATGGTTGCAGCATCCCACAGTCACATGATCACCATCTGCAACCTTCACAGCCAGTTTCCGACAAGCAAAATCAATGGGGAAGCTGGAAGGAAGTCACAAGTCATGGTCACGTGACATTGCACTTAACAACTGCGGGTGATTCGCTAATGACCTCAGCCAGAACTGCTGTTGTAAGTCAGGCACAGTCACATGATATTTCACTTTACGACCATGTTGCTTAGTGATGGAGTTGTCAGTCCCAATTGCGGTCAAAGAGAACTACCTGTAGACAGGCAGACATATACATATACAAATTTCAGCAAAGCATCTTTCATGCTTGTCTGGGATGAACACAGACTCCTCAAAAGAGCACAAGGAGTTTCCAGACTCATTTTTAATGAGTTCATTAGTGTTGGGGTTGTGAAATGTTAGTACAAAAGCCATGAGGAGGAGAGAGGAGAGCCTCGTGGAGAGCCATGAGGAGAAGAGAAAGAAAATGAGGGAAACAGGGAAAAGGCAGGATCCAAGCCCCTCCCACACAAAGCAGCAAAGCTAGGCCACAGCGGAGCCGCCCTTCCCTTTGTGCTCATGGGAGACAGGCTTGGTTGAAGCCCCATATTTTCCAACCATTAGGTGGAGCCCCTGTGATTGCTTCAAAATGCTTCTTCCCGGATTTCTCTCCACCTGAACTAAATCGCCACTTAGGAAGTAAGCAGTCAACTGACTCACCCTCTAGCTCTTGAGAGGTTATGCCTGTGTTTTCTCCCATTCCTTTCCCAGCCTTCCCACAATCTCTCAGCCTCCATACTGCTTTTTTGTGTCTTGTATATGGCAACAGTGGTCTGCATGGATTAGCAGAATAGCCTACGCATGCTACTTTTCTCTTAAAGGCCTCAAACATACCAGAAAGTGGGAAATCAACACTAACCTCTGCCCAGTTAGCACCCACACATAACAATATGATCTACTTCGCAAGGCTGGGATACCTCAGTCCTTAGCCACTGTCCTGTTCTTTGCAACATGCACATAATCCCAACAGCCTTTGGACGTATTGATAGCATAGCCCTGTAAATAATTTCAAAACTCAAAAAAAAATAGCTGATTGTTAAAAATAAGGACGAGATTAGGAATATTAACAAGTCCTATCTTTGCTCCTTTCTTCTGATTTCAAATACTGTCCATCCCAGCCCTATGTAAACCTGCTGGCTGGACTGAGCCTAGTTTCCTAATTACGTTATTTAAGAGTTCTTCAAGAGAAACTCACTCCCCAATAACATAAGTTTAGAACTGGCATTCAAAACTGGCACAGAGACTAATATCTGCAACTCATAATAAAGTGGACTGAAACGATGCAACATCTACAAAAATTATTTTCAGGTGAATTCCAGTTAACTCTCTCGACACACAAAACCATGCACAAGTTTTATTACACTTCACGCCACATTCCAAATTCATTTTCCTTTTTTTAAATGATTCAGGAGGCCTAATATAACTGCAATGTTTGATAACATCTGTTGCTTTTTGTGTTTTGTGTTTCTTTTCTCCCCCTTAAAGGTGGATTAAGATGAAAGAACCCTGCAATTACACAAGTGCCAAGAATCTGTGGGAAAAAATAAAACCACCACAGCTTTTCCATAAAGGAGATGTTGACTCTTTCAACAACCCTGCTTTCTTCCCCCTCACACAACCCAGGCATACCTTTTCACTGATACAATTACACTTGAGTAGTTCTGAACCCCTAGTTCAGATTAATCTGTCTAACAATGGAATGTACCTTTCAAATTTCCATTTGACAGAAATCCATCGTTCATCGTTTGACAGCGCACATGCTTTTTGCTGACAGAGCTCCATTACTGGAAAAAGCTCCATAAGTAACGCTGATCTGATACAAGTATATATCGTAGGTGGCCAGCAAGACACAGACCTGTTTTAAGTGAAGAAAGTCACTATAAAGAGCTGCTTAATTATTTAGATACTATTTGTTCTTCTGAAACTGGTGTGTTATTTCTGAGGTTGATTTATAGATGTATCACTCAGCTCTTCAGTGTAAGAGACAAATGCATATGGTGTCATTAGAACAACGTTTTACAACAGAAGGACTCACATGTAAGATGCCTGGGTTCAAATTCCAGCTTAGCTCTGAACTTCATCAATCAGTTGAAACTATTCTCTTTCCACATTCAAACAAGTATTTTACTACTAGGAATCCTACTTAAACATTTGGACTGGATACTTTCCATTTTTTTCTATGAAGTAAAATAATTTAATTGTGCAATGTGACATGAATATATGTAACACTTTTTATATGTAAATAAGACATGTATGCATCAGTGTGTTCTCTTCCTCCCCCCCTTTTTTTTTGTGGGGGGAGAGGCTTTAAATTAAAAAATGAAACAGTTTCATTGAGCAGTTAACTATTTCTCAGCCAAATATACCTCACAGGGGCTGGAGCAAAACTTCCTCATAATACATAACAATAATTTACACAATACACAAGTGTGCACTTTCTGTGTTTGTGTAGGTGTGTTAATAATTGTAATATCATACTCCATAGCAGAAAACTAGTGGAAGTGTGGTGGACTGCAGTAGAGAGAAAGAGGGGATGCATTCCAGGAAGGTCAGAGAGACAAGAGACAGCACAGTCCAGAGCAGGAGTGTGGGAACTGTAACAGATTTAGAATAGCCACTCCCTAGAATCTCCCAGGAGATATCCACTAGTTGCAGTAGTACAGATTTAGTCTGGTAAGATTCTCTCTATATGGCATAAGCAATAAAAGAACTGAATTTGAATTAACTGTTTCCCTGTTGTTCTTGGACTGGGCCTGACAAAAAGAGTCTTAGGAATCTATTTGAGATTTTATTTCTTGTAACATTGAACTTATCATCATCATGTGTGAAGAACAGCACTGCCATATTCTAGCATGTTGAAAAGAGGGAACCACTATTTAATATTATTTCTAATTATTTTTCCCATCCAGTCGAGGGCCATCAGGTCAGACGTATGTATTAATGATGTCAGCAGACACTATGGATTCACATGACTTTCTTTTTGGATGTATGTGTTCTCTTTCCTAAATTTGCTAAGCCTACCTATGGTACCACTGCTATTATGTCTTCTAATCTAGTGTTTCTCGACTGCTGGCTGGGGAATTCTGGGAATTGAAGTCCACACATCTTAAAATGGCCAAGAACAAGAAACGCTGTTCTAATCTACATGGAAAATGTTCAGATCAGTAGCAGAAGAGCAACAGCACAAGAGCCTCTTGGTGTAGCACAGCATTGCCTATATGGATCAGGCTTTACCATCTGTTGCCTTCCAGTTTCTTGCTGACTCTGCCCAACCCTGCTCTGTGGTTTACATTTCAAGGTATATTTTGCAAATACAAATGGAGTTGAACCAGACTTTCCCTTCAACAATGCACCAAGACAGAGGTGCTCTCATTCTTCTCAGGGACCTCTGGCTAAAAGCAACATGGAGAGAACTGAGCAAGCTTGATCATCTCTGAATTCTCCTTCCATTGCATTCCTGCTACCTGAGAAGTCTGCCATGGCTCTCAACCAAGGAGGGAAGCTCCATCTGGGACTAGGGTATCACCTTAAGCTGGGTCTACCTGGCTCTCCACATCATTTCTCCTTCAAGGGCCAGGAGCTGGGAAGGCAGAAAAAGGCAGAATGTGGACATACTCTTATCTGATACTGCCTGTGATAGCTATCGGTCTTGCAGACAATTTTCCATTTTGGATGCTTGTTGCAAGCAACTGCTTCTCATTATAGTTGAGAAAACTTTGTATGTGCCTATTTTATGCTTGGGTATAGATTAAAACCTTTGCATTCCTCACACCAGCGAAAGTTAGTTTCTGGAGTCACTGCTGTTTTATAATAGTGGTAGATTACAGTTATCCCTCAAAAGACCGGTATTTACCACTAGTAAATTGTTAGCTGTCACTTTGAGGAGGCAGATTTTGCTCCATACTTTGAAGTGTAAATTGAAATTACTTCTTGGCACAACAACAAGAGGTAAATCATAATGTATACTCCAGCACCGAGCTTACTCATTTCAGGAAAGGAACTTATGGAAGGAAAAGGAATATCTTGTCCAGACAGTTGATCATACAACCAACCCACCTAAGGATTACTGGGCTCAGGTACAGAATCCATTTTATTTCTATACAGTATAGAGAATCTGTAAGGATTTATCACATTTTCTACAATAAAAGAAAGTGTTTCCATTTAAGGCCTGCATCATACAGCATTTGCTTGGAAGCTGGTTTCACAGGGAACAAGCAATTATTGTAACTGGAAAAGAAAGGATACTGTGAGAAGAGAGTGAAAGTCTACAACACAACCAGTGACTAATTATTGCACAGAAACATCTTGATACCCAAGAATGTATCTCAATGACGCATCAACCTCAAAGAATAAAATCATAAGTCTGAACAATATTAGTGTGCAATTATATGCCTTGAACATGTTATAGGAACACCTAATACATGGAGATAAACTTCACCTTCAGATAAATACTTTCTAACTTATATCAACAGCAACTAGACAGAGATTTCTAAGATTTCCATCAGAAAAATGACATGCAGTCCAGCTTCTTCGTATCCCTGTGCCACAACAGAAGCAAAATAACATAATTTACTCCTGGGTAAGTGTGTTATATCTCCCTGCTGGATGACTTGTCGAGGTTGTTACCATAACGAAACAACACATCAAAAGCAGGATACATAATTAGAGAAAAGGAATAATAATTACTTCTAACATGACAAGGCTGACCACAGTAGAAGGGAGCTCTGTCAAAGTCAATTACTCCTTTAAAATTAGGGGCTAGGCAATTATTCCAATGCACTCTTCATGAATTATACCGTTCATTAATGGCAGCACTGAAGCAAAAGCTTCACTCTGTGTGGTTCTGACTGCCTAGAGGTCTCCTTGATGCAGCCCAGCATTGTTCTCTGCGATTCAGAGAAGGCTTGACACCAATAATCACACACCAAAGAGCACTCTCTACAACTCAGGTTAAAGGACTGATCCTAGCATTAGCCCAGCCTGAATGGTTAGCAACAGGCAAATCAAAGAGGTCATAGGAACTTCTTCTTTCCAGCACCAAGGGAAAATGTGAAATCAGCTTCTGCTCCAACCATACCAAACCGCCCATTATCTTTAAAATCCAAATTTCTTACTTTCCATAGCCTCAGACCAAGCTAATCAACAATTTTATAAAATGTTTCACCAGGAAGAGGATAGGCCAATGACTTTGAAAAATGTTTGAGGACCTCTTTGTGTCTTCCAATGACTTTTATATGCAAGTCCAGGAGCCCCAACCCCCTGGGGAAAACAATATGGCACACTAAAAGTGGGAGATGATGCTGAGTCCTTCGGATTCCCCATCACACCACACCTGGAGCTGGAAACGTTTGCACTATTGCAAAACAGCTTGGTAATTATGCAACTGGGAATGTCTCCCAATTCACTGCAGTGAATATTTAGTTTAAGTTAACTTTCCAAGCTGAAAAGTTCTAATCACTCTCCACCTTCTTTTCAGTCTTTTTTCAATAATAATAACAACAACAACACCTGGAGGCAGCAGAAGAAAAGAGAAAGGACTGGAAAAAAATCACAAAATATAAAGACCTGCAAATAGAAGTAGAACAACTATGGCAAAAGAAAGCAAAGGTAGTACCAATAGTTACAGACGCCTTAGATACAATCCCAAAACACCTGGAGCACCACTTGAACACCATTGGCATTGACAAAATCACCATCAGTCAATTGCAAAAGGCAGCTTTACTTGGAACAGCTTATATCCTGCAACAATACCTTTAACAATATCAAACAACAACATCTGCCTACCCCAGATCCTTGGAAGGACTTGATAGGTGGATAAAAATGCCAAATCCAGTCTAAACATCTGACTGTGTGACCAACCACAATAATAATAATTTCTTTCCCCAACATGCTTCAGGACACTCTAGTGCCAACCAAATGAAAAATCCAACATTTATAGAGGATAGGAAATACACAGGGCTGGACTATTAAGGGAAGGTGGAGTCTTCCTTGAGTGTGCATTTTGACTGGGATTGTGTGTGTACATAACTGGGCTAAGCCATGCTTGATTAAACATGTTTATGGAATATATGAAGCTGGATAAGTTCACAGAATGTACCCAGCTTTCAACCATGGTTTATTCACCTCAACAGTTGGGTTCATACCACATTAAGCCCAAATCAAGGTGAGCCTAACAACTGGGTGCTGCTGCATTATTGAGGCAATGGTCATTTGCTATGAAAGGCAGCTTTGACTGAAGTTTCTACAAAACCATGGAATTATCACCTCGAAAGTCTGGGAGTAACATCTTTTTTTAGTATCTCAAGAGAATACAGAGTTAGCATTCCTAAAAGCTACTGGCTAATGAGCTTTTAATTAAACCTTCATATTGCTGCTGCAGAAGCGTACTGATCTGATTGTTTTAAGGGTTACCTCAGAGACAGAAGATCATTTTGTTTAGCCACTCAGAGCTACTTTATACATTACCCTTAAAACTGTTTGGATGTTCAGGAAGACTGACATAATTCAGATAGATAGACAGGCCGGCAGGCAATACCTGGTTTTCAACACAGCTGAACAGCTCCATCCACTTGGTTATTGAGATTATCAGCCAAGGTTGTCCTTCGCAGTGCTACCATCCATGACCCTATGAGTACCTTACCACAATGGAAGTATTTTCAAAGAGAGTCTCCTCCCTTTTAGAAGAACCTCATTCCTCAAAGAAGTAGGATACCCAACGTCAAGACATAACATTTCAGTGCTTTTAACAGGTTGATGATCTTTCAGTTCTAACTGTTCAGAGCTGTAAAAGTAAAATGTGCAACTACAGCTGATACTTATTTATATTTCAAATTCAGACACCACCCATCTCACGAGGAAGTGACTTTGCTTCCTGGGAAGCAAGATGCAGGCCAAAGACATAGGATGTGCAGTACTGTGCAAAAGCTTTAGGCAGGTGCGAAAAAATGCTGTAAAGTAAGAATGCTTTCAAAAAGTTGTATTGTAATTGTTTATGTTTATCAATTTACAAAATGCAAAATAAGCAAACAGAAGAAAAACCCAAATCAAATCAATATTTGGTGTGAGCACCCTTTGGCTTCAAAACAGCATCAATTCTTCTAGGTACACTTGCACACAGTTTTGAAGGAACTTGGCAGGTAGGTTGTTCCAAACATCTTGGAGAACTAACCACAGATCTCCTGTCAATGTAGGCTTCTGTCTCTTCATATAATCCCATCATCCCATTGATGATGTTGAGATCAGGACTCTGTGGGGGCGAAACCATCACTTCCAGGGCTCCTTGTTCTTCTTTACGCTGAAGATAGTTCTTAATGACATTGGCTGTATGTTTGGGGTCGTTGTCCTGCTGCAGAATACATTTAGGGCCAATCACTCACCTCCCTGATGGTATGGCATGATGGATAAGTATCTGCCTGTATTTTTCAGCATTGAGGACACCATTGATCCTGACTAAATCTCTAACTCCATTTGCAGAAATGCAGCCCCAAACTTGCAAGGAACCTCCACCATGCTTCACTGCTGCCTGCAGACACTCATTCTTGTACTGCTCTCCAGCCCTTCGGCGAACAAACTGTATCCTGCTACAGCCAAATATTTCAAATTTTGACTCATCAGTCCAGAGCACCTGCTGCCATTTTTCTGCACCCCAGTTCCTATGTTTTTGTGCATAGTTGTCGCTTAGCCTTGTTTCCACGTCGGAGGTATGGCTTTTTGGCCACAATTCTTTCATGAAGACCACTTCTAGCCAGACTTCTCCGGACAGTAGATGGGTGTACCTGGGTCCCACTGGTTTCCACCAGTTCTGTGCTGATGGCACTGCTGGACATCTTCCCATGTCAAAGCATGATGTGTCTTTCATCTGCTACATTAAGTTTCCTTGGCCAACCACTGCATCTAGGGCCCTCAAAGTTGCCCATTTCTTTGTGCTTCTTTAAAAGAGCTTGAACAACACATCTCAAAACCCCAGTCTGCTTTGAAATTTTTGCCTGGGAGAGACCTTGCTGATGCAGTATAACTACTTTGTATCTTGTTGCTGTGCTCAGTCTTGCCATGATGGATGACCTGTGACATGAAACTGTCTTCCGCAACCTCACCTTAGTAGCAGAGTTTGGCTGTTCCTCACCCAGGTTTAAGCCTCCTACACAGCTGTTTCTGTTTCAGTTAATGACTGTTTTTCAACCTACATATGAAATGAATGATTGTTAGCACCTGCTTGGTATAATTGGTTAATCATACACCTGACTCTAATCCTACAAGATCCCTGACTTTGTGCAAGTGTTATCTGAGGAGCCGTCTCACCCCGGTTATTTCAGCCCACCCCACTGGTCCAGCAGAAGGGGCACATTGCAGGCCCCACCGGTCAAGGAATTTCGACTGGTGGGGTCTAGGCAGAGGGCCCCCGCCCTATGGAACAATCTGCCTCCCGAGGTCCAGTGTGCCCCCACTCTCATGGCCTTCAGGAAAGGGGTGAAATCCTGGCTGTGCCAGAAGGCCTGGGGGCCGGATGGGGGCTCGCACCAATGGAGGTGGCTTGTGGGGTGATTGACCTTGCCCCCCCCATCATCTTGAATGTTTTTAGTATCTATGTACAGGGTTTGTTGTTTAGATTTGATTTTTAATGGATTATTTATTTAACTATTTATGGGGGGATTTTTAATTGTTGATGGGGTTTCCGATTTTAATTGTGAGCCGCCCGGAGTCACCCGTTGGGGGGAGATGGGCAGCATACAAATTTAATAATAAATAAATAAGTGTACAAAGTGTGCAAGTATAAGAATTGATGCTGGTTTGAAGCCAAAGGGTAGTCACATCAAATATTGATTTGATTTAGATTTTTCTTCTGTTTGCTCACTTTGCATTTTGTAAATTGATAAACATAAACAGTTACAATATATATTTTTGAAAGCATTCTTACTTTACAGCATTTTTTCGCACCTAAAACTTTTGCACAGTACTGTACGTTTATAACATGTTTATTTATTTACTCAATTTATTGCCCATCTTTCGGTTCAGACTGAACATGCTGAACAGCTTTCATCAGAAAATAAACAAAAACACAAAATATTGGAAAAAATGCAAATAAGGAAAACTTGTACATGCGTGGCTAAAAAGATAGTGTCTGATTACCTAAATACAGAATGATTCAAGACAACTCCTAAGAGTTTAGATAATCATAAAATCCTAGCTTTCAAAGGAGCATTCAGGTCCTATGGCTAACCTATGAACCTAGTTCAGGGAGAGCAGCTAAAGCTACCAGATCTGGGCTGCAGAGCTCTGGATGATCAGAGAAGCACCGAAAGACATCAGACTAGATGATAACTAATGGAGTTTTCTGGCATCACTTTGTGGCCATCTAGGGACTGTCTGGATATTTGTAAGTCACATCTAATAGCCCTCACACCAGATTTTCCAGCTACATTTTTCTCTGTCAGGCTAATTCTGTACTCAGCTCTAATGATTCTTTTGTATTCTTTCTCATGTGGAAAGATAACCTTCCATACGAAATCAGCCAGCATTGACATTGCTCCTTCCTCTACTAGTCAGATAATCTTTTCTCAAAAACTCAAATGAGCCTCCTTTGGCCATGCTTAATCTGAAGTGATGCAGCCCACACACAAGTTTACCACATATGGGAGAACTGGATGCTAGAAAGATTATTTTGGTTGGATATAAGTGTTTAGACTGCCTCTTCACAATTAAAAGTCAGGGAAAAAATACTACCATCTCCTTTTACAGTTTAGTCAGTTTAATTAAGTGAAATACAATTTCAGAGAATATTGACTCACCCCCTCATACAGACAGATGTACACTTTTCTTACTAGAGTGGACATAGGGAGAAATAATATATCTATTTTTCCCCTTTTTTCTTTACTATTTTTTCTGTTCTATTGTATACCAACTGCACATTTTAAGCTCCTTAAAGTAAATCTTGTCTTTCAACATTTGTTGTGAAATAACAGTCCCTCTGGTAAAGGAATGGGATTAACAAGCCATGTAAGAATACCACTTTCCCTGAGAGATTTAAATTACTCAGAAAATGTCATGGTGGAGGACTTATATTGTGTCTGGTAAATTTTAGGAACCAGCTTCAACTTCTTCACTCATACATCTCTTTCCAACTGTCCAGAAAAAAAACTATTAACGAGAATTTTGTTCTCATAAAACAACACACAAGTGTAGATGTCAACAATATGTCTGCCAAAGGAACCTCACACAAGAAATGGATCCATGTCCTAATCAGACTGAGAGGCTTCTCTACATCTACAAATAATCCTTAGTGCCCTATAAAAATAACAAATACATTCCTAATAAGTAAGCAAGATTCAAGTCCATATGGATGTAGGGAAAGCCCGAGATCATATGGTTCAAAATAAAAAGAATGTTGGTGGAAAATTCCAAAGGCCAAAATGAACCACACAGATGAACCCCTCCTTCAACCCACATAGTGATTATAATCCTGTTCTACATTTTTCATTTCAGCATACAGAAAGCCTCTTCTCTTGGCATCTCACTAACCCAATCTGGACTCGGAAGCTAAGCAGGGCTGGGCCTGTTCAGTAATTGGTTGGGAGACTTCCAGGATATCTCTGAACTACAACATAGACCAGAAAGCTGAAAGACATCCTTAAAGGTGGTAATGACAAAACACTTCCTTACTGTTCCCAAGAAAACTGTACAGACATATCCAGGAAGTCACCAGGGGCCAAACATGACTCATAGAACCTTTTCAGATGCAGCAAGAACTCAGCAGCAACTCAGGAAGGCCTCAAGCACGTGCTGTTGCTCTTAAATATGTGAAAGAACTACAAATATGGATTTTTAAAACTGATATCTAATCATTACATGATGACTGAGACATTCCCAAAATGTGACAGTTTACAGGACATTTGCCATCAGAACCACTCAATTACACCAGGAATGTCACCTATCTCCAGTGGCCCTACTTGGAAAATGAAATCTCCTGCTCTACAATACAAGAACCAGGCTTTTAGAGGTTGACCAAAGTGAAGTGCCTCATCTGAAAGCCTTTAAGAGCGATTCATACAAATATATTTACTTTCCCCTAAGGAGAACGTGTAAATAACTCTCTCAAGTGGAGTTCATCTCCTCAGGATCCCATGGACACATCCCTACAATGTCCTCTAACAACAATAAGGAAGCAGTTTGCCACTGCTTTCCTCTGGGAAGTGTTTTATATAGTAACAGAGGAAGGAAGGAAGGAAGGAAGGAAGGAAGGAAGGAAGGAAGGAAGGAAGGAAGGAAGGAGGGAGGGGAGGGGAGGGGAGGGGAGGGGAGGGGAGGGGAGGGGAGGGGAGGGGAGGGGAGGGGAGGGGAGGGGAGGGAGGGAGGGAGGGAATCCCTGTTACTAAAATAAGAAAAAGGCATCCATTCAAGGAGATTCTCAAGATCAGCACTGACAATAGCAATGCAATCATACCTGACCACCTTATTTTAACTATTCCTATACACACACAACCACAGCTCCTCACCTGACCTCTTGCTGTTCTCATGGCAATAGCGTATCAGCCAATCTGCTTTGATAGTCCTTGGGTGCAGATCTAAACAGACAATTCTGCCTCCCCATTGTCCTTCTACCCACTGAATTATACCCAAACAGATTTGAGATCTCTTGCTGGAGTATTGTTAGATAGTTAGATCCAAGTGTTATTCTTCACTTCCTAGCAGGATGATTTATTAGAAATTCCTCTTCAAAGAAAATACAAATAGGACTTATGGGAAGAATTCTGCATTAAATAATGGAAATGTGCCATGCTTTGCATTCATTTCCAAAAAGGTGCTTTAGAGTCTGCAGTGGTGCAGATGAAGCACCTACTTGCAACTTCTTAAAATAGCCATGTCTTTTCCCAAGACATGGCTACTTTAAGGAGCTGCAGATAGGTGCTGCAATTGTGCCCCGATCTCTGAAGAACCTTTTTGGAAACTAATCTAAAATACTGCATAGTCCTATTAAATAAGCTCAAACTTGTGGTCAATATTACGTAAAATCTATTTGCTTTTTATCAACATTTTCAAAAAACACAAAAAGAAAAACAGCAAGAAAAAAAACCTATGCAGTTATACAGATTAACTGTAGTGACAGACTTTCCAATAAATCACTTTTTTTTAAAGGAGATTACAAGAAAATATAATAAATACATTGTCCAAAATATACAGTTCCAGAAGAGCTGGCTTCATATGAGAATCATATTCTCCTATCTGCATTTAACACTTTATTTATTTATATCTTCTATCTGCATTTAACACTTTATTTATTTATTTATTTATCATTTCCTCCAGGTATATCATTTTATTGGATGTCAACTATAATGCTAGAGAATCCTGCATCAGAGATCCAGAGAAGCACTGGAGGCTGTGCTAAATAAGGAAAACTTGAAATGTTGCAGTACTGTACAGAAGAGGTCTTGTATCTTTCTAAATGCAAGAGATTATAAATAAGTGCTGGTTTGTGCAAATGAGGGTATCTCAGAGGTGCTTTAATTTGGATTCCTACATGGAGGAGAAGGTTGGACTTAATGGCACAAATGGACCCTTCCAACCCAACAATTCTGTGAAAAGCTTTATTCCATATAACTCAAGTTCTGGAAAATTTCAAATGCTTTTGCAAAAATAACCTATATCAACCTTGAATCTTTTCTGCCCCCAAAGAATCTTGCTATATATTCTGAAGATTCAAAATGCTACCTTGGACAGTCTCTCAAAAGAACAATGGCCTGATCTCAGTTTTAAATGGCAGTTACATAAATTCCAGTGTTGCTATTATATGAAAATCAATGGGGGGAGGGGAAAATCTCAGAATAATGAATTTTAAACCACTTATGCTTCTTCTGCCAACAAACTGAGGAGGAGGAGTCCGCTCAAACTCACTTCCCCAACCATAGATATTCTCCATACAGAAGTTTTCCTAAAGAAATAGCAAACAAGAGCTGATTTCTCTTTACTCTTTGTGTGGGATCATCTTCCTGCCATGTGCCAGATGCAAAGAGATAAAACTGAAAAAGCAGAGCCAACAAAGGATTAGAAACAGACTCTTCTTTGAATTTTTGAAGCATGATGTCAGGCCCATTCAGGATGCCTACAAATGCAATGCATTAAGCCTAGATGTAGTGAGTGATAATTGAAATCAGAGATTCGGCTATTACCACCAACATGTTTCCAAATAGTAACCCATAAATTTGTTGTCTGTTTCCATTTTTTTCTCTTTTTTAATGACAGCTGGCAGTATCTACCAAGACAATCCAAACACAGGACATAATTTTGAATAGCTCCTTTTTGTTCTGGCTGCTTGCATAATCTTTTTTGGTCAGCAGCCCAAAAAAATTTGGAATCAATTTTGCAAACTTCTATTTTGGTGCTTGGATCACGCAATACTCTACCCAAAACTCTTACATTATCTTCCTATGTGGCCTTGCTCTAAGTTTATCACCTCCAGCCACCCAATCTTCCAAGACAACTTTGCCTGTGACGTTTACTCCTGCATATCTGCCATCACAATCAAAACTCTTTTACAATGGTTGTTTTTATCTCCTATGCCTAAAACCTCAACTCCAAGCAACCACATAACTGAGCATCTCCCTCCCTCCTCCAGGTTTGTCCCCAAAAACTCAAATATTGACTGAGGTCCAAATTTCATCTCCAATTCTACCCAGGGTTAAATGCAGAATTTTTTAAACAGTCTCTCTTATGCATATACTGAACACAGAGAAGGCAATAGCTCCAGTCCAGGCAATTACGAGAATCAGACTGCCATATATATTTGTGTCTCTGGCTATGCACCTGTGTACAAGTAGGTGCATGCATGCATCTCCTTCACCTACTTGGAAAATCCTGACTAATTTGACTTTCCAACAGATAGATGAGATACATGTGTATTTTAGAGGTTCTATTATATTAGCCAAACAAGCAATCATGGATGTGTGTTACTATTTATTTTTCCGCAACATGGAAGAAGACTAACCTATAAGCCTTGTATGTCATAATCATCTGCTTTCCCATCATGCGCTTGATTATTTCTCCCTCACTGTCATTTTCCTTACAAACAGAAAATATATTTATAGCTCTTTGGGTGCTAGTAACCTTCCTAGTTAGTGAAACTCAATAAAACAACACATACGCTGATGGAACTGTTAACAATTAAATATTTTGCACAATAGGCTCCATTCTCAACCAACCTGGTGGGTTTCACACGCTGTCCACAACTGACAAACAATCTTGACTAGCTATTACTCTGAGATAGAAATCTATAGGTTACCCAGAATCATAACAGATTGGGGCAGCCTATAGATTTCATGCATACAGACATACATACATACATAAAATCAGGATCTTGTTTTTCCTTCCAAAGAAATGGTGTAAAAAGGAGGTTGTATTTACAATGCATTCAGTCATCATGTGTTTGGTTTGATGCTGGCTTAACAGGTTGTATAAAATCTATCCACCTGGGATTTATTTAATAAACAATAGTTTGGCAAAGCAAGGCTTACGGCAAACAAGTCTGGGATGTATACATCTCATTTGAAGTGCAAGCTACAAGTGTGTAGCACGATTGATCTTGAGGAAATGTGTATCTTTACTACAGGTTGAACAACACTCTCCAGATGTTTTTGCACTCTATCTCTCTTCCACTTCTCTCCATCTGCTACTTGATCAAAACTGGAGTATCACAAACTGTAAAGAGGGAGGGAGGGAGGGAGGAAGGGGGTTTGATTTCTCAACTCTAAAATAATATATGTTGCCAGGGATCAAGTAAATATCTCAGCTGCCTGGCCTGCATTTCACAAATCTGGAGACTTGAGGCAAAGATGAACCAATGTTTCATGGCATAAAAACAGATGAACCATCTCCTAAGATTAGAAGCCGCCTTCATCAAATGCGTGAAATCGTGTCCCAAATATATAGCTTCATCTAGAGAACTAAAGAATAGTAAACAGAGAGATCAAAGAGAAATGAAGCACAAAATTAGAGATTGAGATAATTATGTTTAAGTTCAAAACTCTATGTAAAACCATTATAGTGACTGCTTTCAAAGCAGCATTAATGATGAACCAAACATTCTGGCTAATTAAAACCTGCAACATTCCTCATGTGATTTCTACACTTTCTACAGTTACAGATCTTCCTTTTAATGCTCATTTCTCAGCATTATGTCTCTGCTGCTAGTCTTAAGTCCAAAAGTATTCCCTCTGCTTTCAATATTACTGTTATCTCCAAAGATTATATCTAAATTGTTATTAATAGCATAATTCAGAATGAACGTACCTTCTGGGAAAAGCACTATTCATTTGATTAAAAACATAGTTCTGTACATATATGCCATATCCCTTGTTCCCTACACCCCTTCCTTGCTCCCTGTAAAACCTTCTATATTACAAATAAGATCCAGAAATTTTAACAAACAACCTGCTTTTTACAGCCTCTGTGTAGTATATCAAATAATATTGTTTCCCACCTTACTAATTGTCTTCTCAGCCTTCAGCTAGCTTTGGATACTTGTGTTTTTAAACATTAGTATATTATTCATCAATTTCTCCCTGATATATAGTAGGAGAAGAAACTGAAACATGTATTTTCAGTATTTAAGAGAGAGAGAGAAAGAAGGACCTTCATTGCAATGGTTCAATAGATGCCTGATAATAAATGAGCTAGTAATAAATAGGGATTTTTCTCTGCAAACTTTATTTTCTGTGCCATCTTACAGAGCTCATTAGGCCAAGGTAGCATTACATTTTCCTAAATTCCTTATAAACTGATCCAGTTACAGTTTTTAAAACAGATGTGATAGATGCAAGCTGAAACATTCCAATTTCAGTTCTGGCACCAATTCCCAGACCTCGTTCCCTCAGTAATTTAAGGACTTCCTCCGATAGTTTTTCATATTCTTTTAAACTGACATTTATCTTTCTCCAGTATCTCACCAGAACGAGCATGCTCTAAAACAATGACAGGCCTCTTTGGCTGTCATCTTTCATTCTGGCAAAGACAGATGTCTTATGCTGGCTTATGCCAATAATAGACCCGACAGGAAAAGAAAGGGAAAGAGAGAGACTACCTTGCCTCTGATGTAAAAGCACCAATTCACATTTGTGACACTCATTTGTCAATTAACAGATTTCTCCCATTGTTGACACATGGGACTTAAAAGATGTGGGCTAGAAAGTGATGAATTAAAAAAGACAGATGAGTAAGCTATGAGCTGCAAAGTAATACTATAATGTGCTTTAGATAGGAATACCAACTGACACTCCTGACAAGCCATACACGGTTTTATTTCATTTTCCACTGTATCTCAGCTTCATACTTCGTCTTCTTTGTTCTCTTTTCATCAAGCTCCTAACATCTCATTCTGACAGCCAGAGACATTTAAGGCACTTTCGTTTCAAATGCAAGTTAGCGTGCTTGATTTGTCATTAAAATGCAAAACGATTGCCTTCCCCAGGTAAAAATGTAGGTAAGCTTAAAAGGTTGTATCTGCAAAGTATAAAAGCTGAAAGTGACTGTGGCTGCTTGACTTAACTCTTTCACTCGCTACTCAGATTTTAAGGAAAAGGAAAGTTTTCAGGGGAAATGTCTCACAGAGGTCTTACAGTAGATGCACTTGAGCTAATCTGCAGAGGGGGGTTACACGGAACCTTTGGTTACTTATACACACAATATCCAGAGCATCAGCATGAAGAATTTGAACAGGTAACCAAAAAAATTCATGGCCTTCAGCTCAGCTTTTGCCTAGAATGATGCAGTTCCAGTCTAGCTAAATGTTCTTACAGAACCTTGAAGGTGAGGTAGACCTGATAACTTCTATGGTTGCTAATGGCCCTTAAAAGACCTAGACAGTCCCTCAGCATACATTTTAATAGAAGTTGGAGAGGACAAATCAACAGAGGAGGAGTGATTATTTCATTTGTCTTACTTGCTACATACCTAGAAGCATCTAACCGCTGACATTAGATCAATCTTTGGCCCAATCCAGCAGAACATTTATGTTCTATTATAGTATAACAGTCCTACTGCTGAAGCTGTTTTCACAGCCAGTTTTCAGCACAAAAACATGTAAATACTGGGTATTTCCCAAGTATGCCAAAATGAAGTTTGGAATTTCTTCTGACAAGTGGGAATGGGATTACCTGGGGCTTGCATAAACTTTTATAAAGGGTTCAACACTGAGTAAGGAGTACCAATATCCTCTTGTTTGTTTAATGTATTTAGGATAAGCGTGTGAATGTTTGTGATGATATTAGAGAGTGTTAGTTGGAGATACAAATGGGTGTGTACCTTTCTACGCAGACAATGCCATGTTGTTGGCTGAGAAACCAAGTAATATGCAACAAATGTTAGACTGTGTGATGCAAGAAAGAAAATGGATCTGAAAATTAAGCTATCAAACTGCAAGGCAGTTGCATTTGTCAGCAAAAATGGAGTGCAACTATTGCAAGCACATAAGTAGCAAAAAACAACCCAAGAGCAAGTACATGAATCTGTGTGCTTTGGCAAATTGTTTACTGAAGATGGAGAAAAAGAAGAAACTTTTTAAAATGTGCAACTGCCAGAAAAAAGGTAGTATGTGATCTGCTGTGAAGAATAGTTGCCAAAGAAGCAAAAATAGCTGTGTATAGGCCTATGCTTTTGTCCACTTTGTTATACAGAACCAGAAGGGTCTACAAGGTATGGTCAAAAAGTCAAGATTGCAGCCATGATGGTGCAAACCAAACTCCACCCAGTTTTTTGTGAGTCTCACATCCTGACCTTTTGGACCACACCCTGCAGACACCCCTGTATGGAACCCTGTGAGAGTTGGGTATGTCAGGAGAAACATAGTAGTAAGCTGAATGGGGTAGCAATGGGGTTCTTAAGAAGCACAGGAGATAAAAAAGAAGAGCACAATTTTAATGGGTGCTGAATTAATGGGGATTGAATACAAAAACAAGTGATCTATACAAAAGAGCTTCATTCAGATGGCTTAGTGCTAGAGAGAAAATAAATGAAGGTTGGATTGCAAAGCAAAGGATGAATGGGTTGAGAGGTAGGGGAAAGCCTTGAAAGTTGTGGTTGGATAGAGTAGAGGAGACCCAGAAAAAAGGAAGAAGAAAGAAGAAAAGATGATCATGGAAGCAATGGATAGAAAGATATAGAGATGTATAGTCAATATCGTTGGTATAACTAGAGATAGTGTATTTCCCCTTTTTTCTCTCACCTAATGCCTTTAATTTCCTTTGCTGTTGAATATTACTCATTCCTTTCCTGTGATTTGCATAACAATGTTTATCCCAAACTGCTGGGATGGGTAGCTATGTACGATTTTGTGAAAATGCCTTTGCTCTCTTTTGAGTTTTCTGAATCTTTGCAAAGAGACATTTTGCTACTGAATGTTTGCTACTACAACTTCCTGTGGGCCCTAGTAATATATAAAGGGAATGAACAAATAATACCAAATGTTAAGGCCGGTTTCATAAACAACGCAATATGTCAGTGTAAAAAAGTAAGCTCCTCTAGTTCAATCAATTTAATTAAAGGGAGACTTGTATAACTCTTTCATTAAACATGCAGGGCTGATTGAGGCCAACCTAATCCTACATAAATCTCACCAACTTTGGCTTTTTCATCACCATGAAGTTCATGCCACATAGATGTTAGAAGCATGTCATGCCCCACTCAAAAGAATTTTTGAAGACCTCTATAAAAAATTATTGATGCCTATCAGTCTGGAAAAGGTTACAAAATCATTTTTAAAGCTCTGGGACTCCACTGATTCATTGCCAGAAAAATAGTCTTGAAATGGACAAGATTTAGGGCAATAGTGAATCTTTTGAAGAATGGCTGTCCTGTCAAAACCAGTCCATGACTGCAGATTAATATCATCCAGGAAGCTGCAAGAAACACCAGAACAGCACCCAGAGATTTGCAGGCTTTTCTCACCTCAGCTAAAGTCAAGTATTCAAGACATGGACATTCATGGTGGAGGCAAGGAAGCATGTGAGAAACTGCATGTTGTGATGAAAATTCTACTCATTACATTAATGCATGATCACTTTGGGGGAGGCAATGCTAGCTGCAGATGTTCAAGATGTTGCTGTTGTTGTTCAAGACTGCAGATGTTCAAGACTGCACCATCAGAAAAGTACAAAGTTAAAAATGGGGTTCAAGAGGGAATAGCAACGCAAAAGCTATTGTTCACTACGAACACTGATGCTCATCCCAAGTTTGCCAAACAGTGCCAGGATGAGCTCCTGATTTCTGGAGGATTGTTCCACAGACAGATGAGTCAAAACTGGAACTTTCTGAGCTACATGGGCATTAGTATATTTAGTGGAAACCAAACATTCCACAATAAGAATTTCATACCAACTGTCAAGCACAGAGATGGTAATATTGTGGTTTGAAGATGCTTTGCTGCCACAGGACCTAAGCAACTTGCCATTATGAATTCTGTTTTGTATTAGAGAATTCTGCTACAGAATATCAGACCATCTGTGTATCACCTGAAGAGCAAGTTGGCCATGTAGCAAGACAGTGATCCCAAACATACAACAAAGTCTACAAGAGAATGGGGGAAGAACAAATTTAGTGTTCTGGAATGGCCAAGTCAAAGTTCAGGAATCCCTCAGAAACAATCACAAATGAGTCATTCATGAGACTCAAACATTACAGAGCTAAAGCATTTTGTCATGGAGGAATGGGCCAAAGTCTCTACACAGTGATGAGAAAGACTGCATTACAGGAAACGTTTGGCTGTTGTTACTGTAGCTAAGGGTAGTGAAACTCGTTTCTGAATCTAAGGGGATTCTTTTTTCCCCCTGGATAGACTGCATGAAGATTAGATATAAGGCTAAACCTTCAATTGCCTACTTCTGTTCTAAATCCAAAAAGGAGTCAAACAGGGCTGTATCCTAGCCCACCTTTCTTTCAGCTTTTATGTTAATAGAAATGTAAATAACTTACAAATGTTAGGCATCTCAAGTATTTGGATACATGCTTCCAGTACCTGGAGACTATTTTACTTTACATGGATGATGCCATGTTTCCAGATGGCGTCAGAAAAGCCCAGAAAATCCTTAGTCAATACTACCATGATGCCCAACTTATAATTATCATAAGACCAGGATTATGGTTCTTTAAAAAACCCAAAGGCACACAAATAGACAATCAAGGCTCATGTTATTGAACAGTTGAATGCATTAAATACCTAGGTATGGTCTTTCATAACTCCGGGGGGGGGGGGGGAGGAAGCATGGATTGATGAGGTGACCTGGATTGCCCATCCAATCAGGGCACCTGTCCTGAGATGTTCCTTTGGAAAAGGATGAGAAATTGTCACATCATCCATTAAGCTATTTCTGCCCAAAATGCTGGCCATAACCATCAATTAGGCTCAAATGCTGATTTTGGCATGTTCAAAATTTGTGTGTGTACAATCCAATTTCTGAGAAGTCTGTTACAAGCATCAGGATGTATACCTAACACTGTACTCTTGTTGGAAATCAAGCTACTGAGGACTGAGGGAAGAGTCTGGCTTTTTACACTTAAGTACTGGCTAAATTAATTCTTTATCCATCAGGTCTATATACTTCAACATTTCCTGATGATATCCAATCAACCCAGAAAAAAAGAGTTTACTCCAAAATACCATCATATGGATTTTCACCAGAGCCTCTGTTATCCATGCCCTATGAGAGGCCTAGAGACCCAGAACTGCAAATTGATCTGTCCCGGGCTCCTTCAGACTATCAAATGTGAAGACCAAGCTTGAAGACCTTTTCTAAAGGCCCAATCCAACATCCTTCCATCTACTCTGTCCTTATAAGTAAGGAGCAGTTGAAAGCAAGTGATACGTTATTTTACAGGGACAAAGTGGGATCTTCATAATTTATTTCACCTCTCTTAGCATGCCTTCTTAGGTGCTTGGAAGCCTTTTAGCAGACTAAGCAATCTGGCATCATTTACAAGGTAGACAAATTTGTCCTTTCGGCATGTAGAACACACTGGAATATTCTAAAGGAATCTCTGTCTTTGTTTCAATTAGGATATTCTATTTAATGATATTTCTGTTGCATTTTACATCTATGTAAAGAGGTATGGAAGTTGGTCTTGGGCCATAATAAAGAGTTAGTCCTCTTATTGGATAACAGTTTAGGAAATAAATGAAACAAGACTCACATTCTGCTGTTATTTTTTCACTTAGACTCCCTTTATATATCAACATGATCTACATGAATTTCTGATAACAATCAGTGGGAAAGATAAGCAAGAATTCAGAAAATCCAAAAGGGACAAATACTTTTTCATGGAAGCGTATGTACCCATGCTGATACTTTTCCTTCTGCAACTTCCCCCACCTCCCTTCAATCTAACCTCTTGAAAGCTTAAATTCCTGGAGCTCCAGACCTAAAAAATAAAATATAGAGACAGCTTAAGATCCTAGAGTTGTGTCCAACTCCTCATCTGTCCAGGAATCCAGATTAAGTGTCCCAAACTATCTAGCCTCTGCTTGAACATATTCAGTGAAGGAAACCTCATCCTCCTTGAAGATCACTTTATCTGTTTGTTTGTTTGTTTGTTTTTATTTATGTATATGGCCATCCTTCTTGCTAAAGTGACTCTGGGTTGTAAAAAGAATTTAAAATTAATTATCAGTAACTATTTAAAAGCATAACACAACACAAAGAAAAAGATATGGTGGCCAGGAATAAAAAACCACAAACTAATTATAAACCACTTGAGCCTTGCTAACATCCTGATCCCCATGCCTGGGCAAACAGCCAGGTCTTAAGCCTTTCTGGAGGGCCAGCAGGATTGAAGCCAATCTCATCTCAGGTGGCAAGGTGTTCCAGAGGGCATCCATCACCGCAACTGAAAGGGCACACTTCTGGGTCCTGCAAGATGCCATTCTTTGGTTGATGGGACCTGAAGCATGCCACTCCTACCAGAACTAATATGGCAGGTAGAGACAACCAGAGAAAGACTGAAAGGAAAGACAATCAAAATCTTCCTGAAACTATAATATACCTTTACATGTCACACACACAAGAAGAGTGAAAATTAGGTCTTGACTTTCTTCTGTATTACAACCTTTCAAATATTTAAAGGTTAATATTAATCAGTACAACTCCCCCCCCCCCCCGCCAAGTCTTCTCTTCTCAAAGCCAAACAGTCACAGCTCCTTCAATCTCTTTTCACAGGCCTTTCTAGTAACCTGACCATTGTTGTTCCCTGAATAGGTCCAGTTTCTCTGAATGCACCTTACTTAAAATGTAGTGCCTGGAACTGGATACAATTCATGAGGTAGAGTCTGATCAATGGAGAACAGATTGAAACTAAAACTTCCCACTATTTGGAAACTAGGCCTGGGTTCAAGCAGTCTGAAACTTTCTTTTTTCCCCTAACTGCTAACTCATATTCAGTCTGAACTCAACTAGCATTCTAAAATCATTTGCACAAGTACTATTGCTGAACATGGTATCATCCATCCTATACTTGTGCATTAAATCTCTGGTTTCTTCATGAAAAACTTACCACTGGTCTCTATCAAATTTGATCATCATCATCATCCGATCATTTCTCTAATGTATTAAAATTGTGTCATCTGTAACTGCTAAGCATTCTCTTCAGACATTCACTCAAGTTACTAGTGCAAATGTTGAAAATCAGCCCTGCTGACACCCTGCTTGACACCTGACACCATCTTGATGACAAATGATTGATGAGCAATAGCTTGCTAATTTGGTATTTTGCTAAATGCTTTGTTGAAATCAAGATACAGTATGTTTACAGCATTCCCAGAGTCTACTAAATTATCCAATTTTTAAAAAAACAAGATTAATCTGGCAAGATTTAGCAAATCCATGTTGCTTCTGGTAATTACCACATATGTTTAATGAGAACAATTTCATTATCATCTACCCTAGAATTTTCCCAGGTCTCAATACCACATTAACTGGACTGTAACATTCTGGAACCTCCTTTTTGAAAACAGGAACAAAGTTTGCCCTCCTTTAGTAATCTAACACATCCCCTGTTCCCAGTATAAGAGGTTTCTAGTATTAATAATAGTTTTAAAATTAATCTTTATTTTTCTGGGGAATTCAGCTGACTTCTCATATAACTGCAGATAATACATCTCCTTTCATTGTTCATCCTGCTAAGTTCCATCCATCAATGTGTGGAACATGGCTGCATTGGTGGCAAATGTTCAGTTCACAGAAAGTAACAATTTATCAATCAGTATAAATTAATTATAGCATTTGAAGGTATGTCATTTTATCAGACCATTTTTAATATCTATTCATTGTATTAACTCTAAAATGCCCTTTGTGTATAGTATTTAAAAACCTATTAAAATATTAGTAATATAAAAGAGTGCAACTTCATTATAACACTGCAACTCTAATATTAAAAATTAGAAATAAAAACATTTTTTATTATCATCATTTTAACAATTATTAATAAAAAAGGAGAGCTATGTCATTAAAAACATAGTGCAATAGCACCCCAGTTCTTATCAAGTGAATAATAATGTTAAATTAATTTAATTTTTAATAACTAATAATTTTTAAAATATCACAGATGAAAAAATGTTTCAGGCTTAATTTATTTCTATCTATCTTAGGCAATAAATAACACTCACTGAAAATGTTATAATAAATGTCTGATGAGAGATGATATATTCAACCTGCTCAGATACAGTTTTCCATATAAAATACATTTTCTAAAGAAGATGGAACAATAGCAGCAAGATACCCAGAATGCTGAGAAAAGTCTATTTTACATTTGCCCCAAACTGTTACTTAAAATAAGAAAAGAAAAGAAAAACACTGCAGGAAAACTAGTGAATAACTTGTATTAAATAGTTCAAGTGAGTATTATGGAGGTATACAGGGGTGCTTGGAGGATTAAACTTGAAATACAAATTCACCACCATCCAATTTCAAGGCACTATATTTGCTTATCTTATTCCTCCTGCTGTAAAAAAATGGGATGCATATAAGCCCGAATTTATTATAAAAAAATTGATGTTTTATTAGTGCTTCCATTCCACCATCAGTTAAACTAGCTAATCCCTATTCAATAAGCACATTCTAACCGCAGCATCAGATGCAGCTATGTTCATGTTTAAGAGTTGATTCTGCAGCACATACTTTCAAACTACAGGTAAAACAACCTTCAATGTAGCAATGGGCTTCTGAATAATTGGGGCAGGTAAGCAACACCAAGAACAACAAAACCCATCCCTATGCTTTTGGGCAAAAGAATTACACAATTAAGGCTTTCCTTTGGTCAGAAAAAGCCAAAACAGTAGAAAGGCAATCGTAGCTTTCAGCGTGAGCTAAGCTACGGTCCTGTTAAATGGAATCCTATCAATTAAGCCATTTTTTTCAAATATCAGGGGAGATTTTATTTTTAATTTACCTTAAAATGTGGGGGGGAGGGGTATTTGCTCCCGTTTAAAAGAACGAACCTGCCCCACATCTTTAATGAAACACTGGAAATAAGAACAAACATTTCACACATCGCTAATTGTAATTTGAAAGTACACGGTCTTGTAACAAACAAATTCACTAAACAGAAATATTGCTGTTCTTGTCATCCAGCTGTCCTACCAATTAATGATCTTCTTTCCAAATACAGCTAAGTTAGTAAAGATACCTTTGCAAAGCTCCCTTATATTGAAAATGCAGAATATATCACAATGTGTTTAAGGTGCACAAGTCTGTGAGGAGTGTCAATGTTGTGGAAAGGATCCATTTGTTTACTAGCTTTTCTTTCTTTGAATCAGCAGTTAAAAATCCAGTGCGTCCATGCCTTAACCCACAACTGCTGAGTTTCATTGGAACTTTTGGCACGTGGCTACTTTGAAAGCTTGGCAAAAAAGCAAAGGGTTTGTAGATCCATCAGAGGACTTCTCTTTATAACACTTGACCTTTGCTAAGCAAGACTTGGTCCTTCAAGCTTGTGACAGTCAAGCCTTGAATACTTGTTCTACCAATTTAGTCAGAATACTGAAATTGTTTACCAGGCACATGTGCTGTAATTGTGACTTTTGCCAAGGCAGCAGTACACCATAACAACAACCATAAAGTTCTTAAAGGATCCAACTGTAATCATCATTTACTTGTTTTTCAATGCAGAACTGAAACGCCAGCTCTTATTGAAATGCAGTACTAAAATCCAGTCTTCTATGTTTGAATATGAACGAAGAGTTTTGACTTTAGGTAGAAGGTGCAATGCAACAAAATCTACTCATTTCTTCATAGGGAATGATGCCACTGCTGTCTAAACATGTTTCTAGAAAGCTCTCTTGTCTTTGTTGAGTCCAGATCATTCAAAAGCTTCAGCTGGTCCAAAACACAGCAACACATGCAACATTGGACACACCATGATACAACCACTGGGATGCAATCTCCCAGTGAGGTTCCAAGTGCAATTGAAGCTGCTGATTGTCACCTTTAAAGCCCTACCTTACAAGATCTATTCCCAATGGTTTCTGCCCATTCCACCAGGTCAAGTGGACATGTTCCATGCCTCCCCCCCCCAGTATATGCACAGCCCCAATCCTACTAGCATTTCAGAGGCTATGAAGACCTGGCTCTTCCCCCAGGCCCTGGGACCAGGAAGTTGATGGACCTCCATAGCATGGGTGTAGTTTTGTTTGATATGTTGACAATGTAATTTTTAGGGGCCTCAACCCAGTTTATTTTGAATTAGATTTGTATAGTTTTGGTTATGCCTTATTTCTGTTCATTGCCCAGAGTTCCTTGGGTAGATGGCAGCTACATAAATTTGTTAAATAAATAAGTTTTTAAAAATGAGTTCAGAATGAAATTGGGAGAGAGAAATGCAAGGCATTCTCTTGGATAAAATTACTCTCAGCCTTGCTAAAATCAAATCAACATAACCCCCCAAAATAAAAAAAATTGCACAGCTACTACTGGAACGCATTCTGGAAAACCTTCCACAAATATTCAGAAAACACAGAAATCTTCCCTCACTGTCAGTGTGTCTTCCATGAAAAGTGTCTGTACCTTGAGTTACAAACCTGTATTAACTATGACCTGCATGACAACATAATTACTACATATTCATGTCTAATTTGATACACTGGTTCCTCAGCCTGAAAAAAAATTTACTGGTTCTTGATGCTGTCATACAATCAGATTTTGTTCTGTGACAACTGTTTGTGCCAGTTCATGAAACAAACAGAATCACATCCAATCAGCTCTTTTTGGCAAAATGAACCCAAGGAAAAATGCACATTAAAAATAGCAACTGACTGTATTAGGCCAGAATATAGGTTTGATTTGATTTGATTTAGATCCTGCCTTTCAATCCAATTGTAGAATCGAGGTGAGTAACCAACATTCAGATTCCAAATACAGATTATAAAGGGGATTGTAGAAAATAAATCAAAAGGAAGACCAAAATTAATTAACGATTAAACCCCTGGTGAAAGAGAATGAGGATAGGAAGAGCACATGGCAAACTTGATTTGTCTGAGTGATGTACCCTCCTTGAAGGGTGAAGACGTGGCTGTTCTGAGGGCCCTCCCAAGCCATGTTGGCCACATGCATAGGCAACACTTGGCACCTGCGTGCCAAGATGACTTGGGGATGCCCCCAGAGCAGCTGTGCCCAGCCTCCCACAGGATGCAACTGCGAAAACTTTGCAGGGAACCTCTGCAAATTCTAACATGTTTTGTGAAGCCCCCATCCCCAAGTTCAATACACTGATAAACTCTAGTGCCATGCACAGCAATGGAGTTGTCTTTCTTGGTAACCTTGGGGAACCTCTACAGCATCAAGCAGGCCTCGGCTACTGAACAGAAGAGTAGCTTCTGGTTACCAAACTCTTCCATCATTCTTATCACTATTTATTTTCTTGGTTGTACGATGGCATTTGTAGGGGGTACTCAGGTGGGCTTCAACCAGGAACCAGATATGATTTCCTCCCATTTCAGTTTACCCCTTGCTGCTTTGAGAAAGCAGTTTTGCAGTTCCCATTCTCTCCCTCTGCCAAAACAGCCCAAATATGCAGATATTTATATAATGGGGAGTTCTGGCTAGCTTCGCAGCTGACCTGGCTAAAAGAGAACCTGGGGGCAGCAAGTTGCAAGGCCCCACCCTCAGGAACAGAAAGCTGAAAAGGTCTTGTCCCCATGCTGAATCATACGCATTTGAGTCCAAGAACCTGTCCTGCTAAATCCGCTTGTCCAACGCTTGCTCTCTTTCTATAATATTTGAAAGAAACACACTGTTAGAGATCACTCAGTTTAGAATCTTTGAAAATGTTATTTCGAAAAGCTTAGACACTATTCAGTCAGAGGAAATATAGCCAAGGGGAAAGAAATTTCAGGGAATGCTTCACCATTAGAATATTTGCCTAGAAGCTTTTATTCAAGCAACAGATGCAAAAAAGGATCTCAGATCAGCCCTGACAGAAATACTGAACTGAATTTGTCAGTTTCTTAGTCTTATTTACTTACCTACTTAGTTTTTCCTTCCTCTGCGCTCTCTCAGCAGAGAAAAGAATCCAAACACTGAATTCTAAGGATGATAGTTACACACGCACACACGCGCACACAAACTATATATCACAATCCAAGGCACCACCAGTTCCTCACAGCAAACACAAGATCTACAGGCAGAAGTCAAGACCTGCTTTTCTCAAACTAAATCCCATGAACCAAATCTGATGGGTTGATTTTATCTGGGGGGAAAAAATATATGCCACGTAAATTAGGCTGATAGAACTTCTTCTAATTTCTCCCTCCTTGGTACATTCCATTCCTTTTTTAAAACAAAAAAGAAAAAGAAATGAAAGAAATACCGTAGGTAAACATGAGTTCATAACAAAATCCGCTATTTGTAAATATCACTCTATTTCCCGGAGAAAGAATGGGATTACAATTGCCAGTTGCAAAAACATAAAAAGATAAATCAATTAGCTTGCTAATTTCCCCCCCTCCCCATTTATTTCTCTCAGTACTGTATTTGTCATAATTGACTATAATTATGTTAATTACTAACTCCAGTATAATTACTGCATTTGTCACTTAGCACACTGTGTACCCAAAGCAAACGTGGCAATTGTTGGGCATCAGAAGGAACGCAACCAGCCTCCAGGAGGGGATCCCTCCAAAAATGGCTGGAATACGTTCAGGAAATGAAAGGGCAAAGGAGAATTTCACGCAATGCTAGTCTGAAGTGTTGGTTCATTAAGGATATTAATTTTCTGATAACTACACATTTAAGTGTGACACATCAGAGAGTACCTACAGGATTTAGCAATTATTAATGCGTGACAGTTTCAAATGCTAAGTGAATCAATTAAACAGCAGCATTCACCATTTGAGAAGCGAACAGCTTCCAAACTGCCTCAGACTACAATTTTCACATGACAAAAAGGGGACCATTCAAAAGCCTGACAGGTCAAAAAAGAAGTTTGAAACAAAAGCATCTTACAGCCATCATCTCTCCTCTTTCCTTGTCAGATCAAGTTTTCAAGTGTCTCTGCTGAAATGGCACCGCCATGCCAGCTGACACAAGGTGATTTTTCATGTCTTGCCAGAGAAAATCTTTTATTCTATTTGCTTGGCATTAACATGTTACATTTATTGATCAAGCCCTTTCTCCCACCGCTGCAGGGCCCTGGGCTGGAGCACTGAAGGGAGGGCTTTGATGTCCCGGTGACATTCCAGACCGAATAATGCAGAGACTAAATGGATTTCATGCAGAAATGTGTTTGTGCATGACAGCTACATTATTAACAGCCTCTCACACTGATAAATATGCAATTGCTACTATTAAGATTTGCCCAATTACAAGGAAAATATTCCCGGTACCTAATAAAAGGTACCACAATGAAAAGTTTTAACAATAGTGCATTTTCCCCCTATTGAAGCAAAAGAAGATTCATCGTGAAGAATAGAAAGACGATGACATGCTTTATCTTAAATTTCTCCTTTGTTTCTCCCTCTCCTTTTACGGCTTATAACTGTAGCCAGCTAGACTGAGCAGAATGTCCCCAGACATCTCCAGAAAGCTTTAAGGTTCTAATGAACCTGTGGTATCCAAAATATCCTGAGATTCCCATTAAACGAGTTTTAACTCTTCTTGTGTCAGCTGTGGGCCACCTTGTTCCACAGCTCTTGTCCCAGCAAGTCCTCTAAAATGATTTTACCCAAATTATCTAGTGAAAACTAGGAGCAGTTTTCTAAGACTGGTCTAAACTGGTCATGAATTTCAGGCGTGAAAGAACTGCTACAATTAAGTAGCAGAGAAACTCGCTCAGATAGTCCTTCATCCTAAGGCTGACGCAAGCAAGCTATTTTTTCAGCACAAACAATTTGTTCTTCCTAAAAATTCCAAAGCGATGAAAATGTATGTACAGATCAAGATCTGTAGTAGACAGCAGAGTAAGGATTGGCTCATGGAAGGACATTTCATCCATATTGAATGATTTTCTTTTTAGATTTGCCCATAATATTGTACTCTGTTTAGCTCTGGTGATGGTGAGATTTTGGCAGCTGAAGACAGTCAGGTGATTTCTCAGTATCCTGATTTTAGAGTTGTTTCTCTGGGCTGTATATTTTAAGCAGTTTTTTCTTGTTTCATTTATTTTACTATATATATGACTATGAAGCATGTATGTGTATGTGCATATCCTAGCTCAAATAACTTCAGGCAATTTACAATAATAATATTAAATAATATTAAAAAGACAAAAATCAATCATTTTCTTTTTCTGTTCTAGCAAACTTTTTGCAGCAATCCAATTTCATTAACCATGGCCAGGATCGAAAGATCTATTTTAGAGTTCTTCTGATGCATTTTTAAAATCCATACTATTTGATCTGAGGATATATTTGCATGGACAGGCTCTTTCAGAGACCTCACACCCATGGATGTGTAAAATGAGCCTTCTCCTTTATCACCAACATCCCAGATTGCATCCTCTTATCTCTCTCTCTTGTAAAAAGGAACAAAGGAATCTCTTTTTAAAATCGTTTGAGGCAGACTTTTAAATATTAATTTTTATTCTTTTTCATGCTTTGCTTTAACACTTCTCTTTCCTCATTTTGTTAGACACTGGCTTGGTGTACCTGTGAAAAAGGGAAATAAAAATCCCACTACTATAACAAATACTGAACTAAAGCAGATTCCCAGATCACATTGGAACTTGCTACTGAAAAGATCCACTTGCTTAAAAAAAAATGAGCCGCATTAAGTTGCATACAAAAACCTCTGCTGGTGCTGTTACATCTTTGGTTTTTGTAAAACATAAGCCCTGAGCAATTCAAGGAAGAAGAAACAGTAAATCTTTCAGGTGCCTATCTGCTCTTGCCTCCTTAAAACATGTCTGACTTCCTTTAAGTTGCATTTCTTCTCTCTCTAGGACAGGGTAACACAAAAGGTACACAAAGAACAAGTTACTTTAATGTTGTATAAGCTACTATTGTACCATACCCAACTGCGTACCTTGCATTCACGCTAGATATAAATGAATTTTAATTTAGATATATTGTCTCGCTGCTTTTAAGCAGGCAAAGGAGCCAGGCAGTAGCGAACCCAGTTCTGCTCTGCTAAAAGCAAAGTCTGTTTGCTTCTCTAAAAATAATCAAATGAGGAAAGCATATAGCTACTGTCAGTAATTTCATCTTTTTCTTTTCACCACAAGATTTCCAGGAACCATAACAAATCTCTGATTAAGCAAGATCCCAATAATGCTTTATGCTATTTGAAAAATTAAATTAAAATCAGGGATAAGTTGAGTTACCAAAAATAAAAAAAGAAGAAAGAGAAAGGTAATGACAAAAGACACCTTGTACATCCATCATGGCTCAGATAAAAACAATAATACATGCAAGTTGTCTTAATGTGCAACAACAATCAGGGGCCGCCATCTCTCTCAGGACTATGACTAAGGAGCACCTGGCCAACAAATACCGTATAAACTGATCTGAGTAATCCACAGAAATAATTACAGGTTATATAATCGCTTAATTCATATCCATAAAAAATATGCTGCTTACCAATACACAAAGAGGCCATTATAAGCCTTCCTTCCTATCTTCATGCACATCAAGGTATCATAAGCAAAGACCAATCTAGAGTTTCGTTCTCATTTGCAAATGGTTTGAGCAAAGCATTTTTTTTTGTAAACCATTTGTCAGGAAAGAAGTCCAGGACCAAAAAATGTATGAGCCCTACACACCCTGATTGCTGCAGTGTGAAGACACCCTACTAACCATTTGCAGGGGATACATCCTCACAACACTGTCTGTGTCATCACCAGTTCGTTAATCTAAAACACTCTGGCATGCGAGTGGTGTTTCCCCTTATTTTCCAACACAAGACTTCCCAGGATACATGGAGATCGAGGAGGAACCTTCAACAGTCAGCAATCTGCTGAATTCAAATGTACTTGCTGGGTCTGCTGGGCACCTCCCCTCTCATCCAGACCCTCCACGGCCATTGTTGACTGTGGCTGCAAGAGAAACTTCACTGGTGTTTTGGGAGTTTGAACATAGGAATATCAATTTCATGGAAGACCAAATGCAGGTCTTCCAGAAGATCAATATTGCCATGGTACCCAAAAATAAAAGTTTTAGAGGAGAACCTCCTCCCCCATCATACACATGGGCTTAGTTCCCAGGGGCTGGGAATCACATATTTTCTTTAAAAGCTATACTCATACGAATATCAACCAGCCACTATTCTTGCAGGTAGAACTTTTAAACAACTGTGTTGTGATTTCTAGCCTTGGGGAAGAAAAGCAGCTATTCCGGGAACAGTTAAGGGCAGGGGAAATTCTCCAACCATTTCCCAGCTCAGCCTTGGAAGAGAAGATGTGTGGAAAAACAGGTCACCAAGTCCCCAGCCTCAGTTTGGAGGCTCTAAGCCCCTTCTGTGTGGGAGCCTCTGTTTTTGGCTCAGCTTTCCCTCTAGCTGCATAGTCTTGGGAAAAAAATCACACGTGCTCAAGTGTTTCAAAGGATTTGAAGATCTTGTTTTAAGCAGAGAAGCCACATTCTCCAAGGCTGACTGGTGTGAAACAGGGTGGCAATTTCTGCTCAGAACAAAAATACTAAAAAATAAACTGATTCAAAAGCACATTAATTTGGGTGTGAAGAAGAACCCTCAGTTGGTTTCTAGATGAACTTAATTTCGATCTAACTTTCTTTCTGGCTTTGAGACTAAAAGCCCTTTGTCCTAATGCGGGACTGAACAGATGTACTTCTTCTGGACCTGAGAGTGCCATCAAATTGCCAGCACCAACAAGTATCACATCCTTCTGTGTGTAATATTTACATCAAGCCACTGGAAGAAGGATTGTCTAAAAGGATTTGAAACTATATATGTATCAATATACTGAAAATACCCAGCCCGCTTCTTCTTCCAAATTAAGGGGCTTTGGACTCTCTGAACTGCTATACAATAGTTTGGATACCTTATACCATAACTATCAGCTGTTCCTTCTTGCCACTTAGAGCCCAGTCCTATCCTTTTATGTCCAGGTAAACAGCCTTAACTTGTAACTAAACACTTCTACTTTATCTCCTTTCTGTGGTACAGAGAGAATGCCATACCAATTCTGTGTAAGGTAGACAGATGTATTGCACAGCTTTTAAAAGAAGGTTCCTAAGTTCCATGAGAGTTCTATTTAACTATACAGGTAGTCTTCAACTTACAACCATTTGTTTAACAAGTGTTCAAAGTTACGACAGTGCTGAAAAGTGACTTATGAGTGGTCCTCGCACTTATGACTGTCACAGTGCCCCACAGTCACGTGATCAAAATTTGGGTGCTTGGCAACCGGCATGTATTTATGACAGTTGCAGTGTCCCGGGGTCATGTGATTGCCATTTGCAATCTTCCCAGGGGACTTCCGACAAGCAAAGTCAATGGGGGAAGCTGTATTCACTTAACGACTGCATGATTCGCTTCATGACCACGGTGATTTGCTTAACGACTGTGGCAAAAAAGATCATAAAATCAGGCACAACTCACTCAATGACTGCATTGCTTAGCAAGAGAAGTTCCAATCCCAGTTGTGGTCATAAGTCAAAGACTACCTGTAATCCAACATGTTTTATTTTTTCCACAACTGGGTTGTATTCATATTCAAGAAACTTTTTCATTCTGAAAATAAGGAAATGGTTTTTTAAGAAATAGATCTATTTCTGAATCATTTAAATCAAATTCTTCCTCTGCTCCTTGAACCCATTTTCATTCTGATCTTTTGGCAAAAGCAGGTAACAAAGGAGATAAAAACCGTACACGACAAAAATAGAGCCATAACCACTGCGGTAGCTTTCTGCAATTATATTTAGTACAATGTTCACAAAATTAGATATACATGTTCAGAGTTAAGCATTTATTGATGACCTACAGCCAAAAGAGAGCAAGGAAGTTTCCACTGTGAAACTGTCAAGCATTTCTGTATATTTATGGCCTACCTTAACAGATTGAAGCTGAGATCCAGCCGTTTTGCGATGCGTCCATATTTTCTCCCAAGGAATTCTGGAATTGCTCTGCAGTCTTGGCCAATGTAAGACACCTTTAAGGATTAAGGCCAGAAGAGATTAGTAACTGTGCATTTTTTCGATTTGGAGGTATCCCCTGATTTAGCAATCCAGAGGTAAACCAAATTAAATGAAAACTAAAATGAATGTTTGAATGTTTGAAGTAATAAATTACTATCATTATTAGGCTTAGGTCTTACTATCTGTTTTATCAAGTTCCACTACTAGGCTGATTTGAAATTTTGTAATTTCAAAATTAATGTGCTAATTAAACAGGTAGCATAATTTCAGGTATCATGTTATCACAGCAAAGTTTTATTGTTCAGTTTATTTTGTGTGGATCTCAAACGGTCTAAAATGAAAGATAAGTAAAACCGCATTTCTTAGGCCCATTTTACAGGAAACTATTTGCAAGGATCATGCATTTCTGTATAATATTTCCCTAAGTATTCTTAGCACCGCACTGGCATTACTGCAATAAGCCTTGTGTAAAATAAGCCAGTACTGTAGAAAGAAGATGAAGTATAGAGATTTCATTTATCTAAGGCCATATAATGAGTTTAAGGCAGAGAGTTACACTTCAGTTCAGACCATCCTAAATTAGGGTTCACTGTGATCTGAATCAGATATGGATCCTGATTGATCTCTTTTCCTATGGTAGGAACCAGGAATAAGCTAAGCTGCTTTCCAACTTCTACAAAGCTATAACAGGGTCTATATGCATAACATCCATGTAGGGAATCAGCTGTCCCTACATGCTTGGGATTTTGGACATAACCCTTGAACTTTTTACCTCCACATGCATGTACCCCAGGGACATACTACACAGGCAAGGACACACTGCATTCTCCAATTTCCTCTACAAATACATGACGCATAGTGGAGTAACCATACTAAGGCTATGAAAAGCCTTTAAGGGGATACTAATTGGTGTCTTGATGAAGGTGAAGCACCTCTCCTTGAAGCGTAGGGCCTCTAAAAGGCCCTGATGTGGCTGCTTCAGTGGCCTTCCAAGGTTGTCTCCACAGATGTGTGCAAGAGAACTGTGGTCCCAGCAGTGTTATTTTGTGTATGCACGAGAGAGACAGAACTTGGGGACATCCTTGAAGCAACCACACCGAGCCCAAAAGAGGGTTAGCTGTCTAAACACTTCAAGGAAGGAGGCTTTACTCATGTGCTTTGTAAAGTCCTTCAAATGTTTTGCCCAGCCCCTGTGAGTATCATCCAAATTGCCTGGATTATACTAGTTTCCTAGTGGTTTAAATGTTTATATATGCACATATGTAACGTCCATAAATTGAAATCCAAATATATCGCGTGCTCAAATTAGTTTTGGAATATATATTTCCAGCTGTGACAAGAGCTGTACTTTACTACCGTGCTCATCTGCAACTTGACCCTGACAATGAGCTGCCAGAGCCAGAGGCATCACAAAAGGTGTCTTATTTTAAAAAATGAACTTGACCTCCAAAGGTATGGGAGAAATTAGGCAGTATTCAAACAGCTCACACCATATCCCAGCAACTAAATAGGAATCTCAGCTGTATAAGGATGCTTGATTACTTCAAACTAAGATAGGCGTAAGTGGAACATTACTGCAAGTAGATGTGGCCACTTCAGAACAAAATGGAAGAGATAAACTTGGACCGAGACGTAACTATTATGCTGTTTCAGAATTATCAGCTTGGTAGAAAGTTCCAGGAATCGCTTTTAATACCCTATCTTTTCATAAGAACAACAATAAAGAGAGCGTACCTTTGCTTTGTCTGCCTTATTTAGTTTCAGATACACAAACTGAACATGAGAAGGCCCACAGGCAGGCAATGTGTATCTTTAGAGCAGTGTCATTTCTCCAAAACTAACTGCCGTGTCCTTGGGATTCCTTACCTTGATCCTTTTAATAACTCTGCTTTTTCCAGCCCTAACCTAAGCAGAAATTCCATACCAAAAGCCAACAAAGCTCATCGAAGCAAATCTTCTAGCAATCATTCCCTAGGGAAGGAAACGTATGCATATGGGTATGTATTTATTTATTTAAGCAATCTATACGGCCGTCCAACTCACTCACGGTGACTCTGGTCAGCTTACAGGAATAAAAATCCCAAATACAAATGGTTCGTCACCTATACAAAAATAGGGGAAAACTGTGATACCCCAAAGAGATCAGAGTTGCTTAAAACTGAGTGGCCGTCACTAACAAGTGAATAAAGACAATATGGGAAGACATCCTAACTTATTTAAAAGGAGGAGGAGGAGGAGCCATCCATGTATTTGTGTTGTCAAAGAAGAGATAATGCTGATCAAGAATCTTACAACACATAGAACGGTAATTGAAAATTTAGAGGAAAGTAGTTCTTTGAAATCTCCAATGAATTCTATTACTTTAGTAAGGAAAGTTGATCCAATGTTTTATATTTAAAACACCCCTACATTTTACATTGCAAGAATAATTTTGATAAGTTCCTATTAAGTTAGGGCAGTTTATCAGCCAAATAACCATATATCCAGTTCAGAGCTCCATTTTTCAAGATTCTTATAAAGTTTCTATTTGTCTCGGAAGCTCCCATTTTTCCAAATACCAGATAAAAACAAGAAAACAAGAGTTGCGTTTGGATGATATTTCACGTTTTCCAGCACGCAACCTACTCTGCGTGACAACTTGCCAATGCACCCCCTAACTTTACAAATCACCCTTGTAGTTCAGCAGGTCTTCAAATGATTGCAGACCGATATTGTAGTATTTCATCTGCTTTAATTCGTCCTTGTTCAGTAACCTTATCTGAGAAGGGAATCACTGACTATAGAGAAATAGTTTTACTGGGAATACATGAGCTGAAAAAATAAAAAGCCTAAACTTTATTCTTCCAATTTTCCTCCTTCCTTTTAGGGCATCTGCTACCGTATCACTTTTCTTACAATAAATTCTACTTTAGAACAAAAGACCCACTTTTCACAATATCCAGAATTAAAAGGAAGAAAGATTCCTTTGGCAGAGATGTCAATGTAATTACTTCGAATACTGTTCCAGAATTAGTAAACATCTTCCAGTAATCCATCCACACTCACCACTTGGGTCCCTAAGCTTTTTAAAAACAACATATAGCCCGGTAATCTTTTTATTACTCTGGAGGAGATTATTTATATCAACTGCTCTTAAATATTTGCAGCAAAAGTTTGTGCACAGCTCTTACTTGGTGCCCATTTAGGCCCGTATAACACTTTTCCCCCCTTAGGGAGATTACCATCTAAACTTCTAAGGGTTATTTTCCAAATAGCATGAAGTATGCCTAATGTAGGCCTTCACTGTGAAGCTGGTGTGATTAGAGTGGATACCAGCATACAGCTGTGTGTTTTTTCATCCTAGCTGAAATTCCTGCTGTGTTTTATTTTCCTGTGGACCTAGGTCCCTTAATCCTGTCTGATAACTTGGAATCAACTTGGAGAAGCTGCAGAGTTATGGCTTTTCATAGGATGCATGATGATCTATAAGCAGGTGGTATCAAGCCTTAAACAATGCATTATGGATGTAGAAAGGCAATTGGATTTGTCATCCCTCTCCAGATTTTATTTTTTTTTTGAGTAACCGGCCTCCTTTTTTTTAGACCAACAAGATATTTAAACCAAATATCCATCCCTAAATTTAGGACAGCATTAACCCTAATATGTTTTAATGCACTTCCAACAGCTGTCCTTAAAGAAAAATTCAGGAAAATCCTTTATTCTTCAAGACTCTGTCCTCGTGGCCAAGGAATGGCTGAAAATACAATCCATGTTGCACTGTCCATTTTATAAAAAGGCATGGGTATGTTTTATTACCCCCACCCATTAATTAAATTTCTGGGCCATTCAAATTTATTTTATGTACAGCTGCTTTCAGCCGACCAATATGATTCAGTTTCTTTTAATGTGGCCAAATTTTGTTTTATTGTTTGTAAAATCCATGATAACCAATCATATTAATTAGCTGTTGTTTACTTTTATCTTATTTTAATATGTTTTCATTACTGTCTTCTTTAAGCAAAAATCTGGTCATTGACTGTAGTAATGGACAGAAAGCCACACATATGTACAAAACCAGTTAAAAGCAGCCACTATGAACTTGGTAAAGAAAGCAGCATAAATTATGTTGCTCATAAATTATCATAAATTATTGTACATAAAATTCTGCTCTTTCTAGTAGGAATGTACAAACCATGGAAGACTCAGATCCCCAATCTGATGAGTCAAAACAATCCACATTGTTGATGTTGAGTTGTTTCAAGTTGTTGAATCAATTTGACCGAACAATTCAGAAGTTTTCAGTTGGATTCAAGAGTGTTTCCAACTCAAAACCTCTGGTAGCTCCACGTGAAAATTCAATTCAAAGGGCTGATTCAATCAATTTGCCTTCCTTTTCACCTCCTGATGCTTTTTACAAATGTTCTTCTCATGAATCGGAATTTACAAACCGGTGTCCCAAAGGTCCAGCAAAGATGTCTTCACAGATGCCATGACTCGTGGCCCTGGGATGTTTAATGTGTATCTCAGTGAGGTTTAAGCATTTGATGAAAGACTTGGTGGGAAATGCAGGATTGAATTTAAGAGGGCAAGGAAGCCAATGGCTGCTGAGTAAGCCTACAAACGTCAAGGGCAGTTGCTCCTCCACTATCTAAAAAGGCCTACATCCCATAACCCAAACTAGTACTTAATATGGCTTTTTCCAATAAGCCTTGTTTGAAAAGCAGATATTTTAACACGCTTACATGCCACTTCTCAATAAACGGCTCCAAAAATCAGTCTTACAGATCCAAGAAGACTTTCCACACATAACCAGAAGCAGGAAGAGAATTAGGTCATCCCGCGCAACCACAGACGCACACGGCACCAGGTGAGATCCATCGCCCACACCAAAGGGCCTACATTCCTCTGGTATCAGTGGAATTCAAACAACGTTGCAACCCATCCCTGGCCATGTTTCCATAGGCAGAAAGTGTTTCCTTCTGCAGGAGGGACTTCTAAAAGCAGTCAGTCCCTGGATCTCCAGGAGCAGTTGCTTCCATGAAAACAGGTTTGCCCATGAAGCCCCAAAGCACGGTCGATTTGCCCAAATCAAATAGCACAAGGCAACCCTGGAAGAGTGTTCTAGCTGAAACTCCAGGGTGAAGTTTATCTGACTGCTCAAATTATACCAGATCTTTTCCAGCAGATCCTGAGAAGGTGCCTCAGCTTAGAGTGCAAACGGAGGGCAGATTCACTCAAAAGTTTTTATGGACTCCATATGGTTTTGGTTTGAGTCTTGTGAATATTAGAATATGGAAACACTTCCACATGAAGAGGAAGACAGAAGGGGCGCCCCAAGACTTACCTCCTACATGAACACTTGACATGCCCCAATTAAAAGAACATCAGAATAAGGGTTGTTCAACCAATCAGGATTTTAAAAAATATTGGGCTAATCCATCCAATGCGTGCCCCCACTTTTTCCTTCTCAAATAAGAAAAAAGACTCTGAATTTTTTGTTCGCTGCTGAAATACAAGTTCTTAGGATCTTGTGCAGGACTCTTTTCAACCACTGGACTGTTTGGTTATACAGCAGACTTAGCTGCGCTTTTTATTTATCAGTATCATAAATATGTAAATAAAATGAGTGATATCCACTGATATCACATTACATATCAGGAATTTTAAAGTTTGCTCCAGATCTAAAGACAGACAATAGTTACCCCCAGCCAAGTGTGGGCAAACAATCTCTGTCCCCATGATGCTGATTCAAAGGATCACTCTGTCTGAAAAGAGATTAAATAAATATGTGCCAGTTAGACTTATTGGCATATTGCACTCATCAGTTAAAATCTTGGCATCACTTGGTCCACTGGACAGGGCTATTATCATTTACACCAGTTGGCATAAAGCTAAAGAATATCTCGAGTCAAGCTGGATTTCTAATGATTGAATCAAACACCTCCATGTAGTTCACCTGATAAAACAACAGTTTGCCACAGGCTTCTTTCAAAATATTTTTGATTTTCCAATCTAGCCTACTTCCTTGGGATCTCCTGGTGGTATCCCATACTAGTACTAACCAGGTCCTCCAACTCTATTAGTCTTGTGTTACCAGGCCAAATGCTATCTTCTGCTGTGAAGGTATATCCTCCATTAGGTTGAGCAGAGCTGCTGATGACTCCAGACACACACGTGCCCTCTTTTTGGCAAGAATGCACAGGATAGGGGAAAATGTCTGCCCTTGGAGCCATTTACGTTTAACCAACAAATCACTGCCCTAAGGCGAAGACAAAATGACATTGGTCTGAACAGGGAGATGGGATATCACAAGCCTTCACAGAAAAGATCTGCTTTTCTAGAGAAGGGCAGCACATATTTAGGTTTTAAAATTATTGTTGTGTGTTAATAATGACATCTCAGCGCAGAGCAACGTATTGCATATATGGGCTAGGAAGCAAGGCAAAGTTTGGGCCCTTGGACAGGATACCAAGGAAGTCCCGGGGGGTACAAAAAGTCAGAAGAACCTCCCAGAAGAAGCTACACTCAGAGGAGACTTGACTTTACTTACTACTGTAGACTTGCCATCTTCAGGAGGAATCTTGGGCAAATGAAGATCAGCATTTTCCTTGGCCATCACATTGAGGAAAAATAAGAAGGAATTCATCTTGAAGTGACAGCATACACCTTTCTAAAACTTTTGGGGGGAAGTGTTTTGGTAAATTATTAGTGGAAATACAGTATGAAAAAACTGTTTGGGATTATCCTTATCCCATCAGCTGGAGGGACATCCAGTCATCTCTGCCCACCTGGTTCGGTCCAGCAGGGTGGATGTGCTCTGGGTCCCATCACTTGAAGAATGTCATCGTGAAGGCCCAAGAAGCATGCCTACTCTGTTGCAATTTCAGCCCCCTGGAAAAACTTCCCCCCAGAAACTCAGGTGGCTCCTACCCTTACGTCATCCAGAAAATTGTTAAAGGCCTGGTCATTCTCCCAGGCCTTGGGGACAAGTCGATTGTGCAGCCCTCTTTTTATATTGCTTTGTTTTATTTTGTTTTGATTTTTTCTACTTTGGTGTGTTGTGTTTTCTTTTCAGTTGTAAGCCCCCAGAGTCATTTGGGCAGCGTATAAATTAAATAAATAAAATTCCCACAGCTTAAAAAATGGAAAGATTATTATAATGGTATCACAGGTGCTAGAAATGGAAAGACAAGCTTTCATCTCTCACAAGGCCCAGCCAACAGGGCTAACGGTAAGCAGATTGGAAAAACTGTCGTGCAAAGCAACTGACGGTCACTAGATTGCTTATCAATTAAAACTGAACCCAGCAGGAAACCCAGGGCATTTATTAAAGGAGATCTTCTGGTCTGATACAGGAAGACTCTGATGTTGTTAACTCACAAATTGCTATCTTAATTGCAAATGGATACCAGCAACACAAGCCCAGCAAATAAGCTTTGTTTCTTGCATTTTAGATTGCCAGACCCTTGCTGTTTTATAAAGAAGAACAGATACCAAACTCTTACAAAGCGTGTGCTTTGTAAATGTGTTATTATCCTTAGAGAAAAAACTACTAAAAATAATTATTACTATATTGAACATGACATTTAGAGGAGGCAATAAATCGCTTTTGGGAGAGCAACGAAAAACAACATACACCATGCCGAATTTCATGATCAGCTGTGTCCATTTTTTATTATTCTCACAGATTCATCCAACCCGTATCATGGTCTTGCACTGAGTTTTTTCTGATGTTTCAGGTTCTAACCAAGAGCCTAGGAATCAGGGAGCCGTAATAGTAGTACAGTTGTACTTTTGCAAACACATGCCTTAAAACCACAGGGGCATTCATAACTGATCTCAGCCCTCCCCATGGACAGAAGTGAACTTGAGATCGATAGCAGGTGTAAGAGAATGGCAAAGACGCTGAGCTACAAATCAGGAGTAACTAGGATAATCACTGACATCAGAAAGGTCCTAAACAACTACAGCACATATTATACAATAGGCATGAAAGAGCAGCCATTGACTAAGGGGCCTGCAGAATCAGCACAGGGCAATTTGCTTGAAGTAACTGCTTAAGAAACCTAACAAAGTTGTCTCAACTTCTAAAAGCGACAGTCTGTGATCGAATTCATTCTATTCTTTATCATCGTTTATTAAGCAACCAATGTAACTCTGGGCGCGAATCAGGGAAAAGAATCCAGGAACGGCTTCCGAAAAAATGTTTTTGAGGGGGAAAGAAACGCCCGGATGATGTTCCTACCCCGGAAACTGAAAAGGGGCACCCTACCCAAATTGAAAACAGCCGTCAGAAGGCGCCGCCCTTTCAAGAAGGAGCAGCGCTGGGCAGGAGAGCGAACTCCCGCCGCGAAAGTCCTCCTGGGCGGTTTTATCGCCCGCGCCCGCTCTGGCCCAGCAGGCTGAACCCCACAAAAGAGGGGGGAGTGGGGGGAGGCGTGGAAAAGCGCGGGGCGTTTGGCTCCCGCGGCGAAGGGAGGGCGGCGTCAAGAGAAAGTCTGGAAGAGTTCGGGAGCGCACGTGCACTTCGGTGAGCAACCAGAGGCGGCTGAGGAAGAGGAGGCGGCGGCGGAGAATCTGGGCGAGGAGGCTGAGCGCGTCCGCAGGGCGGAGCGGGGAGCAAGCCCCAGCCGCCGCCGCCGCCGCCCGTTTCTGCCCCGCGGGCGGAGGACGGGGCCGGGCGAAGGCACTTACTTGCGTTCCGTCCACCAGCAGCCCTGCCATCGCTCCGGCGCCAAGGCGAGCCCGGGGCTGTCCGAGCGAGGGGGCCGAGGCGCTCCGGGGAAGGGCAACGCGCCGCCTGCGGGCTGCAAGTCCGCTCTCTTGCCCGCTGGCCCCTGCTTAAGACCCTTCGGGATCCCACTTCCTGAAGGCGGTCAGCTGATCGCAAGGCGGAAGAGCTTGCAGCCGCTGCGCTGGCTGCCCAGCTAGGCGGGAGGTTCGGCGTGGGGAAGGAGGGCGCAGGACAGGTGGCCCTCCCGGCTGGGGGGGCGCTTGAACTCCGGGGGGCTTCTTTCCCAGGGTCGGGTGGTGCTGGGGCTCCGGCCTCGTCCTCCCTCTGCTCCGGAAAGTCTGGGAACTGCAACTCTAAAGAAGAAAGGATCCACGGGCGGTCCGGGGCTGGATCGTTGCCGGGGACCCAACCTTTTGGCCAACTCCGATGTTCTTGCGGCAAGGAGGAGGAAGCACGCCTGGCCGCTTCCTACTTCCAAACTCTTTCAAACTCACCTGCCGGAGGGCTCACAATAAGCCTGTCCAAAGTACCAGCTTTGTAAGCACTCAGAAAACCCGTGGTGGGTATCAGGTACTAGTCTACGGGGAGGGGAGGCTTGGCAAAACCCTGAGCCAGGGGCCCAGGAGTTTCCAAGGGCCCTGGCTCTCCACCAATCCTGGTCCCGCCCCACAGGTAGGCAGCAGCCACAAGGCAGGGGTGCTGAGAAGGAGGCCTTCCCCAGGCAGCCATGGAAGCCCAGATGGTCCTCTGGGACTCTGGTCTGCTGATGGGCTGCCTCCCCTTGACATCTGCTGGCTAATCTTGTCAGGCACTGGAGGTCCCTCCAGTAGGACAGAGTAGAAGTAAAAAATGCAGTGGGTTTCCTAACTCTTATTAAGAAAACTACATGGATGCTCCAGAAATGGAACCTGGCTGAGCAAATCTGTTCCTTTCCTCACTTGGCATCTTCTCTCAAAGCATTACAACCAATACAGTTCAAAAGGCCCCAGTTAAGTAAGTACATCAGGTTCCTCTCATGTGACACACTTCTTCTATTTTTTTCTTTTTGCATGTGACAGAAGGGGAGAAACCACTGAAACTGGCAACTCTTCTAATCAAAACTAGTCTTAGTTTTGTCCCATCAACAGACTCCACCAGTTCAAAATGCATTTCAGACCTCTATTAATTGATCTCTGACTCAGCCATAGTCTACTTGAATTTTCAGTAAAACTGGCCATTTCTTTACAACCCTGTGGCTCTATGGAACATGCAGGTGATTGGCTTCTCCATTTGTAAGAATGCCCACCTCCTGAACTGTCACCACTTTAGCAGATCTTTCAAGGGGAAAGGCGAGTTGATGACTTTGTAGTTCCCTCTCATAGGAACCAAGTGGGATTTTTGCATATGTCCAAATGACTGCAGTTTTGAGATACTAGCTTGCAGGCCAGCAAAAAATTATGCTTGACATCTTGAAAATCTGGCCAGAAGATGTGTGATTCTACAATCTTCCAGAGAGTAAGCAGGTCTGGGCATTGTCAAGTTTGGATGAAGATTAGGGGAAAATCATCCATATGTTTGAGTTACCTTGTGGAAGAAAACTCTTGTAAATGAAACAAAAATAAAGTTTTTTATTCATCTAACTTGTCTGCAACTGTTTTATATTATAAACAGACTGTCATTTGCCTTTAATTAGTCATTTGGTTTTAGATTAATTCACGCATAAATTATCCTTGATTGTTCAATGTTTTCAGTCAAAATTATTTTTGTTTCTCTTGGATTTCTCTAATATTTCAATTGAATAAATGAATTTAGACCTGAAAGAGGGGGGAAAGTTTAGGGGAGAAAATGAACATATAACCCACCCCTTAGAATCAGAACTAGAAATAATCCAGATTTGTTTTTTTAGCCTACTTTAGATTACACAATTCCAGACCAAGAGTGCAGAAGATATATTCTGATATCTTAGCCACGTTTCATGTTGTCCATGGAACTTAATTAAAAAAAGTACAGAACTAAGTTATCTCGCTTTTTTTCCTTCCTCTACTCCAATGTTTCTCAATCTTGGCAGCTGTAAGATGGTGGACTTCAACTCCCAGAATTCCCTAGCCAGCATACTGATGGGGGAATTCTGGGAGTTGAAGTCCACACATCCTAATGTTGCCAAGGTTGAGAAACACTGCTCTGCTCTAATGTGTGGAGATCTGCTTCATTTCTATTGGCTGTTTGGCCTGGGAGGAAGTATTTCTCTTTCATTTGCAACTTGACAGTTCTGCAGTCTCTGCCATAGCTATAAGACAAGAACAGAATGGAAGAAGATCCCTGCTAGACCTGGCAAAAGCAGGAGTCTAAAGTGCAGGGCCAGTCCTTTGACTGCATCGTTGCAGCCACCATCTTTACTTTTTTGATCCCACCTGCAGACACCCCTGGTCAGGGTTGCATGAAGTCCATCACTTTCTGTTTTGTGGTCCCATGTTTGGGTGGAGTCAAAGCTTTCACCCTTATTTTGCAAATTGGAGGAGATTGAAAGGGCAAAACTGGCATATGGTACCTTGCAGATGTTTATGGCATATACTTTTTAAAATGAATGATACCAGCTCCCCCAAAAAACCCCTAAGCCCTAGCCCCTTGTGGGACAAAGACTTCAGCAAGTCACATCGCCTGGACTTTGGACTGATGAAAGTTGTGCACCCTTGAGCTTTTCCCGTTTAGTGTTCGTTGTCATCCCGCGACCAATCAGATACCCCAAGAGGTTACCAAATATGATATAGGATAATAGTCTTTCAACTACTGCTTGTTAACCAACAGTATTTAAAGCAGGTTTTGTGGATTCTGAAAAGAGCATTAGAGCTGTTTTTTCTCTGTCTACCCACATTTGAGGAGGGTGCTTTGCTAGGCTATGTGAGTGAAGCATTCAGTTTGTCCTTGAACCAGACTGCTCAGTGGACTTGGATGGGTACAGTATTTTGTGGGATAAAGTTGTTTCTTTTACTTGCCCAAAATCCCCTCCCAATCAGCTAGACTGGAGGCATTCCAGGAAGGGAACAATATCATCTCTTTAACCACCACCACCACCACAGGTAGTGTCATGCATAGATGCATAATGCTTTACCCTGTCTCAGTCATGTGTTTCTGGGCTTAAGTTCCATGAGAAGCTCTGTTCACAACAGTCCTTTTTCTAATCCTTTTTCTGCTGCAATAAGGATATTCCTCAGTTGCACTTCTCCCCTCACCACCACCACCACCACAATCTGCAGATCTGTGCCGAGATTTAATTGTTTCTGGCAATAGGGGCAGCCTCTGAATGGCCTTGGCTGTTCCCAGAAGCTAAGCAGGTTCAGGCCTGATTAATAATTGTATGGGAGACCACCAGGGAATACTAGGCTACAAGCCAGTCCCAGAAGAAAGCAGTGCCAAACCACACCTATCCTACTGCCAAGAACGTTCCATGGCTGTGTTCATATAATCCCAGGAGTCAAGCTTAATTCAAGATCACTTTAGTGCCTAAATAACAAGCAAAGGTGAAGTGACTTCTGGAGCTCAAGCAGGAAGCACTTATGCCTTGTTAAGGTCCTTCTAATGACAGTTAACTGATGCAATTGCAATATTTAACCAATCACGGCCTAGCAAAAGGAAGCTGATTCATTTGTGGTCTCCATAAAGAACGTTGCTACTGACTTTGATGTGCAACACAAGGGCCCAAGAGAAGCCCAGGAGTTGAGAAGCTTCTACAGGAGGAGGGCCCAAAGTCCTCGCCAGGAGAGGAGAAGGAAACAAGCTCTATTTCACTTGGCAAAGCTGCTTCCTGCCATTCTAGCCAGTTTCAAAACAAATGCTGTGGAGCACAAGGAATTAGAGCAGTAAAAGGCAAGGTTGGCTTTTATTAGAGATCCTGAGGATTGTCATTTTTTTATGTTGTTTCATGCATCTAATCTTCATTATTGGTTGGACAGATTTTTAAATGTAAAAACTTCTGAGGATCCTCATCCTTAGATTGTGAACTGACTCTGCAAGGGAGGAAGTAAATGGCCTTTTAGTTCCATAAATCTTGTTCTCCTAAAATAAGGCAAGTGGCTAGGTTACTCATTATGTTTAGGTCATTCTTGGTTTGTCTTTTAGTTCTGTCTTTTGTTTCCCAAAAATGGCTTGCCCAGAATCCTGGGTTTCCTTCAGACTGAACTTCATACTGAAGCCTACAGCCTAGCATGACAGGCATAGATGCATCTATGAAAAAATAGAATTCATTCACCATTACAGGAATACATTCTTACACATTCAAGTATAAAATATCTAATAGGAAGAGGAATTGTGTCCTTGGGAACAGATCAAAAGTGATCAGCTGAAGGCAAACATTCAGGAGGAGGATTCAAAGTAAGTAAGATGCCCCCTACACATAGCATTAACAGAGAAAGTCACATTCTTTCAGCTTCTTGCAGCATCTGACACCTGCTCACAGCTATGATGGCAACAGTGAATGTAGCTGAGAACAAACCAAGATCTCTTCTCTAGCAAACAACTATAATGATGCAAACTATGATGAACACACCATGCATGTATGTTCTTAATGCTAGAAATATGAGTTTTAGGGCCTCAGGCCTTCCAGAACAATTCTTCTGTGTCAGGGTTAGGAGTTTTAATAAGAAAATATTGAAAACTTCAACATTTCTTTGGATTAAGTCATTAAAACTGTTGTGCGGATGTATTCAGAGGCAGGAAATCAAAGTAGTTGTGGTATAAGCTGTCTAAGGAAACTGCCATTTTGCAGATCCCACAGGGCAGCAGAGGGCAAAGCCATTAGAGTACTGAGCATACCTCAATACAGTTGAAACAGGAGTGAAACGGAAGGAGGAGTCAAAAAAGCTAAGATGGCAGCTAAGACTCCCTGATGAAAGTCACACCCTTTCCATCATGCAGCTGGCACCATCTTCATTTCTTCAAATTCTTCCTCCAAGGATCAGAGCAGGTTGACTGTATGACGCAATCAATAGATCAGTTCTGAAAAGGATCCCCTACAGCAGGCCTTATTAGCAGCAGCTTTGGAGTTCATAGACCAGTGTTGTCCAGACTTGGCCACTTTAAGATGAGTGGACTTCAACTCCCAGAATTCCCCAGCCAGCATGGGGTGGCTGGGGAATTCTGGGAGTTGAAGTCCACTCATCTTAGAGTGGCCAGGTTTGGGCAACACTGTCATAGACTATCCATGGAAAACCAAACAGAAGCGATCATCTCTAGAAGCATTATGAAAAGCAAAATCTCAGTAAGGAACTATTGGAAGTTCTAGAAATCCTACTTTATATGTAATATTAAATGTAGTTCAACATGAATCCATATCCTGAAATAGAAGAATATTTCCATGACATATCTGCAGGGAAATGGTTGTTAATGTTCCCTTATATTTTTTTCTTTCTCAGCGCATAGAAAATGCATATTAATTTATCTTCTACTTTGCTGCCTTTCTCAAATATTATTTACTCTGCTTTATCTATAATTTATCTACAAATGAAAGCAGTGACAAATAAAATTTCTAAATATAGTGTTTTTTTTTTCCTTTAATGCTCAGTACTTCTAAGAACTGATACATGAAGGTATTAAAATGTTTGCACTGCTTCTAAAGAGTCCTGCATATTTATAATAAACCCTTTATTTATAGCCCTAGAAATTGTAGGCCTTACCTGAGACTATCTAGGGTTTCATACAGATTTCTCTAAACCTGCAAGCCTGTTCCCATATATCTGGGAGTAAGCTCCATTGAACTCAGAGGGACTTACTTGTGCAGATTTTATTTCTCAGGGTTTTTTTTTCTTTCTATTTCTTGTCCCTGCCAAGCTGGCTGGAGAATATATAGTAAGTATGGTAGACAAACAAAACCAAGGAGAACCAAAATCATAAGATAGGAACAGAATGTAAGTGGAAAGGGCAAATTCAGAGGAAATATGCCCTAGAATACAGCCAGAATTTATTTTTTTTCTAAGGCAGGAGAGAGCAAGTGAAATGGGAGATGGATGGAAAGAAGCTCTCAGAATTATATATACAGAAAGAAGGAAAGATTTTTTAAAAAATGTAAATTCACCGTCAAAATAGTTTCTATGAATCTCTACAGGTATTCTGTTCCTGGGCATCTTGGTTTGGTCAATGGATCCATAAACTGGTTAACTTTTAATACAAAGAATCTTCAGTCCTGGTTGACTGTTATGTCTTACTTTATCTACAGATCAGTGTTTCTCAACCTCAGCATCTTGAAGATGTGTGGACTTCAGCTTCTAGCATGCTGGCCAGGGAATTCTGGGAGCTGAAGTCCACTCATCTTCAAGTTGCTGTGGCTGAGAAACACTGATCTGTAGGTAGCAGAGAGAGAGGATTAAATACAGCATTTTAAAAGATCACAGCAAAGTGAAGCATTTGACGATTCTGACCAATGGTTGAAATGACTAAGGACTGAATATCTGTCCGGCATGATAACAAAGTCATGTCATGTCAAAATCAGCATGTGCTTAATAATTTTTTGTTTTTTGCTTGTTTGTTTTTCTGAAATGTGTCATTTGGTTTGGTCCCAAAACTTGGTGTTTTATATCTATCTAAAAGCTAATGCAGTCTTAAGTTTGCAAATAGTGAGTTAAGGATTTTGATTTAGGCATACAAATTAGCATACATAAAGTGAAATGTATTAGGATGACAGTCACTTGTAAATGTGCTTGTCAGTGTTATAAACCACCATCTTTTTCCTAAAAAGAAAAAAATAATAATTAAAAGAGTCAGTAGTCAATCCTGTTTCACTTGCCACATATTAAAAGTACAATTGCTCCTGATTCTAAGACAGGCCACTGGTGCTGTTTGATGAAAATGTTTCCACCCAGCCTAATCTTTTTATAATAGGAAAAGTAACCAATCATGGATTAATGGTGATGCATCGTTAATAGCCTGTCCTGTAGAAAGTACTTACTGTAGGATGGAAGACTTTGAACATTTATTTTCAGGAATGGAGGAGAAAAATAGTTGATGATTTTGAAAATCCCAATTGTAACTAAAACAAAACGTGTTACCATGGCACAGTAAACTCATGAATAAGTTAATTAAAGGTTTCGGACAGGCAAGATAGCTTACTGCATCTCTGTGCGAATTATGGCTCTGATTTCACTAATCTCAAAATTACTCTGAAGGTGGCAAGTCTTATATCTGCATGTCATTAGAAAATACCCAACATAGACTAGGTTCACAGGAACTGTTTTTTAACCATGGCTTATTGGGTAAACTATAATTGGCTGGTTCTTGTGACACAATAAACCATAAACTATATTTTACAAGCCACAGTGAGTGAGTTTACACAAAGTACTAAGCCGTAAGCAAACAAATCACTTTATGGCACAGTGAGTTGGGTTGTTTTTGAAGGATTGAGTGAAAATGGGGGCCATGAAGAACTTCCTCAGGTTTCAACTGCCCATTCTATGTGCTCTATATACAGAGTGAACTGAACTTGAAGGTGACCTTACTGATCTCTACTATGAGGTAAATCCATCAGTGAGATAAACCATATGAAATACTAATTCATAAACAAGTAGGAGAGTAAATATTATGGAGTTTAGCTATGAAACTATAGTAATATGAGAATACTGTAATATAAAAACTCAACTTCTGTTGATTCCATGAATGCATCCATGTTGTTTTCTTGGCAGCAATACAGATGTGATTTGCCATTGCTGCTGCCTCCCTGCATCATCATCATCATCATCATGGTTCCAAATCTAGCCTACAGCCATGGCGTTTTCTGGTGGTCTCTCATCCAAGTACAAACCAGCTTCAACTCTGCTTACCTTCTGGGGATCACCCATGATCATCAATAGGCTCCTGTTGCTTTCACTGAAGTGATGAAAGCAGGGTTGCACCCCAAGCTGTGCCCCTTTTAAATGTGCATTCAAGATTGTGACATATGCACAAAAGGGACAGGTCTTGCATTGCAATGGTACAACACTGCTTTCATCCAAATGACCAATTTGACCCTCTCGGCAGATGTCACTGGTTTCACACAAGGTCAGCCAGCACAGGGAGAGAAATTGACAAAATACTCAACATCTTTGATTAGGGTTGGCTGCGAGAATGTTTTTCAGTTAGGACCAGGCTTCCTTGTTCAGTGGTGGAGGGGACATGTGGGAGTTTCATTACTGCTGGATTGGGAGAGACACAGGACCTTGATAGGTAAAGAAAATAAGAATGAGACAAAACCAGAGTAAACTGATGTGTGAAAGGCATAGATAATTTTTATTTCTTCCTGTACTGTATTTCAATACTGTGTTTCCAATACTGTGCTTGTTTTTTAGACATGGCCTTATAGATACCTTATGTTAGTAATTTATACAATAAGGGTTATTCAGTGTCCATGTTTAGGTCTTTCTGAATCTGATTGGGGAGAGTGTTCTAGTAAGAAAAGAGGGAAGGGAAGGGAAGGGAAGGGAAGGGAAGGGAAGGGAAGGGAAGGGAAGGGAAGGGAAGGGAAGGGGGGAAAAAGAAAGAGAGAAAGAAAAGAAAAAAGGGAATTATAAACTGGCCAAATGAGTTGTTTCCATTCCCTATTAAAAGGTTCTCCATCGCATCAGCTGTATAAGGAATGATAAGACAGGGTCTGTAGCATTACGTGGGACTATCAGTCCCACGTAAAGCAGGTAATTCTGAGATTGGTGAAGCGTGGGGGTTACAGGCAAGTCCTTAGTGACCCATAAAGTCACTAAAGAGGACTTGGTCCTCAAGAAATAAGGACATCAGCTGAAGGAGGCCTTTCTAAGTTCAGCGTCTGTGCCATGTTGGCCAGAGAGCACAGAGGCACTGTCGGGATGCTGTCAGGGGTGACCAACAACTCCTCCGCAGCCAGCCTTCTGGCTTGGCCCAGGAGGTCAGGCTCAAGGAACAGCTCCTCAGCACTCAGGCTGGAGCACAAGCCTGAATTCTTTCCCATGTGAGGGAGTGCTCTTGTCTTGCCCGTCCTGCCCAGCCCTCGGCAGCTGAGCCAAAGAGCAACAGACAGACGGAGGCGGTGATGAAGAGGAGAGAAGGCCAGGGGCTGGCTGGAAGGCCACTCTGGTTCCCCTACCTTGGAGGGGGGTGATGCACGGGGAGTAGCGAGTGCTGTGAGGCCGCAATGGTGAAGGCATTCGTGGAAGGGAAGAGGGAAATGCTCCTGGAGGGTGACACCAGAGGCTCTGTGGAACTAACCGGGGTTCTGAAATGCTCATGAGAAAACACCAGAAGGGAAGGGTGACTTTTTTTTAAATTCTCCCATGGGGGGGCACTTCCCATTACATGCCAAATTCCCTGCAAGCAAAAATAATCCTGGCCACCTCAGACAGAGTGGCCTTTCAATATCTTAAACTATGTTTATTTGTTGGTCGCCCTGGATTCCTAAGGATGGGGTGGGCTATCAGCATAAGAAGCAAATGCAACTTCCAACAAGAAAAGTCCGGGCCTGTCTCCCCCGGCAGGAAGGCGTTATCCTGCCCAGGGACCACCTCATAGTCGACCGAGATCACCCTCCCGTTGGCTCCCTCTTCGGTCCGCAACCCATTTGCCAGCTTGAGCCCCAGCAGGCGGCTGAGTCAGCGGGGCGGGCGCTAGGACCCTGGGGAGGCTTCTCTCCAAGCTCCACCTTTGGCGGAAATGCGGCGGCTACCCGGCTCAGCTGCGCGCTCGGCTCTGGCCCGGCCGAGTCGGGCGTTGCGCGCTGCGCTTCTTGGCGCTCCGGGCGCGCCGCTGCGCACAAGTCCGAGCGCCTCGCGTGGCCCGAACCGTTGCTTCTCTCCCCCCCACCCCCCACGCCTGGTCATCTCTCCTTGGGGCTGGCACGGTTTCGCCGGCCAACTCAGAGCGGAACGTCCCTGCCCCAACCCGTCCCCGGGAGAGAAGGGCTTGCCGAGGGCCGCTGTGACGGCCGAAGGATGCCTCGGCTGGGTGCCACCGACCCCGCCGCTGGGTCCTAGAGGTGGAACCCGGGGGGAGTGCCGGAGAGGCCTCCCCACCGGCTTCGGGGGTTCTGCAGACGGCGGCGCTGGTGGAAGGGAGGTCCTCGGCCGAGGCAACCCGAAATTCCCTCGGGGGGTCGGTCGCCCCTCGAGACCGGCTGGGTTCCTCCCTCTGCGGCTCTCTGCAAAGCTCCCCGCTGGGGGGACGTAGGGCGGCGGGCGGCGGGTCCCTGCCTGGGGAAAAAGCTGCCGAGGTCCCGCGCGCGACAGGGGAGTGCGTGGCGAGCCGCGAAGCAACCCCGAGCCTTTCGCTGGGGCGGGGGCGGTTTTCAGCCGCGGCAAAGGGGGCTCGACGTGGCCCCCCGCTTTTTTTCTTTGCTCCCCCCCCCCCCCGCCGGCAAAGAACCGGGAAGGTTCCCCGCAACCTGGAGAGGACTCACCCGCCCTTCGTGGCTTTCCCAAGAGATCAAAGCGCGGGGCGGGAAGAGAGAAGGGCGGGCGCTTTTGCAGAATTTCAGGGCGCTTTCGGCAAACCACAAATCAAATGCTTCGTGGCTTGAAACCTGAAAGAGAGAAAGCGGAGGCAAAGTTGAGTGTTTCCTTCCTGAACCGAATGGTCAGTTCTAAGAAGACCTCCCTCCCTCCGTCCCTCCGTCCCTCCCTCTTTTTTATCAGCGGCACCGAATCCCGCCGGCATTTCTTTCCTTCCCTGGGAGCCTTGACAAAAGGAGCCCAAACTTTCTCTTTGGCTTTATTGATCTGCCAAGACAGGTAAAGAGTTCGCCCCCGCTCCCCCTCGGCTCGCCCTACTTTTCAATTTAGAGGATTAAAAGAAAGTCACTCCGCTAACAGCCTTTCGTCCATCGCTGGCCCATATGTCAGCCCTGGCGCTTTAAATAATTATATTTGCATGCAGGGAGTGATTCATAAATATGTCAGGCCCGTGAAATATAGGCAGGCATTTCAAACTTTCTATTTAAAAAACATGAATTATGGCCACGAAAAATGTGTTCCCATTTAAGGGTGATACGGAGTATTTGGTGTCTAGTACGGAGGCCAATCCATCATAGAGACAATAAAGAGAGTTTTTGCCTGACGCGGGAAATTTATGATTGCCCTTCTCTGCCCTAATAATTCAAGCATTGTGTCAGCCCGTGACAGCTTGTGCAGAAAAACAGCAAGCCCTGTTATCAATCAAAAAGCCCTTTTACATTTTTAGCAAAACTCGGATCATCCAGACACCCTTTTAATGTATATATTACATCATTATAGATCATTCTGTACTCCCCCCCCCTTCCTTTCTGCAACTCAACAAAAGATCCATCATTCCCGTGGACAGCCCTGATGAGTGCGGATGTAAATTATTTGGCACGTCACCGAAATACAGTCCCAGTGACAAATCCACTTAGATGGAATTAATTTTTAGGGCGCGTAGGATTTGGGGTTTGGGGAGAAGCTCCTGCAGATAGACCATTCGGAGGATAGTGGCTGCATAATCTGAATTATTTCTGCAAGACAGTTGTTAGGAACTTCACCTCCTCACTTGTTTTAATTCTCATAAATAACAGCGGTTATTTTGCATGTGATCAGCTGGAAATACCTTCCATGGCTTTAAAACTTTTCTCCCACACGTGCACCCAAATAGATCTGAGAAGTTTGTAGAGCAACATTGTCACCCAACTCTGCTCTCGCAATTTAACGGGAAAGCATCGAATTTCTCTTGTTCTTCCAGCGCCATGAAGGGAGCCCTGCGCAAGACAACTCGATCTTGCGCAGCTCCCATTTGTTCAACAGGGTTTGTGCAGGATCACTTCCGGTAGAGTTAAATAACCCCCTCCCCCTCCTCCCCCCTCTCAATTTTTCCATAATCGAAGGACCTCCCTTTCTTCAATTTGTCAGCTTAGCTTTCTTTTCCTTCAGACTGCAACCGAAACTCAGGGGCTGCTTTCCAAATTTGTGCCAATAGCTTACATTCTCACGGACACCGATCGACCTTTCCATCTCTTGCCTCAATTTGTATGTTTGGAAGTTGCTGCTGGTATTGGTGTTGGGCGTTTTTTTTTTTAGCAATTAGTTTCCCTCCTGAATCTTTTTTTTTTTTTTTTTGCCCCAGCTAAAGTTCAAAGACCGCGAGGAGCCTCCTCTCCCTCTTTAAACAGTGCTGTCCCCTTGCCAGGAGCAGAACTAATTTTGCTGAGAGGGTGCCTCCAAGTCCCCTTCAGCATCTAAGGAGCAGGCTGCTAATGCAGTGGAACGCACACGCACGGGCACGCGGGCGGGCGGGCGCGCGCGACCCCGGTGACTTCCATGTTTCCCGAACGGGGGCCCATAAATCGCGCGCTCAGCTCCCCATTCCATATACGGGGCCTATGGGCCGGGTCGTCCAGTCCTCTAAAGGTTTCTCGCAGAAAAGTTTCATTTTGCGAAACGCGGCCGCGGGTCTGTCTTATTTCACCGCCTCTCCGCCGAGAAACAAAGGCAGAGGAGCCGAATCCCAGCACCTTGGGAAGATCGGGAAGGGCTGGGGCGCCCTTCAACGAAGGAAAACCGAAGATGGCATTTTCAGCTGTTCGGTTCAAGAGGCCAGGCCCCGGACGCCGGCCTGCCCGAGCCGTGAAAGTCTCGCCGATACCTGAAAAAGAAAAAAGAAAAGTAGAGAACAAGCAGACGCGTTTTCGCGCCCGGGGGAGCCTTTACGCCTAAGCGGATTCTCGGTGTCTCTGCAATCCTTTTTATTTTCTTGGGGGGGGGGGGGTGGATCCCTGCCTCAACTGGCTTGGCAGATCGCCCCAAAAGTCGAGCAGGCGATTGATTCCCAGAGCTGCCCGCGCTCCTTTCCAAGGTCGCGAAGCACCTGGAAGCCAGAGGGCTCCGCGGTCCCCTCGCTCTGCCGGGAGCCTGGGGCGCTCGCCCCTCCGCGCCGCCCGGAGAGCGGACCTGCCGGAGTCGATGGCTCCCGGCACACACGCGGGTCAACGCGCTGGATCTCGAACATTTCGGGGCGGCTATTTGCTGCTTGTGGGGGAAGCGGAGCCCAACCCCGGCCAGGTGGGGCCGGAGGGCGACTGCTTCCTCTTCGGTGACCCGGTCCTCTCTGTCACAGAGCTTCCCTGAGCGGAAAAAAAACATAGGGAGGCCCAAATGGGCCCTTCCTCTCCGCTTGAATATATTTCACTTTGGTCCAAAGTGTAGCTGCTGTTTCTGTTTTTTAAATGACCGAGAAAAGGAAGGATTAAAGATTTCTGGGCGCACGAGACAGAGGCGGGCGCCGGCCGGCCAACCGCCATGTCTTTTTCTGAAATCCGCAAAAAAAGCAGAAGTCAACCCAGGCTAGGCTAGAGTCCTTTTTTTTTTTTCCTTTTTCTTTTTTTTTGGGGGGTGAAGGTGATCCTAACCAGGTTTTGCAGCTCACCAGGCTGACCTGTCAAGCGGATTATTTTAGAAGGAGATTAATAGGGGAGGCGGGCAGCAATAATAATCGTTTTGTTTGATGTGACAACTTTGATAGGCGTTGATTTACTTACAAACTGATAGGGTTTTAATTGAGCGCCTCCATCCCGCTTGAGATGAAAGAGAAACCGCGCTGAAAAGCTGCCCGGTTGCCCTCCAGCCTCAATACTGATTAGCCATCTCGACAGTGAATAGTTCAAGGCATTTTCAAACTTTTCCACCTCCTCCTCCTCCTCCTCCCCTCCTTCCCCTCGCGCTCGCCCCTCTTCAAATAACTGCCAGCCCACACCCCCTTTCACCCCTCCTTCAGTGAAAATAAATCATTTCCATTGTGTGCAAATAAAATCGACTTGACATCTTTGCCGATAGCTAGTAGGTAAACGAAAGTGTGGACTGGCACTTGCTAATTAATCCCCTCGTCCTTCACCCACCCCCCCTCGGAAAATAATGGCAGCCCCCTCCCTTTGATTGAGGCTTCCTAAGTTAAGATTGAGGGTCTCTCCCACCCCTGGATTTAATTTGTTGGAGATGGCGAAAGAGAGAGCTCATCACTAAAAAGAAACCGAAACAAGCTTCGAAGCAGATTGTGCAAATCCGCCCTGCTAAATTCCACGGAGGCTATTTGGGCAGTCGTGGGAATCGTAGCCCGCGACACAACAGGCTGAACCAGAAGCACAGATGGCAGTTTCTCTCCAAGCCTGGTGAGGGTTGGTCCTAGCTTTTGGTTTTCTTTTGCAGATGAGCGGGCCATACGAATCCAGCCCTTTGGATTCGTTTAGAGTTGCAAGGAACTCAGACCCGGTCAATTCAGCCACTAGAGCTGACCGTCTTGTGTGAATCCAGCCGCTCAGCCCTATGAAACTAGCATAACCGGAAGGTCTTAAGAAGGCGAAGGGGCGCTCTCAGGAAAGAGCACCATTATTTTTTTTAAAGGCAGGATCTCAGGCTGACCTTTCACAAGCCGATCTCTTGATTGATCCATTGATCCCTTCGGGCCTTTGTAAAGCCAGTTGGCACGTCAGCAGCTGATTGAAAGCGGTGCAAAGGCCCAACAAAAGGTGCTACTTTTCAGAAGCCCTGAATCGCCCTACCTACTGGAAGCTAAAACTAGTGTCTGTGTCTCCCCCCTTTCCCTCTCTCTCTCACAAACACACCATACACACACACACACACTCCACCCATTCTCGCTTTCCGATGTCCCCCCCCCCCCCTTTTGCACGTCAATACGCTGCTTGTTTTACACATGTCCCGGAGTTCACCTTTGATTCCTCTGTTTTAAGCACTGTACGGAGGCCTCCTCTCGACCCCCCTCCCTCGCCCGCTCACTCCACAGGAAAAAAAAGCCTTTCCCACATCTAACACTACCTTAAGACAATTAATCTTTTACTCTTTCACCCTGGGAGGCCGGACAAACACCACCGGGAAAAGTCGCTCTGGTCTGGTTAGGAAAACAGCTGGTCCGGGTACTTTCATGCAAATGAAGGCGAAATGAAGAACGGCTCGCCTTTCTTTCTCTCTCTCTCCGCCCCCCCCCCACCCCCCAGCAAATCTATCTATCAGGGTTGACAAGCAAAAGAGAGAGAGAGAGAGAGGCCAAGACGGCTGGCCTCGAAAGCCCCTTTGCTGGGAGGATCCCCCGGTTCGGGGAGGAGTAAGCGGGGACCCTCCTCAGCCTCTTGGTGTGCAGCCTCGGCTATAAGGTCCAGCATCCTTCAAGCCTCTGGTCTGAGTGCCTTGGAGGGAAAGGACCAAGGAGGAGGAAGGGGAGCCCTGGGGAGAATCAGCACCAGCCTCCACATCTTTCTTTCCCAAAGCCTTTGCCCTTCCCGCAGCAGCCAGAAAGCGAGGGAGGCGGCACCCCTGCGCCCGTGCTTGGAAACAGGGAAGAGGGTCCAGAGCCGTCCAGCTGGGGGTGGGGATCCCAAGGTGACCCCAGCTCAAAGCGGAGGCACCCGGACCTCTTGAGGAAGGCCCCAAGGGGGCTTTGCCAGACACGGCCTCTGTCTCGGGACTTCCAGGAACATTTCCCCTTCTCAGAAGATTTTCTGTCGCCCACTTTGGGCAGATTGTGGTGGCTCTGGGTCACCTAGTCATGCCCCAGAACGAAAGGGCTGCAACACACGGGAGCAGGTCAAGGACATTTGGCTGTATTCATGCCAGGTGCTAAGCTTGGTCAGCATTAACCTTAGCTACGCTTTTTGTGGGAGGAGGGTATTGGGTGGTGGGAACTCTTGTGTATGTTTATGCTGGGGGTAACATGTGTCCCCAGAAAAGGGTTGAGCATGAGGTGTAAAATCAGCCAGAGAGAGGGGATAGGAACCCATTGCAGACATGCAACACCCCTAGAGAAGAAGCCATTTAGGTGATCAGGGGCAGAGTTGCAGAAGGCGATAGTCGAGAGCAGCCGAAAAGTTGCAGTTTGATTTGACCTTCCCTGGCCAGCAAGACTGGGGCTCCTCTGTCCCTCCAGAAGGCCGTCCACCCAAGTTCCTTGTCGCCTCGTCCTGTCCCTTGCCGGTGGAGAAATACAGGAAGAGGTCTCGGACCGCGGCAGGAAAACGAGAAGAGGGAGGCCAAGGGTGTGGGAGAGGAAGACACCCCAGATACCAGCAAACTGCTGGCCGCTTCCCAGCAGGGATTGAGAGTGGCATCCAACCATCTCTGCGCCACCATCTCAGGGGTTACGTTGGCCCAGCACTGGTGGGTGAGAGTGCGATCTAGCTCCAAAGGGCCTTCGGAGACAGCAGTGGCTCCTTTCGGCTGGCGGGCCTTCTGGGCGTCCCTCTCGGCTGGCCCAAGGAGTCCCAGCTTTGTCCCAGGCCAGCGAGGGCGCCCGCCTCACCTGATCCTTGGCTCCCCCGAATCCTGACCGCCCTCTGGAGCTGCCTGGGCCTCAGCCTCCATGGGAAACTCCCCGCCTGCCGCCCCCTCTGAAACCAGCGGCACTTATCGGCAACTCAGTGCTGCGGAGCTGCTCGGGACCTGGACAGCCCCGTTGCATTTATGAGGTTGCTTCCGAGCCTCTGCAGCCCCTTTGTCAACACTGGACTCCATAAGGAAATCTGTCCACAGTCGCCAGGACTGGTGGTGAAGGCGGCAGATCAACAGCGGGGATGCCAGAATACCAGTAGTAGCGGAGGAGGAGGAGCAGCACTAGTAAGAGCCATAGCAGTGGAAGCAGTCCTAAGAGCAACAACCGAAATAGCAGCACTGGTAGTTGTAGGAATGGTTATGGTAACAGCCATAAGAGTAGGAGTTGGTGGAGTAATAGCCACAGGGAAGTAACAACAGTAGGAGTAACAGTGGTACCAAGGATAGCCCCCCTAGGAGCACCGCAGTACGAGGAGCCCTAGAAGAATCAGAGTGTGATCGCTCTGGAAAAAAGGCCCGGTCACGCAGCGCACTCCCGGAAAGTGTCGGGCGAAGGGAGGCGAGCGTCGCTCCTTGTTTTGTAGGCATACAAATTGCATTTACTCGGAGCGATTTACTCTTTAAATGGAATGGCTCTTTTTTAAGGGAAGCGTCTGTCTGTCTGTCTGTCTTTCTCTCTCTCTCTCTCTCTCTCTCCCTTCCTTCCTTCCTTCAAGTCGCACCAGGCTTGTAATCAGCAACACAACCTGACATAAATCAAGGCAGGATTGACAGGGGCTGACAAATAACTGATGGATTGCGGTTGGGGAGCATTGACAGCGGATGAAGGAGAGGAACCAAGGGAGAGCACCTCCCCCCTTGCGGGCGGGGGAGGGAGAGACAGGGGCGGGGCCTCTCGGGCACGTGACCCCAGCCTCGCCCAATCCCGGCACGGGGCCTCCCCGTGCCACTCCAGTTCCGATTGGAGGGCGCCGGGCTCGCGCTTCAAGGAGGCGAGGGAATTTTCCTTCTTTCGTTTCGTGCCGGAAGAAACCTGGACCAGGTTCTGCGATGGTCAGGCCCCCCCCCGCCCCAATACACTAACCCGTCGCCCGTGCGCTGATTGCACGGAGAACATGTACAACGACATTCGCCCCGTCGCGGTTCGGAAGGCTGCGAAGCGGGGGCAAAGCCACCGGGGCCGCCCAGGCGACTTTGTCCCTGCCCGGGCAAGGAGCGACCTGCGGCGATTCCTGCAGCGCCTTGCCCCGAAAGGGTGAGCGCGGCCAAGCGCTAGGCGCCCGCCAAACGCCCCTCGCCGGACAAAGGAAAAGGCCCCGAGAACATCCGGAGCTGGGGAGGGGGACAAGGAATGCGGGGAGCTCCCAAAATTGCGGCCGGCGCAGCGCTACGCTCTCGAGCCCGGCAGCCGCCAGAGGAGAGGAGAGGAGAGGAAGAAAGGCGGCGGCAGGGGGAGTGGGGTGGGGGAGCGGGCAGAGCGGGGGTGGCCGCGGAAAAGCCCCTGAAGAGGGAGCGTGACGTCACATCCCCTTGACCCTCCAATCACCTCGGGGTCCCATTTGATTGGAAGGCGGCAAAGGCTTTAATCTCCGACTAATTCAGCTGCTTTTGAAGTGACTTTCTTTGCCAGATTCGAGGCTGGTTGGGCAGCGGCTTGCAGCGCGGCTGAGCGGGGAGGCGGAGAAAGGGAGGCGGCCGGGAGAGAGCCGAGAACGAGCGAGCCAGCCAAGGAAAGGCGACGGGCCGGGGAGAGGGGGGACGGCGGAGGAATAGACCCCGGGCTCCCCCCGCCCCTCCCCCAGCGACGCAAAATCCCAAACAGCCGCGCGAACACGGATTATTTCTCTTTGGGTTGCCAGCTTTGGAAGCCTTGGAGTCCCCTTGCCCGAATTAAAAAAAAGAAAGGACTTCAAAAAAATTGGAGGAATCTTCCCGCGATTGTTCTTCTTCGCCTTCTTCCGATTTTCAAAGGGCGTCTCTGTGTGTGATCCTCCCCTCCCGCCCCCAGAGATCGCGATTGGAAGCAGACGCCCTGTTTCGGTTCCTGAGCAGCGCGCCCGGCGCTCCCCCACCCCGCGAGTTTTCATGCGAGGCTTTGGGTCATGATTACATCCCCCTTGCTTTCTGCCGTAAGAAGTAGTCAGCACGGAGGAGGCGGAGGCGGCGCAGGAGGAGGCGCGAGAGAGCTCGGAAGCGGCGGCGGCGGCGGCGCTGATCTTCCTTGGCAAAGCGGACTTTCTGGGAACCTTACTAGCGGCGGCGGCAGCAGCAGCAGCAGCAGCAGCAGCAGCAGCAGCAAAGGTTTCTTCCACTCCATCCCCCCTTCGGACCCTTTGCGCCAGGCCAACCGTCTCCCCATCAAAGTCCTGAAAATGCTCACGGCACGGACGGGGCACATTTTGCACCCCGAATACCTCCAGCCGCTGCCTTCCACGCCAGTCAGCCCTATCGAGGTAAGACCCCCTTCCTTTGGGCGCTCCCGAGAATCCTTGGCGGAGCGCTTTCCATTTCCCGCCCCGCCTCGGGCAGCGGCCGGGCAGCGCAGCCCGGGGCGGCTTACTCGGAAGTAAAGCCTCTCGGAGGTGCGCGGGTGCCGCCTGCGTCGCTTCAGCCGCCCTAACCTTGGTCGGGGAGGGCGCTCCCCGGCTTTTCATTTCGCAAGCTCCGCGGCTTTGCGCCCGCATTCCCGACTGTAAACGGGGCGCCCGTTTTGCTCCAGCGGAATTTGCCGTGTAATCCACAGGCTCATTCCTGCCCCCTCCCCCCTGTTTATTATGGAAGCAGATGACCATCCGAGGGACGGTAATCTGAAACTCGTCGGCCCCGACCTGCTCGAACGCGGTTTTGGAAAAGAAAGCGCCCCGGCCTCTTTTCGCGGGTGCCTGCAAAAACAAAGCCTCTTCGGGCGCGACGAGGGTCGTTGGGGGACGGCGGGCTAAATAGAGCGGCTCTTCGGGGCACTTGGGTACGAACGGCCCTTCCGATGCGCAGCAACGGAGCCGCGGCGGCGGCGGCTGCGTGAATGCGCGAGGCGGGAGCCCCTCGAGGGCTTCCTTGCCCAGCTCGGTTCGGCGTCCCTGCGGTGCCCGTGAAGGCGCCCCAACTGGACGAGCGTCGCCCGGAGGGAGCACAGGGCGCCGAGGCTCCTCCTGCCTTGCAGGGCGGGATGCGGGGTGCCCCAGAGGATGCCGCAGGCTGCCGCTTCAAAGGCACCGCAGCGGCGAAGGTGGTGGTTGGCGTCGAGGAGGGCAGGCCCCGCCCGGCAGCTGCTTCGGCGGGGCCGCTCGGGTGCCTCCCTGCCCGCCCGGAGCTCCGCACTCAGGGATCCCTCTCTTGTCTCCCCTCCTCCTCCTCCCCCCCCCCCCGGCCTTCTGCAGCTGGACGCCAAGAAGAGTCCTCTGGCTCTCCTGGCTCAGACGTGCTCCCAGATCGGCAAGCCGGACCCCTCGCCCTCCTCCAAGCTCTCCTCCGTCACGTCCAGCGGCGGTGGGGGCGGCGGCGACAAGGAGGCGTCCAAGGCGGGGCCCCTGAAGCTCAGCGACATCGGCGCCGAGGACAAGTCCAGCTTCAAGCCCTACTCGAAGCCCGGCGCGGATAAGAAAGACTCTTCGGCCGGCGGAGGCCCCGCGACCGCCTCCGGGGGAAGCTCGGGCGGCGGCGGCGGCGGCGGCGGCAGCGAGAAATCGGGCTTCCGGGTGCCGAGCGCCACCTGCCCGCCGTTCACGCCAAGGACAGGCAGCCCCAGCTCCAGCGCCTCGGCCTGCTCGCCCGGCCTGCTGCCCGGCGGGGAGAGCAAGGGTGGCGGCGGGGGCAGCGGCGGCGGCGAGGCGGAGAAGAAGGAGGCGGCGGAGGGCTGCGGCAAGGGCGGTGCGGACGGCTCCGGGCGCCTGGGCGCGGGCGGCGGCGGCGGCCTCCCGGCCGAGCTGAGCCAGGCCCACGAGGGCGCCAAGGGGCTGCTGGCGGGCGTCGCTTCGGCCGCCGCCTGCTCAACCTCGGAGTCCTCCTGCAGCGCCGTCCCGTCGTCGGTCGCTGCCGCCGCCGCCTCGGTGCTGGGCTCTGCCGGCCTGGTGGCGCCCGTGTCCCCCTACAAGCCAGGCCAGACGGTCTTCCCGCTGCCGCCGGCCGGCATGAGCTACCCGGGCTCGCTGGCCGGCGCCTACGCCGGCTATCCTCCGCAGTTCCTGCCGCCGGGCGTGGCGCTCGACCCCAGCAAGGCCGGCAGCCTCGGGGGCGGCGGCGGGGGCGCGGGCGGCGGCAAGGCGGCGGGCTCCAGCCCGCTGGCCGGCGCCTCGCCCCCGTCGGTGATGACGGCCAGCCTGTGCCGCGACCCCTACTGCCTGAGCTACCACTGCGCCAGCCACCTGGCGGCCGGCGCCTCCTGCGCTCACGAGCAGGCCCTCAAGGCCGGCGGCTACCCGCTGGTCTACCCGGCGCCGCCGCTGCACGCCGGCCCGCCCTCGCTGGCCGGCCACCCGCTCTACCCCTACGGCTTCCTGCTGCCCAACGACCCCCAGCCGCACAGCTGCAACTGGGTCTCGGCCAACGGGCCCTGCGACAAACGCTTCGCCACCTCGGAGGAGCTGCTCAGCCACCTGCGGACTCACACGGCCTTCCCAGGCCCGGCCGAGAAACTGCTCTCCGGCTACCCGAGCTCCAGCTCGCTGGCCGCCGCCGCCGCTGCCGCCATGGCCTGCCACATGCACGTGCCCAGCTCGGCGGCGGCGGCCGGCGCCCCGGGCAGCCCCGGCGCGCTGGCCCTGCGCAGCCCGCACCACGCCTTGGGACTCAGCAGCCGCTACCACCCCTATTCCAAGAGCCCCCTGCCCACCCCCGGAGCCCCCGTGCCGGTCCCGGCCGCCACTGGACCGTATTACTCCCCTTACGCACTCTATGGGCAAAGACTGACGACAGCCTCCGCGCTGGGATACCAGTGAGTTTTTTTTCCGGGGCGGAGGGGGGCTCCTGGGGTTGGGGGTTTTTTGGTGGTCGGAGGGGAGACGTCTGGGGGGGATTTCAAACCACACTTTCTGGGGGGAAGGAAAGACGGCCGAGCATCCCTTCGAAACTTTCTTAAAAATAAAAGACCAGACAAATTGAAATTGGACGTTTTTTAATAAATATATATATAAAGATAGTGTTCATCTTGAGGACTGGATCCATGGGCACTGTATTTATTTATGTTAGCTTCAAGCGGGACGATGAATCAATAAAAAGTGCATTAACTAACTTCAGCTCGATAGGCTTCAAGGGGAAAAAAACGAAGTGGAAACACCCGTTGTAGAATATAAATCAATAAAAAGAAAACAAGAAATAGAGGTCTTCTCTTTAATGTTACTTTAAAATTGCTATGATTGTATTGTACGTTCTTATTTAACGTGGGTGGGTGGGGCAAACCCCTCAATGCATGTCTCTTTCAAAGAACAACGCGGCTTAACTTGCGATTTGTCGATTCCAGTCTCAAATTGCAGCAGTTTTTCAAGATGTATCCCATGGCAGAGAGAGAATTGGTATTTTTTGTATGTATTCGGAAAGAAAGGAAACCCAACCACAACTCTTTTCCAAAAACCTCCGTTTGCCTTATTTTTATTCTTTAAAAGGAACACTTGACTATTTTTTAATTTTTAAGTCCACCCTGTAGCTGGGACACGGACAAGGGTGACGTCATGTATTTAAAATAATAGACAATGTATCGCTTTAAAAGATGAAAATTCTGTATATTTGATGTATTAAAAAAGGTTTACTTTTCTTTTGAAATAACCCTTTGGAGTCTGTTATAAATGCACTTAATTATGGGGCGGATGAAAGTAACGAGAAAGAAAAACAGTAACTGAAGATTGATTATACTCAAGTTTAATTTGTACCTGATACTTTTACTCTGAGAACAGGGCATTCCTATTACAGCAGCAGCAGCAGCAGCGTTATTAAGCAGAACTAGCAATTTAAGCTAAAAACAAAAGCGAAGTCAGCTTCTGTTCTAAGGGAAAGGAAGGCGTTTGGCTGCTCGGGTGTTATCCACAGAGGCGCGGAAGAAGGACGGGGCTTTCAGGAGAAGGGAGGCTTGCGGTGTATCCTCTGCGTTTTTACGCACAGCGAACGAACTCCTCCCTCCCTCTAGGAAAACGTGGGCCACAATCCAGCGAGATTCTGGAAGCAATCGGACTGGCGGGAAGGGATCTCACCCATCGCTCTTGGCTTGCGCAGGAGAACTTCCCGCAAGAGAAGCCAGGATCGACCGTTGCACGAGCGGGACGAACGGTTTTTCGTCCCAAAGGAGGGGCAAGCGTAGAGCGGGGCGGACGGAGTGGAGTTAGCGAGAAGGTTCTGCGGATTCCTAGGGAGTGGGGTGGGTGAATATTTAGAAATCCAGGTTGGTTTGGCGGGACTGCTGCAACTTCATTGAGTGGAGCCGAAACGGATTCGTAGAAGATTCTTCCAGGCAGCGGACAAGCAGGTGGATGAAAGACTCCGTGGCGACATTCGCACATGCTAAATTGGGTTAGTGTTAACCCTGGGTTAGGGCTTTCTGTGTCTGTGGCTTAGTTGTTCTGTGAACAAAATCGCTTTGCTCAGTTAATGGTTCGTGATCTTGCGTGTTCCTAGCCAGCGGGCTATTTCAGCAATCGGTTTAGGCGTCTTGTGTGAATGCGGCCACGGTGATGGAGGAACAGATTGCCAGTGGTTTAAGAAAACTGACTAGAGTCCTAATCCCCTGGTCACTGATGCGGAAGTAGTTGCCGCGAAAAGGGAGGGGTCGTGACTCTGGATCCGGGGTGGGGGGAATTGAAACGAATTCCCATTTCATGAAATGAGATTTGGAGGGGAGGGGTGACTCTTAATTGCTTGCTATACCAGTGCAGGCTTGCGGCCTGATCCCCTATCTTTTTTACTTCCAAGTAGATTTCTGATCCCCATCTTTTACTTCAAAGTCGATTTCTTCCTACAAGATGAAGACCTTTTCAAGAGCTGCAGAACATTAGCTGTGAGTGAGTGAACATGACTGTAATACCCTCAAAACGTCTTTCTCTCTTGCTTTCTGCTGTCTTTTCCATTTTATTTCCATTTACTTCCTTCCCCTTTTGGGGGCAAGGGGGTAACCTTGTGCTTACTTTACCTTCAATTTACCCTTTTAATCATCTTATGCTGCTCTCCAGTATTGGATCCAATGGAAAGAGCCTTGAAAGGCAGTTCCGGGGAAAGAGGAATAGCAGGGACGGTGGAGCAGAAAATCAAACAGCAATATATCCTTTTGAAAAAGCTTCTAAGATCCCCCCCCCTTTTTTTTTTAATGTAAATGGTACTTAAAGCTGTGCAGTTGTGTATTTCCAGTCTTGCAAAGAGAATGTTTGGGATAAAAATACTGAAATGTTTGTACGCACCAAGCCCTATTTCAGCTCCGTTTTAGTAACCGGTATTATATTAGTCGGTAACCTTAATGTTGTGAGGCTGTAAAACTTCACAAGTAAGAATGTAGGCTGACTCAAGGAAAGAAGGAAAGAAACGGCGGGGGGGAGGGGGGGAAGAAAAGATGGGAGCGAGTGCCGCACGGAAGCATTTTTTAAATTTATTTTTACGAGGTTTATTTTGGTTCCCCGTTTCTGTCAGATAATTAGCAGATCTGAAGGTGCAAACTGATCGGCGGGGGGCGGGGGGCGGCTCCGCCTTTGCAAAAGTTGCGAGTGGCGTGGAATGGCCGGGCGAGGATTGCCTGGGCAATTCACTGGCGACCGAAGGACGAGCCTTCGCCGCTGCCGTTGCCGCCGCCGTTGTTTTGATCCTCGTCATCACCATCGTTGCACTTATGGCTACTTTAGCTCGGCTCTTTTGTCCTTGAAGGCCAGGAGGGGCTTTTGGTGTTTGTCACACCAAGAATAACTCACAAATCAAGGGGGGGGGGGGCGGAGAGAGAGGGATTGTGAGCGACTAGTCGTGGCGGCTTAGGCTGGGCAGTGAAGGGCTGGATTTCTGCAAAACCAGAGTCGCTCTGTCCGGCTCCCTGCGGGGACCACTTGTTGACGTGTTTTGCTTTATTTGTCGCGGTGAGGTTTTAAAAGGTTAACTAAATCTCACTGGTAGGACCAAATGCCCTGCGATGGGGGGGGGGGGGGGGGAGAAAGAAGAACCCTTCTAGGAACACGTGCAAAGAAAACATTGGAGACAGGGTTAAAAAAAAAAACCAGGTATTTTTCAATTAAGATGTTCTTTTCTGAGTAGCAAGGCTCGTAAAGGACCCAATCCGGTGAAGAGTTTTTCCCGGGCAATGGGAACAGGAAGAATCTGCGGAGATCATTCTTGGGCGCAGCTCCCTAAGTTGTGCAGCGACCTAGTCGACCCGGCGAAAAGAATGGGGCAATGGAGACAAGGCAATGTAACCCCCCCTCCTCCCCCCCATCTTAATAGGTCTACAGTAAGTAAACCTGGGCGGTGCAGGGCCCAGCTTGGGCAAACCTGCCCCTGTTGTAGCCTGGTGAAACCCTTTGATCTGGGAGCCCAAACGCTCCGGGGCGCTCTGGAAAGGCCAGGGAGCTCAAGGGACCAGCGCTGGACAAGGACCGGATATGTAGGGCAAAGCACCGCAGTCCGACTGAAGCCGAGGCGGGCCCCCGCTGCTTCTGCCAAGCCAGGAGACGGTCAAGCGCAGGGAGGGTTGCCCGCGGGGCTGTGGCCCTATACACGCCGGGGTCTCGGGTGACCTAGAAGGTCGAGTGGACAAGCGCCGCTGCTTTAGAGGTGGAACGGGCGAGGCAGGGGGCAACTGACTTTCCCATCCCTTCAGGGAGAGCAGCGTGGGCCTTGCTTGCTGCCCTCTTCGAGGCTGGAGACAGCCAGCAGCCTCCCTGGAACCCGAGGACAGCGTTCACGCAGTCCAGCTGCTGGCCGAGTCAGGCAGTCGTCTGGTCCAGGAACCCGAGTCTAGCTAAAGAGGCTGGGGGCCCAAAGACGGCAAAGGAAGCTGGTGAAGCCCCTCGCAGTTTGCTGGGCTAAAGCCTCTTGGCTCCGTTGGATCCACTTTCTTCTGGACCTTCTCTGCCGCGCCTTATTCAGGGGGAAACGGTCAGTGGAGGCGCTTGGGGAGCCTCGCTTTCCCTCGGCGATGGTCCGCCTGAAGCGTCTGGAGGAAAGGCCTTGCTTAGGACCGACCCTTGTGCCCCAACCTGCGGACGTCCTTTCGAGGTCGTCGGGATTCCTCCTGACACAGGGCGACGATCGAGTTAGCCGGAGAAAGAGAAAGCAGACTGGCAGGGAACTGTGAAGTGACCTGCGTGTGCATGGCTGTAAGTGGAAGTGGCAATAATTGTAATACTACGACTAGCAATAAGAAGAATAGTCACGACTCCAGCCGTCACTGTACTCCCATAAGGAAGGGCGAGCTGGAGCTGGGAGGCCTGAGGGCCGGGCCGGGCCGCGCAGCAACGGGGCAGAGAGGCCGGCGCGCAGCTCTTGGAGCCTCTTTCTCTGCAGGGCGACCAGCCCGCTCTGGGGATGCGGGCCGAAGAACCCAACCTGCCGGGAAGGAAGGCTCATCCCGAGGCCTCTTCTGGCTGTGGAAGGACCGGTGAGACCGGGCCGAGGGAAGAGAATGGCCGAGTTCCCACGACACGCCGAACATGGGGAGAAGCTGGGTTAACTTTGCGTGGGTAGTTGGTGCCCGAGCGCGTTGCGCGAACTCAGCTGCGGTGGGTCGCTTATGGTTGCCTTTTATTCTGTGAACCCGGTAAAAGCGGGTGGAGCCTCGCGGATCAAGGCAGCGCTTGCCCAGGTCTGAGAGGGGAGGCTAGACAGACACCCCCAGTTGAACCCGGAAAGCGGCTGAGCTGATCGTAAGCCAGGAGAGCTCGCAGAAGCTTACATGTACATGCGACACAGAAGATCCCTTGTAAAAATGAATTAATTTAGCTGTTCAGCAAATACTAGAGTCTGGGCAAAACTCTTCCCCCCCCCCCCCCCCCAGCATCGTCTGAAACCGCGAGGAAAGGGCTGGAGGATCCCTCAGCAGAGCCGCCCCATTTCCTCCCCGCGACTATTTGTTCACTTTGTGGCGTCCAAGTCCTCCCCGCGTTTGTTATGTTTTTCACTCTGAATCCTTTAAAACGGTCCTTCCTGACCAGATCCGGATTGCCCTTGTATGATCCCGAGTGCCATTTGACGGGGAGCGAGAGCGGGGTTCTCCTGGCGACCTCTGGGGAGCCAAGTATTCGCAATCTCGGGAAGTGAAATTTCGGGGCTCCACAAGAAAGGGCTGGTTCCCCATGAAATGCCAGATCTAGGAAGAGAGATCAAGTCGTGGGGGAGACCCCCCTCCCGCCCACGAACAGATCAGCGACTGCTGAAGAGCGCGCGCCTGGTCCAACTCGGCTCTTAGCGCTTCGGGGACGCCCGGAACGCTCAGCCCGAGCGACGCAGCGGGCAAAAAGCGAGTGCTGGGTTCTCCGTCCTCCCGCAAAGCGCTGAAGCAGAAAGCTAAGCCCGCGTCTCCCCTGCTCCTGCCTTCATCCTGGCAACCGAGGCTCAGGAGGCGCCTGCTACGACCAGGAATACCGCCGCGGGCGCGCGCGCGGGACTTCTGAAAGAACTTGAAAGGGAGCGCGTCTGCACCCTCGGAGGCGCCGGCGGCGGAGAAGCGCCTTCCCCGCCCTCTAAGCACAGAACCCTCTCCCTTGCTTCGCCGGCCTTCTCTGTCCCTTCGTTAGTCCTTTCCCTTTTTACCCCTTCGTTCTTTCCTTCTTTCTTGCCTTTACCCTTCCTCCTCCTCTCTTTCCTCCTCTCTCTCCTTTCCTCCCCAAATTCTTGCGTCTATCCCAGTTACTTCAGCGTCACCGGAAGAACTTCTGCCTGGTTTCGTGTCCAACTGCTCTTTATTTACAATCAACCGAAGAAAGATAATAAATCAGTTGTTTCGTCAAACAACAACTTCTCCTGGTTACTACTAGTAGTAAATTAGTCAACGGGTAATTCATTAGCTCGTATCCAGCACATTCTGTTGCTTTGGCTTGTCGTCGCATTGTGATGACATAAAGAGAGATTAAAAATGGGGAAAGTAAGAGGGATGGTCGCTCGCTCGCTGCCATAACCCCCTCCTCCCCTCCCCGCTCCGCCTCTTTGTTTCCCTGAATATCCCCCCATTTCAGGCAACGACGTACCGCCAGGCGGCGCTGTTCCGTTCTTCCAAAGCCGTAGTTAAAGCACAGGTTTTAGCCGCCACTTAAGAGGGAGGGTGGGACTGTTAAATTGTTCTTGCACCCAAGTCTTAGTACTTCGTCGTGTGTATGCATGCGCGCGCACACGCATTCACCGAAGGGGGTCTTGGGTAGGTCTAGGAAGCGGTTTGACTGTAAGGGAAAGACTGCAGTACTAACAGATGAAAATAAGATCAAAGTAAGACTCCCCACTCTTAACTCTCTTTGCAATCGCTTTTGCAGTTTCACGGGGCGCGCTTAGGGGACCGGGGGAAGCAGTCAAATTCTGCTTTCTGTCCAAACCGCTTGGGACTACATGTCTTCAGACCAGATAACATCAGTGACTTCTTGTATGGCGTTTTTCTCTCTGCAGCCTTGGAGGTGGATCCCCTCCCTCTTTTAAAACCAGTTGCAAAGGTTTTGGTGAAGCGCAACAGCTGGGGACCTTAAAGCACTACAGCCGTGGTCCCCTCTTTGGAAGGCGCCACAAGGCAGATTTGGGAGGAGTAACAAAACTCTAGTTAATAAAAACGCTTCACCCTCCCTCCCACCCCTCCACGTAATTAACTAGGATCCCCAGCTGAATTGGGGGGAAGTTCCAAAGGGAAAAAAATGTAGGCATGTTCTCCGCAACCTCTAAAGGGGAAGGCCTGTCTTGGATCAACTCTGCTGGGCTCCAGATTCCCAAATTAAAACAAGCAAGCGACTCTGACAGGCACGAGTGAGGATGATGAATTTCTCACTTGCACCTCCCTGAGCCGGCTGGGTTGCTGTGGGACCTTGCGCTCTTCTGCAGCCTTTGGTTGGGCCTGAGTTGCCCGCAGGTGGCTGGGGAATTCTGGGAGTTGAAGTCCAGACATCTTCAAGTTGCTAAGGTTGAGAAGCACCAAGTTAAAGTATTGTGCACACATCTGTGCTCCAACTGTGGCAAAAAATGGACTGTCCCCATTGCTAATCCTTACCCTTTGTCGGTTTGAGTTCTCTTCCAAGCCATTTTTGAATGGCCTCCAGTATCCTGTAGTAACCAAGGTGGCTGTTTTTTTTCTTTTTTCCTCCTTTCTGGCTTTGTGACTGTCCTCCTTCAGCACATCCCATAATGACAGGAAAGCAGCCATCAATCAGGGCACTGTGACAGGAAGGCTCTGACCTCGGGACTCTGTCCAGCTCCTCTGGGCAGGCCTGTCTGCTTCCTCCTTCTATATCCAGAGGAGCCTCCCAAGTTTAACTTTATGTACAATAAGCGATATGGAAAATGATCAGGCGTAAATAGGCTGAGAGAGGAGGCAACCAGCGATCAGAGCGAAACTGGCCAGACTGAAGCTGGCAGCCTTCGAAGGCCAGAAGCAGGAACACATGACCCATCCCACGTGTCTCTGTGTTCCTTTGCGTTATTGCTCCCCTTGCAGCCTACCTCCCTGTCAGAATGCAGGCGACCCTGACGGTCCCTTTTCATCGCCTGATCTGGCCTTACTGGGCCCCCAGCCTAATATCTGACGTCAGCCCTGGTCGTATGCTGGTGCTCCCAGTTCCTGAAATACGGGTCTTTCCTGCATAATTCTCCATGGAGCCAAAATGTGCCATCTTTTTTCCTACTCTCTGTCCCCTGGGTCTGTTCATGCAACTGCTTTAGCCGTGGTCCACCGTTGGCAGACTCCTGTCTATCTTACGAAGGAAGATACACATGTCATTGACTAGAGATCAGCCAATCAGCGTTTTCAAAATACTCTTCCCCAGCAGTGAGAACAATGCATTTGCTAACCAGTCGGGGCCAGCTTGGCTCTGTGCTGGGGGCCTTGATTTCAGCATTTGGGGCAAAACTGAAGGGCTGGGAATGACAGACAACTGGCGTGCTCCTATTTTGCTTTGGAAAGAGCAACCTTTTCCCCTTCCCAGTGCTGTGGCTGTGGAGTGAGCTCTCAGCAAGCATCTATTGCTTCAAAGCATTGGTAAGAAAAGGCTGAGAAATGCAGGGGTTATTTTTGCGAAGCACGTGCTACTTAGGGTATGTGCATCATGAACAACAGTGTGAGGAGGGCTGGGCTGTGGCTGTTGGTGGTGTTTTGAGGCTCGCTGATTTTTTTCCCCAGGCTGATTGCCTGGAAGCTGCCTGTCTGTGCCTGCCTTCAGCGTGCTGTCCACTTGCAATGTACAGCCTGCGCTGGATCCCTCCGGAGGGCACTCTTGCTTCAGAGTTTTGAATCTGTGCTTTCTGGAGGGCAAACCAGGTGGGTTCAATGGCTGAGGCTGGTGTGATCTAGCCTTGAATGCCAGGGAGGTCTCAGTGCCCATTTTAGGGCTGGCCCAGAAAGAAGGGGATTCTGGGGACGTGCATCATGAATTCTTGATTGGCAAGACCAGCACCACAGGGAAGGAGGGAAATGTTGGAGCAAAATGGTAAGAAAATATTAGGCCCTTTCTTCCTTATGGCAGTGACTGTTCTTTATAACCTTCCTTGCTTGCTCTTCCTTCAGCTTTGGAAAGTGGGGGAGCTTTCCCTAGGAAGGCTGGTCTCTTTGCCATATGCACGGCCTGACATGCTTGAGTCAAAAGGGAGCTTGTAAGCAGGCCAGGTGGTCTGTGCGTGTGTGGTAGCCTGGCATTCTGGGTTCATATTAAACTTGGGTAACTATCTTGGGTGCTTCACCAAAAATGGTACACCTTTCAGACTGCACATTGCCTGCCTTTGGAATTAAAGTGTAAAACATTTTGACCTAGAGATGGTTGGTCAAGTGGATGAGGAGGGACAGGTGTCAGTGGCAGCCTGAAGATGCAAGTTAATTCTTCCCAGTTATAGAAGTGTTTCACCTTGTTCAGGGAGACTCTAGAAGGTTCTTCCTTTGTAAATAAGACCCATGACAATTCACTAGAATTGCCTAATTGTAAAAATGAATATGTGGGTATTAAAAAGCCAGTGTAACCATTTCTACTGCTATGGGGATCCACATTGCTTGGTCTTCCTTCTTGTTTCCTTCTTCCTGGAACTGAGCTCCAATCAGGAACATCCTTGGGGGAGGATCAGTGATGTTAAAATGACAACCACGACTGAGCAACTGAAGCCCAGCCCCTTTTTATGTGTGTGTGATGCATGCAAGGTATGTTAAAAAGAAGCGATGCTTTGATTGCCTGATTGCACCCGCCATTTTGACTTCATTGAACTCACTGTGAATGAACCTGGTTCCAATCCATGGCCACAAGGAGATTGCCTCTGCTCCTGCTGTGACACATTCAGATGGACTCTCCCATGGAGATTTATTGGCACTGGAACCAACCCATCACCACCAGCTGGATGTTGGATTCCTCTAGAAATTCATAGGGACCCCCAGAATTGTGCACATCTCATAACAGAATCCAGTGAGATTTTACTTTTAAAGCCAGAATCAGGAATTCATTACCATGTTTCTGTGTTTTGGAGCAGTCTTGTTCAAGTGTCCTGTCTTTGATCAACATGCAGCCTTGGGGATATCTGGAGACTGTGCTGTTGGAAATCCATCCAACCATCCATCCATCCATCCATCCATCCATCCATCCATCCATCCTGTAGAACTCATGAATTGGAAGTCCTTCCAGATCTCTTTCTTGTTCTCTCTCAGTCCCCTTAGAGCGCCAGATATAAGTGCTGAGGGAAACACTTCCCCCATTCCTGTTTGATCAAGAAGGAAAAAATGCGCATTTCCCCCCAGATTCTGTCTGAATGAGTCCAGGTAATCCTGAATATAAAGAGATTGCAGCAGAATTGATGGGGAAAGCGGAGGGGTCTTTTTGGCGGATACGGCATTGAAAAGTATTCTGCTCACGCAGCCCAGCATAGGGACATCCTTCAGGTGCTGGATTTAGGTTGGAACTGGGTAAAGGGGGCCCCTCAGCATACCTGCTCTTGGGCAATCTGGCCAGCCCACCACCCAAACAGACAGCATCCACGAGGACCCTGCAATGTGCAGGAATCCAGGGGGCCAAACTGATAGAGGAGAAAAGATCTGTGAAGGACATCAAGACTCCTGTTGCAGATGCAATATCCTGACCCCTTCGCATATCCTCTGGGGCTATCTTTGCCTTACCGCTGCTTCTTTGTGACTCCGGTAGAAACCATGTGCAATGCTTGAGAATTGCAATTTCTGCCCTCTGATAATACGTTCAGATTAGGAATCGTGGAACTTTTGAAGAGCAGCAATGTTCTGAGGCCTGAAGCTGCCTAGCCTTACTTTGTGCAGCTCCTGCATTTTACTCTTACAATAGCTGCCTTTCAAGGTGAAATGATTCATATGCATTTTTTTTGTGTGAGTCAGTATCCAAGCACTTAGAGCACTGCTGTGTGATTTATCATCAATACAAAGCACAGAAAGTCACTGTGAAGAGGAGGGGGTAGAAGAGGCTTGAAACCATATAAGCGAAACAAAGGGTAGAGGAAATAGTTGTGGACATGCAGATCTGAAATGATCAGAGGAAATCACATTGAATATATACCCAAATGCACATTCACCCATTCACATTCATTTCCTAAACCACATACCAATCAATACATTTGTAATACATTAAAAAGCTACTGATCGCTGTCCTTTTGTGCAGCCCAATCACACAGTGATCTTACCACACTTCTGCTGCTGAACGCACCCTGGCGCTTGGACAACATCAACAGCAAAGCTGCTGCAAGATACGTTGCAAAGAGACTGCAAGATCCCCCAAGTCCCACTTCATAGAGCCCTCTTAAAACCAGATCTCCCTTGCTCTGCCTGCTTTGAAGACGGAGGAAAGGAATTATCCTGTGTGTACGCATCTGTGCATTTTCACTGGACAGATGGCCTGCCTGCTGGCTTGAACTAAGTAACCCACACCGCTCTTACTTTGCCCTGTAGAAGATGGGGAACGAGTAGAGTTGACTACTTGCTGGCTAAAAGATCTGCTGGGCCAACCTTCAGAAAAGCCCACTGGAATGTGTCATGGTGCAAAGGTGTTTGTTTTGTCATTGTTGCACGTGTTCTTCCCCAAATGCCTTGGGTTATTCTGCATGTCACTCCAATCCTTTTAATCTATCCTGTCACACCCAGCATAGGTTGCCCTCTTCATGGGAATTAGCCACTTCTCTGGGAATTAGCCAAGCCTGGTTGCAGCTTGATCCTTGGAGATCCCTGGGTGCTTTGCATGGACTAACGATCCTAGGATCCTCCATTATTAAGATGGGATCTCTGGGCATCACCATCTTGGCACAACTAAGCCACATCTTTGTTTTTTAACCTCACTATTTCTTGCCATTTTGCCATCTCTGATGATCTCTCATATGAAGCAATCAGCTGCTGCTGTGGAGTAAGAGGACCCTCTTGGGCCCCTTCCCTATAGCACAGTAAACATGAAGAAATCTGGGAGTGGTGTAAGTTTAATACTGTCTGATAAGTGAGATTTCAGACTGATATCTCATGAGATGGGAATACTTTTTGAGAAGAGAGAAGGGCAGTTTGTTGATTCACAAAGCACTGGCAATTTCTGATGTGAGCGCGGTTCTGTGGTGGCGTGAACTCAGTAGCTGGTGGATGGAAGCAACATCCAGCTATTGAGTAATTCAGGCAAAGGAAGAATGGCAGGGGTGTCAAAAAAGTCAAGATGGCAGCTGCAATGGTGCCACAACACACACAAAATACAGGGAGAGCTTCAGTCACACCATTGCAACTGCCATCTCGACTTTTTTGATCATATCCTGAGGACCCCACTGAAGGATGACCTGACGTCTCTCCTGTCTGTGAGCTCATCCCCAAGCTCGGTGCATTTGGGAGCCTCAGCTGGTGGCCACAAATGGGGGGGGGGGGAGAAATGGGGGATTTGCAGAGTCTCTGGCACGACTTGCAAAGGGAACAGGTGGCCGGATTCATCCTTTCATGTCACACAGAAACAGGCCAGGAAGGAAATGATCAAGCCTGTACCAGTGCTCTGATCGTAGGCAGAAGAACGCTGAGGGCATGCTTCATCTTTTCTCTCCCTGCCTTTCTGAGCTTCCCACTTCCCCGCACTTTCATAAGCAGAAAAGTCTTTGGGGTGTGTGACTGGGAAATTACCTGGCTTCCCTCGGGCACTGAGTTGGCTTTCCAGGATGAAAAAGTGGGATAGGCAAGGGAAAGAGAGAGAGAGAGAGATTTGTCATTGGAACTCTCTGTGACTGAGATGCAAGAAGAAACACAGGATCCAGAGGGATCAATAGATCTGTAGAGGGTGATGTTATGCACATAGGGCTATCACAGTCCTCAGTGGCTCCCTTAGAGTTCCAGCAGCTGAATACATGAATTATAACCCAGGACTTAGGAAAAACTATGTGTCTGACCAGAAAAATAGAGGACAGAAAAGACCTTCAGAAAGAAAGGAATGCTTTGGTCCCCATGGAAATACATGCCGTTAGCACTGCCACAGAACAAAAGCCATTGTCTATCTCAAGAGTGTCATAGACATGGCTTGGGGTCTGCATGTGTCTTTCCAGCCTCCCTTTTGCGATGCCCTGTGAGTGGGATCAAAGCGTTGCAGAGGCTCAGGGCACCCATTTCACTCCTCAAAACCCCTTGACTGCCTCCCAGAATTAGCTGTGGTGCTACCCAGTTTTGGAGGACATCCCTCATCCCCACAAACCCTGATGTTGAACTGATAGAAATGGCACCCTCCTCTCCAAACAGGAGTGCAACCTCGAGAAATGCATCTCACTCTGTGCAAGAAATCAGTCTCTGGCACCCTGCCAATGTGGTGCACACCATTCGTTCTTGGTCACTCTAAGAACCTGATACACCTGGTGGAAAACACACAATTCAGCAGGAGTCCAAAAGGAGAATAGCCCGCCTGGCCAACCAGGCTGGAAAAGAGGAAGCCGTGCCACCCACAGACTTCAGAGCAATGACTGCTGGTAAACATCCTAGTTTATTATTAATGGTCTTTCTAATTTCTCTAACTTTACTAAATAACTAGTAAACTAAAGTCATTTCTCTAACTTTAACCAAGCCTTGTTATAGCCAACATCAGATATGAGATACTTTTATTTTCCCTGATTCTCACCACCACCTCCTATGGTTTTGTTTTGTTTTGTTTTGGTAATAACTTTATTCAATTTTTAAACAAGAAAGATAAAAACTAACAAGAAATAGTATTTAAGATAAAGGAAGAAAACAAAATATAGAACAAAGCCAAAAGTGCGGAAAGAAAAGAAAAAGGTACAAGGAAATGACTTGTGATTATTTTTTTTTACAACAACTATATATATAGATTTAAATTGAACTCTTCTTCTAAGGATACAATATAACTTTCATTTTTCTATCATCTAATATATTTCTAATCATCCAATAATTATAGTTATCATATATCATAATTCATTATATTCATAATAATTTCATTTTTTCCTGTTTCACGCAAAAAGTCCAAAAGGGGTTTCCAATCAGCATTGAATTTAATCAGTGTCTTTTCTCTGATCAAAGCTGTCAATTCAGCCATCTCATTAAGCTCCATCATCTTCATGATCCACTCTTCCATTATGGGTAATGTCAAATCCTTCCACCATTGTGCATATGAAAGTCTGGCTGCTGTTATCATGTATTCCATGAGTTTTTTCAAACTGTTTGTCAATCAGTGTCCCAAAAGAAACATCTCTGGCTTCAACTGTATATTACCCACTACCACGTATGTTGTTGCTATGAAATCTTAAAGAGAAAAGATTAAAAGAAAAAGAACTCTTCTTCATGTCTGCTGTCATGTGTTTTTCTCCTGTCCTTGAATCAGGAAGAAAGTATGTTGACATAAAAAATGCCACCACATCCTACATTTATCACATCTCAGCAACCAGACTGGCCACACGCACTGTAATGTGGGGTAGTTCTAGGGCATCAGTTGGTTGAGTCCCTGCCCCCTCCCACCCAGCATCATCTACACATGGGAAACAAACTGCTTGAGTATGTGGTGGGGCAGAGTTGGTGTTGTGACCCTCTCCCTCCAACTGAAACAAGCCTTCCTGTTTGGAAAAAGGAATGTGGCTTCTGCCTTGCAGGACCTCCACCCACATCATTCCTGTTCCTGTGCACACATGCTGTAGGAAATGCCCCATTGAACACATGGGACTCACTTCTGAGTAAATACACCTCAATTTGCACCACATCTCCATTGATAGGGAAATAAATAGTATGGTGGAATGATCTGCACTGATGGGGAAGGGAAGAATATTTTTGAAGGCCTCTCTACGATGGATCTCTCCCTCTCTCTCTCTCTTTCTCTGGTTGCTGGATAATGATAACAGCAGCATCTAGTCAAAGAAAAACTATGCAGACATATATACATACATACTCATATATTTGCCCAAACATGCACACAGACCCTTGTACATGCAAGGACTAAGTCTCTCCATCCAGGAAATTCTTGGGTTTGGTAAACCACACAGTAAGTGTCATTCAGTATCAACATACTGTACACTCAGGACTGAATCTACGTGACTTCAATATGAGTTACTCTGAGGTTCTGGCCAGGAGATGATCCTGATGTTCTGGTCACTGGTGGGTTGCATTAAGATGGAAGTGACCAAAAAGCAGTTGCGATGTTCCATCATTCCTCTCCATTCCCTGATCAAATTTCATGGACTTTTGCCTTCTTTATTTTTACTTACCGATGGGATTATTGTTCTCCTGGTAGACCTGTGGTTAGTATTACATGGGACTGATATTCCCATGTCAGAACCCCCAGATATATGAAGAAACAGGCAGTGCCAGTGAGATACTTAGTCCTGCTCATAGTCACAACAAAAGTTGTTATGAGGTTACAGAGCTCATTGGCTAGACATGGGTCATAGCCTTGCACTTGGCCAACTGAAGGCCAGCAGATCACCAACCTCCAGAGGTTCCTCCTTCGTGTGACCTAGAATGTCTGCATAGGAAGTCTTCTGCTGGCACAATATGGAAAACACTAGTTTCATACTGGAACACCTTAGCTTGTCTTCAGCCCATCTTAGAAGTGGGAGGCAGGGGAGGCATACTGAGATGGAGGCTCTGTTGTGAGTACTTGCCAAATAGTGTGGTGTTTTTGTGCTGTGGCAACCAGGATGTACAGGTGAACCTAAAGAAGGAATAAATTGCTAGGGTAATTAAATAAGATAGAAAGATGCAATTTGATGCTTTGATACAATTCAAGTTCACTACCATTCCCAGTGACAACCGCCCATCCCAATGGAAAGAATTAAGTTCACAAGCAAGAGCTGTTGCCACAGCAAGAAAAGGGTTCGGCACTTCTGGTGGAAAGAGAAAAAAAAGTCTGCCTCCAGTTTACAGGTCAAGATTTCTCAAACTCTGCAGTAGTGCACCCTCTTAAAATAGCAAATGAGTTTGTGTTATGACCCTATTAATAAAACTAATGATTTCATCAGTGTTTGAGTTGGCCAAAAAAATAAATATGCCACTTATATTTAATAATTAATTTTTAATCTACAGAATCATACAGTTGAGTGGGGAATATTTAGGCCACCTAGACCCTGCTAAGTGCAGGAATTCAGATTTAAACATCCCAGAGCAATTATTGTCCCCCCCTTAAACAGACCCAGTCAAGGGGAATCCATCACATCTCTCGATCACTGGTTCCACTGTCAAACCAGTCTGATTGTTAGGAAGTGTTTTCTAACATTCAGCTGGAAACGACTTCCCTTTAACCTTAACCCCTTATTCCATGCTCTGTACTCCAGAATGAAATGGAAGAGGTCTTGACCTTCTTCTATGTTACTTCCTTTCAGGTTTTGGAAGAACGCTGTTCTATTCTCCCTCAGTTGTCTTTTCTCAAGGCTCAACGAACCAGCTCCTTCAGTGTCTCACAATCTTCATTGTCCTTCTCTGAACCTGTTCCTAATTTCTTTGAATCCTTCTCCAAATGCAATGGCCAGAATGGAACACAGGACTTGAGGTGGGGTCTGATCAAAGCAAGCTAGAGTAGAGCTGTTATTTCCCATGATTTGGAAATTATACTTTGGTTGATGCAACCTAAAATGTAATTTGGTTTCTTAGCAGCCCCACAACACTGCTCACATATATTCAGTTTACTCATATTCAGTTTATAATCAACTCCTATTCCAAGATTTTTTTCTCAAATACCATCACCAACCCAACAGTCTCCCATCTTATGCATTTGAATTATATTTCCTAAGTGAAGAATTTTGTGTGTCCCAGTTAAATTTCTTACTGTTACTTCCACCACATTCCTCCAACCTATTAACTTTTCTCCCATTTTTTTTCCCCCATCAACAGGGTCAGCCTGTTACAGAAAAATTACTCTTCAGAAACCTCAATGCTTTGAAGACTACTTTTGCTCTAACAATTTGGCCCTGTTTGCATGACACATTTAATTGGATCATGGATGGGGGAGGATTAGACTATCATGCAAACAGGGAAACTCTGTTAAATGATCCATACAATCAGAGGGAGTTAACTTCAGGTTTGATGAGATCCAAGATATCTGGGTATTCTGTCTTTCTAGGCAGTCTATCACCCTTTGATATTCTCTCCCGTGGTCATACCTTCAGGTATGAAGGGGAAATCTCCTTCAAGTTGAGTGTGACTTCTGGTAACTAAATGGGCACATTTTGTGCCATTGTCTTGCCACTGATAAGAAAGAGGTTTGCCATTGCTGCCTTCTGGGATGATGATGATGATGATGATGATGATGATGATGATTTTTACTTCCAAGTCTAACAGTTTTTTGTTTTTGTTTTACTTTCAAGTCTGAAATTCCCTGGTGGTCTCCCATCAAAGTCCTAACCAGACCTGAGCCTGCTCAGCTTCTGAACTCACTCAAAGCCAGCCAGGTGCCACCACCTGGGAAATGAATGTTGAAAAATGGCAGAAATGGGTGCGAAATTAGTAAAGCCCCCTGCTTATTTGCAGTGGCACTGATCCTGCCAATATTTCACCCTCTGGTGGGAAAATTTAGATGGGGAGCAACCAACACCTAGCTACATTTGTTATGGCTAGGAGGACTTAGGAAAGGTTGCTGGGTTCACTGACTGAAACATCCTAGGCTATAGTTTGCTGGTGTGGTGAGCTGAATTCTTGGAAGTAAGGGTCATAGAATCATAGAATAATAGGGTTGGAAGGACCTTGGAGGTCTTCTAATCTAACCCCCTGCCCAAGGCAGGAGTCTTCGTATTTCTGATATGCTAATTATATATAGGTCTGCTTTTGTTTTTTGTTGTTGTTTTGTTTTGTTTTTACAGAATGTCAGTGATTGAAATTAGGAAAGGAATAAATGATAGGCAAGATGATTTTGTGGCAATCTCAGACATTGGGAGCATGGCATTTATTAAAGTTCTTGAGATATAGGTCACTCGACAACCAGCAACGGATCTGAGAAAAAATGCTATAAGGGCCTTTGCCTTTATTTTAGAAAAAGCAGTACAAAGACACATTTTCTTTCCATTATTTTTTAAAATGTGGGCTCCTTTTCTCCTGTGGATTGGCCGGTTTCACAGACCACGTTTCTCACTTGATGGGAGGCTGTCAGATGGAATTAATGTCTTGCCAGTTCAGTGCCTCTCCTGTCTATAAGATTGAATCTGCCAAGGATCCTTAACACACAGTCTATCAAAGGCATCCTTTTTGTCTCTTTCTTCTCCAAGTGGAAGGAAGCTCAGAGCAGCCAGCTCCAGGAAGGGGAAGAAAGCATGGCAGAATGGTTGCTTGCAGAGCTGTTTACCTGGGGGTAACTAGGTGGAGGAAAGGAAGAAAGATTTTGTCAAATTAGAAAAGAGTTGGTTCTTTTTCTTCTCTTTTAGCCCAAACCAGGTATCATAGGGGCAAATAAACAGTTTTAATGGGATGGTAATTTCTTGGAATTGATATAAAAATAGTCGTTCTGGGATATACCTTTTAAAATGATGGGACTGGTATAAATCAAGAGGCTGTCCAACACGTGGTCCCTGTGCTCATTAATGACTGCAATAAAGCTAGATTTGATCTGAAAACTTGTCCCGCTGTTCTTTTTTGGGCACAGGTGGCATACCCTCTGGCTTGTGTTCCTGGGCTGGTCTTGATACATGTGAAAATTTCTGCCCATGCAGGTTTGGGAATATTTATAGCCTTGGAGGTAATAGTGTTTCCCTCTGCCAAGATACAAATTTCTTATATAAGCTCACTAAGCAGGCCAACCACGTGGCTGGATGTCAATCACATTCTATAGCCACATTTCTTTAATGACTTCAGGGGGGTGTCTGTTGTTTCCTTCTATTTCATCCCCACAACTGTCTTGTCAAGTATGCTAGGCTGGTAGGTATTGGCCCCAGCCGCCCTGTGAACTTCATGGCTGAGGCTGAATTTGCACTTCAGTCACGCTCTTCTTTAATCACTATAGCACAGCCACTGAGACTCATGGAAGAACAGGCTGGCACTGGAAAGAGGCAGTGGAACATTTGCTGGGACTCTGAGTCAAAGTAGGTCTGATGAGAAGACAACAGAGATAGAACAAGCATTACAGAAGTTCAGAGAATGGAGCTTACCAATGTGATACTGCTGTCTCAATATCACCTTGCTAAGAAGGGCAGGGAAGGGCATATAGAGGTAGTTTTGCTCTCTGTGCCAAAGAGGGCATACAGACCCAGAGTGAGAACTCAGAGATGGACTAAATCCTTCCATGGAATCAGTGTCCATAGCAACCCCAAAAGAAATTTAGGGATCCAAATATGGGATCACCACTTCCCCACAATGGTAAATGACAAAGGGGGCATCTAAGACAGAGACTGTGATAGCAATAGATGATTTTAATCATCCTCACATAAACTGGAATAATGCAGGTTCTAGTGTGGTAAAGAGAACTAGTTTCTAAATAGCTTAATGATTGTGCCTTCAGCAGTTAATCAGGCACCAACCATAGGGAATGTAGTCCTGGAGATAGTCTTAAGAACTGTTCAAAAGTATTATCCCAGGACATAAAAGGTGTAAGAAAGGCAGTTTGGTCTAGTGGTTGAAGGGCTGAATTAGAAGCTAGGAGATTGTGAGTTCTAGACCTGCCTTAGGCATGACTTTGGGCCAGTTGACTTTTAGCAGCCACACAGATAGATTTTCTCCAGGACAATCTGTCCCCAGCCTGATCTTTGGAAGCAACATAATAGAGACAGACGAAATCCTACATGCAATGGACACTGTGGCTAGAGAACTTGGGGTCACCTGTTGAAACTGAATGTGAAGAGATTCATGATTTAAAAAAGGAATTCCTTCTATATATAACAGATCATTTATCTGTAGAATTTGCTGCTATCAGATGTAGTGGTGGCCACCAATTTAGATGGCTTTAGAAGGGGACTCAGAAAAATGCAGCAAGCAGGGGTTTCCATGCCTGTTATTCTTGAGATCTGCATACTGCCTCCTGAATCAGTGGCCACTCTCCTTAACTACCAGCATCGTCAGAGTTTAGGGCTACCAGATTTGGGCTGCAAAACATTTGGGCAACCATTAAATGAGAGCAACAGAGAAAGAGACAATTGTCCTTGGGTCCAGCCTTGCAAGTACCCTGAATGCATCTGAAGGTGTGGATGACAGAATAGGGTATCCACTACATTTGTGTGTGTGTGTCGAAAAAAGTCGATGTGGCCATAGGGACTGTGCAATTATAGCTATTTATTTATTTAACTCATTTATAACGCCACCCAACGCAAGCAATGTGGCATTGTTGCACATGCGTTGTGTCTCCCTATCTGCCCTGGCCTTAAGAGAGCTATTATTGCCTTGGTGCAGACTTCTCATAAGGAGCCACTGACAGTTAATTACCAAAAAACTAAGGCAATGGTCCTTTCAAGAATCCTAAACACTTTAGCTGGACTATTAACAGCCATAAGATAGGACAAGTTAAAATGTTTAAATATCTATGGGTTATATTTCAAGCCAACAGCAGAAGAGGTGCTTCTGTTGATAATGTTGCCAGTCTGGACCAAAGAACTACTGCAGCAAACCTACAACATCATTGCACACAAGGCAATAAGTACCTACCTGTAGCCATTAGACTTTATCAGGGAAAGGTTTTAGCACAATATTATCTGGAACAGCGATTGGCCCATATTCTAACTTTAGTCTGCTGGAATCAGTTCAATCCAAATTCCTTAGTTCCATATTTGGTACTTCCAAATATATCTCAAATGCAGCTTTTAGGCTTAGAAGCAGGGCTGACCAGAGTAGAAACAAGAGTTTGGAGAGTAATGTTTAATTATTGGCTTAAACTTACCTTGGGTGCTCTACTCCATGTTCAGTGACACTTTCCTATCCACCTGGAAGAAGTTCCTTAAGCAGAAGCTCTTTTTATGTGGCCTTTCTGAGGCTAAAAATTGCAGGGTTTATATGATACTGCAAAAAATCTTATTCTTTTCTTTCTAGCCATCATCCCTGGACAATCAGTTAGTTTTTATGTTGATTTTTTGCTCACTGCTAAGGTTTTTTATACATCCTATAGGGTTGCAAAGTTTTGTTATCTAGCATCAATGCTTCGGCAGGGGATCCATAGTAAGGTTTAAGGTTTAAGGTAGATTTCTGTGTATATTTGTGTTTATTACTGTCTTTTTCCCTTTTCATTTCTATTTTATTTGCTGGCAAAATAAAATTGATTACCTGCATTGTGTAAAAAGAGGACAGGGCTTCAACTGGGCATTCATAGCCATCAACTTGGCCTTCCTTCCTGCAGAAGTTCCTACACAGAATTGGACAGAAGGGCCCTTGGCCAAATCTGGTAGGGCTGTCCAAGGTCCACAAAGAATTCTGGATCATCTCCAAGGCAACCAGAGAAACAGCAGCACTCAAGATGAATAAGATAGAGCAAAGGGAGCCTGTTGCTGAATGACATGGTAGATCTACTCTTTGTGAAGGCAAGACCCCTCCTAGAGTTTGGGTGCTTTCAGAAAGCAAAACATTAAGGGTGGCTTAGAAAGTTAAGCAGTTTATATAACTACCACTTTGTGGAGGGGAGGCTGCAGAAGGACGCTTCTTCCATTTTCCTAGAGAAGAAACTGGTCTTGTCCAAACGATTTCCTCTTAATATATGCAATAATGTGAAGGCAGCATTTTTATATGCTTGAAAGAAAGTATTTCAGTTCCCAAGAAAATATCCACTTTAATGGTGAATCCATAATGCTAAACGTGTTTGTTTAAAGAACCCTACATTATTGCTCCACATTATAAGCACGCTGCTTGAGTAACACACTGCAATTAGCAGATTCGGCATAAAGTAATCTATTGAGCATGTTGGAATGCCAGCAATTGATGGTTTACTGGTATTTGTTTTAATCATTACTTCCTATTGATTACTGTAAATAGAATTTTAGCATCATAAAGTAAGGCAAAAATGTGTCCCTCTTTACAGATTGCCGTAATCTGTGGCAGTAACAAATCTTCACATAATCAACTGCATTCAGATTTCAAAATACACAGACAGAAATGTTTTCTTGAAACGCAGCCAAGCTCGGCATAAGTCAATTTCTTGCTGATCAGCTGCAAAGAAGCTCTTTGGCAAATTAAAACAATGCTTTCAAATGCTTTCTCCATACAAGATCCCTTTGATGTAGGTTGGGCTAAGACATGACTTGCCCAATTCTAGGTGTCAGCATCATGGTAAGACAAGGATTTAAATGCAGATTTTCTGAAAATCTACTGACAGTCATTCCAGATTCTTTACGGTAAGCACATTTTATGAAGTTCTCAAAACCATTTTTAAGTGTTATGCATCTAAACTTTCTTCTGAATATATCCTGGACAGAGCTGGCCAATGACCTGGTCTTTCAGAAGAACTGCTAGATGCATTAGCAGCCCAAAGTGGGAGTGCAACCAAGTTCAGGACATGCTATACCCTCAGTCTTCGATGAACCTATCAGTGGACCACCATAGCCTTATTTTTGTCTGAACTGAGCTTGAATTTCTTTGCCTAATTCTGGGATTTCATATCACCCACATAATGGTTCTGAATCTCCAGTTTTTCAATAGAATCTATTGAACAAGAGAGGTAGATCTTGGTGGCTTCAGAATAACAGTGAACCCCAATCCCAAAATGTATGCCAGCATTCTCCAAACAGATGCTTTCCATATGTTGGATTACAGCATTCATAGTCCCCTAGCCAACAGATTGGAAGGCACTAGGAGAAAGGCTGTAGTAGATATTTCATTTGCCGTCGGTCACATTGTCCCTTATGTAACATGGCAAGGTCATTTAGCTTACTATGTAACCCTTGGAGAATTTAAAAAAAAAGAATGTCATTTTTAGGGGGGCATAGGAATAGCACCACAGCAACAATAGAGAGGGAAAATGAGCACTGTACAGGACTGATAATAAAGATGAAATAAATGCCATCATCCCAAATAGAAATAAATGCACACCATTTAGGTGATTGACAAGAAAGGACTGCATTATTTTGACCTCAAAATCCAAGCTGGGAACAGTCAACAAAGCCTCAGTAACTGTTGCCCACGTTACTGATTTCCAACTTTTAAAATATTGTCAAAGGAGGTGGCTAACCGAGTCTGGACTTGGAAGCTAAGCATGGTGGGGCCTGTTCAGTTCTTGGATGGGAGACTTCCAGGTCTATAAGCAAGACTGGAAAGTTTAAAACCTGTCTAGAAGAAGCGCTGGAAGCCACTTCCTTATTATGCCCCTCATACCCATGAGGGTAAAACAGATCACTCTGATGCAAACACGGTGCTACAAGCTCTGCTTGTTTGGGGCAGGCGTTGCGATGCTGCACTTACGTGCAAAAAGGATGGGGTGCCGCCGCTTCTGTTACGTTGAGCCTGCCTGTGATTATGCCAGAAAAAATAGCAGTCGTAGGCCCATGAAATCAGCATGAGTTGTACTTGACTCGAAGGAGACTTTATTGTACTTTACTCTAATCCTGACCTCCATGAAACACCAGGGGAATGCTTGTCCTTCGTTGAAATTCACTTAAAATTGCTCAAGCCCTCATCTTTCACTCTGAATCTCCGCTTTTCTTTCATATGGAATCCAACTTTTGACTGATGTCTCCAGGCAATTATCTGAAAATAGTGATGAATGTTACTGGGAGAATGTGCAAATGACTGTTTGGAGACTTTAAGCTTGGATCTATATTAAAGGTCAGTTATCAAAGAAAAGAGGAAGCAAGAATGGATTATTTGTCACTTGCAGGGAGTAGAATTTTAATGTCAGTAATGTAGGTTATTAAGCGTAAATACACAAAGTTTTAAGGAAACCAAAGGATGAATGAGGTTTTGACTTCTGGCAAGGTCTCCAAGGAGCATTCTTGTACAAGGAGGAGCTAAACATACAAAATGAACCTTTTTAGGCAATTAGGCTTGATTGGGTTTACAATATATCTTCTTTCTCAGCAGCTCAATTCATCTGGGACAGCATTGTCCTAGCGGTCTGAGACTCTCACGCGGAGCAAGGCTGCCAGAAATGCTCCTTGTGGTTCCCAAGAATCAAAAGCTTGGCAGGTTATTTTCTGTGGCAGGCGGGGGGAGCAAGAGCAGCCTTACATGATCCTTAGAAGACTTCAAAACACCCTTGTGAGCTTGACCAGACTTCAGAAGGGAGAAGATAAAGTGCAGCCACTCTGTCAGTTTCTGGTTTGGTCTCAATCATCAGATATGAAAACTTTAAAAACATCAGGAAAGTGAAAAATGGTTTATGAAGTGACCCAGAGAGTCCTGTAGCCTAGTGGCATAACCATTGGGCTAACAAATGTAATAGTTTAGAATGGTAAATTTTGGAGTGGAGACTAAATGATTCAATACATTTCAGATAAACATAGATAGCAGCAGGCACCACGGGTCATTTGAAATATTGTTGTTTGAAAACTAACAATGCAGGCCTAACTCAAAAATCCACTAGCAAGAGGAGGCCAGGGGCAGGGTAGATCCCCTCAACTAATAAATGACTTTCATCAAATTTGCCTCCAGATCTCTTCTGCCCACTAGTTCTTACCCACTCAAAGATCTGCTTTGCCAAAAAGTAGGGCAGGAACAGAAAGCAGTTATATAGCATCAAAATTCCCTCCATTCCATGGGCATTAGTTATGGCTAGCCACCAGCTAGGCTCCCTGTTACTGAGTTCAGTAAGAGAAGAATTAATTCTGCCAGCTGCTTCTATTCCTCATATTTATACCCACAGGTACAACAGACTTTTGCAACCGGTGAAATGGATGGACAACCAGCATCTCATCACAGCACACCATACCTACCTAAGCACCACACTGGCAGACCACAACCCAGGTTACAGATTCTTCATTGTTCCCCTCTGCCCTGTGCTGAGCAGCACTTTGAGCTCACCAGAAGGCTTCCCTATTCTCTGTCCTACAGGTCAGTATATGTAGGATTACTGCCTAAAAGTACTAATCCCCACCCTGAATTTCTGCCTGCCACCCTCAAATGCTGCATCTACGTACACCAAAGCCAGAGAAGCAGCATCTTCTACAGTGACATGCCACATCGTGTCCCCCGTCTCTCTCCTGACCTCCACATATGTGAAGTTGATACTGTGTATTATGAAGGAAAGCTGGGTGGCCCAGGTTGTGGGGGTGATTTTCTCCAGGGGTTTCCCTTGTCCACCCACCCATGCTGACTTTGGTTATTCCCATAGTAATTCTTCCAATTGTTTCATAGATTCTTATATTTCTCCTATCAGCAGCCCAAAACAGATTGAGCACATGCGTACGTATGATTCATAAAATCCTTGAGTTAGAAGTGACTACTGAGGTTATCAACTCCAAGCCCATTTTCAATGTGGGAATCCAGATGAAAGCCACCCCAAGAGATGGCTCTTTAACATCTGTTCGAACACATTTAATGAAGGGGAACCCACCCTATCTTTGGATGGTTGATTCAACTATCACACTTACCTTACTGCTAAGAATTTTCTTCATAACATTTAATTGGAATCTGACATCCTATTACTTAAATCCATTATTTCACATCCTGCACTTTGGAACAATAAAAAGCAAAACTTGTCTTCTTCTGTGTGACATCCTTTTATGTACTTGTATCAATTCCCCAGTCTTGGCCTGGCCTGGCCTGGCCTGGCCTGGCCTGGCCTGGCCTGGCTTCACTTCACTAACCTTTCACAGTTGCTTCAATATCTTTTCATGTCAGCCGTCCCAGATAAACCAGACAGGAAACATGACCAGATGAGGTACTTCTACTTTATTAACATTAACAGAATCTTGCAAGTCTGAAAGTACAGATCTCCTGCCATCCCTATTTACCACCTGATCATTGGGCGGGTCCTTTCTAAGTTTCTTTCTCTGTCCATTCTTCAGTTGCGGGGCTCCTCCCCCTTTTATCAGATCATTCCCTAGACAGCATCTCTTCCCTTTGTTTTCCAGGGTTATTCTCACATTCCATTACAGTTCATAAGACATATTTTCTGGTGCCCTGAATCCTGGTTGCCATTCATTGTACCCATCCAGCTTTTCTGAATTTTCCTTAAAATGTGTGCCCAGATCCATCCTAGGTAAGAGGAGAGGGGAGACATCTGCCAAAATGGTTGTTTGCTGAACCTACTTCTTTTTCTGATCCCACTTTCCCAGGAAACCTTGCTCAGAATAAGGTTTTTGCACTGCAGTTCCCAGCAGGAATACAAAGGCTGTCAAAGGCTCTTGTCTGCAACAGGGCCCTCTCCTCTAACTGGGTAACCATCCATATTCACATTTTCCAGGAGCAAAACCAGTAGGTTCATAGCCAAGCATGCCCAGTGTTCAGTTCAAGAGGACTGTATCCCATATTCATTTACCCTTTCCCTTTTCTTTGATCAAGGGATATTTAGTGATCACTCACATGCTGGATATCTCTGGAAAGGAGAAAAACCTCCAGAACTTTCTCATCAACACTCCCTCCAAGCACATAAACATCCTCATGATGAATTATGAACCCATTCAGAGACGTTTATTATTTCATTGGCCTATAAGCCCGGTAAAATGAATGAATGAATGAATGGCAGGTGCATTATGCACTCTGAAAACTTTTCACAAAGGGTGGTCCATCAGGCATGAATCCTAACAGCAGTAATCCAACACGGAAAACAGGGAGTTTTCTCACAGGATGATACCCCAAGGCTCCTGACTACTTTGAATAAGTCTGCCAAACACTTTCCTTGAGTTCGGCCTTTGACACAAGAACCAGTGGTTATCACAACGCTCATTTCCATGTCCCTTGGTGTACAGTCTGTCCAAACATTCTCCCAATATAGAAGTGTTCCTCAGGGCAGACCTGACAACCATCTAAGGTCTCCATTCATTTCCATGTTGCCTATTAAAAGCTACCCATTTCCAATGTTGCATGTTCATGTGCTGTCAGAGCTATTTTATTTACTCAGCTCTGAGTGGAGAAGTGGAACAGCTGTATTTGTGGTGCTGGATCCCAACTCCCATCTTCCTGCATAATTGGCAAGGTTTCCTTGAGCTGTTATGAAGTGGATCTCAAACACATGTTGATGTGCAGGTGTATGGAATAACAAGGGTAGCTTCCATCCAGCAGGTCTCCTTTAAGAACTGGCCATAAATCCTTCCTCTCACCGGTAGCAGAGGATCTCTCTTCAGTGGGTGATCCCTGGAAGCTGCTTGTTGTCGGGGGAAGCTGAGATGAAGTTCGGCGTTCGACTGACCATTCCTCTGCTCCTTGGAGGTTTATGATTCTTCCCCTCAGTAATTGTTCTTTCAGCAGCTTTGGAAAGGGACAATTTGGACTTGGAGATTGTTTGACGAGGCTGGGCCGGCCTGAGCTGATGTGAAGCAAGGAATTTGCCTTGCTTGAGTGGGCGTGGAAGCATAATATGCCTGGATTGTCCTGTCATGTTTTAACTTTTCTTGATGATTAAAAGTGGACTAATATGTGAAGATAAGTGTGCATTGCATCTTCTTGATACAGTGTTTGGAGGAGTGAAACAGGGAAGCCGTCCCCGAGTGCCTTTTGGCTCATACAGGAGGGAAGTCAGGAAACATTGGCAGAGGGATGCATCTTGTGCCAAAACTGATGCATATGGATGGTGGAAGCAGATGTGGCCAATATGAGAAACAGAGGTATCTGAAAAGAAATAGGAAAGGAAGGGTGGGAGATTAGGAGGCTGAAAGTCATAGAGATAATCCCTGGCAAAATGCTGAGTGGAATGGAAAGATGGGTGAAGAAGCAAAAGGAATAAGAATGGAGCATCAAAGTTCTACTTTATTTCTGAGTAGCCCAAATATGGGAGCAGATAGCAAATTGCCCCTCAGAAATAAGAAAAGTTGCAGTGCTAAGAACACTTTCTTGTGAGTATCTTCTGTTAAATACCGGTTTTGTTGCCAAGTCAACATGCTCACCATTATGTTAACTGAACTACCTCCTCCTCCCCTGCCCCCACTCACATGAACTCATGTTTAATTAAAACTTGTCACTCCACTGCTGGATAAGCACAGCTGATGAACACAACTGCTCGGAGGTTTCTTCCTTTGCAACTGTATGAATTTCATTTTCCAAAGATTTGGAAGAAGACAAGGGACTTCTTCGTTTGCATGAAACCAAATATGGTTATTCATAATACTTTTGAACCATACTATGAAAGGATCGAGATGGGGGAGGAAAGAAAAATTGTGAGGAAGAAATCCCCAAAGTGGCTACTTCCAGTGCATTTTTTGGAGAGAGAGGGTGTATACATGCCAACATCTGCAAAACCTTCTTTTCAAAGGCCTATTCTTGCTGGCAGCACAAGAGATTCTCCCGGCTGTTGCTGGAATGTTGTAGTCTACAATTTGCCAGCTGTGAGAAAGGTTGAATGTGGCAGACCTTGGTGCATGCGTGTGAAGTTTGTAGAGAGGCCAATGAATCATTGTACTGAAGCCAAGGCCAAAAGTTGCTTGTGGGAGGGCGGGGGGGGGGGGGAATTAAAGGTCCATATTTCATAAAGAGCACTTTGTCCCCATTTTCCATTCTGAACAAGCTCCTAACACTGAGTATGTAAGTAGCAGAGAAAAAGTAAAAATGCCTAAATTTTACATACCAAACTTAAAGGTCATGCGTGGAAGATTCAACAAGGCGATGGGAAGAAGAAGATAAACAGAATGATACGTTCTGCCCTGCTTTCTCCTTGTCCCATAACGTTTGTGTTTCATCTAGCACAAGTGGCATGAAAAGTTGCCCAAGTGAGAACTATCCAAAATATTTTGCATTTACCCAAAGGATAGACGGCTTTAAATTTAAGAGGGATCCATCACTGCACACAAAGGTAAAATAAACAGGAAAAGAAGCTTCAGGGCGATCAGTCCGATACTGGGACCGGTTGGGGTGGGGATGAGCATGAGACAGTGTTGAGCATATGGCTCCCTTATTTTTGACATCCTTTAATTCTCTGTCTTATTTTGCTTTTTATATTTTTAATGTATGTATTGACTGTTTTTAACTTTGTTATACGCCGCCCAGAGGCTCCTGTGGTGAGATGGGCAGCTATATAAATTGGTTTAATAAATAAATACATATGGCAGGCCACCGATTCCAATCTGGCTCCCCAGCATTCCTTTTCTGCCTTCTTGGGGGGACCAAACATTTCGCCTCTTTTCATTTTGTCTTGCAAGGATGGGGGATTTGAAGGAGCAGAATGATTATCATAAGCTATGCTGAAGTTTAAAGCGCCCGTGATGTTCCTTTTAACCCCTTCCCCCCAAATTTGGGCCACTGGAGTCCTGGCCTCACCAGTCTAAGAGTGTCACTGAGAATATGCTGTGCAAACCTGGGTGTGGCCCCCAGTACAAAAGAAATTGTATACCTCTGCTCTGTTCTGGGACAGGAGGGGCTGTAAACTACCCCAGTGCCCTATTAATGGACAAGACCAAGAGATTAAAAATGACTTGGACCATACAAGTGTAGGGCCACAACTACAGATGAGGATCCCATTCAGGTGTACTCACCTGAGCTGATCTCATGAGTTTGCCAGGGGCCTATTGTCCAGACTACTTACCATCAGTTGACTTCTCTCATTGAAGACACCGTTGTGCATTGTTTTGGGCAACATGGTCCCTGTGTGGCACAAGCCTAGAGAAATGCATCTTCAGCAACCAAAAATGCATTGAGTTATCATTCTGGTGACCTGATGCAACTTGTTGTAATATAAAACCCTTTCTGAAAGGTTCCTCTGATAAGGAGCCAAGAGAAAAGAACATACTGTAACTACCAGCTGCCACTTGAGAGGGAGAGAGAGAAAGAACTAACATTCCATTTCTACCAAGAAAATTAACTACATCATTCAGGCCAGACGGGGCTCTGGCATAAATAAACCAGTTGCTCCTGACACCTATTCATGCACAGATGTGAAGTGTGCATAGCTGGTTGCTCCAATATTGAACATGCATTTAATCATTCCTATTGTGGCAATGACGGGTTCTGCAAGTGAATGTCCCACCTATTGTGATCACCAGTCCTTGGGAACTCTGCAGTTGTGGGGCCTGAGGAACCTCTAGCCTTTTGGCAAAGATTTTCATGTGGCCAAGTAACTGCTCCCCTAGGATCTACCCTCTCTCCCTAAGTCAGCAGCTGACTGAACATCTCCACTTCTTCTTTGGTTGCAATCAGGGTTTGGAAATGCCTACACTGAATCCAGTGGAAGCATAACAAAAACACGTGGTGCAGAAGCAGTATTTTGGAGTGGATGAAGTGTGAGTATACACGTGTGAACAGAGAGAGGAATGAATGTTGGTAGGGGGTTCTATAGTCAGTAAGTGACCCTGACAACTTGGCTGTGGTCTCACCCACTGGCCTCCATCTGGACTCACTGCTTGTTCCTAGTGGAATGGCTTTGATCCTTTCTGCCCTGTAACATAGGTAGACTTCTAACATGTGCAGCTCCTTCTGAACAGGAAAGAGTGGAAGAGGAAGAGGATGCAAACTTGGTCAGGACCATCTCACCTTCTGCTCTTGGCCTGAATGATAAGCAGCTGGATCTCTTGGTGGACACAGAAGGTTCTCCTTTGCCTATTGGGACCCTTGTTTCTCTCCATTCTTCCTTCCTTCCATCCACCCAGTGTAGAAATGTAGAGGTGCTGAAGGAAGTTTATCTCCTCACACCATTTCTGCATCCCCAAGACCTTTCTTTGCACCCTATATGCAATGAGACAGTTGTTACAGCTGCTCTGGAGTGACCCTGGACAGATTTGCATATGCATGGCACCCAGACAAGATGAGCACAGGATTTTATTTGCTCTTGTTCCTGTGATTTGAATTACCGACTTAAATAAAAAGATTAAAACTGGTGTGCCCAAGAATGCAAATTTATGGCAATGAATGAAAAGCAGCAACCAATATTTATCTCTCACCTTTTCATAACCAACAACAGAAAAGAGAGGCATGTGGATAATGAAAGTATTAATACAGTCTTAAAATGCACTGTCATTAGCCTGGACTAATTACCAGATTTACTGGGATTTACATCCATTTGGATTCATGTCTATTAAAGCATTTGGAGCTAGAGCAATGTGGAGAGAGCAAGTAAAAGAATTCCCACCACCACCACTTCCCCCCCCTTTAATACAAGCAGGAGTCCTGCAAGTCAACATGATACAGAAGTCATGTACAGAGCTCAGTGCACTGAACACACTGCCTTCCTCAAGTCCTAGGCTTCACCAGATATTACCCTTGAGACAAAGTTGCTACCAGACCTAGGAGGTCCTTGCTGAGTTCTCCTTGTCTCCCAACATGGAAAAATTGTTTTGTGTGAAATAAGGGTAACCCTTCACTCTAATCCTGTTTCAGCTGTCACAGATTTTCTACATTTTTCACCATGCAATGTTGCCCCTTTCCCCCAAAATGCACCTGCAGGTCACAGCCTTCCAGCCAACATTGTGATGGCTGGACCTCCTGCAAAGATGGCTGCTCCCTCTTTGACTAGGATATCCATGATCTTGACAGTAAATTCCATTCCCAAGGTCTGTCCTTAAGTCAAATTTGTATATAAGTCGGAATAGTATTATTGTATAATACTGTATAAATAGTATTGTGTAATTAACTTGAACCATTGTGTATTTAACTCAAATCATTGTGTATTTAACTCGTATTTTGCTACAGCAGGCTCCATTCTTAACTATGGGTCGTCCTTAAACCAGGCATTCTTGACCTGAGGACTACCTGTACATCAAAACATGCGTAACAGTACCAAAACTCAATGTGTTAATGTAGCATTTAACATCATCCCTGAATCATTGAAAGATCAGCCCTGTCATTAAATAGGAGTAAGTAAGCATTTCCCAGCTGTCAAAATGGATCTGGAGGGTCTACTACAGGTTGCCCACCCATGGATTAGAGAGAAGAGAGTGATTTAGGCAGCCCATGTTGGAGAATCGGGGATGTACTAGGGGATAGCAACAAAGCCACCATAGCTATTCCTTCTAAGCAATACTGGATCTTCCATAATGTTGGAGCATAGACCCATACCTGGCAACAATGCCTTGAAGCTCATTCACCTAACTTGTTGGGCTCTGGATAGTACAGGACATCTCTGCTGGTATATTCAGTCTGAAGAACGTGGAATGAATAATTTCATACACACTGCTTATGAGTTTCCAGGGAAGTTTGAACATTGGAAGGAAGACATAATTTTGGTCTGGTCCTGCAAAACTATTTTTAAACACATTTTTGCACATACCCATCTGCTCCATATTTGGAGAAAAAAAATAATAAGTGCATTATTGTTTAAGTGTGTCTGATATCTTTCACTGAAAGGTAATAGGTAAATAGACAGAAAATATACTTTGCTTGCAAACCTTCCTTGTAATAGTTTGGTGTCACTTTTGCATAGATTTATGATGATAATTCTTGCAACACATGGAATATATTTTTTAAAGCCAACCATTTATTTTTCTGTCTAAATAATAAGGCAATTTGTTACAGCTAATTACTCAAATGCTTCCTTAATCACAATTAGGAGAGGGAGGGCTGGTTCCCCGTTCCCAGCCACCCAATCAGGCCCCCTTTCCAAAGCCGCATGCTCCCCCCAAATCTTTTTTTAATGTTGTCCCAATTACATATTCATTAAGAAATGTGCAGCCCATGGAAAAAGCGAACTGCTCAGATCCATAGCCGCAATCTTAAACAATGATTTATTGTGACACGGAATGCGGGACGTTTCCACAGCTTTTGTGATTGCCGTGATGAAGCTGTAAAGCAAATAGCATGAAATGAAGCAAGGCCTCACAATTTAATCAGCTCGTAAACAGATCTACCGCATCAAGCAAATGACATTATTATCCATCTGAAGTAAATCTTGCTAATCTCAGGAGATAAAATCAACATCATTAATGGTCACATGTCATATTCATCAACGCTAAACTATCCCTTTTGACAGATTCATCCTAACTGCAGCTCCCGAGATGTATGCTAATCGGGCCCAAAGCCTGCAATTCATTTCACAGCCAGCCTGTCCAGGACTCTTAGCACGGCGATTACAAATAATTTTTTTATTGATTTACATATTTTAAAATGCATTTAAGGTGAGGCGCCATTAAAAATCCTGTCACTGTTGTATATTTCTCCCACCTTGTCTCAGCCTACATGCAAGGGGGTGGGGGTAGGTGGGAAGGGAAAACATTTTGGGCCCAACCCAACTGAAGTTTTCATGCAGAAGTCACACGGAGAAGACTGGAAGCCGTGTCAATGCACCTTGCACTGGTTGTGATGTGGCTTTGGAACCATCGCTATTCTCAGAAGGGCCCATGACAAACCCTGAAACTACTTGCAGGTTACCTGGGAAGGCAAAAAAATATTTTGTAAGTTAGAAGCCACTGGAGAGCTTAGCCCTATTCTGAAGTCAGGTCCAGTCAGGCTAATAGATGCATATAATAAAGATGGTCAGTGGTCACTGGTCCTACCTCTACATCTCTGCATGCATAAACACATTGAATAAGGAAGTCTAACCGGATTTTCTACTCATGCTTGCATGGGTGCGAATTGAACTCTGATGAAGCAAGATCCCAGATTGCAGGGAAAGTCTGACTTGTGTCCAAGCAAATGCAAATAAAACCCACCTTTGCCACAGGGAGAGTAAAGCTGGGAACGGCTTCTTACATGCATTTGCAGACCCTGTCCTGACTTAGTCACCCTGTTCCCACTAACCAAGCCACATGGATGAAGCTTTACCAAGCATAATTCTGTGGGTTAAAACAGTATTCTAAGTGCTACTCTTCCCTTTCCTGCTTTGCAAGAAAAGATCTCCTTGCAGGACTATTAGGGTTTGAAGGTTTCCATCTAGATCCCGAGCTAGGGATTCTAAATGTGGGCTGGTTCCAGACATATCCTTGAGGTTCTTGTCAAATAATCTCCTTCCATAGGACATCCTTGGGTAATCATGTCAGTAAGTCTGATGGCATCTTCCCCTGACTTCTATTTCCAACACAGTAAGCAGAAGAATGTTTCTCCTTGTTTGAGGTCTCATCCAGGTCTGTGTATTTCAGTTAAGAAGGTGATGGGACATGACGAGAATGCCTGAAGGGAACGCTGGACTTGCTCCTCTTACCAGGAAAGAAGCCCAAAGTTTCTTGTGGGGATGACCTTGGGAGACAGGACGAAAACCCGCAGCCTAGGCAATTGTCTGATAAGAGGCAGCTCGGTCCACAGGTGGGGGAAAAGCATGGAAAGCGTTTCAGAAGGGACCGTCCTAGTTTTCCAGAGACTAAAAAGAGAGGAGGGGAGAAATACTTTCAGCCTTGCAAGATTCTGTTAATGTAACCTTACCATAAAGTAGGGTTAGTTCATCTGGGTGTGCCTCTTGTCTGAACAACCTCGCAAGGCTGATGGGTTCAAAGCCAGATCTGGATGTTATTGAAACTGGGGGCTGTCCTACATGTGGCCATTTTGAGGGTATAAAAATACAAATCAGGGATGTGTCATCCTGTTGCAGTGAGGGGCATTCATTGAGGGCCTTGGAGGTCATGACAGTGTGGATAGAAAGAGCATGGATAGAATCTTGCCCCCCCCCAACACTTTCTTTGGGTTACTTTAAAAGAGTAAAATCTGTGTGCCATGACTACTGGAGCTTTCATGTATCTATCAGGTTAAAAAATGCAATATGTTGTTGTAAAATGGGTGCATTGCTTCTAAATTTCAAAGGCACAATCTTGTGGGCAATTTGTGAGCTTCAAAAAAAAAAAAGGATCTAGGGAACCATGTGCATTTTTATTTACTTATATATATTTTTTTGGCTGTGGGTCATCAGCCCCTGCATTAAGCCAACTGTTAGCTAATCATGGGGAACTGAGCATCATTTCTTTTATGGACCTGTGCATCAACAAAGAGTCATCCCTCCATCCATCTACTCACCCACCCAGTTTGTACTATGACTTTTTTCTGGCAATTCATTGAGGATGCCCTCTTGGGGGTCCAGAATCTGCCTGGAGATCTCTTATGTGATTATTGAAAAGACCCACCCATTTCTGGAATTTTCTCCCTCTTCAGGTATGGTTGGCACCAAGCCACTTAAATGCCAACTTAAGTAGTACCTGTTCACACAGGCTTTTAGTTAAATTGGTCTGATACCATGGTCCTGTTTTAGACTTATAAAATAAACACCTCAAATTATAAAACAAATATCTGAAGAAAGAATGAATGGGCCAAGTGGAAGGGGAAGGTTGAGATAGTTTTTGCTGAATAGAGTTGAGAGTCTCAGAAAGAGAGACAGGAAAGAAAAAGGCAATATATGAAGAAACGTGTGGATGTGTGGAAGCAAGAACATTTTGTAAGGGTACAAAGGTATGGGGAGGAATCTAAATCTAAACTAGATCTAGTAAAATTCTCTTTTCTCTTATCTCCTGCTTTTAATTTCTTTCGCTTAAGACTTCTTAGATTTTTTCTGCCCTTTCCACAGTGTTGTTTATCCTGAAACAGAATAGTGTGATTTAGAATTCTTAAAGTTATTTCTGAATCTGAACATATTTTTAGAGTTATACTATATTTTTATGTATAATTTTTAAAATTTGTGGTTAAATGTTTTTTAACAAATTGGGGTTGTTTTTAACCCAAGAAAAAGCAGGCAAGAAATCTTGTAAATTAAAATAATAAAGAAATTAAAACTAAAGTTGCAATACAGATTTCAGCTCCTATAATAATTAAAAATATTACCAGTAAATTGAATACAAGACTTGAAGAAAAGTAGACTAAAGATTTGAACATACAAATAAATGAACAAAATTAGACTTGACTCTTTTTAAAAGTGCCAGCTAATCTTTTAAATGCAAGCTTTGAAAAAAACTTCTTTAAAACCATGGTTTTTAATGCCATAGAAACTTAGTAACATATATTCTATTAATCAGAATTACTGTTAGAGATGTCAAGCACCTAAACAGATTTTCTTCATATTTTCAAGGCGTATGCACACATTAAAGTATTTTGGAATAATGACTTATATTCAGCAGACTTCCAATTACAAGTAAATCCTAAAGTTATTCTCATCACTGTTGAAATGTTATGGAATCTGTAGATTAAAAACCTTTATTAATTTTACTTATAATGCCTGAAATAATTTTGCACAACATTGGATAACAGTAGAATAGTTGAATCTGAAGGTTGAAAGGTAGATCTTCTAATGACTCCCTATCCAGGGCAGTTCTCAAGACCATCTCAGACAAATGGTGGTCCAACCTTTGCTTGAAAAGCTCCAAGCAGCTAAACTCCAGAAGTGGTATAGAAAGACATAACAATTAGCATTGTTTATAAAATTACCTTATTTTGTTGGAACCCAAGAAAACTCAGGAAACAGAATGAGTCATTAACCATAGTTTTTTAAAATAATAAATTTTGAAGACGATCCAGCCATAGGCCATTTTTGTATGAGGTAACTATGATTTTCTAATCCTATATCTTTAAAAATTCCATATATTTCCTTTGATATGTGTATTTGTGGTATTCTGATGTTTTAAAATAAAAATACAAATCATAACAAAGAAGTAAGCAATTTCATGCAGCAAAAATATGTTCTGGAGAAAATTAAAAAAACACTTAACAAGAAAAATGTTATTTGATTGCTTATTTTTTTATTGGTTAGGTTTTTATCCCACTGTCCTCAGGAGGAATGGAAATTGGATTGAGAGAGAGTGTCTGGTCCAAAGTCACCTGGAACTCTAGACCAACCTCTTCTCCATTGTACCATTGGCAGTCTTGGATGATGAAGTCTGGTGGACAGTAGAAGTTCCATCATTTTGCTGAAAGCTAGAAGAATGCTACCTTGCATTTATGAGCTGGAATTTTGAACTCCTCTTCTCCAATCTTATCTACATTGATTAGCAATGACTCTTCAAGACAGACAGAGACCTTTCTCCTTCCCTTCTACTTTTCACTGGGACCTTTTTTATGTAAAACTCTGAGGCGGGTTGATGCTCATTTGGGTCTGTCACTTACAAACCAGAGTTATCTGGATTAGCGGAGGCAAATAACCAAATGATCAGCTTGGAGGTGAGGCCAAGTTTCAGAAATCTGTAGATTGACCCCGAGCCAGTCATCATCTTCCACTTCCACTGAAAATAATGACAGTTGCTAAGAAGCAAAAATAATTGTATCTGCTATGTGACAGACATCTATAACATTGTCTTCCCCATCCTGAGACTAGTGAGTTTGATTGAATTTGGCTGAAGCAAGTAGGTTAGAATTTCACCAGGGTCAATCTTTTTACTAGAATCTCTCAAAATGTGCAAATTTCCTCATAAATGGGATTACAAAAGAAAATCTGACATTTTAAAAAATGCAGTGTGGGAGAAAGCATATCTGCACCGAGGAGCCTAAAACAGCAACATAATTTAGCACATCACTGGTTGAATTCACTCCAGCCTTTTAAGAGCTAAGTCAACTTGTCAACCACATTTTTGCCCATATTAAATTTATTTCAGTTTCAGTTCTTTCTCATTCCCTTCATGAAGAGATCAGTGGATTTCAGTAAATTCTTTTATATTCTGAGAAATAGGCTTTTAGATGTGTTATTAAGAGTTGTGATATCACAGGCCTGACCAACTTCTGTCCAAGTTGCACCTGGAGGAATAAATGAGGTGAGTAAATTTGGATTGGATCCAGACTTAGCAATATTTCAACTGGGTCATTCATCTTGCTAACCCATAATTTGTTTTAGCCATGATTTGTTGAACAAGCCATAGTGGTCTCTGTTGCATATGGTGCATTAGCTCATCCCTCCTGGGCTTGTTTTCATTGGTGGACATCTGTAACGTACAGTAGATCTATTGAGATCCTGGATCTTAAGGCTATTGCTCTACAACAACAGCAGCAGCAGCAAAAGGAGCCATTTTCTTTTTTGAAACATTACATTCACTGCATTCTACTGGTGAATGTATTCACTCTTTTAGTCCCCCTTCAAGCGTGTTATAGTGGAGAAGATGTTGGATCAAGACCAGTGAGACCCACACTTAGCTGCAGAGGCTCACTTTGAGCCAGACCCTCTCTCAGCCCAAGCCTATCCCATAGGGTTGCTGTTGTGGGGAAGAAAAGAAGGAGTTCCTGCTATTTACATTGCCTTGGATTCCTGAAGGAAAAGCAAGGTATAATTCGTTAGATTATAACAAAAAAGTAAATATAAATAAACTGCTGAACAACATCTGTCTTCCTGCATCTGTGTTTGCTACAGGAAACTGCCCTTTTCTTTCTTATATTTTCATTTAAACAAATCGGGGTGCTACATATTATATATCACTCATTCACAGACACTCAACAAAATATATTGTTGCAGAGACAACAGTTTCAGGAGAGTTTTATGTACAGTGTCTTGAGCTCCAAGAAGAAAAACGGGATATAAATCTAATGAATGCAAACATTAAAAGACCATAATTTTTGATGGCTTGATGGATTCCAAATACTGGGTATATATTTAAGGAGAAGATATGCATCCCTTATTTAGGTCAATCTTAAATTATGCTAATAATCCTGTAGATTTCAACCCAAAATATGATAATAGGACAAGCCCAGACTATATGAGTTAATGTTCCAACTCCTTAATTACATCTCAAACCACAGGGTGATGATATCTAACCCTTATCATAGAAGTTCATTAGACATGAAATAACATTTTTGGTTGCGTCAACCTCATTTTAAGATCATAGGAAATTCCAGCAGTTTATGAGAACTTGTTCCTGTTTTGGCAGTTGGCCCACGGGATAACAAATTAATTGGAGCAGCAAACGTCTTCGGCTTCTCCAGGTTCTTCAGCTTGCCAAAATAAAAATAAAGGTTCCCCATTAAGCATCTTCTGCTTTTTCGTTTGCTCTTTAAAGCAGAGAGGGCTTTGGTTGAAGAACTCCTGGGAGAAAAGGCTTGACCCGCAGCTGTCATCTTTTACAGTTATCATCAAATCAGAAAGGGGCACCCTGGTTTGCTTTTAACGCGCAAAGTATTTTTTGCTGATGGTAAATGCCAAAGCTTCAGCGTGTGCATTCTCTCTTAATTGGGGCTGCATAAAAACTTTTCCATTCCCACTAAACATGCTCCACATTTTGAAAACGAAGTCTGCCATGTAAATGGGCAACAAAGAGGGCCTGAAGAGGCAGCACATTTTATTTAACTTATTATGTGAATATTAAGTTGCAATAATGTGTGCTCCTGTTATTCTGCCTGGAAGTGATTAGATGATCAAAGGGAAAAAGACAACCTCAGGGTTAGGAAATTAAAGAGAGAAGTGTTGGCAGAACACCAGGGTGAATTTTGTGAATAGCATGTCTGGGGAGAGAAGAGAAGTAAGTTAGAAGGCCTGCTTGTTTAAAGGGGAACAGTGTTATACAATCTGCACAATCAGAGGGGTCTGCAGGGCATGGTCAGAACAAGGCAGGATGGCGGCTGCAACAGAGCCATCAGAGCGATGCCCGTTTTTTTATGCGTGTCGCATAAAAATTGGGGGGAGCTTTGACAGCACTGTTGCGGCCACCCTCTTGCCTTGCTCTGACCATGCCCTGCAGACCCCTCTGCATGCAACCATGGCAAAAATATGCGTAAGTCCACAGATCGCACAATTTCAAGTTCCAACAGTGCCTCTTTGGGGTATTTAAAGAAGCAAACGCAATACATGGAAAAGGTAGGTCTGGCAAGATTTCATCCTTGATTTGCTAGCCTTCTAGGCCCAAGGAACAGATAGCTTGTGTTTTTGCATTTGTGTTTCTGTGTTCGTGGGGGGGGGGGGGGGGTTGTAGAGTGAGGAAGAAGGGCATATATAGTCAACGTTTGGCTTTTCAGTATGCAGCAACAGCTTTGCCAGCTGAGTCAACTGAATGCACAAAATGCTACTGATAAGTGTTGAAAAGTTCAAATTCTCTGAGAAAACAGTTGGCTGGCTAATATAGCCATGTTAAATTGCTAGGAAATGAACGATCAGGTTATTTCTATTTTTTGTACTATTTTCAGATTCTAACAAAGACCCCTAGTTCGTTATTTTAAAAAATAGAATAAAATCAAAGTGAACAGTAACAAAGAATATAAATTAAAGCTAAGATATTAAGAACAAAGGGACAGAATTAAAATCCTCATCCACCTGTTGAAACCCATCAGGTCTGTGTTTTTCCACCTCAGCAACTTTAAGACATGTGGACTTCAGATCCCAGAATTCCCCAGCCAGCATGCTGGCTGGGGAATTCTGGGAGTTGAAGTCCACATGTCTTAAAGTTGTTGAGGCTGAGAAACACTGCATAGGTATTGGAATGATTTCACTGCATGTTTACCAGGAATGCCCACAGGGTGTGGTTAAAAAAAATTAAGATGGTGACTTGGGTAGTGCAATCAGGCTCTGCCCATTTCTTACGTGTGACCTATCAGGGGCAATCCTATTCTGGCTTCATCTCCTCTAGAAAGAAATCTTAGAACTAATGCAGAAACATCTCCTTTGTCTTGTATTCCTAGCTACTTAACCCTCTTTAATAGGTGGAATATCTGAGAGGCCTCCTAAGATGATCTCAGTTTACATGCTGGTTCAGATGGGAAGAGGCAGTCATTCAAATACCTTGACCCTAAACTTTAGGGTTTCATAAGTAAGTACCAGCAACAACTGAAGCCAATTCAATGGATAAAAATCTAAGGAAAGTGGCTTAGAAAGGAAATACTCAAGAGCAGTCTATCAACACCAAGTTCTGCACAGTTTTGAATGACCCTCTTGTCAAGTGTATGCTGCAGAAATCAAATGTGGAGTGTTCACAGAAGCCATCTCCTCTTTTCCCATGAAGGATGCAGAGGTCAAGACACAGCTGAAATAAGTTCAGTTTGGGTGTTGGATCATCCTAAATTCTTGTATAGAATAGAGGGTTCTTGAGATCATACGATGAGTGGGACTTGTTTTTTCTTACGGAGTAAAGGTTAAATAGTGGACAACTGTTAATATATTTTGTTGCTACCAGACTCCCAAAGTGCTGAACATTTCAAGTGGAACACTTTAAGTTTTTCTGTAGAAACCCTGTTTTATTATTTCTACTTGGTAAAATCATATAATAAGTAGCCTCATTCTTGGCTTGAGATCATTACTAAAACAGGAGGCTACGAGCAACATTAACCAATTAACAGTCATTGCAAATTTGGAGCTATAAGTCCCCCTTCACTGCCATCTGCTGCTTGGACTTGGTATTTCAATGCCCCAAATTGATCCTTCATTGCTTCAACAGAATATTGGGCAACACATCTATGTTACTGGTGCCCTCTACTGGAGGTAGATATATTGCAACTGATTGCAGGTCTAAGGATTGTGGAAGGGACAGAAATCCATTGATGCATCCTCAGATTAAGCATGAGTAAAGCAGAGAAGCAAAGTTATCCATTAGTACACGGGCTTTGGAAGGGCAAAAGAATATCTCTGTCCTTCTGTCATATTCAGAAACAGCTCAGGCAAACACCTCCCGATTCACTGGAGTTTAAGGAGGAGGAGGTCCAGTGCTGTCAGACTTGCAAGTTTCTGTCATTGTAGCTCATCTCAATAAAAGTAGTTTTAGCCTTTCTGTGGAACTGATTCTCTTCTGTGGAAACTAGGTCTGGTCTACCTAGTGGGGCTGACAATAGGAAAGGCCTCTTTGGCACTTGCGTTTCTGTCTCCTCAGTAGTTTTTGCCCTCCATCCTAAAAAGGCGGAAAGAGAGGCAGAAAGATATGAATAGATTTGCAGTATGGAACTTCCAATTGTACCATTTCATTTTTTAAAAGGTGTAGAAAGGGGGGGATGATAGCCCTCCCAGCAGGGGTGTCCTCAAAGGGGTGGTCAAAAAATCAAGATGGCATCATGCAAATTGTTTTCTGTCACAACATGCATAAAAAGGGGGTGGATCTTTGATTGCATGGTAATGGCTCCCATCTTGATTTTATGGCCCCCTTCCTGTGGTCACTCCACCATGCAGTCTTCTTTGCAGCAGCTGAAACGGCTTTAGGAATGGCCGCTGCTTCTCAGGCACAGCTCTCCCAGGTCATGTCAGCCCTATGAGGTAGACCAGATCAGGAAACTGACTCCACAGGAAGATTAGAACTAATCTTTATTGAGATAGGCTATATTAACAGAATCTTGCAAGTCTTCTGTCCCTCTTCCATCCCATGGAGTCAGGGAGGAGCCAGCCTGAGTCTCTCTCTCTCAAACTATCTCCTTTCCCAGGGCTTAAAGGATGCTTCTGCTCCTTGTTGTTTCTTCAGTGGCTTCCCAGTGTTCCCTTCAAAGCCATCTCCAAGGCATTCTATAGGTGACTTCATGATGGTTGGGAGAAGAGAGGTTGGCTCATTCATGTTGTATGGATACAGCTTCTGTATAAGGTACTAATGACTCAGATCATGATCAGTTTTGACAGTTTTAGAGATCTGGGATTCTTCCAAAATGTATCTACCTACTAATCAAGGCCATTTCTAAAGGGCTATCATGCTATCAAGTAACTGTCATACTGGATGGGCTTCAGCTGACCTACAAATCCCCCCAACTTCAGCATCCCTCCAGGGTTTAAGCTGCCTTTTGATAAATCCAGTTCTTAAAGCAAATGCAAGGAGCAGCACTGACTAAGATATGTCCTTCCTTCTGTCTTTTTCCAATTTCTCCTCTCATATTAACAGAACCATATTTAAAACACCCAATGAGATAAAAATTCTAGTGGTGTAATGTAGGAAAACACTTTGGTTGTCCTGAAAGGAAGGGCATGAAAGTCATATTACACAAGACATGATGGGGGGGGGGGGGAATCCATATATCATGTTCAGCCACAGTGGCACATGCTTTCATTTATTCAGTTCTGTCATGCAGCCACATGATGTGCTTGTTTTTAACCCAAAACAACCAGCAATGTGCAACAGAGGTAATCAAATATGTGATGAAGGCCCATTTTGGAGTGAAATATCCTCTGTGTTACATAAAAAAAGAAAGGATTTAACACAGCAGTGCCATTTTTCGTGGCAGCTCTATGTTATGTGTAATAAGCAGTTTTTCCAGAAGCAGTCCAAGGAGGAAGGTCTATTGTTTGGTGGCAGAAGCCTAGCTAGACTCAGTCCCAAGGCTGATTAAACCCAGGAGAGCCGGATTGGATGGGTCAGTAATACATTTCTGTATCTGGCAATATCCAACCTTCATGAGGATTTCTTTGTCTTCGTCAGTACAATTTTTCAGTTGTACAAATTCATTCATCAGCATAATACTTTGATACCTGGAGACAAACAGTGCTATTTGCTGCACACGAATTGCTTGCTTGGGGAGGACTCATTCTTGAAACTTCTTGATGCTCTTATACCCTAGAACTGAAGCTAGGACTTGTGGAGGCCAGAAGGACATGCAGGTAGAACTATATTACCTGAAGTTGCAGGCCCTGCCATGGAAACCCTCCTAGCACCCAGATTTTAGATCCATGTCCATTCTTCAGCTGGAACAGGGCAATTCTATAGGAAAAATATTTGCTAGACATAGATTCAGTCCCTGTCTTCACCAACCTTCATGGTAACTGCTACTTTGGAAAGCCTTGGTTGGACCACTGCACCCATCATTGGACCATAGGCAAACTGCCTGTGGTGTGCAAAACCCAATGTTTGCCTATTTTTAAGAAATAGACATCAGTCATCTCTAGCTTCCACATGGCTTTGGACCCTCCTGATTTTGAAGGACCCTGAACCTGTTCTTATTTGGATACCAGCTCTGACTACACCAGACAAACCATTTTCTATGGCAAAACTCATAATTCTGCTAGGAGGGAACAACATTTACCATGAACATTAGCCTCACTTTATTTTTTCAAGCCCTTCTGTAACCTAGAAGTAGCCTACAGAGAGCATTTTCAGGCCATCCTTAAAAACTGTACTGGTCATATTGTCATCTTTCTAAAGTTTGCTAAGTTAAGTACTGTATGACCATAGAGACTGGTTGCCCTGGGCCTTAGGTCAAAAGTGAATTTTAATAGCCTCAGTGCTTCTCCATATCATAGAATATCAAACTGTAATGCACTATGCTTACATGAGCCACAAGGTTCATATTTGTAATCTCTGAAATGCCTGGCCTTCATCCCACCATCCCGCCATGAAATGGAGCCTTGTGCAATATCTCTGGCACATAGTTCAGAAATGATCCCTTCTTCTACATTGTGAAGTTTTGCTTTGCTTTAGCCAACTGAGTGACCAAGAAAAAGGGCCAGGCTGATGCCATGCTAAACCCTAAATCTGTGCCCCAGAGAAGCGGTGGTGCAGAGGGTGCTAATGTCTCCTGAATACATAAGTCTCCGGAGAAATACAGGGTCTGTGGTAGCAAAGTAAGAAACATTTTGCAGACATTCTGACCTAGTTTGAACAAAGATACCAAAAATCAATCTGCCCCAAAGCAACCAAAATGCTTTGTTAGCCTTTTACGACAACATTATATATTGCATGCAAATAATGGCACAGATTTAATGCTATTATTCATACCAAGCAATTCCTTTGGATCTGCATTCTATAGGTTTTGGTTTTGTTTTTGTTTTCCTTAAAGATCTTGAACAGCAACATTTTTCTTTTTAGTGTGAAGTTGCTCAAGTTTCACTGGAGACTTTTAAATTGCTGTTTTCAGAGAAATAACAATGTAAAATGACATTATGATATATAGCCCCTTCCTATGAGTTTGAACCAATGGAAAAACCAGCTGCTGATGCCTTTGGGAATGAAGCAATCTCCAGGGCACCATTGTCCAATTGTCCTTCTAATTGTATCCTGTTTAATTAGCTGCAATTAATTTTAAGCAACAGCCTCCTGAATATCACATCAGGAAACACAGAAGGGGTGGTGGACACTGTAGCCAAAATTAGAACTGGAAGCCAACGGTAGAGGATGTAATTAACTAGGCTGCAAATGTTTTGGTTTAGCCAAGCTGGAAGCAAACTTCATGATAAATAATGGGAAAGATTGTGTGTAGATGCTTTCCACCAACACAACCGCAGCTCAAGGGATATTGCTCCTAGGACCCTGAGATTAAACTGCTGAAACTCGGTAACAGAAAAGGCTTGAGTCTGGTAGCAGAATTTTTGGATTTTCCCCTCAAATTATGGGTAAAAATGGGAGTGGGAGGCCTCTAGGAGGCAAACCATTCCAATTTGCAAGATTAAAAACTGTTCCCTCTGCTCCCCACCATAGCCGTAGATCACATCACTGAAATGTGGATTTCAGCAGCACAATCTGAGGCAGTTTGCAAGGCCCTTTTAAAGGTGGGAATGGGAGTATTTTGTCTCACGGTGGCGTCCTGCCCCCATTCCAACCATTAAAGTTGTCCAGGTGAAATAGGTGAAAAATCAACCCCCCAAACGGTCCCCCCCTCCAAGAATCATAATTTCATGTCCTGTGAACAAGTTGTAGTCTTTGACCCTCACAAAGTTGCTCAACCCTGCCTTAAATAGCCTAACACCAGGCTTTGGAACAGAGCTAGGTCTGAAGGGATTTCCAGAACATTTGGAGAGTGGGAGGCACATGTATCTCTGCGGAGGATGCTGCTCCAGTTGGTGGGGGCTGCGACAGAGAAGGTACACCTAGCTAATGGTTCCTGCATATCTCCTTCAAGGTCATCTTCCTTTCTCTCTACACCACGGATGCAACTTGTGTAGCAGTGGTGACACATGAACATAATGAGTAGTACCAGTTACTGCTCATGCTGCTGCATTCTGAACCAGCTGTAGCCTATGGAGGATCTTCAAGGGCACCCGAACCCTATGCAGAGGGCATTACAATAGTCCAGTTGTGAGGTGACCAGGGTGTGTATGACCACCTGAAGGGCCTGCTAGTTGTGATGGAATGTATCTACGAGGAGGAGAGCAATGTGGGAGATCAAGGCTATCAGGAGGGAGGGGGTGCATTCCAGGAAGGGAAAGGAGACAAGAGACAACACAGTCCGCAGGGGGAGTGTGGGAGGCGAAAGAGGTTCAGGATAGCCACTCCCCAGAATCTCCCAGGGTATATCCACTAGTTGCAGTAGGATAGATTTAGTCTGGCAAGATTCTGTCTATAAGATGTAAGCAAACAAAGGAACTTTACTCGACTGGGTTGTTTTGTCGTTGTTCTTGGGCTGGGCCTGACACTAGTAGAGGAAAGGGTGCAACTGGCGCACAAGGTGAAACTGTGCCAAGGCCTTCCTGGCCAGAGCTGCCACCTGCTCTAGGTAATGCTAAAGGAACTATTGTGAATTGTCATTCTTAGATAATCTAAGTGTGTGATTTCCACTTTAGACCATGCAAGTCAGGATAGGTTCATATTTTCGATAGCACCTGGATTGATATTGGACTTGTAAGCCTGTAAAGATTAGTACTGGTTTTGTACAAATGACTGGTCTCCAGGAGAGAGGAAATTTCTGCAAGAAGACCCATCCTAGTTGTTATTCAACAGTTGGAGATGAGAAAGGAAGAGAAGAAGAAAGAATGGGTGAGTGAAAAAACCTCTGGAGGCTGGTCCATAATGGATACCTCATCCCCGTTTTCCTAGGATCCAGCCAAAAGCAGCCTCAGATTCTCTGAGACCCATTTCTCCTTCATGCCAAAAAGAAGAATTTAAAACAATCTCTAAATAGGTATTGCCCTTTAAATTACAGAGCTGCTTTGTGAAGTTCACATATTGTGAAATCAAGGTGGGCTTCGCTGAAGTAGATAGATCTGGAGGCCAAATTTGATGTCATGAGGTCAGTCATGTTCACCCACCCCACCCCACCCCACCCCATGGTCTTAGCTTTGCAACTGTTGATGTGAGTGTGTGTTTGTGTGTTTGTTGTATATGCATGGGGAGGAAATATCGTTTATTCATTTTATTTACATCTTACACTTTGAGGAGTTCAAAGTGTCATCTTTGTTTCTCCTTCATTTTACTTTCACAGCAGTTCTGAGAAATAGGTTAGGTCAGTGTTGTCCAAACTTGGCCACTTTAAGATGAGTGGATTTCGACTCCCAGAATTCCCCAGCCAGAATTCTGGGAGTTGAAGTCCACTCATCTTAAAGTGGCCAAGTTTGGACAACACTGGGTTAGGTAGATGAGTCCATTCAATGAACACTCATGACTGACAATTTCAACCTGAATCTCATCAGAGAAAGGGAACAAAAGATTAATCCCCCCCTCCCCATAATACACTGTATTGGTGAACACCACAGGCCCGAGGCTTCTTCTAGTTTACAGAAATTCCCATGTTATCACGTTTATGCTTCTGCCTAGAGAAGACAGTGGGGTATGACGGGCCTTTTTAAATTGTGCAGTATGTGCATTTGAACCCCTGCCCAACCTTGCATCCCATATTAAGATAGCTTTTTCTTCATTGTTTGTTGTTCATCCAGTCAATGGGAATGTGCAGGGAAGCCCAGATTATTGAAACAACTCTTGCTATTGGATTTTAAATGAGTACTTTCACTGCCTTGGATGAAAAGTTTGGATCTGGCTGAAAGGTTCAAGAATGACCCTTCAGGAGGCTACATGCAGACCACGCTTCATTCAGATCACTCCATATTCAAGGCAGAGATTACATCACCATACTTTTGATTAACCCCTTTATGCAAATGAAACAACATATTACTTTTTAAACTTGGGTGCATAAAATAAGGTCCTGGATATGGACACCAGCTCTTCTTCTAAAGTCTCACAGTTGAAGGGAAATACTTGTTGTAAGTGACTGTGGAGAAAAAGTATAATATGATTAGTTAAACCAAAGACTTCACTTCTCATGGCCAAATAGAAGTTCAGATAAGAATGTGAGACCTTTTTACAAATTAAAAGCTGTTCTATATTGGGACATCCAAAGCAAATGTTTATAGTAAGTGAACATGTCATTAATGCCTAAATCATGGGTATTTGAGGGTGAAGAAATATTTATTTGTGTGGCTTAAATAAAGAATTTCAAGATAATAACATGACCTTTGCGGTCCATATTTCACAGCTTCCAAGACTCACTCCTTCTCTCTCTCTCTCTCTCTCACCACACACACACACACACACACACACACACACACAGTTGTAATGATGCCACAAATGGCTATCTTTTCTTCACATAGGGTGACAGTAATTTAATTCCTCATGCTATGAATCAAGGCTGGATGACAGAAAGTTAATATAAAAACCTGTGGTCAGGGGCTATGAGTTATCAAGATGGCATCTGTGACCAGCAAGTTGCAGAGAAGCCCTCAGATCATGGCTGCCAGCCAAACATGGGAGAAGTGGGGAAAAAGTTCTCCAAAAGATCAGAAGGGTGAAGAACTGGAGGAGGGATTTGTGAGGAAACAAGTGGCAAAACGTTATGTCACTGAAGCCTGCTGCAGCTGATAAATCTCAAATTCTACGGGGGGGGGGGGGGAGTTGACGTTCAGTAATGTCAACAATACTAGTTGAAGAACAGTAGCAAGTGGCAGGGGTGTGGGGTCACTGAAGTTATATGAGCCAGAATTACAGGTTTGGGCAAAGCTGAGAGGGTAGATTGCAAGACTTCTAGAAATACCGTGATAGCCAGATGAATATGGACGGTTGCTCAGCCTTGCCATATATTTTTAGGTTTTCCCTCCTATACTTTGAAACTTCTACTAAGATGGTATGAAAGGAACCGTGTCACCAAGTCCAGAATGGAATGCAGCCCCAGTCCCCTGCAGAGTTTCTGCAGCCTGGAATAGAGTCATTCCAATTTTCTGCCAAAGTTTCTAAGAACTGAGACAAGCAGTTCTGCTCCATCCTTCTGTTTTTCTTTCTGCAAGAGGATGAAGTAGTAATGGGTTCACCTTTAAATAATGGCCCCAACATTCTAACATTCTGGAATCTGAAAACCTGAAGCAGTTGGAATCAGCAGTACCTGTAGGTGTTTGATGAGCATGCTAAGATGAGTCAGCCAATGATAAGCACTTTTCCATGCCTTTTAGGGAGAGCAATTTAAACAAATGCATAGCTTAACTCTCTAATGGGACTTAAAATGTTCCTATTAACCATGGATAGATTTTGCCACAAAATTAGAAAATGCACCGTAACCTAATGAAGATGACCACCGTAATTTTATGCACATCTACTTGGGTATACACTTCATTGAGTTAGATAGGACTTACTTCTGACCAAGCTTGAGTATGATTGGGCTGTTTATATCAACACTTCCTAATCTTGTATTTAAAATAAATATAACATGGGGCAAAATCCAGATACATTTTGTGTTAATTTCGTGATTAGGAGCTTCTTGATAGCTCATCCCAAGACCGCTTCTAGGAGTTCCAGCACACTCATGGCCTTCTACTCTGCTGGATTATCCATCTTCATCCAAAAGAGTGACCACCAGATCAACATAAGAATTTTTTGAGTGCTGCAATTCCTGCATTGAGTTTGAAATGTTTATAGAAGCTTTATGTATGCATCTGAATATATGCTGAGTTCAGGACTTGTACTAAGGATGTGAATTGACCATAAGAAGCTGCTCAGTGATTTAGAAACAGGCTGAATCAACTTGTACCATTTAGGATACCACCTCATTCAAAACAGGGACTTTACCTAAAGCAAGATTTGGAAATCTAAAACTTTCGATGTCCCATTGATTGTCATGGGAAATCCACAATTGCTTCTAATATGCTTCATTTTAATAGAAATGGATGAAATTTGCAGCCATAGGTTTTCCGAGATGATGAAGTCTGCAAAATTTTGGACCAATAGATGCAAACATTTTGGTGCTAGTCTCCTTTAATTCTGTGTGTGTGTGTGTGTGTATCTTATAACATTTAGTTTATAAAGGAATTTGGTTCTATTAGTGTCTTCCAGATCACTAGCCCATCTCTTTCTCAGCCCTTTATTACACATGTTTAAATCAAAATGGAAGAGAGTTCTTACTTCTGTGAGTCTTATCTGTTTCTCCTAATACTTTTATTGTGGGAGCATTTGTTTTTGGCACCTTTTATTCTTGCTGATCCATTCCTGCTCCTGCACCTGAGTAAGTGCTGGTCATTCTTTCACCTCCTGGCTCAAATTAGCTCTACCAGAGCTGGGCTGCAAAAAGTGAGGTGACCATTGGATGGAACCAATGAGATCAGGCTTTCGGTGTCTCTCTGCTGCCTTCTAGTGGTTTTTGTTTGTTTGTTTTTTAATGGCTTTTTATATACAAAAGACACTAAACCTAATTTAAAAAAATAAAGAAAATAGAAATAATTACAACGATTTAACGGACATGCATTATGGACAATTACATATACATATTAGAATATATACATAAAGAGAGGAAAAAAAGGAACGACTCAGATTTTAAACAAGAAATTAAATTGTGACTGTACAAAAACATTGATCAGTCTTTCCTCTATTTGATATGAGATCAGTTCGTAAGTGGAGAATGAACACCTGCATTTGGTCCAAGTTCTAAACTTGGATGTAACAGGCTGTCTCCAAAGACGTAAAGCAATATTTGTTAGCTATAGTCCATTCATAGTAAATTCTGAGTTGTTCAGATGTTGTCATCTCAAAAACGTGGTATATCATTCAACCCATGTTAATGTATTTAAATTTTATTTCTCTTCCCAGTCTTGTACTGACAAACTTTGCAATATTAAACCACACTGGGACTATTGTAGAATAGGCCCAAAACACATTTGTGCAATGTCCCTTCTATTATTTCATCCTTTCAAAATACTGAAGTTGACATCCAGCCTTTACTACCATCCTCTGGGGAATCCAATATACTCAGAAGAGACTCTTTTGTTGAAACAAACACATTTTAAGATCAAAAGATACATCTTTAGCATGCTTTAAAACTCTAACCCATTGATTTATTAAAATAAGGTATTCCAACTCTTCATTCCACCTTTCTTCCAAATTACCAATATCAGTCTTCATAATCCTCTTAATTGTCTATAAAAATAAATTGTGGGTTTACGATCTTCCAAAACTCTTTCCAATGATAATAATAGACTAGGAATTTTGGATGCAGCTAATATGCCTGATCGAAACTGTGTATTTAAAAGTTGTTTTCACTGAATCCATTGCCATTTAGCAGGGCATGTATGTGTATGTCTGTGCCTTCCAGTCAGTGTTAACTACTGGTGACTGTCTGGACAGGTCCCTTCAGTTTTCTTGGCAAGATTTCGGAAGTGGTTTGCCCTTGCCTACTTCCTAGGGCTAAGAGAGAGGGACTGGCCCAAGATCACCCAACTGGTTTCATGCCTAAGGCAGGACTAGAACTCATAATCTCCTAGTTTCTGGCCTAGTACCTCAACCACTACACCAAACTGGCGGCCCCAGCAGTTTTAGACAATCCAAATTATTCCTGCAACATTGCAAATGTTCTAAAATGTTTTAAGTAGGAAACGCTGATCTAGCATATTAATTTTTTTGTTTGTTTGTTTTGCCATGAGCTCCCAGTTCCCAAAAGTTTATCTCAAGCAAGATTGCCCTGGAGTAGGAATAGGGACCAAATTTGAACTTCTTTCCCCCAGAGTATCCAAATATTTCTTGCAGCCTTTGATGAAGGGAAAAACACTGAGTTAGGGGTAAAACCTTCCCAAGGTAGCAAGTGGGAACCTGTTGTATCTTTCAGGTTGTGCCCATAAAGGCTCCTGAAAAGAATCCTTTACATTCTAGAAGGACACAGATATCAACAAATAAGTCCAGAAATAAATCTTAAAAACTGGAATAATTCCCTCCCTTCTTCCTAAGTAAGTTGTACTTTTGAGAAAGAAAACCTAGGAATGATTTCTCTGAGAAGAGTTTTCTTAAAATCTTATTGATCTGTTTAAAATACCTGATAGGCATTAACCTGGAAATCCTTCTAGGAATATAGGTCCCTCTTGGAGCAGCATTCACTTTAATTACTTCCCCCATATATCCATAACCATTGTTATCCAACTATTAACATACATCATAATCAGAGGTACACAATTTGAAACATTTAGCTCTGCTAATTTGAAAATCTATCTAGGAGTAATTATTCCAAGATATTTCAAACAATTTGTAAAATTCCAATCTTTACACGTGGTAAAGTAACAAACTTTTGCAGCCCAGATTGCTGTGCTTCCCAAAATAAAGTTAATTTTAAAATAAAATAAAAATAAAATGTATTATTAGCATTGTCTTCTCCACTCCCAAGACATGTGTTTGTCTACATATATTTCTCTATGGCAACAGGAAATACACATGATGGCTGAACATAGATTTTCAGCATGAATCAAAAAAGGACAAGGAAAGATATCTCAGTTAAGAATGTCAACAAGTAGAAGAATATAACAAGAAAAAGAAAATGTGATATATTTTGAAGAAGATCAAAGAAACCACAGGTAAAATGATACCTATGTTAGGACTACTCAGGTTAATAATGAAAACAATCTAATGGAACCAAATGAGGTTAAAGGAAGATGAAATAGGATTACAGAATAAGAGGCACATTTGTCGAGAGAGAATATTCAAGAATCAACTCTCAAAGTGGGATAAGATAGACCATTTGGCAAAGATGAAAACATCAGTTACAGATGAAATACCCCCTGAATTTTCTAATGCTTCAAGAGATGGGGCAATTAACATGCTAACAGGTTGTAATGGTATGTGGGAATGACTTTGGGGGACAGGGGGGAAGAGATGCTGCCTAAGGAACGATCAGATAAGAGGGGGTATAGCCTACAGCTGCATAACAGACAGAGAAAGAAACTCAGAAAGGAACCTCCCTAACTTATCAGGTGGTAAAAGAGATGGCTGGAGATTTGTACTTTCAGACTTGCAAAATTCTGTTAATCTAGCCTTACGATAAAGTAGAATTAGCTCATCTGTTCATGTTTCCTATCTGGTCTACTTGGGAAGGCTGACATCAGTCTATTTGAACAGGTATGGAAACAACTGTGTGGCCTAGAGACTGGAATAGATTGGTGCAGATACCTTTTCTGAGGAAAGGAAATACAAGAGAATGCACACATTACTGAACTATTATCCTAATTTCTCACACAAGCAAGTTTTCTTAAGATATTACAAAGAGGTTTTATGGTGCTTGGACTGTTGCCAAAAAAATCATCACGGGTTCCTGGAAAGACACTTGTGAGCCATATACCAAAGGTTGGCTTGATGAAATGTGTCAACACTCAAGATAAGAACTGGCTCTTTATGGATAGATATAGATATAGATATAGATATAGATATATGGTTGGACAATATGATTCTGTGAGGTCAAGATTCAAATTGTTTGAAAACTAAGTTATAACAATTCTTATATAGATATAAATATTAGTGAATTTCAATTGTTCTATTGGATCAGGATTGTTTTTTACTTTTTCATTGGTTAATTTTCTTTCTTCTTATATCTTGTTTTGCTTTATTTGAACTTGTGTGTTTTGCTTTGTTTATCCTCTTAATAGATGTATTAAAGCAATGCACATATTTTTAAAAAAAGGTATTACCACGAAGAACAGAGCCATAAATGGAGAGAGGAATACCAGATAAATAGGCAGATTTCAGAAAAGGTGAGGGACGTGATCAGTTAGGAAGGATAACGGACAGAGTATTTAAAAAAGAAGCTTACTGTTGCTTTATTGACTACAACAAGGCATTCGATTGTGAAGATCATGCCAGAATGTGGAACATAATAAGGATAATGGGTATGCCAGATCAACACATTATTCTTCTGAGGAAGCTTTGCAATGAAGCTACCATAGTTCAGAATAGGGAAAAGAATGAGACAAGGATGCATATTGTCACCATCACCATATCTATTTAATTTATACAGCAAATAGATTGTAAGGATTGGAAGAGTTGATGACTGGAATCAAAATTAGAGGTCAAAATGCCAGTACTTTGAAATATGCAAGTAACATCCCCTTGCTAGTTGAAAGTATAGGAGACTTACAAATCAGAAAAACACAGCTTACAAAATTCCATCCAATAAAATTTAGTTCCCAAGAGCCAAACCAATACTGAATAAGCCAAATACAGCAGCCATACAACTTTAAAATACCCTTGATACAACAAAATGTGTATCTGGTAGTCAAGTGTATCAAGGATTTCCACCAGGTCCAAAAGAACCAATCCTGATGTAAGGTGTTGGGATTTGTCCAGGAGAATATCATTCAGAGCTTGAGAAAGTGTCATTTCAGTGGAGTGGCCTGCCCCAAATCCTGATTGATACGAAGAGAGAAGACCAGTGGAAGATGTAGGAAGGCTCAGTTGTGAGAGGGCAACCTTTAGGTTAAAACAAGAGAAGACACCAGCTGGTTATTTGAACACAGGATGAAAAACAGCATGCTTAAAAGAGTTTGAAAAATTACCTGTGCTTAAAGAATGCTTCACCAAGTACATAACATAGGACATCAAAAAAGGTAGAAGGGTAGGATAAAGGAAGGAGGGAAAACCTCTTCCTCCCAAGCAGGGAAAAATTCATATGGAGAGGGAATAGGAGAAGATAGATAGGACAGCTGAGGAGAGCTAGTGGAAAGAGAGGAATAAGCACTATTTGCCACTTTATTATAGAAAAATGTTCCCAACCTCTCAGGTGAAAGAGAGGAGCTGAGGGATGGCATTTCCCCCTGTTCTGGGATGAATGGATGGTGCTACATGGAGAAGGAAGAGTGGAGAAAAGTTGGTATGGAATCCTTGCCTGAGATTGAACGTTAGCTGAGGGAAAGCCTGCTTTGCCTCACGCAGATAATAAAAAATAACTATTAGACTTCTTGGATTCAAGCTTTACAATCTGGACAAGTCAGAGCTGAGGACCCATCCTCAAAAAATCCAGCTGCCCTAATAAAGCATTTCAGCTGCACATGGAATAGAGCAGATGGCAGGTAGGGGAAAATGGAATTCAAACTGTGCCTTTCTTTGGGGCTTCCACTTTCACATAGCTCAACAAGGCTTGAGTTTATGGCCCGGGGCATTGGGGTGGGGGGTCAAAATCTGAAAGTTGGTGGACATGGGGTCAAGATCAAAGTCTCACTCTTTCAAAAAATCATAAGCCCATGCCCACCATCCTGCAGATTTTGACATACTCCTCTGTGGTGCCTGGGCCTCTGGCTTGAGTTCAATTATTTTCCTTCCCATTTTCTACAGGGGTTGCCTTGATGACTTCTCTAATGTCTTTTGAAGGGACAAATTGGTGAGCAAAACCAAAAGCTGGGTTACATCCATGAGCATTACTCTTTTGTTTCCCAGCAAGGCCAATGCTACATTGATGTTTTTCACCCAGTCATTATTAAGTCTGTAGCCCAAGGGTGTAATAAATGTTTTATGACATGCAAACCAAGGTAATGAAATGCAAATTCCCCAATATATCCTTACGTTTATTTTCCAATAGAGTAAATTATGATGTCTTCTTTTCAAGAAGCAGGTCTGAATGACAGGACAAGTTGAGAAATTTGGAAAGGAGCTTAAGGAGAGTGGAATCGGTTGGATATTTATTGTGTGATCAGAAGAAATAAGAGGCTGGCAGCTGATGTGTTAGGCAGGCCAATGACAGTAGCATTTAGAGGGCTCTGTTCCCTTGCAAAATGCCTGCTAATTTGCAGTTTGGGAAACATCTAGCTTTTAAGAGTATGTGTTTCCGTCTTCACCTATATTGTAACTATCTTGGATAGCTATACGTCTCTGTGGATTTTTATTTCTAATTATATTTCACCCTCTCATTTGCTGTAGAATGTATGAGCAGCATTAGTGATGTGTATAGTTTTAATACCAGCAGGGCAACAAAATTCTGCATCAGAATACTAGCAAATCACATTAAGGAGTTGTAATTTCAGTAACTGCTTTATAAATACATACATACCTACATACATACATACATACATACATACATACATACTTTTTCTCCCTCCCTTCTTGAAATATACTGTGCATGGGGAAGGGGAGAATTAAGCTCACATTTGAATACCAAACAGAGAATTATGTTGGTGACATACATTCCAAGTTTCCTAGGACTTCTTGACTCTCAAGGGAAAAATACCATTTCATAGTGTCTTTGTGTCTTTGTTGGGCTCCTTGAAAATCAGTATAGAGTTGACGTAGTGTTTAACCTTTATATGTTGAATTGTGCCCTGAATATGCGCACCAATATTATGTGGAATATTTCTGTGATGGAATGGACTTATGAAGGCCAGGCTCAGGGAGATAAGCGTGTTCTTAGCCCCCAACAGGAGTGTGGGAAGTTCAAGAAGATGAGGCTGTCACCTCCCTAAGGAATTCACGGTGTTGTGGCTGGCTGGCTTGGGAACTAGGTTTCAGTCTGGTGAGATTTCTGTCTTGAGGTTGGAGCTAATAAACGCAACAGAACTGTATTTGCATTGTCTCTTGGAGTTCTTTGGGCTGAACCTGACAATTTCCCAACTCAGAGCAGGCATCCCACCTTCATCCTAATCCAATGACAAACCTATTCTCCAATTCAGAAGTTCCATAATGAAACTATTAAGTTCTGTCCATTAGAAAAACTAGAAAATAAATATTTAGAAGCAAAAATTTGTGGCATATCTCCCACTCCAGTTAGGACTGGTCATAGAACGCTGAGTCTATCCAAGGAGGGGACAACCAGAAAGTTGAGAGAGAGAACGAAATGGATTATATCAAGAAAGAGCATAGACATCAGGCTGACTGAAGCACTTCACAGTGCAACATTGGTTGCAAATCCTGTACATTTCAAGCAGGGGCATCCACACTGACGTCTTCAAAAGGGTGGGTGCAATTTAGGGATCAAAGTCCCATTCCTTTTTGATAAGGATTGTATGTATTGCCTGCATATAAAAAGGGGTTAGGCTTTGATTCCTCCATCAGGCCTGCCAGTTTGAAACCAATGACCATCACAGCAGATGCCCTGTGTTTCAAGTATTTAACAATTTTTTTTTTTAATGGAAGCAGAGCTAATATAATATTGAACACATAGCACAGATTTATATTCTGAACAAACACAATTTCATGTTGATGCTACTTTACAAAGTAAAACACATACCTATAAAGTCTCACTTCACTTATCCAATCAAATAAAGCTCTCTATCTTCTCTATCATTTATATATCTCTATCTCTATCATCTATCACAATGTGGCTTTTAAGAATGTTTCAGATGCAGGTTAAATACCCTCCTGTCTTTTCATTACACTTCTCCAACATCAACATATTTTTCCTTCTTTTTTTATCCATTAACATTGAAGATGCACTGAACAGCAATGTGTAGGGGAAAATGAAATACTGAAATGATTATTGCAGACATATTTTAACTTAACAGTTTTCCTTCCCTGAAAGAAAAGGGTTGAGCTACCTATTCATTCTGAAGACTGACCCCTTCTTTGGATAGGCCTCCTTCATGCAGGGCCCTCAGAGGAATTGCTCCCCCAGAAAAGTCCCTCTTTATGTCCGTCTGTCTACCCAGAGTCTGCAAAGCGTCAGAAGGATGCTCGCTTTGATGAAGGTCCATGCAAAGCAGCCCTTTGAATCTGCTTGCTAAAGCCATGTGTCTCCTCCTGGGACCCCCTTGGAACAGCAAAGCGGCCACATTCCTTTGCTTTGAGGTTTCCTCCAACATGTCCAGTAGCTGCTTCTTCACGCACTTTGCTCATGTGCTTCCAGTCTGCTCCTGCAACCACAAGAGTGGCTTCAAAGTGAGTCAGGTTTCCTCGGTGTCACAAAGCCCTCACTGAAGCAAAGTGCACAAATAAGGCTTGAATATATACATGCCATCAGATACCATTAACAACCGATCACCATTACTAATGTATCAGCAAAAGAGCCAGTGTTGGTTTTCTGGTGTCTTTCAGTGCAAGTTGTCGGGATTAATCACCAGAGTGCTTTGGTTCTACAGTATTGGTCCTTAAGAAAATGGTTTTATTTCACCCTGACCTTGTTTCCTCATGACGCTCAGTGCTTTTGATGCAACCTAATAGAGTTCCATGTTCATTCATTCCTGTACTTTTCAGAGAGAAATGCAGTCACCAAGAGAACAAATTGTATTATAGTGTAGCATCCAAGTTGATGCTTGGGAGTGATAAGTGAGTTCTAAAGCAGCACAGACAAAGTTAATAAAGGGGAATGGATGGGCAGAGTTTCTCTGGGGGTCTGCCTTGCACTGTTCGGTCTATCCTGAATTCCAGTGAGTGGCAGTCTTACAAAGCTCCTCAGATGCTCAAGGGTGCTGATTTACATTGTTTGGGTACACACATACAAGACAGCCACAACTGCTGGGGGTGGAGGATCACAGGAGACGATTTCTCTCCTGGCAACCCTGGAATGTGGAATGTGATGCTGAGTCCTTAAATCTGAATCCCCAGGACCCAGCTTCAGTGAAAGTTTGAAGCAGAGAAAGCAATGTGTTTAATTCCCCCTGTGGGGGGGTTGAGATAGGTGCTCTGTGGAAACATTCAGAAAATGTCCTTTTCCACTAGAGGCCACCCCTAAATGTTCTTCTTTAGAGATAAAGAGGGTGGACAGCCAGAAGCCAGCTGAAGGATATAACTTCTGTCGTTCTCCCTGGACTGCTCATACTGTGATGAATATTTTTGTCTGCTGCATAAATCCTGTGGTCAAGGGTTCCACTGGGGTCTTGGTCCTGATGGCAGAATAGTGCTTCTGGAAAATAGCTCCAAATTAGGTCTTCAGTCTGTAAAGTGATGGAAGCCATTGGCATTCATGTTTTCAATATACATAGGTTTCCTTGGTGGTATGAAACTACATGCAGCTTTTTTAATTAAGGTTTTGCATGTTCTTTAACAGAGCATTTTAACCACTGGTCCAGTGGAAATAGCTTGTTCCCAAACCGAAGGTGGAGAATTGACATAATTAAAAGCAAGTGTTTCCTCATTATCAGAAAAATGCTGGAAGTTATGGGCTTGTTAGTATACAAGCTAATATATCAATGGTCATTTATGTGACATTTAAAGATCCAAGGCTGGTTTTTCTTCCCTTTATATTCACTGTAGTTTCTGCATATGAATGCTTTAGGTATTTGGGTAGAAGAACTTAAACTTTATTACTTACAGTGATCAAATCTATCTATGAAAAAGAGCATCAATTAACACCTGGCATTTTATTTCAAAATCGAACAACTAAAAGAAATTTGGGGCATGTTGTAATTGCTTACTGTCTCTGTAGGGGATTTATCAAATATCTGATATGGGGTAGTAGCCTTTGAAGGCAACTATTAAAAAGCACTTACATTTACTGCTCACTTTAAAATATGTTTTAAGACATGGTGCTAATTTAGCAGTTCTAAATTAAAAATGTAGACCAATTGAAATACTCTTTCATCAAAAGAGAAGGATTCAGTACCACCCTATTAAAGCTGGCACAGGTCAAAGCATGTCCATCTAGGTAGAGTTACCACTGATTTATCAATTATGGGAGCAATAGAAGTCTAGAATCAGTGCTGCCATAAGTACCTTCAAACTGGAGTAATTAAAAACAACTCACCTCCATTCTATACAAAAGAGAGATAAAATAAAATTGCTTGCGGTTCTGCATATCCATCTATACTCTTATTTCATGCTGTGTGCATTTGTCTGGTCCTATGCAAAAAAATTCCAAGCAATTCCCATGACTCCTGGCAACTGCCTGGACAAGTCCCTGCAGTTTTCTTTACAAGGTTTTTGGAAGTGGTTTGCCATTGCCTCCTTCCTAGGGCTGCAGAGAGAGGGACTGGCCCAGGATCACCCAGCTGGCTTCGTGCTGAAGGCAGGACTAGAACTCACAGGCTTCTGGTTTCTGAACGTTCCTCTTACAAAACACAAAGACAAGTAGTTGGAAGCCAAAGTGAGGCAAGAATTTCTGCAAATTTGGAAATGAACCACATAAAAGCTGCAACATAAAAACTTTACTGCAGTTTTGAGTGCACTGCAACCGAGTCAGAATACACGGTGGGATCACAGAGTTCTGGAGCATCTTTCAAGGTGGCATATAGTCTTCAGGTGAGTGGCTACAGTGGCAGAGGTGAAAGTGGAATTCAGGACTGCCAGCTTTGTTTCTTAGGCACTATATACTATGCAAGGCAACTTATGAGTTGCCACAAGCTCTTAATTAGCATGTGTGGATAAAGAGATTTTTCATTTGCCTCCTCAGCTATAAAATGTAAGCGTAATCACCTTGAAAACTTCCTTTATTTGTATTTTCTACAAAGAGCTACACTTGCAAATACTGAGTATATTAATCATTACTTCATCCGTTCATTCTGGTGAAAGCCAACATTAACCTTTGCTAAATGAACAGTTGAACGTGTTTTGCTTTCTTAGTGTCAAAGCTATAATCAAACTGAGTTTGAGCATCTTTTCTCAAGCTCAGAGAGGAAAGTTTTTTCTTCTTCTGAACTTGTGATCAGGATGGCATTTTCATCATTAGGCAGCCAGGAAGGAATAGGAGAGAAAAGATCTGCAGATACAGAACTGGAGATCAGTTCTGGGTCCAAGATAAACTGCACAGGGGGGTTGATCTGGCAGGCTACTCAAAATTACACAGAGAAGGAAAAAAGAGAGAACATCTGCATTGCATCATGGCTTAATGTTTTATTTCATCCAAGCAGCCAACTGATTTCTGTTGATTTGGCCTGGCTATCTGATCTTTGCCTATGAATTGGGTCAGCTGATGACCTTATAGGATAGCTGTTGAGGGCCACCAGGATCATCTTTTGGGGTTCAGGATCATCCTTTTGTGGCCACCATTATAATTATTCTCAGTGAGAGTAATGCAACATGTCTTCAGCATACTGTCATGCATTACAGTTCTTTCAATTCTTTCAAACAGTCAAGCCTGCCTGCCTGCCTGTCTGCCTGCCTGCCTGCCTTCCCTATCCCACCTTGCTGAGGTAAGCATGTAAGGACGCCAACAAATTTTTAAAAATACATTAAAATGCTGAAATCAATTAATGAAGAAAAGAATGGTGAAAGAGTTTGGTACTGACAGTTTCTAAATATAGAAGATGAGGGTTAGGTGCAACTAATAATGCAGAAGATCATCTCCTGTCTGCCAGATAAACAAACTTTTGAGAGTAGTAAAAGTAAAAAAAAGCATTTCTACCAGATCTCACTGGCCTGACAAGTTTGTAACAGAGGCAGTGTTTCAGATAGTTAGCTCCAAAGTAATGTTGAGCATTAAAGGTCAACACAACACCAAAGATTGTGGTTGGTTAGCAACTGGCAATCCAAGCAGATCTTTCAGTGCAGTCATCATGTGATCCTTGTACCTTGCATTGATTAGCAGGCTCCCTGCAGGATTTTGCACCTTCTGTACATTTTTTGTGGTTAGCCTTATAATACTATGCCTGCTTTTCATGGAGAGTCTGAGGGACAATTTCAATAAAACCAAAAAGATTTACAACCTTAAACACATACGAAGTAACAAGTTTCCAAGTCCTTGAGTTATGCTTACATTTTTTGTAAAGAAGCTAAGCTTCTTTACAAGCAGATAACTTGAATCCATAGGAATGCCAGAGTTAAACCTCTTCCTCTCAAGCAGCCCCATTTCTCCAACATATAGAATTATCTCTAAAACCTTCTTTCAGAACCATTCATACCATTTACAATATTATCTCCATTGTCAAGTTGTGCTTGTCAACAAGGCCTGACCTCCCACTGTGTTATTGTTTCACTGGGCTTGTCCAAGAATTAAGGTCACCTGGTTTCCTAGGAAGCTAAGCAGTGTCATCCCTAGTTAGTGTTTGGACAGAAGACCACCGGAGACGTCTAACTGAAGGTTAGACTGGGGAGTTGAAGAACATCCCAGAAGGCAACAGCAAACCATCTCTATATCATGCTGAGAAAACTGCATGGATGTGTCCATAAGGTCAACCCAACCTGAGCATGATTCATGGGGGGGTGGAGGGGGGGTGGACTCTGCCTTTGTTTCTGCATTTCAGAATAACCCAAGCCTGTATTGGTAGCATGTTTCTTCTGCTATGTGCTTTTATGCCATTAACTCAGCCAAGGGTCAGAATATCAGCCTTTAATTGATGAGCAAGTATCTTCCTTTGCATTTTTGCAAAATCCTGATACAGACATGTTAGTCTAGCTTGACAAACAAGGTTGCCTATATTTATGATCCACCTATAACATGATATTAGTTCAGTTTAGACGTGATGCCCCTATGGGCATGCATTAGAGGATTGATTCTTTTTTCTAGTTATTGGCATATTGCAGACTGCTACATCAGTCAATGCAAGAATGTTAATCTATTAGCTTTTACTTCCTTCTCCATCAGGCTCTGTTATCGGTCACACCAGTGAAAATGCATAAGAGGAAGGGCCTCTGCCTCCCTGCATGTAGAGTAGGTTTAAAAGTCCCCATCCTTCATACATATACCTGCTCCCCTTCAAGTTCATCAACACATCTTTGACTTTCCTGCCTGTTTGGGATTCAGCTTGAATGCAATTTGCAACTACTTCTGTAGAATCCCCCAGGGAATTGGGCCCAGTATTTTGTCCCTGTTTCAGTTTCAAGTCTTCAGGACCTTGCGCTTGGATGTCCATAACATTGCAAAGAGAAGGCCTCCCTCTCCCTGGAAGATACTATAGTTGTACTAGATCTCATGTGGCACAGACTAATATTGTTGGGGCTTGGGCATTAAGGGATGATGCTTCACAAGCCATGGAATAAAATCTGGGGAGGCCTCCTGGAGTAAGATTTAAGCAGTCTAGCTTAAATCAAAATCCATGAATCCTGGTGCAACTGGATGAATACAAGGTATGAGCTGGTCATCCCATGATTTGTTAACTTCTCAAGTCTTAAGGTCAAGGCAGCCCTGTTGGTTTCAAGTCTCATTTCAAGAGGATCTTGTTCTAAACCTTTGTAGGAAAACAACTGCACAGAAAACATTCAATCCTGCTCCAAAGCTAATGTTAAGTCTGTCAGAACCTATATCATTCCAAAGATTTATTCCAAGCCAAGATTTTCTTGAAAGGTGTACAAAGCTGGAATGGAAAAGACATATTTTAAAGTTCACCTAATTGCTTGCTTGTAAAAATAGTGTGTCTAGGTGCGCCGACCTTTTATAGACTATAATGGGAGAGTGAATGATTCTACACAGTGATTATGCACCTAAATTAATGCTAGCTCATTCAGGTCATCAACTGGGAAGCATGATGAAGGACTATAAGCATTTTGAAAAGCTAATTACTAGACTATTTGCCCTCTTCCCCAGAATAGCTGCAGTTATTACTCCTGCTTATTTGTATAGCTTCTTGGTTTAACAGCCATTTAGGTCCCCCAGCTATTGCTCTGGTAATGTGTGCTTGGAAGTTCGCATTTGTAGAACCAACTCTTTAAAGCCATATGACCTACTGACTACAAGGGGCCGTGGTGTACACATAGAGAGTTAAGGATTTACTTTGTGTCACCTCTTTGTCTCTCACTCTGCTTTTGGTCTGAGAGTTCATTAATTTGAGATAACTTCCTTCTGCCTTTCTTCCCAGACCCGCATGCATGGAGCAAGTGCTCTTGGACTTCCTTCCTGGTGGAATGTAGCTAACTAGGTACTAGGCTTTGCTTACTTCTGTAATGTATTTCCTTAAGTAAATCTCCTTTCTCCTAGATAGAAAAACTGTGGCTTCACTAATCCTTGCTCAGGTCGGATTCCTGCTGTCAGGAACGCTTCCCAAATTGTTGAAATTTGAATGCTTCCATCTCCAACAATTTTCAGATTTCTGTATAATTCTGCCAAATGGCCAGGACTTCAACTTGCCTTCTCTAGCCAGCACTGCATTTGTACAAAGAGAAACAAATATCCTACTATGCTAGAGTTGGAATTGATCTCTTGTTGTATTGGATCTCTCATTTTGTTGAGTCCACCTTCCAGTTTAGCGCAGGACTCTAAATGTAAGTATCACCAACAGATGGGTTAACCCTAACCCAGTCTACACCATGCCAAGGTGACTGACTTGGTAAACTGGTACATCAGAAAGAGAATGTTAAATTGCAAATTTCTCCCTGAGTCAGTTAGCAAATGATAATCACAATTATAGTCACTTTCTGTTTGCTGAGTGCAATAAAGGATGAACATACATCCCCTATATATTGTTATGGGGCTTTCAGTGCTCATCAGAAACCAAGTGTAGTTTTGGCTTGCTAAACATGTCTTCATCCTGCAACCTGTATAGTGGTACACTTTTCATACTGATACAACTTTAATATTAATTTGTTCTTATTTATACGCCCAGAAAGACATGGAGCATCTTCAGATCCATGATAAAGCTTTCATTCAAAATAAAGTATAGTTGTATCTCACCAGGGTTAAAAAGATTTTATGTTTACTGCTTGAAAGATTAATGGGTCACTCAAGCATTTACATTCTCATGCATTTTTATGACAACACCACAAAATAAATTCCATGCATGTTCAGTGGGGAATGATGGGCTTAAATGTTTAACAGCTGCTCTTTGGAAATTCAGCTATGGTTTAAGTATTGTTTCCATTTAGCACTTCCAACGCTTGCCACAGTTTACAGTTCATTGCGATTAGTTCTTGTATTTGTTTCTGCAAAAGAAAAGGTCACCATTGCACAGTTCTCGGGGTGGGGTGGAAGGAAAGAGAAACGCAATCACAGTAGGAGGAACATTGTTGTCCTAAAGTTAGTACTGGGAGAGGCAGGTCAGGCCCAACAGATTTCCCTTAATGTTGTCGTGGCAATTACACAAACAGGAACTGTGTGCTATATTTATGGTACACTTTGTACATTACTACCCCCAAACATTTTGTTTGTGGGGAAAAAATGGGGTAGGAGAACATCTCACCTGAACATCAGAGAGAGTGAACAAATGAAGGCAGTGAACTTTTTCTGCTGCTTTATCTCCTATTGGTCCAGAAAATGGCACACATACATGGGATTACAGACAGCCAGATGGGTTTTGTGATAAGCAGTGGAAGGTAAAGATGGAGGTTCAACTCTCTTTGTCTACCTCATCATCACTGATGATCTGCCATCCTTTTGTAACTGAGCCAGGCGAAGGAATATGGCCGTGATGTTGTCACAAGACTTGCTTAACCTTTGGGGTCAAAAAGGACTTATGCAAAGTGGATCTGCATGGGATATGCTTGGATCATGCACTATGGATTGGCTCAGCTGGTCATGATGATCTAGATAAATCTGTTGGCCATCAGAGGCTTCATAAGTTCTTGGGTTTGCTGGGTGACCAGGGCAGTGAGAAAGATATGCAGGACTACTTGGTAAGCTGGTATGAGATGTGTGTATGTACACATGCAGCCATGTATGTTACATGGCTACATGGCTGGGAGTAAATATTTATAGTAACCTGCATGAGAAAGAATTGGTTGCTTTCATATTGTTATAAAAGCCCATGTTAGTTTGGGCTAAAATAGGATTGGCTCATTTCTAGCTCAGCTTGTGGTGGGAACCCAGCCATTAGCTCAGCCTGTGGTAAATCAAGCCACCATATTAGGCCATCTTTTGATTTATTTCTTTGAGCAACTGTAGTTAACCCAGGTTGAGGGTTTTCTTTATTGTGTGAAGTCAGCTTCACTATTTGTCATCTGGGGTATGTGCTTCTTATGTGCAGTCTTGGAGTGATCCTTGTGGAAAAAGGTGGACTAAATTAATGTTAACTAGAGTAGTGATCTGGAAAAGTTATTTGGTTTTCCATCTGCACATGTAGATGTATTAGAGCAAAAAGTGTGTATTTAAATAAGTAGTAGTGATGTTCTAGAGCTAAGATCCCATTCTTTGTTGGATCCAGGTTCTTGGGTAATCTGTCTTCTGTGAAATGGATGTTCTGAAACTGACTGCACTTGCAGGACAACTATTTGTCATCACACTCCCAACACTTTCTCATATTTCCTCCAGTCCCAAAAGTCCAGAGGCCATAACAATGATGATCAACTAATATTTGAAACTTCTGTTGTCATTGTTTTGACAGAAAAAAACAGAATTACTTGGCTTATCCTCTGAATCTTAAATAAAGTTAGTTTTATTATGCTACAAGACTATTTTCAGTTCAAGTTTCAGAAGAAACATTTCAAAAAGAAGGAAGAGATATGTGTCAAACAAAGACTTGTATCTAAGATCCATTACCCATCAATCAACAGAAATGTACTTGGAGGAAAAAAGTATATATTCATACTTTCTGATATCAGAAGTGAATTTCCCCAACATTCTTACATTATGCAGAGATTTTCCAAACATTAGCATAACCTTATTGCGTACAGAAAAATCTTGGCCATAGTATATATGACGTATTTCCATTAATAAATCAGAAATAATTCTCTTTGTTTATACTTCTTTATAAAGAGGTTGGCATTATAATTAGTTGGCATTATTTCACTCCACAAATAGATTAGTTGCCAGACTACAAAAAACCTACTTCAATATGGCTAATAAAAAGCAGATAAATAAGTATGGTACACAAATTAGGACAAATACAATCTTATTAATGGTAGTTTAATTTATAGTCTAGAGGAAAGTTCTAGTGAGGTATAAATTTACTCACTGGAGAAAATAAATGAAAATATAATTATGCTCTAATTAAAGCTCTACTTTGATGTACAGCATACTCATGGTAGCAGTACTATTAACTCAGCAAGTATGGTATTAACCCCTACTTCCTTTCCCTCAGGGATGAAGTTATGATTGCCCTATAAAAACTCAATTGAACAAGTGGTGAAGGCCATCTTGATCCTTGTGGTGTGAAATGGGATACACACTCAGCACTACCAACTGCTGAGGAGTAGGACAACTGTAAATTGGAATTCTTTATGCATTACCATTTTTACCCTGCCCGTTCACCCTTTCCTCAAGTACTCCACCATAAAATTCAACAGAAGTCATTCAAAATATTCTTCCCCAGGTGGTTGAAAAATTTTGCTACTTGAAGCCATGTATTTTCCCCCCCTAGTTGGCTCACTGCTGGTTAGTGGGCCAAAACTGGAAAAAAAATGGCTTAAAGCAACAAAAGGCAAAGAGGCAGAACCAGAGGGACATTTTTGTGGTCCTTTTTATGTGACAGTGCATAATTTTATATCTGAATGGGCAGAGATGCATCAGTATATTTAGCCCTGCTTGTAAAGCCAGAATGCCAATGGACACAGCTGGCTTATGCAGGGGTTAGGCGACTCTGGGTCTTGAGTTACTGGGTTCTTTCTCACAGCCACGTTAAAGGGTGTCTGTCCAGGCCTTGTGGCTCTACTCTGCCTCAGCACAGGCCAAAGAACAGTGCTGCCCTTAGAGTTTTAATGATGAACACGTTAAGGAAAGGGAGTGATGGATTCCCCTGGGTTTGTTTGCCCTTCATCCAAATGCCACCAACCGGCAGGAAAAACATCCACTTATTGCTCTCCATATGGGTTAAACTGGGAGGAGATGAGGTTGCACACACAGCTAGAGCTAGATCTGATTTTACACCTGTGTTTTGTTGCAGGAATATTCAAAAGGAGCCTGGCAATCAGACAATCTCAGGTAAGAACATGGATTTAGCACTGTTCCAGAGCAATGCTATTTCAGAGTATTGTTATTCTGGAACAATGCTAAAGGCATGTTTAAATGTAGCCCTCCAGACACCCTCTAAACATGGATGGTAGTGAAGTGAAATGGGAAGAAGCTGAGCAACCACTCCTTGCTGCTCCACGGTTTCTTGGGTTTCTCCCTAAGAAAATGTGAAATTCACATGTAACCTAGAATTGCTTTCCTGACCCATGCATGCATCTTGTGTCTCTTCCTCTCTAGTCCCTTAATATAATTTGCTTTTATTTGAAAGAAAAAATATCAATTCCTTCTCCCCAACAAGTGCTATGAAGTGTTGTTGGTTTCCAAGAGGGGATGCAGAACATGGAGAAGGTTGATCTGAGGAGCAGTTTCCAGGTAAACTAGAAGAGGTGGAAAAGCTTTGCAGGCTGGACCATCACCTAAATAAAACTGCTGAATGCTTTTGTTCAAATCTTGTGCCCAAGTGACACACAGACAGCCCACACTAAAATGACCATGGAGAGCAATGCTAGATGATCAGAGGGCACAGGCTGTATCCATAGTACCCAACGGGAGGTGAGGAGATCCCAGTCTCCAGCCACATCATCACCAGCATCAGGGTAAAGGGATGTAGACTGTTCCATAGTAAGACTTGTGTTGGGAGAAATGAGAAAGCACCTGAACACAAATGTGATCTGCTTCCACAGTTGGCTGGGGATGAGATGAAGGTGATGTCTTGAAGACATATCCTCTGAAATCAGTGAGGGAGGCATTTTTGTGCCATGATTAGTAGGACACAAGGACGAACCTATGAACTCTCAGCCCAGGCTTCCTTACAGGACTGTAAGGAACTGTAAGGTAACTGGAGAAGAGAGTGCTACATAAGTTGCCCTAAGCTCCAGGAAGAAAGATGGAATATACTGTAAATCTAACCCATAATAATAAATACATTAAGGAGAATGTCCTGCTCCTTAAAGGTTTTGCCCTCTATAAAATCTCTTCTGATCCCCCAAAGTCCTCAGGAAAGGAAACAAAGTGTGATGGAATGGAATTATGAAGGCCAGGCTCAGGGAGATAAACATCTTCTTACATCTCCTGAGGAGCGTGGGAGATACAAGAGGATGAGACTGGCACCTCCCTGAGGAATTCACAATGTTGTGGCTGGCATTACTTGGGAGCTGGGGTTTCAGTCTGGAAAGATTCTTGCTAGAGGTTGTAGCTAATAAACATAGTGGGACTGAATTTACATGGTCTCTTGGAGTTCCTTGGGCTAGGCCTTACACAAAGGACTGAAGTAGGAAGATGGAATCAGGAAACCTCAGATAGAGGCATCAGATTGGGACAATTGTGTAGAACCATATCATTTTTCGTGAAAAAGAAACTGTGGTCTATGGGCCAATCAGGACATGTTGTTCTTTGTGTGAGTATAAATAGCATCATATCTAACTTGGTCCTGAAGCATAGCTGCACAAGTTTCTTTGCAAGACAGCTTTATGTATATAAAAAAATCACCCATGTAGTTGCCAGCCTTCAAATATCCTGGGTGCTGAAAACAACTCAGGATGAAAATAAAGATGTATTTATGCAGAATGACTAATGGGTACATTCCAGCATCTGCTATACTGTATTTCATACAAAATCATGTATTATTCTTTTAAGCATACACCATGTTCTTTGGTAGATGGTTTAAGATTAATGAGACATTTATTCCTATCCAAGATGCAAGCTCCGAAGACTCCTTTTCTTTTACAGATTTGGGCCAATATTTTCATTAATGTCATTAATGCATTACCTTAAAATCCATCTGCTTTGCAATACACCAGTCAAGGCATTATTTTGAGTGAACCTGAGAAAAGTAAGCTTATAAATCAGTTCCAATGCATATTTTTGTGACTTATAGAACTGAATGGAAAATGTGTGTGCTAGAAATATTCATTCATTCATTCATTCATTCATTCATCCATCCATCCATCCATCCATCCATCCATTCATTCATTCATGGTATTTCTAGTTCCAGCTCAGGCTGACTCCTGGCAATTTATCCAAAATATGAAATATAATTTGAAAACAAAATTAATGCAATAGACATCCAACTATAGTAACAGAAAGGCACTCATTTAGTAACTGAATACATGCTGGCACACCAGGTCTAGCTAGCTTGCTGTTGATTGATTGAAATATTTCAAACCACTCTTTATTCTTTTGAATGCCATACTAGTATAAAGAGAATGATTAAAATCATTCTGCTTTAAAGTCCTAACATCAGAATAAAACTGTGGACAGAAAGCTAACACAATAGCTCTGTTCACACAACTTGCTTCACCAGGTCACTTAAGACTTGGCAACTAATACATACAACATACTAAGCTTCATTATTATTAACATAGTTTTCTTTTTTGTGGGCACCTCATCTGGCTAGTTTGTGGTTCAATGTATTGTGTGAACCCTCCAAAATGGTTTAACTGAGAAACCAAGTTAAGCATTTAGGGTGAATACCCTTGATAAAGTAGGTAGATCATATCAGTCACTTTAAAAGCCTAAATTTTGACCTGGTACTAATATGAGTAAAATGTTAGTTGAAACTCCATAGGAAAGGCATTGCACAGCTAGGGTGATACCACCACAGAACATTGTTGTTGTTTTTTCCCCCTTCATTGCAAAGCATTAATAGTATTTGGAGAAGAACCTCTTCTGATGACCTAAAGACTTTGACAGGCTGATACAGGGTGTAGTATTTTGGATCCTAACTAATCAAGGCTTGAAAGACAAGTAGCAAGATCCTCAACTAGATTTGGCAATGAATAGGCAGCCTGTGCAGGCCCACCTGAATTAGTATAATGCAATTTTACCTGGTTGAACTGGTTATAGGTACTGGGGCTGCTATCTGCACCAGCTAAGGCTTCCAGGTCATCTTCAAAGATAGCCCCTCATATAAAGACCTCATGGTAGTTAAATGGTAAGGTTCCCAGTGTGTGAACCACTGCAGCCAGGCTACAACCTGGGCATGCAAATTTATACCTGCCAAATCAACTTGCAAGAGAAATTCCATGCCACCAAGTCACCTGAGCAGCAAATCACCACCTAAATTCATGTAGCAGTGAGCAGCATCTATGGGCCGTCTTGCCACTCTTATTGCAGTCCATAGAGTTCCCCCAAACTGGGGTGGGTAGGGCCAAAGTAGTTGCTCTTTCTATTGAACCTTTAGGGTATGGTTTAATGGGGTTAATGGGCAACATGGGTGCCTTAAACATTGCTGAAAACCTGAGCTAGGTTCCCTCTATTTGGGAAAGGGTTTAGGGGCAAAGTGTACCTAGAATGTTTGAAATCCCTCCCCTCCCCTCCCCAAAATAGGCTAAAATAATTTGTCCTCATCAATTCCAGTGACACTATGACATCACCAGCTCCTTTTTGGCTCCTGTGAAGCTGAAAAAAAACTCAAGCTGAACTCCTGGATGCAAGAAAATTGTCCACTCCTAAATTAAGACATACCCCAACTAAAATTTGTCTAAAATCCTTAGAGAAAAGGTTTCTTTGGATTAAAGTTTGGGACTTTTATCACCAGGAAAAAAAATCCACCATCACCCAGCAAACAGGGCCTCCCTTTCTAAAGGTGGATTGACCATTTACACAGCTCCCCTGGAAATTAAATTCCTAATGGCAAAAATTGAGCAAACAGGACATTGGTCAGAATCCTGGAGTATGCTGTCTGAAATTCACCCAAACAGAAGTGATTCAGTTGTGCTCAGGAACATTGGGGATTTGCCCTTCAAAAACCATGACATCCCAATCAAAATGAATGTGGACAGCTTGGAAGTGCTTTGCCAGGAAGTCACAATGACCTCAACACATGAGGCAAGCCTTCCAAAAATGCTGAGGAAGTTCCCTCGTAACTCAGAATAGTTGCAGATGATCTCACTGAGCAAGAACAGGAAAAAAAGTCCTTTTTTGGGGGGGGGGGGGGCGGGTGCCAATGCCACTAGAGTATAGGCTTCAGAATCAATTCTAGTCAAAGTTAGATAGTTTCACTCTGAATAGCTGAATAACAAATCATTAAATTGGGCAGATTTTCAAGGGGTGCTGTGTTTTTAGAAAAGTAACCCCTTGAAATAAGCTTCACAAAGCAACATACCCCCCCCCCATCCTTAATTGTAAGAGCAAAGTGAAGAAGCCACGTTGCTTCAATTCAGTTTGCCTGTCTTGATTGGCACTTGTAAAAGCCGAAAGAGCTTTTCCAGCCAAAGCAGGCAGTAGCCTGAAGCTCCTTATTGAGGCAAGTAATATATTCTCTTTTCTTGATGAAGCAAATCACATACACAGTCTGTGTAGCACAGAGCTCTTCATTGAATCAAATCTGAACTTACTTACCACACATCGTCATTGTCGTCATCATCATCATCATCATCATCCAATGTATATTCTATTTTTGAACCCAGAGGTTATCCTCCACCTATGTTTTAGCTTTGTTCCCTGGTATTTAATTGCTCCACTTCCACAATGAGCCAAACAGCCCGTTCACTCCTAATCAATAGAACAGCAGGTGCTTAAGAGCAATGGGCCAACTCTCTGGATCATCTCTGTAATCCATATATCAAGCAGAGTTTTGAAAGAGATACCTGCTGGTCTGCTAAAACTCCCCAGGGCCATCAAGAAAACTATTCCAGTCCCTCAGTCTTCAAAAGGCACACCAACCTCAATACAACAAGCACTACAGAACGGTAGGAACTGATGGAAGTCTGTCTCTCTCCAAATTGTGATCTGATCATCACAATGGGATAATTAAAACTTTCCCCACCTTCAGGTCACAAATGCGGGACTTCATAGTCATCATTAAAACAAGGGTAGGAGCTACCAAAAACTTTATATTCAGTTATATTCTAGGTCACTCCATGGTGGCCATACCATATCCCCAGATTTGGATTACTTATACATCTGACTATCTACCTACATAGAAATTGTGGCTGGTATTATCTCATGGTAAACAGATTCACTGTATTTTTCTTTATATCTGGAAACTGATTATCTGCATTCTTCTGAGTCATGTCAACATTGGTTTAGAAAGGATTTATCGTTTCCCTTCAATGGTCCAATTTTGTCTGTAGCCCCCAGCATTAGACTGACTGACATGCTGTACTGGGCACCAGAAATATATTTTGTTTTCTAATTAGCTGTATGTAGAAAAGGAAATCTTTTGACAAGATTTAGGAAATGTTTTTAGCTAAAGAAACAATCTTGCTTCAAGCTTTTAAAAGACCCAGGTCAGCTAGACTTTATACTCAAGAAGAAAATACCACAAAACCATCTGTTCTTCCTCATCTGTTTAGGAACAGTAGGAAAAAAGGTAAATGTGATTCTGTAAACAGAGGCCCATTGTCTTTTCCATCAAGGCATGGCTTCTGCTTCACAGGCTGTTGGCCATGAAAAGGGGATCCTCATGACTTTTGAAAGCTATACAACCCAGGTGGTGAAAAGGAACAGGAACAAGAGAAAATTTTCTCAATAAGCCATTCTTCAAAGAAGCCTGGGATGGCTACCACCCCAATGATTAATGGCGTGTGGCTGTTTTGTTTGGACATTGCTAATTAGCTTCAGCATAAAGCATGTCGACTTCCTCTTTATGAATCAGAAGAGACTTGGCTTGGACATATAGCTTTCTTGAAGAATGTGGAAAAGTCTCTCCACCCTGGGCTGCTGGAGAATTGCTTTGGACTGTTGCATTTTTGGACTGTTGAAGGTTCCTTCATATAGATGGCTGAACAATTGGTTTCTATCTCATTGAAGTCCATATCCTAGATCCTCCTTAATAGATTTTGACACATCTAATGCCAAAATAAACTTGGATGAGTTTTTCTTGCAGTCACTTTTTTCCTAGCTTAAATTAGTCCTCCGCTGGCAATGATGCCATGCCAGCCAGTGTGAAAATAAATCTGAAACATCAAGTGAAAACCCAGATTCTAGCTTCTGCTGAAGAAACCCTGACTTCAGCTGAAGTGCCATTCTGGAAATAGACTTGGAGATGATCAAACGTTAGATCATATCAATGAAGCTGGCTATGCTCCCCACCTGATGGGAACAAATTTGTAGTCTGCAAATTGAGATACTTTAAAAACCTTTACAGCAACTAAGACATAATGGTCATCACACCTATAAAAGGCTCTAATGATACAAGCCCTGGTTATTTGGGGATACTCAACTAAGTATTTAGAATCAGGTTTCTTTGCTGTTGTGACCTAAAGTGTGATTCCCAGGTATTTAAAATGGACTACCTGTTTGATGTGGGTCTGATTAACTTGCCAACTGTAAGGTTTTACATTGATTTACTGACTAAGGCTCGACTTTGTAGAAGGAGGCAAAGATTTGCAAAGTCCCTCTCGTTCCCCACTGAGACAGTGAGAGAATGATGCCATTGTCTGAACAAAGCAGGATGCATAAGGATTTGCTTAGAGAAATAGGGAGATCAGACTGGATCAGAGAAATTTGTGACCAAGAAATCCACACACAAGTTAAATATCAAGAGTAGAATCCTTGCTTTCTTTTTTGGATAAAAATGGCTCCAGGCAAGGGAGAAAACGACGTGTGATCCTGCCAGCAGCAGACTGATTGCCACTGGAGATTTAACATAAATGAAGGTCTTGAAATCATCAGAACAAGAGGACAACCACAAAAAGTCCTGGAAAATGTTTATTTTCCATAGCTCTCTGGGTCCCATTATTGTGCCATATGCATTTCAAATAATTCATTTTTTTCCTAAGAGATGGGAAGGGCTGTGCACCATGGTAATTGACATCAGGTGGTGTGGAAGAGGCGGGTCACTTTTCTAGTGTCCACAATCATGTTGAACAGCACTCTCTGAATATACAGACTTCAACTCTCAGAATTCCTAGCCAACATGACCATTGCTTAAAAGTCTGGGAATTGGAGACCACACATCTGGAAGAAAGTCAGGTTAGGAGAAACATCTTTAGATCTTCCTAAGTAAGAGAAAATTCTCTGTGGCACTGTATGATCTTGTGTGATCTTGCTTCTGTTGCCTCCCCTAGCTAGCTAGCTAACTAACTCATAAAATATTGCCAGCAGATGACAACTCTGAGTAAACCAATTCCTGCCAGTGATGAGGGACCCTTCCTAGAAGGAATTCAAGCTTGTCAACTCAATATACCACCCCTCCTGGTACACCAGAGATAGCAAAGCACCAGCTGATGGCAGTTGTTTGCCAGAAAAGCAAGAGGAAAAGCCAGAATTTTTGAAAGGTTATATTTTTAAATTGGAGAAGGACCCTTTCTGCATTGATTCAGCCAAATTCTTGGTGGGATCTTAGCTAAATGATTTGGAGGCTGTTGTGCTGTCTTTTCTTATTTATGTTATTTCTGCCTTAAGGAGGTACAAGTGGAAATTTTAAAAAATATTGTATTAAAACCCTTGAAGTAGCCAATTGAACTTGGCAGGGCTAACCTTTGGTACATATTACCTTTCCATCCTGCCTAAAGAGAAGCTGTTTCACACTTTTTGAAGGTTCCTCATTATTGCTTATGATACTACAAGGGTAGTACAGACTGTTTCAAGAGGAGAAACAGATTTATACATGTATATAAAAAGATAAATAATACAAAGGAGACTGATCTCAAGAAAAGGAAGCAAACCATCAAGTCTTCCATGTGACTACCACAGGATTGGTCTGAAAATCATGGTTCCATTGGACTGAGCTTTCATAGGAAACTGTTTCAGGCCAATAGTTCCCATTATGACAAAATTTTAACTTAATACTAGAGCTATGAGAAGCTTCATTATGAGGATTTGAACTGAACCAACAATTTGATGCATCAACTTAAATGTGTGCCTTTTTGCGCATGCACTCATACATTTTATTGAGCTGATTCAATAGTTTAAATCAAATCAAATTGACTTGATTCAATGATTTGAATGCATTATTTGAATGGAGTCAATGATCTGGGTTGATTTTCACACCCCTGCTTAATATTAGATGCTATGGCAATGAAATGCTGGCTTTTAAGATATGTGGCATTACTTTGCTGTAAAGAAATGAGATCTTCTAATAACCATATGGCAGTTCATAAGAAAGAGCTACTCCTTTAAGATTATATTGATTTTTAAATCCTATTTCCCATGCTTAAGCATAAATATTATTTTAAGAGCTTGAGAAAATTGAACACAGGGAAGAATGGATTATTTACAAAAAATTACATTAAAATAGCATTCCAACCAATTTTAATAAAAACAGGATTGTTATATTCCATGGGGGTGGAGAGCAGCTAACTGATTTTATGCAGAAGGTGCAATTAGTGTTTAATAAAAGCCATATTTTAATTCAAACATTTCACTTAATTACTGCAAAGAGTGGCAATCAATCCCATCTCATATAAAGCTTGCTGTGGGGAAAATTTGACATGCATCATGACTAGATAAATAGGCAGTTTGATATAATTAACAGATTCTACAGAAGCATTTTATATTTCCTGCATCAGGAAGGCAGGGTTCTTCTCTGTTTAAGAAGTGCCAGCCTCTATTATGGGCAGGTTGGAGGGACACAGTTGGAAGCTTGGAGGAGGACTGTGCAATTCTAACCAGGAACAGCTTGGAAAAAGCTACATGTTCTGACAACCTAATAGGGCATAATCATTGGAAAGGCCCCGGTCCACTTGCTAGGAGTCTGATATATGAAAGTCAGAGCCAGTGAAACTCAGTGGCAGTGCCCGTCAAAGCAAGGGGCGTGGTACAATGGTGATATTTTTTTTTAAAAAGAGATCATATATCTGCCATAGAAGAATGGCAGAATCTCCATTTCTAATGGAGAAAGTGGAATCACTATCCTGTCTTTATTTTAAAAAGTTTATATTTTATTAAACAATTATATATATACACACATATACACATACACACATACACATACATATACATACAGTATATAATAAGAAATACATTCAAAGAAAAAAAGTAAAATAAATGTGAAAAAAAAAGAAAGGAAAGGAAAAGAAGAGACAAAGAAAAAAGGAGATAGAGAAAAGAAAAGAAAAAAAAAGAACAGAAAACATGTTTAGCAGTCTCTAGGGCTTCAGATGGAGTCAGGCCCTTGTATCTTTTCAGTAGCCAAGTCTTATCCTTAATCTCCATACCCTTCTGTAATTCCATCAGCTGACTAACTTCTCTCCACGTTGCCTTGATCTTAGCCTCCAATCTCATTTTCCAGTGGGGTTATGCACTGCTGTTCTTGATCGCATAGCCAAGCATCTCCAGGATTACAGTGGCTGTAGCATATAGCAGTTTATTGGTTTGAGTTATGGTGGTAGTAGGGATTGTCATGAGGGCTGTATTGGCACCTTCTAGCATACTTTCTGATGGTACTTCACTACTGAACCTTGGTAATTGGTCCTGAGGGTTGACTGTAGCTAGTTTATCCATGATCTTACGCCTCAGATCAGCTGCTGTGCTCTGTAATGGAGGGGGTGGCAGTGATATTCCAGCTTCAGGTGTTTGCTGCACATCCAGTTGTTCTTCCAGGTCTTCTTGAGCCTGGGATGTAATGTTGGTCTATCTCAATTTCTGAGAGCAGGTTCCTCTTCACTATGTTGAAGCATTGGGTAACTAGCTGTTTCTCATTTAGTGTGGATGTAGGTCTTCTGTCCATCCATAGCTCCCTCATATGTTTCATATATTCCCTCTCATTAGATCTACTGTTGTAGTAGCATTGCATCAATTCCAGGTTCTCTTGTCTTGTCTATGTATGGTAGAGGACTCAGGATTGAGGAAGACATGTACCACCCATAGGGGTGAGAGGGGATTATCTATCTATCTATCTATCTATCTATCTATCTATCTATCTATCTATCTATCTATCTTTCTTCTGATCTTTTCCTCTCAGGAGTTATACATACAATTCTAATCAAACCTCTCTAAGATGATATCATAATTCCCTTCTTTTTTAAGCTATTCTTTCTAATAATAAAAACTATAAGTTACAAAATCATTTTCTTTTTTATGCAAAAAAGTCCATAAGGGGTTTCCAGTCATTGATGAATGTCGATAATGACCTTTCTCTAATCAAAGAAGTCAGTTTATCCATCTCAGCAAGTTCTATCAATTTCATCAACCATTCCTCCATAGTGGGTAATGCTGAATCTTTCCATCTTTGTGCATATAATAATCTTGTTACAGTAATCATATATTGAAATAATCTTCCATGATTCTTTTCTGTTTATCCATTAGTCCTAAAGAGAAAAGTTCTGGCTTCAACTGAATATTAATCTTTAAAATCCTGTATCAATATGTGTATTTGAATCCAAGAAACACTATCCCATCTCTTGTGTGTTTCTTCCCCAACAGATTTTTTTACATAGATCTGTATCGGTTACATATGAAGAAATACAGGGAAATTTGCTAGGAAAGGCTGGGGTGTCAATCTTGAAATGCAGGAAAAATAAGGAAAATATGCCCTGTGGAAAATGAATCAATTATTCCTGGCTCCTCAATCTGAGATCTAAAAATTTCCCCAGAGGTTAAGTGAAGTTAGCTAACCCTGAGAGGTTAAACTCCACTGAACCCTGATAGGTTAAGTCAGACTCAGACTACAATCTCCTTACTTATTATTACTGAGATAAGCGATAACATATAGGGTATTTTTTTGTGTACACTCTAGTGTGCTGTTCCAACCCTAACTGAAACCTTATTCAGCCTTTCTTCTCATGTCACTAACCACACCTGATCCCCCTCTTTAAATCTCCCCTCCCTTCACGGTAGAGACATTAGGTCAGACAGGAAAGGACATGATGAAAAGTGTTGTGTCAGCTCTTCTCAGCAGGCATTCCCCCCAGTCGTGTTGGGAAATCTCACCCCAAGGACAAGGCAGCAGGTGGGATCACACTGTCCATCTCAGACTGGTGCAAGAGATATGAATGAAGATAACAGGCAAATAAGATTCTTTAGGGCTGGCTAAAGAGCAGTTATGGAGAACACTGTTCATGAGGAAGACAAATCTTTGTTCCCTTATAAAAATGTGGGGTCACTAGGAGCCAGAGGTAGTCATAATGGCCCTATTATGAGAACAATTTAATTGGGTTGTGTGTAGGGGAGGTAGGGGAGAGAAATGATTCATTCAAATCTTTTAACCCATAGAACCTATATGAGGGGGGGCACTTTTAGTCACACTAACCCCCCTTCCCCAGGCAAGATCCTTCATGTGGAGCTGTCAGAGGGTAGGAAAAGGGACAGGAACTTCCAAACACACATAGAGTTCTTCTCTACTTTACAGCCATGTTTATTGTTACAGTGCTCTCTGAGTAAATAATTTATGCTTATTTCTAATATATACAGTGCCCTTGGCTTAACAAACTATGTATACATTTCTATACATAACTTTTTACAGCTTCTTAACTGTTTCACACGCTCCCTCCCTGGTCCATACAGATGTTCCTTATCACAACTGGGATATGCTCACTCTGTTAGCCAGCTTAGTACTTTCACTTCTTGGACTTGCTTTAAGCCTGGAGACAAGAACGGAAAGAAGGAAAAATCATACTTTCTTGAGCTTCTTGGAATAGCAGCACCTTGCTCAAGCTTTCCCTGTTGACTCTCCGTTTGTCTGTTTCAAATACAGCAGTCTCTCCCACCAGCCAGTCCACTCTGCAGCTCTCCTTTTTCTGATCTTATTTGCTCCTGCTGCAGGGTGTCCACAGGCAATGGTCAAAAAAGTCAAGATGGTGGCCACCACTGTGCAATGGAAGATCTGCCCATTTTTTATGTGTGTCACAACCTTGACTTTTTTGCCCATAGCTTGCAGACAACCCTGGTTGAGATAGCAATGGATGATATTATTTGTAAGAAACTTTAATAGCAGGATTCACAGGGTGAGCTAAGGTATATTAATATTCAAATGATCTGTCTCAACTAAACAATGCTAGAATATTAGTGATTGCCACATACTCCAGATTCCCTTTCTTGGAACTATTTTTACCATGCAGGGAGATAAAAACAATTTTTCATAAAGACTTTTCATTTGCAGATGAGTTGCCTGATTCTGTACATATTGAGGAAACTATTTGTTTAAGCTTGAATGAGTCAGATTAGATAGAACTAGAGGTAAAGGTGCAGGAGCAATTTCAAAATGGAAAAGCCAGGGGTGTCTGAAAGGGAGAGATTTAAAAGAAGTCAAGATGGTGGCTGAGGCTATGTGACTTAAACCCTGGCCCCTTTTTTACAGGCATCATATATAACTTCTCTGTTCTCCCTTGCAGGTTCCTTTGGACAACCCTACAGTATTTTGGCATTTTGGTGTAATTTTTCCTCTTTGCATTGTTTGAAAAGATACACATGGAAATGTGTGTGAAATACTTCCAAAACAGAGAGGGAAGAACTGGACTGCAGGTAGTAAGAGCTCACCTCTGCAAGTCAAAAAGAAGGTGAAGGGAACCCATCACTAGGAAATGTTCTCCTCTTTTGGACAAATCTCAGTTCTCTTCTAATTCTTTCTATCAAACACACTGATTTTTTTTCTGGATACACAGGACCCAATAGCATTGTATCATTCCAAATCAACCAGCAAGAAACAATTATGGGAAATCTAGAAGACAAGGGAAAGAAAGACCAAGCACCCATTTCAGTCATTTTATGAGGAGAAAGTTTTGTCATGAAAAGCTGGGACACTTTGGAGAGAATCAAACATGAGGAGGATCCTGATTGATTGATTGATTGATTGATTGATTGATTGATTGATTTGACAGAAATTATAACCTGCCCTAATCCCTAAGGGCCTATAACATCAGTCAAAAAGAAAAGGCATAATAATAAACAATACATAAATAAATAAATCCAAATTAAGGTCATACCCAAAACTTAACCACGGAAGAAGAGCCAAAACAGAATGGAGCCAGTCAACTGGGACTGAAAACATGTTGGAATCAAAGAGTTTTAGCCTCTTTCCGGTGAGTCCTGCATGTACTTTGGGGGGGAGGGGCGGGGGAGGATTCTCTGAGGGGGAATCTACTACAGAGAAGGCCTTCATCCCTATAGTCTTGAGGGGAACCAAGATGCCTCAACAAAGATCTGTGCTGTTTATGCCATTGAAATGAACCATTATAGAATCATTACTTCAGGATGATTTAAATTACTTTTCCTACTTTAACTGTAATTTATAAAATTCTGGAGAAGAGTTAGACCATTCAATAAAAAATGTGCTAACTTTCCCAGGGGTCTATTGTAAATAATTAAGGGATATCCAAAGCCTACAATTCAGCCATGCAACTGGGGAAATAATCAGGAGAAAATAAAGTTAATCTCTATTTTAGTGATTCTTAAGACAAAATGATTTAAAACTAATTCCAAATATCATAATAGATTACAGATAATCCAGGAAAATTAGGACCCAGGAGGGGGGGGGGGGAAGTGCAAGTACATAAGTTTAGTAATTTAAAATATTAATGGTGGAGAAAAATGTATCCATTCTCTGAACAATTTGTAGCAATGTTAAATAATTGATAGCAGTTTCTCGTAATTAAATACTAATGAATGCATTTACTGGGTAATATACTTTATGGCTATTCTCTTTATTTAGAAACACTTGTATTAATCTTGCATGAGTAATTTTGGAATATCAAATGATTTCCAAAAACATTAATTTCAAACATTTCCTCTTTTTAGCAAAGACCTAATTGTTTAACTTTTTGTCTGCAGTTAAAGCTTTTAACCAGCTGAGGATGGGACAAAGGCAATAAATATTTCGTTATTATGCAAACAGTTACACAAAAATGAACTGGAGACTTCCACTGAATTCACCAACACCAGAAAAACCACAGCTCATGGAATTGTTACATGATTAAATCCTTTAAATTGGTAATTGGATCTTAATTTTATTGTTTTTAATACTAAATAGATAAATGAGTTATAATAATATTAATAGTGCTGCTATTTTGTGCATTTTTCGGTTTATCTGTCATGTCAGTTCCATCCTTCTTAAATCTGCTTGGAAACCACAACTGTTATCTCACTGCCTGTCATTGGACAGGCCACCCAGTGTTAGTACAACTTCCATAACTGCTTGTCTTTAGCCCAGATGACTGGGTCATTTGGGAACTGAACTCTATCTATCTATTATCTATCTATCTATCTATCTATCTATCTATCTATCTATCTATCTATCCATCTTGCAAACATAGCCTTCTGTCCCCTCATTTTTCCCCATGACAGCAACCCTGTGAGGTAGGTTGTGCTGAAAAAGAGTAATTGGCCCAAAGTCAACAGGGAGCTTCTGTTGCTAAGTCTGAATTAGGGTTAGGATTAGGATTAGAAGTGTTCCTTCTAGTCCAACACTTTGCCATTATATCACACTAGCTCATACAGTGATACCAATAACTAGTAAGTAATATTGTACAATTGGATATTGTTACATTTTGACTCATGAAGGCAATATGTCCCAAAGGTGATTGATGCATGAAACTTTCAGTCACATGAGTAAAGACAAGAATAACATAAAAACAGATATCTTGCAGTTAAAATGTGATGGCACACCTTCCTTGAAACTTTGGGTAGAAATAAGCAAAATACAACCATGGGATAGAGGTGAGTGAAACACTGAGATATCAGCAAAGCTGGATTTGCCTTTCTGAAAAGAGTGAACAGTTTTATGAAAATTTATGTGTTTATTTTGGCTCAGTTTATGTGCAATGTAGTACAACAACTTCATATCAAGCTATTGAAACTGAAATTGTGCTTTTGCCTTCAGTTTCTATCATTTCTGGCCAACATGGCTCATGCAAAGGATTAGAGGATGTCCAGTTGCTGTCCCAACCACTGATGTATTTTGAAACAAGACTGGTCTGGAATGGAACATGAAAGCTATTTATAAAATGTAGACTACTATAAAGTGAACAGAAATATACTTCTTTCTCTTTTTGACAGTAAAAAGGGGAGACGCCCAATGACCCTGGTTGTAAGTAGATAACTGAATGCAGAATCACTCTCAGAAAAAGAACGCTGGTCTGGATGAACTTTTGGCCTAAGCCATAAGACTTAGAAAAGTCACATCCAAATCTGGTCTTCAGTTTTTCATAAACTATTAAGCAGCTTGGTAGATTAAACTTATTTGCTTGTTTAAAAGCAGAACCAAGAATAATTAGGTAGCGGATTATATACATAACATCCTGCTATGTTCGGTATCTATTGGATTATGTATGCACAATTAAAAAAAGAGAAAATGCTTTCTCCTCTCCTTCAGAATGACTTCTTTCATCCCTATGCAAGATTTTTGCAGATTTAATTGCGTCAACTAAAATTTATGCTAACCATTTACTAAAATTGATTTAATCTGATGACAGTCCTAATTTTTAGAGAATGTAATGCATGACCGAAACATTGTCTCCTGGAAATATGGACATTTATGTAGCCTTTGCCGCTAACATCATATTTGACTGCCAAAGAGCAATCGGAGCAATAACTATTACATTGTTAATGTCACCTGGAAAACCTTTTGATGGATATTTAGTGGTAGATGCCGAGCTTCTAGGCTGGAATTGGTCATTTGCAAATCATCCCCTTTAGAGCAAGACTACCAAGTCAGGTTTTTGAACACAGAGCAGTACAACTGGTTAATATCTTCAAAAAACATTAATTTCAGAAATAAAGAAATCTGAAATACTACACACTCAGATTCATAGTTTGCTTATTATAGGACTCTTTGGCCTACTGCATTTCTGCTATACTATTAAAACTGTCAATATCTCATTTTAAAAAATTAATTCTTCTGCAAGACATCTGCTTATCTGACTGGCTTTTTATCACAGGGTGCGATATATATGGTGCACAGCGGGCCTCATTGGCAGAGGGCAGAAAGAAGGTTGCATTAATTGAACAAAATTGCATAAATCTGTATATTACTCAGTTAATTATAGTATTTCTTACCGCTGATGGATTGTTAATATCTGCCACTGAATTATCTCACAGAGAAAGCAGTTTGTCTGAATTGGTGACGCATAGAAAAGTGTTGGAGGAAGCTTGTGGTTGCAAAGATAGCAGGAGTGCAATCACTGCAGAGAACGCTTCTTCATCTCACAAAGGCATGGAGAAGCACCCAAATCCTGGGCTGACTTCCATTTTTGGGGGGTCTGTTATTGTTTCACATTTTGAGGTCATATATTTCCAAACTGAAAAATAATCTACACTCACTCAAATAGCCACCATATACATAAACTGGAAAGAAGGAAAGAAGAAGCAAAGAAGGAGGGAGGGAGGGAGGGAGGGAGGGAGGAAGGAAGGAAGGAAGGAAGGAAGGGCACAAAAATGCAGTTTAAAAAAGTGAATCTACAATTAAAAAAGAAGCAAGATTGTCCACAAGGGGTGTCAAAGCCCACAAGATGGTGGCTATAGCAGTGAGGTGAAAGCCCCACTCCTTTTGTTAGACATACACCTTACAAATGGGCTGTAGCTTTGAATGCCAAGATGCTCCTGCCTACTTGCAGAGTCTGAGGCAACACTGCAGATTCCGTGCTCTGTAAGGTAGATAGCCTTAGAACAATTTTTCCATCTTTTTTTAACAAGGAAAGGGTTCAAAAATGGTAGGAAATGATTTGTTAGGCAAATGGATCAGAACAAGTTAGCCCACTTTCATAGTGATTTTTGCAATGGGTTCCCTTATATTGTTCTGTTTAATTTAATTAATTGAAGAGAATTTTTTTCTGAATAGCATTAGTTAAGTACTAGTTAAAGGAATGTAAATGAATGACTTCAAATGGAAAATTATTAACCACCAACCCTGCAAAAAATCTCTGGTTACTGTCATTAACAGCTTGCTAAATGTAGTCAATGGCCCCACTTTTTTAAAATGTACACTATACACGAAATGTTGACACCAAATGTTAAAAAACATTTCCAGCATTGTCGTAACCCTAACTGCTTTGCTAAAATGGCAGTGAAGGCAAAAAGATTGCTGTCCCTTGTAATGGTGACAAGTATGTGGATTAATATTGAATGACTTCAGAACTTGTCATATGTGGGTCAACTAGACTGGCCTTGACCAGGGCAGCTTGGCCATCATTATTGGCGTGGGCAGAACTTTAAGCCAAGAGGGTGGAGAAAGGTGCCAGGCTCTCTGTGGTGTGTTGTGAAGGAGTTACAAGCCACCCATCTGGATCTATGGCCAGAGAATAAGCTGCGGGCTTTCAAAATCAAATGCATTAAGCTTTTAAAAGCAGGGATGCTTGGCAAAATGGGATGAGTGTCTTTGGGGGTGGGGTTAAAAAAAGTCAAGATGGCGACCCCAACCATGAGCCCCGTGACCCACGTAAAAAAAGTGGAGCTGTGGTCACATGGTTAAGGCCACCATCTTGGCTTTTTTGATGCCTTCCCTGTGGATAGCTCTGTAGGATAGTATTCACAGGGGATTATGTGACATTAGAAACAAAAATCTGTGAAATTCCATGGAACCATCACCATCTTTTTATAAGTATACACTCAGAGCAGTCAGTTTACTCACATTTACATATCTACCAGGGCTTCTGCTAATCTGGAGTGCTACATGCATTCATCTGAATGCACGCTTACGCTGACTACATGGCCCAGTTGGGGGTTTGGGAGTCCAGGATATGCTCAGTAGGTTAAATGATGTTGTGGCCTAGAAATTATAGCCCCAAATTTTCCTTGCAATTGGGACTGAGGTGGTTAGCTGCAACTCTTTGTAAATGACGATGATGATGATGATGCAAAAACATAGAAAAAAGGAAGACAAACAAGAAAAGGGAAAAAAGGGACGAGAATAGAAAAATAAAACCCAAGTTGAACAAACAGAGCAAGCATCATAAGAATTAAATTGGACTACATTTGTTAGGTAAGAATTTTCATTATTCCATTAGTTGGTTTTACATAATGGAATATGGTTTATTATATATAATGCACATTTATATGTAGCATAACTATATATTGCATTTTTTAATGCAGGTCACTGTTAATATCCAAGTGATATATGAATATCAGCAGCAATAATCAGCACGGTATAAGTCGTAAAGTAATAAAAAAAATTACAGTAAAATTCTTGCAGGAGAACCAGCTTGTAGTGGTGAAGGTACCAGGCTAGAAACCAGGAGACTGTGAGTTCTGCTCCCACCTTAGGCACGAAGCCCATTGGGTGACCTTGGGCCAGTCACTCTCTCTCAGCCCTGAGAAACAGGCAATGGCAAACCACTTCCGAAATCTTGCCAAGAAAACTGCAGGGACTACTCCAGGCAGTTGCCAGGAGTCAACACTGACTCAAAGGCATGCCTGCACACACACACACACACACACTTCTTGCAATCTTCCCCCAATCACCCTCCCTTCTATGCTCGGGGAGTTTTATTGCTGTTCGAAGCAACTCAGAGTTGTGTTTTTTAAGTTGGGTGACTTGAGTCCAATCCCTCTCCTTCATCCAAACCCACCTCACAGAGTTGTTTCTGTGGCAGCATTAGGGATGTCACCTTGAACTGCACAGACTACAGGTGAGATGTAGATCTAGATAACAATGACAACAACAACAACAAGAAGAACACAAGGAATCCAGCTGAGCTTGAGAGTCTTTCATTTTATTTTTTTCTGTTCTTGATGCATTCGAATTGTCCTTTTGTTTCTAGTCTGCCTGGCCCAGCAGTGGCCAGCTGGCTTTCCTCTGGCTTGTAGGGCTGTGAAGTGCGCCTGATGCCCACATCAGCCCCTTCCCATTCTCCATCCACCTTCCCCCCTCCCTGAACCTGAATCGTTCCTCGAATGCTTGATATTTAATAGTCAATAAACCTCCAGTATAAAACAATCTTAGAGACAAAGAGCTGCTGAAGCAGGACGGACGGTGGGGCAATTTCAGGGCTCCTTTGTAATCATTTTGCCTTCAGGCGTGTTCTAAACCAAAAGGAATGTGGATAGAAGGCTGTTTGTAGTTCACACTAACTAATGTTAGCAACTAAAGTCTCAGGCGGCGTTATTGCCTTCAAATCCTCTGTCAGATTCTTTAAAGAGTTTTGCCGGAGCTGCATTACTTCACAGGAGAGATTTTGCTACTGGCAGCTTCTCAGAAACACTCATTTACAAGTGAGATTCTCTTTTATCAGAGGCCAACATAGTTCTGCAGAGCCCAAGCAATAATAATAATAATAATAATAATAATAATAATAATAATAGGAGGAGGAGGAGGAGGAGGAGGAGGAGGAGGAGGAGGAGGAGGAAGAGGAGTGGTAGTAGTAGTAATGGCAGAAACAGTAACAGCAGCAGTCCAAATCACTTTCCTCCTTCATGTCATCTCAACTTCAAGGATTCCCAAGTAACTTTAGAAACGGGAGGCTGCAAATCTTCCAGCTTTTTGTTTTCATCACTTGCTTCAAGTGTTATTTTGGGATCAAGACAGGTAAAACAAGAACATAGTTTGGGCGACAGAAGCAGTGACAGACTAAATTAGGAGCAATTCTGCATGCATATCCTTAAAACAGTTTGAAAAATACACTTTTGAAAGAAGGAGACCAGCCTGTGTCTGGAATTGAAAGGCAATCAGGCCAAGTTCTTAGTGAATCTTCAAATTTTGAAAGTTTTCCTGCTACAATTCCTATCAGCATATGCTTACGGATGTGCAGAACTATTTCTTTAATCACCAGGGTCTCACATGATTATTCTAATCACAGTTCCTCTTGTAACTTTGCAAAAGGACAAGAGTCCAGTCCCAAAATAAGTTGACTGCTTTTCTTGAGGGCTTTGAGGTGTGCAACATTAATCCCAGAATGGGATCCGTGGCCCCCATAATAGGATTTAGAAGTTAATAGTCCTGCTGTGACTTTCATTTGGTTACCTTGTTTTGCCACACAGTCCATAGATGTGTGAGCACTCCATGATGGCGGGTGGGTGACATAAACTCCCTAGTTCAGTGTTGTCCAAACTTGGCCACTTTAAGATGAGTGGACTTCAACTCCCAGAATTCTCCAGTCAGCCATGCTGGGAGTTGGTCCACTCATCTTAAAGTGGTCAAGTTTGGACAACACTGCCCTAGTTGTTTGAAAGGGTTTCGGAAGGGCCACGGGCTTGCTGCAAACAAATCAATGGGAAGCTTATTGTGTACCAGTTGTGGCTCTCAGATCAGACACATCTTTAAAACTAGAATTTTGCTTCTGAATGTCCAGTGTGGCTGCATCGTGTAAGTGGAAATCATGGCATAACAACCATTCCATTCATATGTCGCAAAGTGTGCTGGAACACAAGCAGTTGCCCTGTTGCCTCTTGCAGGCCCCTGTCTGCACCAATCCCTGAACCATCAACCTCAGACTTTTTGAGTTCAAGAGCAAGGACAAGTTCTGGGTTGAGTTCTGGGCAAGGACCCCACAAGAAAAGAGCAATGCACTCAGCTGGGCAGAAAGTTGACTTTATGCCCATTAATCAAAATGGCAAAATGTTCTCTAGCTAAAAGGAATTAAAAGTGAAACAGAAGAATAACTCTATTCACGTTTGTAAGAATAGTCTACCAAAACCCAAATGACCTCTAGATGGCAGCAAAGAGATGCAACATCTAGAAAGCTCAATTTTCACAATTTGATATGGTAGACCTAATCCAAGGGGTGCATGGCTAAGATCCGTGGAGTAAACAAGCATTAGCTGAGCACTAGCAAGCAACAGCTTAGTCTTGGAGATGTTCAGGCTCCAGAAGCATAAAGACACACAAGGTAGAAACCTCAGCCTTGCCTGGACTTCTTGACCCTGCACTGCAGCCATGACTCTTGAACACTAAATTGTACCTCTGCATTTGATTTACAGATTCGACTTGGAGATGCTCTTCTACCAAATGCTCTCTTTCATGCACTTTCAGCCTTGTCTGGCTTGACTACTTCCTTCCATCCCCTCCTTAGGGACTGTGAAACAAAATACAGCATCAGAGATAGGCGTTCCAGTCTTTCTTGTTCAAGATTTATTGTGTGTGGTTTTCATCAACTGGTGCCAACTCACAGGAAAGAGTTGAGCTGAGCTGTTATGGCAATCCTGCTGTTGTAAACCCCTGATAATCCTGCTGGCCAGAAAAGGTGCTAAGTCAGATTGGCTTTTCCAGCCAAAAATCTCTCAAGATAAAATGCTCCTTAGATGCCAGTAAAGGCCAATCTTCTTAAATTGCTCTACTAGATATCTTTCCAATCCAAATTTAGCACTCAGTGTACCCAGAATCCTTGTCCGTTATTGGCTTGCATGCAGACATATTGCACTTTTAAATACATTAAAGCTCAAAATGATTACTTAAAACCCAAATTTGGGGGGGGGGGGGACAGCCTATGTCTTTGATTATATTTTGTTAGTTGGGAGCATTCCTTTTGCTCCCTAAAATCATAGCGCATCAACACCTTGGATTTTGGAAACATTTTTTTGAGAGGGGTAGTGGCTATTTTTCATGCATTGATGCTCTGCCTGTGAGATAACAATAAGCCACTAAAATGGTAATCAAAGTCATCATTATCTGTGAGGTTGTCTGTGAGTTGAATAGTTTTATGTGCAACCGGTTTTTTAGCCCACATTGTAGATCTCTTCTTGAGGAATTGTAGAAGAAGAGCCATGTTAGTCTATGGTAACCAGCAATCAAAAGGGGTCTGGTAGCACCTTTTCCAATTAGCAGCTAACAGCTTCAGGTCATGAAAGCTTGTGCCTTTTAATTTAAATTTGCTAATTGGAAAAGGTGCTACTGGACATCTGTTTTCTGGAGGAAGATGCTTCCCACTCTATGAAAGAACATCTTTCACCAGAAGATCATAGGGATGCTTTGCCTAGCTCTTAATGACCCCTCTGCTTCTTTCTTGATCTTTGTTTTGGCCAGGGCTGGCTTAGGGTGTCAAAGCTTAAGAACCTTCTGAATCTTTCTAAAATTGCAAATCTTTGCATCAGCAGGAGGTGGTGCCATCAGTCATGTAGTCTAGGGGCACCATATACCGTTAACCCAGCACTTGTCTTGGCCATTAATGCCCTCAGCTCTCCCAGGGAGATCTATTTGAAAGGATGGTGGAGGTCCAAATGCAAATGATGCCCAAGTGGAGAAGCCAAAAAAACAATGTAGACAGGATCCTCAGCTTCCTCTGAAACACTTGTGGCTTAACCATTTCTTTGAGGTTGTCATATATGTCCATATGTCATTCTTGCTCCAACCCTAAAATTCCTTAGATCTGCTTTAAGACTGTACTCCTGTTTCTGCTTTCGCTCCCACTGTGGCTTGGGCTTATTTTTCTACACCAAGGACAGAGCGTAGTTAACCACTATACAGGTAGTCTTCACTTAACAACTACAGTAGAGACCAGAATAGTGGTTGTTAAGCAGGGCAGTTGTTAAACGAGTCACCATGTGACAGGACCTGAATTTACAACCATTTCTACGATGATTGTTAAGTTAATCACCATGGTTGTTAAGCAAATCCAGCTTCCCCAATGGAGGGTTTTTGCCAGAATCCGCTTAGCAACCATGTGATTCACTTAATGGTCATAAGTGCGAGTACAGGCCATAAAGCACTTTTTCTGAGGCCATCATAACTTTGAACCTTCATTAAACCAACAGTCATTAAGCGAGGACTACCTGTATGTATGTATGTGTGTTAAGAACACACCGCACATCTCCAACCATCTTCCTGTGGATCAGAGATCTGCTTTTGCTTCTTCTTAGTAGCAATATGCAATTTTGGATTACCACTTAAAAACTAATATAAAGACCCTGATGAACTTTTGCTTCCAAAATGACTGTCTGCTTAGGTCATTTGGGAGAGCCTGCTCAGGTCTCCCCTCCCATGAGGCTCATGAAGTGTGGACCAGGGAACAGGTTTTCTTGGCTCTTCTTTTTCTTGTATGATGTTTTGAACTATTGTACACCACTCAGAGCCTCTGTGGATTGGGTGGCCTATATAATTAAAAATACACAAATAAAATTAGTTTTCATGGAAAGAGTTCACTATTACCTTCTTCCAGGATGATTTTGTGGTTGGTGGTGGTGTTTTCCCCAATTTCTCTGTCTAAACTACAGCTGTGATATTTCCTGGTGGTGTCTCCTTCAGGCACTAACCTGGTCTAGAAAAGCACCATTTTTTTCTAGATCTGCCAGATGCTGCCATCTGCTGTAACAGATTACTGCTTGCAGTATATCAGTGTCTTGCTTTTTTTCTTAAGCTTTGAGGGGTTACATGCAAAGCTGCGTAAGAAAATCCTACCGGCCAGCATCTTCTTGTAGCCCTTGAAGAGGTGAGTTGAAGTGGAAAAAGCCGCAATGGAGCATATGCTGACAAAACAGCATTTTGCAAATGTGGGGCACGTAGTGGCTGAAGGTAACAGCTTCATGATGGAAGACTCAGTCGAAGGGCAGCAAATGTGTGAATAGCGAAATGTCCACCTAATGGATAATTTACAAGCACAACGCGTTTTCTTGATTGCTAAAGCCAACCAGATCTTGTAGAGAAATTGAAAGAACCAGCAAAAGAAGGAACCTGTTTTTGCTATAGTATTTTTATTCTCCCTTTCCTCTATATTCCTACTAGCCATGGCTTCATTTCTTCCATTTGATGTTAAAGAACTGAAACAACTTGAAAATCGCAGTTTCTCATTTGGAAGTTCTTATCTATTACATATCTAGGGTATCATTTATGCTACAAAATTCTGTTAAGGTGTCTTGTGAGAAAAGAATTGAGTAATAAAAAGAAGGATTAATTTTTTTTAAAAAAGTGACATTAACAACATACATGTCCTCCCAGTTTCCAGTCTTAAAAATGCTAAACTTTGAGATGGGTGAATCTGCCCATTTCTGTTTTAGTCACATTTACTTTCTTTTGAGAATGTTTATTTTGGTCCGTTTCTGCATTGCTGTGTGAGTTTGTGCCCCGCAAAGGCCTATACCAAAATAAGTATTTAATTTGTCTGCATTTCTTGAATATTTGCATTTTTATATATACTCTGCACTTTTCCCCAATATTTGCATTGGTGTGCAATTTCTTTTAATATACATATTTTATGTACCATTTTTGAGTTACAATCTGGGCCGTAGCATTTTGAAAAGAACAAATTTCAGTGTGTAAATGCATTCTAGATGATTTGGGATTTCTATTTATACAAAGGCACAGCGTAAATTTATTTTCCAACCCTAACTAACCCCACAAAGAGGAACAACTGTTAGCAGTTCTGTAAAACACAGCTCAGGAGAAATAGCCAGGAAAAATAAATTGGAGGGCTTTCCCTAAAGGTCTAAATGAAGCAGCTTGAGTGACTTCAGTTAGTTGTGCATTCCAAAAATGTAGAGCCACTTCAGAAAAGATTCTTTCTTATGCTGTCCATTCTGTTCACAGAACAAAAAGCACGACATGCTGTGTTGTGTCTTTTCTACTAATCAAACCAAAGATAGATGAGGGTGTTTTTTTTCTCCTGCTTGCTTTACTGAAACTTCTAGAAGAACTAACTACAGTGAGTCTGCAAGAATTGTAACATATACAAGCAGGCCAATGTACTCAAGTAACAATACTAGGTCACAGGCATGCTTAATTAATCAGTCATAACCCTAACCTAATACACCATGAGATGGTCTTCCTTGCCACTCTTACAGTGTGGATGGGTTATGATTATGGGACTCCTTCATTTCTCTGACGCATGGCTGCAGGCTACGTTAGATGAAGAAAAGGAAGAATAGCTTATATTTGATTGAAGCTAGTAAATGTGTGGGCTAGTTGCAGATTCTATCAGGTCTCCTTCCTGATAGCTCAACTTTGTTCCTGTTTCATGTTTTATGGCTCGGCTACTAGGCTCCATTTATGAAGAATTTACAGGGTAATGAGCTACTGGAAATCTCAAGGATGACAATGAACATGGCTTCTGAAAGTATCTTTGAATATTTTTTTAAAAATTGACACTGTATAGAGTGAGCTGACGTCATGTAGACCCTATGAACAGTGTATTGGACTGGGGTCCCTTCACATGGGTGGTTGAATCTGCCTTTCTCCCCACTCCATGGGGTTTAGTGTACCAAGTGGTTTCCAGCTCCTAGAAAGCTGGTTTTGTTTCTTTTGGAAAGGTTGGAATGGACTACGTCCCATTGTCCCACTTTTGAGATTCTCCTGCCTCCCAACTTTGATATGTCCCACCAAGCACCTGGAGAAAAGGGGCCAGGAGGTCTTGGCTGCTTCCTTCCTGCATCCTCAGAGGGGTAGAGGTTCCTGTACTGTTCTCTCCACCCCCAATTATCCCTTGCCTTGGAGTGAAAGAAAATAAGAAAGGAGACAAGATGGATGGGAGCTAGCTGAAGCCCTGATGGTCTTGCTCCTTCAGTGGTCTTCCAGAATGCCTTTCCTTCCTCTTCCCTCTTCCTCGGTCACCAAAGACCCTGAGTGTAGCTCTGAGAACTGGGGTCTGAATGGGCAACCAAGGGGGAGAGAGGCAAAACCCATGGCTAAGTGGAGTGCTCTTAGTGCCTGGACCTCTGAGAAGTTGTTGGTCAGCCTAGAGCAAATCAGCCTAGCTTCTCTCATAGTCTCAGTTTGAAAGGACATGCATGTATTCATTATTCTGAATGCCTTGGGGACTGGCAACGTAGGCAAGAAGGTCCTCAAGAAGTGGACCATTTCTTTCCCACAAAGGTGTCCCTGTAAACCAAATGGGAACTACGTATTCATGTATCTCCATGTGCGCCCTATGATCAGGTACTCCAAAATGTAAAATGGAGATTTCCAGAAGCGGTTAATAATACTATGAGCTTGGGATTTTTGCCTGTAATAAAGAGGAAAGGTATTTACAGGCACAACTTGTCCATGCGTTTTGATGAAGGCATAAATTGCCTTTCCAAATCAATTCCACTTAGTTCCATGCATGTTTTCTAACAAATACATGGTATGGGGATATGATTCTGGAAGAATTAAAGAAGTATTACTTAAAAGCAACAGAAAATAAGTTAATTGGCTTGAAGATACATAATGCAGAATGCCAATGCTTTGTTTTTTACACCCATTCACATAAACCTATCCACCTTTTACATCCATACACACAAATAAGAACAGATGATTGTTGTGGTGAAAAATTGGAGAATGGAATACTGTGTATTTTGCCTTGGTCTTCCAGAGGAAAAGGAGAAATACAAATATAACACAAACACACACACAAGTGAGTGTGTCTTCCTTGTGTGCTATAATGCTACAAATTGCCCTTTCTCTTGCAGATCTTTTCACCCAAGGAATTTGCATATCTCATTCAACACACTCCCTGATTTTTCTTGCTCTCCATTTCTGCCCTTAACCCAACTGATATTAAGTGCTTTTCACCTAAATTATTGAGGTTCTATGGGAAGGAGCATTGCTCCCTTTGCCCCAAAACGAACAAAACAATTCAACATTTCTTTTGGCCCAGCCTAGTAGAAGAAATTTTTAGCAACTTCCAGCACCCCTTATAAGAGGCAAGTAACCCATCAAGCCATCTTTTAGCTTTAATAACGCCAAACGTAGCAGAAGAAGGCAGCTTAAAAATTATGCCCCATCCAGTTCTCTGTTTTCTGTTCAGCAGCTGCGTGCAGCTCCCAATCCAAGATTCTCTGGGTAACTCACGACATAAAACCAATCATTCTGGCTGTGCTTTGCAACCTGCAATTTTTAAAATCTGAACTAAGCAGTGCAACTTCAGAAAGTTCTGTTTTGAAAAAGGATTGGAAATGCTGGGGGGGGGGGGGGGGGGGGAGGGGAGGAAGGATTCAGAAGGTTAAACAGCAAATGAACCCAGCTTTTCCTCTGATCATTCACATTTCTGCTCTTTCGTAATCTTAATTCCTCCATTGATCTCTCCAGGCGGGGGGGTGTTGTCAATAGGACTCAGAAGGAAGGCGCGTCCATTTGACAGTAGCACCCTCTCGCTGTCCCCTCTGGGAACAAAACTTGTTTTCCAAGACATGACCTCGGAGATGTGCTCTATGCGTCTCGCACAATTTATCACCATGTTGCCTATAATTAGGTTTGTTAACGTACAGCCCAGTGCAGTCTTGTTGACTGGGAACTTAATCAAGTTACTATTGAGTTCTTGTCTGCATGGCTCCGGGTGACTGTTTTACTTGCAGAATTATAGCCGCCGCAACCAATGTGGGGAAATTAAGCTCTGGACACAACTTTTTTTTCAAGCTCTCTCTTCTTCCCCACAATGTGAAAATATTTAGCAAACAGTGACAATGATGAAAAACAGTAGGAAACAAAAATGTTCTACATTAGTATAAAACATGAGAAATGAAGCAAGGACCCTCAGTGGTACAACATGTGTTATGCTGGTTGGCAGTCCATTAGAGCTGATAGACATTTCACTTACCTAAGTCAAATATAACAGTCTAGAATTCATTAATATAAGAGGGGGGGCTGCAGAATCAAGCCTACCATCTGGTTAGAACGACAGAATAATCTAAAACTCATGATTAGTCTAAGGAGTGGAATTTCACTTTAATCTTTTTCATTGCTCGAAATTTCCATCTGCACAGTACAGCACATCATTTTTCTTCAAGACAAATGTGCTGTTTTTCATGTTCCAAAATTAGATCAGAAGAAAACGATTAATCATGTCATGGCCTGGGAAAGGAAACAAAAGCCCTGATATTCAACACCCCCCCCCCCCTTCTCTCGTTGGCTGTTTGCAAGTTATTTCCTTTCTCCCCAATCTCCATTTTCATTGCAACTTTTAAGAGCTCTGCACATCCCTGATGCATTAGAGCCACCGAGATGGGCCGTCTGTCTGCGCAGCCATTTTTAGCCCTTTGGGGAAGCTGGCGTCCCTCTACTCCAGGCTAAATCCTTGCTTCGGCTTTCCCCTCCCGCCACAACTCCCGGCAGAGGACAACAGATGGTGAGTTGCTGAGATGTGACACCAGAACGGAGCCGAAAAATTCATGGAAACAAGTCACCAGGCTGCAAATGAGTGAGACCACACAATGGTCAGGTGGCTGTCCCCTTTGACAGTTGTAGGCCATTAGAGGAACATGGATGTTTTCGCAGTGTGACAAAGAGGACCCCTTTTAGTGCAGCAGGCCTGCCTGTCAGCTCGCTCTCAAGTCATAACAAATTTCTGGCACTCAGCTGAGGCTGAACATTTGCAGCGTCAGGAAGATGATAAATGACCTGTAGAGCTTTGAAGTGCCTTGGCAGTTCAGATGGGTCCACCGTGCTGACAGAGAAATATACACAACAGCGTAACCAATAATGAGAACATTAAACATTCCCGCCTTGTGACAGGCTGACAGAAAAACCCAGCCTTACATCAATCAACTGGAGAGATATAACCTTGACAATTAGCCCTCTCTCTGATACTTGCAATAACCTTTCCTCCAGCCAACTCCTGCACACACTCACTTTCCTTCTTCCCTGATTTGGCCTTTATGTATTTATTTGATTTCGGGGGGGGGGGGGGGGGGATTTTTTTTTTTTTAGTCAAGCTTATCTGCCACAATCATATTTCTGGTTTGCTAGGACAGGAAAAACAGCACACGGAGCGCGCCCCTGAAAGATGTTTCTTTTTTCTTTCATTTGAAAAATAAAACATGCCAAGAGAAAGTTTATTTGGTACACTTCCTCTTATTTCCTCTTAGGACAACAGAGCATATATTTGAAGTATAATCAGCTCAAAGCATCTGTCAGTACAAATCCTCGGGATACCTATTCTGTTTATGCTCTCGGCTTACTTTATGATTTCTTGTCTTCGGATTATTGGGATCCTGTCAGCCTTACCAGGTAGACCAGACAGGAAACATGACCAGATGAACTAATTCTATTTTATTGTAAAGCTACATTGACAAACTCTTGCAAGTCTGAAAGTACAATTGTCCTGCCATCTCCTTTACAGACCGAGAATCTGGGGAGGGCCCCTTCTGATCCTCTTGCCCCGCCCACTATCCAGCTGCAGGCGATGCCCTCTCTTATCTGACCATTCCCTTGGCAGCGTCTCTTCGCCCCGTCTCCCGAGGTCTTTCCCACGTACCATTACATCCTGATAGTCTTCATTGATTGACTGATTGATTGATTGATTGATTGATTAAATTAGTTCAGGGCACACATTCTCCATCACCTGACCATTAATTACTGCAAGGACACAACTCAGTGAGAAAATGGTGGGCTCAAAATCAGATCCCACCGGATATTTCCCAGAGTATTTTGAGATAGGAGCCATCAGGTGGAAGGAGGAATAAGAGTCGCTTGGTGAGACGGGCGGCTATATAAATGTGATGTATGTATAAATAAATAAATTTAAAATGTTTTATTTAGGCTTACTATAGAACTGGACAAAAGAAGAGGTGCAACTCATTCCTTAAAGCTACAATACTGTACAAGGATATCTAATTCTTAATAATTGTTTGCAAAGGAAGAATGCAACTAATCTGAGGCAAAGATTCCCAGGAAGCAAAATGAATTCAGGATAGACATTGCCCCATTTTAGGCTATTTGGAAGTGAAACACCCTCACAGGAATTAAGGATCTGAGCAAACGCGATTATAGTTTGCTATAGTTGGAATATACTTAGTTGTCTGTAATGAGACTTAAAAAAAAAGAAAAAAACCCAAAAAACTCCAAAGCCAGGGAAGTTCTGGTGAGTTCAAAAACATCAAGACATTAGCTGCAACCGCATGACTAAAGCCCCGCCCCTTTTTGCTTACATCCCACAACAGCCAAACAAAGGGGCGGGACTTCAATTGCAAATCGTGGCCATCACCTTGCCTTTTTTAACCCTACCAAGGCCTAGCATGTTCTGAGATTTACTCAAAAGCAACATATCTGAAAAAGAAGAAACTGGAACAATGTCATCAGTTCATAAGTTTTCTAACCTGGTGGAGGTGTGAAGGGTGAAAGTCAGCTTTTATTGGGAAGAAAAGGTCCTAGCACTAATAGAAACCACAATATGAAGCAGCAACTCGCTTAGCATGAATCTCTCTTGAAAGAATGGGCATTTGGGATTATTTTTGAGAACACACAGGGTGTATGGAGGGTGGAGAAATGCTGGATAAAAGTTGATCGAAGGTACGTGGGGAGGAGGAAGGGTCTGCAGGGTGCTTATTTCTCAATTTTACAGTAGGTTTCATTTGCCCAGTTTATCTGAAAGGTGGATGGTGCTGTGGAATCAATTCCTTTAAAAAAAATAAATCCTGTGAATGAATGTCTAAGGCTGTGCATATGTTTGGTTGTGGATGATATACTAAATGTGAAGGCTATGGAGGGGGGATGAGGGGAGAAGCAGGCAGAAATTCAACTAGCAGCATGCAGGAAGTTCTCCAACTGAAAGTGTGTACATCTGGACCAAGTCAAAAGAATGTCATGTGGCTTTATGGAGACGCACACACTGCAGCAAATGTATGGATTGGGAACTAGAAGATCTGCAGATGGAGCTGAGAAGAAAGGAATGGACTAAGGCAATAACTAAAAGGTGATTGTTCAGTTTGGCAAATGTAAGATAGGCAGGCAGAAGCTTAGCTGGGTAAGACAAGGCTTAAATCTTTCTGAGTTGCAGAAGATATTCTACTGGAATGCCTGCCTGCTTTGGCCAAAGCCAGAAGCATATCTGAGTTCCTCCCAAATGCAAGTTGCGCTCTTCCTACTAACTATTGTTGATATTCCAGGTTAAATGTATTGTGTATACAAAGTGCACAGTGTACAATACAGTGTATCTCATTGTATAGACATGTCATTGCCGTTATTAAAAATGAGTATGAGCGTATGAGTATGAGAGTCATTCCCTCTCATTCTCACAAAACCCAGAGAACAGCAGGGTAGATAATAATTGATAAGGCACATGTTTTTATTGATACACATGCCAACACCTAATGACTTTTTATGGTTGCAGAAGTATTCTGCCAAATCTTGGATAGGAATCACAGACTTGCTTCATGTTCCTTGTTGCACTTGGCTGTTCCTATACAATTTCAGATGAAACAAATCAATTTAGTAGGATGAGTTGCCTTGGCATGCCAGTAAAGTTTTTGTCGAAGAGATCTGTAGCCTGAGATTTCCTGGATCTGTTTTAACCTACTGATGCCAGGTCCTGCAAACAAAGGAAGAGGTTTCTCTTACAGACTCTGTGAATAACATCACCGTGCATTACGTAGACATCCATCAGGTTTATCTTTAGATGACTCTTTGGGGGTAGATTGTCAACAGGCTGCACAATTACTGTGATAGGTAGAATTTTTGGAGAAGAACTGACTTTGGAAAAAGGCCTCAGGCCTAAACCAACAATTCTGCATTAATGGAATGGAAGCTGAACACTGATACAGAATCAATCAGCCAACCAATTCATTAATTAATTAGGTAGGGATGTGTGTGCTTCAAAAATGATTGAGAAGACCTGCTGTGGCTTCTGTCCGGCTTTTGCTCAAGTGATGCAGCTCCTTTAAAGAAGCACTGCTTCTGAATCATGGCCTTCTTCATTACTTGGGGCATCACTAGCAAGCCACCAGAGAAGTTGCACCTGTCAAAGATCTGTCTAGATTCATGCCTCCATATTCTAGTGCCTTCCTCTATGGCCCAGGCAGCCTGTGGTACAAGGATCCTGTTTTGTAAAGTTATCACAGCCTACAAAAGTGAACAAAATGTTCACTGCTTATGTGGCACAGAGTATAAGATGGTTTTTTATACTGTAAATTACTGCATTTTTGATCCACAGGTGGGAATGGAAAACTTTTTTTACTCTCACTTTAAATGAAAGTGTTTTTATTATTATTTTTAAAGAACAATTCAATATAATATCTCTAAAAAGAGATGAAATAGTTCAGCACTAATTTAAGCTTTGCTTCCAGCTGCTTTTATCTCTGCACTTACTGTTTTAATCAGTCTTATTTAATTCAACACAAAGAACTTGCTTTCGGTTCCTTTGTATTTGCAAGGAGAAGGAACTCTGGGATATGGCATTCTGGTCTTCTCCTTAGCAACAAGGTGGCCAAGAGGTATGTGGAAATGTCCTCTTCTTCCTTCCTGCAAGAATATCTCAGTGGCTGCCAGGTTCAATTACATCCCAAGAAGACTCAAACACGAGGAAACACCTCCTCAGGGGCGTCTTCCAATTGAAAGCTTGAACAGCCAGAGAGTACCGCAGATTAGCCAATAGGAGAAAGGAGCAGCGGTACATTCTCTATTTCGCAGAAAGAAAGTAAGTTCAAAAGAAAAGGTGATGGAGTAGACATGCCCATTACCTTTGTTGGCCACAGTTCAGTTCAGTTTACCACTGCTTCCTTCCAGGACTTTTTTGAATTCCCTGTCTAGTCTACAGCCCCAGGATATCTTAACAGTGCCTCAACCAAGTATTGACCTTGTTGAATCCAGCTGGTAGAGAAATTCTATAGTCCCTTGAGAATAATGTAGAAAGTCAAGAGGTCTGTTGTTTGCTTTCTTGTGGAACACTGGAAGACAAATTTTAGCACAAAAGGGGAAACTAAAGGGCCCTTAAAACCACCTCTTCATATTTAGCATCTGATGATATTATTGGATTTTAATTTAAATTACAGTTCAAGAGACACCACCAGCCCAATTTTGTCTGTTCTTGGAAGCTAAGCTGGGTTGGGCTTCTTCCCAAGCAGGTTTGGTTAATATGTGGATGAGAGACCATCAGGAAATTCATGGGCTATAAGATAGGCAGGAAAGAACGCCCCCCCCCTCCCCCAAGCTCATTCTGGAAGAAGGCAATGTCAAAGTATTTCTGCACCGTTGCAGAGAAAACTTCATGGATGTGTCCATGAAGTCACCAGTTCAGCTCAACTTAATATCAACTTGTGTCTTTACTTTCTCCCCTTAAATATGGTATCTACAGGGTATCCCAAAAGTCCGGCCCCATAGGCCAATCAAAATATGTTTTCTTAATTTTTTTTTTTCAGAGAAAATGTTACTGCTCTTAGGAATGTTGAAAGGTCATATGTCAAATGAGTAAGGAAGTCTTGAGAAGAAAATGGCAACCAATTCAAGTAGTTAATGTAATTTATATAATTAATTGTCTATGGGCCGGACTTTTGGGACACCCTGTGTATGTATGTGTGTGTGTTTGTGTGTGTGTGTGTGTATAAAATGTGCAAATTTCATACGATATCTTCTTTTTAAAAATTTTTTATTTATTTGGAAGCAAGTAAAGAGAAAAAAGACATATAAATAGCAATCACAAAATACAGATACAGTATACAGTGTCTTCTTTCACTGATTGATTGGCTGTCCTAGTCCTGATTCCCTTATCTGGCAACTGGAAAGAACCTGGGACACCATCTGCTGTTACCACTCAAGAAGAGGCAGAACTAGGAGTGGTCATCGCTGGTTCTTCAGCCTCAGTTGTCTCAAGACCTTGCGTTTTGGAAGTGAGGTTTTACGTTGCACGTTTGCTGATGAAAGTATCCTCGTTACTGGTCCTCCTCTTGGTAGTTCCAGTTTTAAACCAGCTGTAAATAGTTACCACCACCTCTAATATTTTCAAATGTCAGCTCTAAGTATGAGTAACCAACCTATTAACAAACTTTTCAGATGACACTAAACTCAAAGTCCCAGGGAGCAGAAAGTGTGAGTGAGGGGAAACGCATAAAGGGATTTTGAGAGAGCTTAGAAATATGGGCAGGAAATAACCAAATTAAATTCATCTTGAAAATATGCAAAAGCCAGAATACTGTTCACCAGGGAAACGTATGTCAAACATTAAATAAAGTATGCTGAGCTCCGGTGCTGTAGGTTGTAAAGGGGAGGAAGCCTGCCTGCCACCTAGTGGTGACCTACAGCATAGCCAAGTAATGTTCCATTAGGAAAAGCGTTTTCTCTTCCTTTGATATACCCTGACACAGTTTTGGGGAGGTAGTTAACATCTCTGCAAATTATTAAATCTCAACCTTAAATCAAATTTAAAATAATCATTTTCTTCTTATATGTATGAAGATTTGGTTTAGATTTGGTTATGTTTGGTTAACCACACATAACAGGAATAATGAAATATATATACTATAAACCAGAAAGGGAGTGAGCAAAATCAGTAATTATCTTTCTTTTTTTAAAAAATTACCATCTTCTTAACAGCAAATATTGATGCCTTACTTTGATAATTGGTTCCTTCGGGGCTGAAGATGGCTTATACCATTTCCATTGTTGGTGGCCACAATCTTCAGGCTCTCAGTAAACCTGTGTTCATAACATCCATCCCTTGCCGTATGATCAGATTTATCCCCTTCTCACGTATGGCTGGCATTTCCACCACATGTGCAGGAAATCCTCTGAATCTGGCAGAACGACTTGCTTTCTCATATACTACTATCCAGCCCACAAAACATACCTTTCTGAGATATTTAAATGGTTTTTAACAGCTCTCATGGGTGTCCACAGAGTATGGTCAAAAAGTCAAATATTAATATGACGGGGCAATTGAAACTCTGCCTGATTTTCATGTGTGATTCACATAAAAAAAAAACAAAATAAAACAAGCTGAGCTTTGATTACACCATTGTGGCTGCATTTTGACCTTTCTGACTATAACCAGTCGACACCCCCAATAGTTCTGCTTCCTGTTGTCTATTTTAGTAACTCAACAGAATCAAAATAAACCCCAAATGTACTGGTGTGCATCCTCAGATTCAGTACACCCTCAGTTGACTAGATAAGAGCTATAGCCTTGGTTTCGTGAACCAAAATGGACAGTGTTTATACCTTTTATGTCAAAACAAGTAGTCCATTGTCACGTAACAGCAATATCTGCAGAAGCTGCTGTACATGCCAGTTTGTTTCTGGGTGTGTTGATCCCCTTTAAAGCCCTATGTAGCTGAGGAGTGGGATAGGTATGAGACCACTTGCTCCCAACGCAATCTGCCCACCCGATAGAGAATACTTGCTGAGAGCCCCCACCCCTCGAGAAATACAACAAGAGGGGATTGGAGGTGAGTGTTCTCTCCTCCCGGGAACTCCTTCCCATGTCCCACCAGATGCAAGAACCCCACCCTCATTCTAACATCTTGGAAGCTCCAGGGTGCCTTTAGGGACTCAGGAGAGATGCCTGAGCTTGGGGTGAAGCTGGTGGTTTTGATGCTACCAGGCAGCAAGGTTTTTTAAGGTTGCATTATGAAATATGTTGACTGTATTTTTTCATTTGATATATTTGATAACTTTGATTATGTGGTCATTTTCGCAATGGTTTTACTGTATTGTAGAGGCGTACAGAGATGGTCTTGAAGAAGTGAGTCAGCAGCCCTTATGTAAACACCAGTTTATTGCAGACTGGCATTTCATGACTTAAGGTTCTTGGCCCAGTTTTCTACATCAATGTTTCCACACCTCAGTGACCCACGTCAGGGCCAGAGGACAGCTGCAGATGCTGGGATGTTCAGTCCGGAGAAAGGAAGACTGAGGGGAGACATATCATCCGTGTTCAAGTGCATTAAAGGGAGCCATAGGGAAGGTGATCAGGAACTCTTTGCTTTTGGCCACAGAAACTAGGACCAGAAATAATGGGTACAAATTATAGCTACCTAAATCTAACTAAAAAATAAGGAGAAACTACCTGATTATAAGATCTGCACAACTGTGGAATAGTTTACCAGTGAGGCTGGGGGCAATCCATCTCTGGATGTTTTAAAGAAGAGTCTGGATGGCCACCTCTGCAGGACAGTTTAATTGATTTTCTAGCACACAGCAGGGGGTTGGACTAGATCTTTGTGGTCCTTTCCAACGCTACAGTACTTGGGTTCTATGGTTTTAGTGGGTAGGTGGTTGAGCTAGGAGCAGAGGCCCAGGTTTAAGTCCACTCTCAGCCATGGAAGCTCCCCAGGTGACTTTGGGACAGACCCTCTTTCTCAATCTAGCCTACCTTACAGGGCTGTTGTAACTGCAGAGAAAATGAAGAAGGGAGTGTTATGTGTGATGCCTTGGGCTTCTGGAGAAAAGTGGGATAAATTTTAACAAATGAAAACAAAATGTACTAGACAATCTTCTGACCCGTTGGGTCATCATTTGAGAGAAAGGTAGCGCAGTCTGATGTGACCAGAATGAATGTTAAATTTTAGGCTGGCCATATTTTTTTTTTACCCCAATGCTGGACGGTCTCATGATCATCTAAGAAGAGTATATATCATAAATAGAAAAATAATTGTAGTGGCAAATGAACTTCAATAATAAATCAACATTTACTTCCCTAAACAGCGAAGCAGAATGACCATGGGCGGGCAAAAAAGCAGTGGGAGCGGGAGCAACTTCCGACTCCCTGTCAGCTTCCCCATTGACTTTGCTCATGGGGAGCTGGCAGGGAGTGTCAGAAATCACAATCAGGTAACTGTGGGGACACTGCAACAGCCACAACTTTGCGAATGAAATTGGTCTGAACATTGTGGAAATTTCAATTCCATAGGAGTAATGGGTCCCAGATTTTTTATGTATTCTTTAAGTGAGAGGATTTTAGGTACCTTGATTCAAAAATTGTTGTGGTATAATGCACCGTTTGGTCTAACTTGAGGGTACAGTCAGCCAAACAGATAAACACAATGAGAGTTTTAGTAGTATATAGATAGGTCCATGCATAAGCCACCGGTGCTGAAATCCCTGCTCATAGACAGTGTTTATGTTGGCTTTGAGCCAGTCTTTTATCTACAAGTTTGTGGTCAGAATGAATAGGATCAGTGCAGCCTTCCTGGAAGGATTAGACAAAAGATCTAATTCACAGTTGAGCCCCCAGGCAGCTTATTCGGTTTATCAAGCTTAAAGAATAAAAAATGTCAAGTTTATAGGGCCTCAGTGAAATAGCAGAAGCACAGTCTTATGAATAGCTCTTGTTTTGTTCACTGGAGTTGGTGCTCGAAAGGCCTCCTGGTGCAGGGCTGTCGAGGGGGTGGGGTGTCCAAAGCGTCAAGATGACAGCCACAGCTGCTTGACTGAAGCCCCACCCTTCATTTATTATGTGTGTGGCATGTGACACATTCAAAATGGGCACGGCTTTGATCGCATGGTTGTGGCTGCAGTCTTGACTTCGACACCTCTGTCCTGGTGATTGCAACCTTTCTTCTTTCCCCATGGGTTTCAAAATGTATATTATAATATCCAGGTCTTTGGATCAACTTAGTAAAAGTTGAGTATGTGTAGCAGCACAGTACCAATACCTTGCATAGCTCCATTATTTCTATGAAATAAGCTCATTAAAACCTGTCCTGCATAAGGTCTCAAAACTGAGAATGTGCAGCTTCATGTGAAGAAGTCCCAATGACCTCCAAGCACAGCCTCAAAACCAGTGAGAAGATATCTAGCTTTCATGGTGAATGGCGAGACTAGCTCCCATTCAAGACATCTACTGGACCCCATTCTCTCTCCTGTGCACACAAAAACAATTCTTTTTATGTTTCCCTCTGGATGAATGCCTACTTTGCATAATCTTCGTTAGAATTCTGGGAGCACTAGGTATGGGAAAGGATGATGTACGGAAGCCAGCATACTCACAAAGAGGATATGAGTTCATTTGTACCTAACTATACATTACATTTGAAATGTGACATCCAGCCACATCACATTTTAAAATCAGACCTGACTCTTCCTCTCCAAACACAATTAACCAACACATTCCCCACATTTGAGTCAAGGAGTGCTTCCAAACTATGAACTTGCTGTTTCTGACAGAGTCAAACCCTTTGCAAAATAGCTTCCATCTCACTTCCCAAGTCTTGTTTTCTTCATATCAACAGCTCCTCAGTCTCATTCAGATTTGATTTCAGCTTATTCTGCCTCACCCAATCCATTAGGGAAATCAGGCCATGTTTAAAGGTGCTGGATAGCTTCCTCGGAGTTCAGTGGTAGTAAGCATTAAATTCCAAATCTCAGAATGACATTTCCCAATGGCTTTACATAGGTGGTAAACAACATAGGAGACAAGAGAGAACCTTATGCGACATCTAGTGTCTAACCAGAACCTCCTTTGGTCATGTCTCAACAGGAAAGACTATAACTATTTCAAAACATTGTCCTCAAGGCCCCAATCCGTCAGAGGGACCAGAAGGATATCATGGACAATAGTACTGAAAGGTCCAGGAGAACTAGTAGGGTTGCAGTCCCAGTTTCAACCATACATCATCCACTAAGGTGACCGAAGGGAAAAAACAGAGGAGGTGGGATAAATTGACATAGTTGCAGGCCACACCTAATAGATAGTTAGCTTCTCTGTCAGGTATTATAGGGAATTTTGTAACATGATGCCAAGTATTGACAACTTATCAATAAGTTGCTTTAAACATACAGCTAAACCATGATACATGAATGCAACAGAAAGGGTAATCAACCATCTATATCATTATGCTTGGAGGAAAATAGTGAAATGGAGGAACTAAAGGCATTTAATTGTGAAAATAATTGTATCTCAAGAAATGGATCCCAATAAATCAGTATGATAAGATTCAGAAGTCAGCATTGATGACCACCAAATTGCTTGTATTGAATATATCTTAACTTTGAAAGTTTATATTCCAAGCTTGCTATGCATGTAAAGCAGCCAGGACAAATTCACTGGTTCAAGAATTCTATAGGAAATAGCACTCCAGTCTATTTCTGATGGAATTAAGATAGGAATGGGTTTAAGTATCAAGGCACTAGTACCCATTTTGCTGCAATGTCTTTTAGCTAAGAAGCAGAAGTCAGCTCTTTGTAGCAGCCTGAGATTTTGCCTGCATCATTTACGGCTGCATTCTTTGTTTTCCTGATCAGCCATCACGAAGTGTTCCTAGTGAGGAGCGGAGGTCTTCCTGTCAGGGACTTGCTTTTCTCTTTTTTGCTATGGGGTGATAAGGACGTGATTTGGCTACAAGTGGGGGGGAGTCAAAAGATGGGATTTGGGTTTTTAATTTGAACCATGCTGAGGCCATAGATCAGCTGCAGCTTCCTATTGACCGAACACTTATGTTACACCCAGCTTTTGATTCTGTGTAAATGTATGAAAAGGGCCTTCAACAGAAATTGAAACAAGGCCTGTATTTTATCACTCCTTCCATAAGACACATATTCCCACTCAGCATCAGCTCTGTCAAAGTTACAATTCTGCTAGCATTTAATTTCCTTTTGTAAAACCTGAGAGCTCCAGGGAGAGATTTCACCCACCCAAATGAACGATGTTTCAGGAGCTACTTGAGATGTTCCTTCTAGCACCCAACATGTTCAGTAAAAGCTTATTGCAACCATCTTTTGCTACTGGGATTAGGTGCAGCAAGTTTCCCATGGCAGTTTAATGAACTTATGCTCAAGAATACTTTTCTGCAATTTACTGACACAGAATTGTGCTTAAATTAAACAAATCCTTTCAGGCGGTGACTTTAAATGGCTATAGGAAACAACATTAATTTGCTTCTTGTTACAACATTTGCACCTTGCCATCAATTCCCATCCCTTTTATTGGGGTTAGAAGAAGAAATATTGAGCAAGAAAATAATATTTTTGGGAAAATGTCTACTGAGACTTCCAACACTTAAAACATGACCAGTTACCAAGAAAAGGAAACTCTGCATTCAAGATTATGACTAAGGGCAACGCACAGTTGAGGCAGAAAAATAATTTTAATGGAAATTTATCTTAGTGAATGGCCATCTATTTACATAAAACTGATAGCCATTGTGGAAATTGAATTTCCCCAAACTTCATTAGGTTTAATGATGGCGGACTGAAGAGTGCTGCATACAGATTCTTGGAAAGTCAGCAAGGGGTAGCTTTCTATTCAGACTAGAATGAGTGTCGGTCTGCAAACTGCTCTGCAAAGGACTCTGGTGAAACTGAATAAATGTTAAGGATTTTCATTTGTTTGGGCTTTTCAAATCTTATACAAGATGAATGTTTGCAAATTCCATAAATTCTTCAGACACCAGGTTTTGGGGTGTAGATCTCTCAAAGTAAGTATTTGCATGTTTCATTGTTTATGAATTTGCATTTATTCCTGTTTTAATTGCAAAAATCTCAAATTTAATCTAATGATTGGTTCTAGTTTGAAATGGGATAAACTCCTCCTCTGTCATGGTGCTAGGAAGAATCCATGGCTCTGATTCATCTCAGGGGACCAGCCAAGCACCAGTTCAGACAACTAGGTTCCCCAAATCCTGTCAATCAGGGTGATCTAGCCTGCCTTGGCATCCTTGATCTGAACGGTCCAGCTGCCTGGCAACTGAGTGATTCCAGGCAGCAGAGGTGTCCATAGGATATGATCAAAGAAGTGTTTTGCACATAAAAACCAGGTAGAGATTCAATTCCACTATCATGACCACCATCTTGACTTTTCCAATCACACGTTATGAACACCCCTGCTAGGTAGCAAGGCAGGTTGCCACCAAGGAGAAACAGACCTTTGGCGGGGCAGGGGTGGGAGATCTCTTTACGACACATGTTCATGAAGGGAAAACAAAACTCTTTTCCCAACTTTTCTGTAAGGACCATGCTGAAGGAGGCAGTTGCTGCCTTTTTTTGTTTTTATAATAACCTTATTTTAAAAAAATTAAACAATAAAAACTAACAAAAACTAATCTTGAGAAAAGAATATAGGAAGAAACATTAGAAATGATATATATATAAGTTTAAAAAGTGTGAAAAACAAGAAAAAGAAGAGAAAAATCAAAATTTAAAAAAATCGACTTCCAACCCTTCTCACAACAGATATAAGTAACAATATACATCCAACTCTTACTTTAAGATTAAAACATAACTTTCATTATTTCTATTAATCCACATGATTTCTAATCATCAAATCCATACAACAAAATTTCATTTTTTTCCTTGTCTTGCAAAAAGTCCAAAAAAGGTTTCCAAGTAGTATTAAAATTACACAATGTCTTATCTCAAATCAAAGCCATCAGTTTCACCATCTCAGCTAACTCCATCAAACTTCATAATCTATTCTTCCACCATAGGTAATGTCTTGTCCTTCCACCTCTGTGCATATAAAAGTCGTGCTGCTGTTATCATATATAAAAAAGAAAGTTTGGTAGGTTTTTTTCATCAAATTTAAAAGAAAAGTCTCTGGTTTTGATTGTATGTTAATCTTTAAAATCTTCTCTATACAAATATGTGTCACATTCCAAAATTCTTTTGCATTTTTACAAGTCCACCAAAGATGATAAAATGTCCCTTCATGTTGTTCATATGTCCAGCATATATTCAAAGTAGCGTTATACATTTTAGATGGTTTTTCTGATGACAAATACCAATGATACATCATTTTATAAAAGTTCTCTTTAAGATTATAACAGAATGTAAATTTCAGACCTTTCTGCCACATATTTTCCCATTGTTCCCACTGTACATTATAACCAAAGTTTTTAGCCCATTGTATCATATAATCTTTAACTTGTTCATCTTCTGTCTCAAATTTCAATAAAAGTTTATACATCTTTACGATAATAGCTTCATCATTGGTACTCAGTCTTTCCATATTCAAAACCATAAGCCTTTTTATCCATTTTAAACCTTTCTTGTAATTAAACATAAGAAAACCATTGATGCACATATCCTTCTTCTAACAAGTCTTCTTTTGTCTTCAATTTAAAATCTCTTTCAGAAAATTCCAATACATCACCATAGGTTAACTACCTTTTTTTTTTTTTTAACTTTCATGGACTTCTCAAATCTGTCCCCTGATTACTGTCAAGAACCTCCACAGGGAAGTCAAAACAGTCAAGATGGCAACCGCAACTACATGATCAGTCATTTCTGACATTGAGAGCAGATCACAAAGAGACTGGCCTGAAAGCCTCTTGAATACAATGCAGTATTTATCAGAAATCAGCATAGATTTGTCAAGAATAAATGTTACAAGACTAACCTTACCTTGTGGGAATTCTGTAGACATTATATAACTTGACTTCGGCATAACATTTCACAAACTGCAGATTAACAATATAGTTAAGAATGGGCTGGATAGTAGATAATTAATTGGATACATGGCTAGCTTGAAACTTGCACCAAAGAGTGCTCATCAGCAGTCGCTCGTCAAATGGGAAATTGCTATTGAGTGGGGTAGCACAAGATTAAGTCCTGTTCCTCTGTATTTGTATTAATAATTTGGATGAAGAGGTGGAGGGAATACTTATGCCTCTGACATGAAACTGAATGGGAAAACTAGTAGCCTTGAAGACAGAAATAAAAGTCAAAATGATCTTTGAAAAAGGTTAGAGAAATGAACTGAAAATAATAGAATGAAATTCAATAGAGAAAAATACATATCCAGACCAAATCTATCTAGCTGGATAACAGTTCAAGATCTTGGAATACTAGTTCCAACTGCAGTGAATAATGCAATGTAGCCAATATCTGTCTGTCTGTCTGTCTGTCTGTCTGTCTATCTATCTATCTACCTACCTACCTACCTACCTACCTACCTACCTACCTACCTATATATCAGAGGTGGTTCCACTTTACTACTTTGAATATTTTGTCCAGTTCTAAGCATTACAGATTAAGAAGGATTCAAGAAAGTAGACAGGTTCAAAGAAGGACAATGAGGATGATCAGGGAACTAAACATTAAGTCCTATGAAGAGAGGCTGAAGTTTGTGGGAATGTTTAGCCTTGAGGAGCAAAGACTGAGAGGGTACACAGAACTGAACTCTTCAAATTACTGAAAGGCTGTAACACACAAAAGGGCCAACATCTTTTCTCAGTCATTCCAAAAGCCTGGACAGGGTATGATAGATTTAAATTACAAGAAGGCAGGTTGAAAAAGAAATCCTAACAGTAAGAGCAATGTGGCAGGGGAATCCGTTCCCATGGTCTGTCCTTCACTGGATGCAGTCAAGCAGGGGTTGCACCGCCATCCACCAAGGTACGATGCTCCCTAATCAGGCCTGCCACATCAAACTGGGATGACCTGGGGTGATGCAGCAGCTGGTGTTTCCTACCACCACTTTCTTTTCCTCTCCTCCACCAAAAGACAGAGATGCCTTGAGAGACGCAAAACCCAATACTGGATGATCAACCTGGAGAAGCCTAGGTCTTTTGAAGCATGTCACCAGATTATAACCCTCCCCACCCCATGCAACTTGGTATCCAAAACATATATTTAAAATAACATTTAGAGTTTATAAAGAACAGACAACAGCAAAGAAAAGCACAGCAAAGGATTAATTATACAATAATATCAAACTCTAATGCTACTCTGTCTACTTACTGCTTCTAAAGTCTATGTGTTTTAGATTCCTTTCTGACTCCAGTTAGATTTCATCCCACAACCTGGGAATAAGGACTTAGATTTCTTTCTTCCCTTCCCATCAGTGAGTTGCTGCTTTTAGACTTCCAGCAACTCCTCCCTTGTTACTTAACCTCAGTAGGTGAGTTGTATTTGTTGTTGTGAGTTGTATTAAAGCCAATTGGCTCTCATAGGCTTGCTTTACTAGCAGTAGAAGGGATTATTCTACAGGCCATTCATGGGTATCTTTTTGCCCTAACAAGGATCTCCTGAATTTGCATCTCTAGCAGTGCTCATTACAGTCAGGAGTGATTTAATTTGTATTTCTGCACTGAGAAGTAACCTCTTCCAACTCTGATTCTGTGACTCTTCTATGATTTTGTAAAGCAACTATATCATGCTCCTACAAGTCAATCAAATGTAATGTTTTGGCATTTTAGCTCAAGTCTAGCATATTGCTTTCTCCTTAAGGGAACCTTCAAAATATGATTGCCAGCGAGCAAATAAAATAAGAATCACTATGTCCAATTCGCCAAACTGCCATTCACAGAACTTGTTGTGTATGTTGAAATAATCAGATTGGTTCCTCTATATCCTCAGTTATTTCAGGCAATTGTACAGATCTATTATCTATATTTTTAGCTATCTTCTATCTATCTATCTATCTATCTATCTATCTATCTATCTATCTATCTATCATGTCTCTCTGACAGACTGCTATTGACTGATGTATTTATAATCAAACTAAATGCCTATCACAAACATGCATTATTATAGTTAATTAGGAGCTGCCAGTTGGGCCCAACTCCTGGTCACTGCATGGATTCATACTTGCCGTCTCTACCCATCTCTAATAATGACCTGCATTCCTTTCAAAAACGTTATGTCCTTTCTTGTATCCCAGTTCAGCCACCTTCTCCTTCCCCTTCTTCTCCTTCCCCCAAACTTGCTAAGCATACTGTAATTGTTTTTGCTAAACCACCGAATATGACATGTCCGAAGCATGTGATTTTCACCCTGATAATCATGACTTCAAGGGAAAATCAGTTTTTATTTCATCCAGGACTGACTGATCAATTCTTATTGTCCATGATTGCAACCACTTCTTAACCCATAATTTGTGGGTGTCTACCTCCCTTGTCCCACTCTCCCGCAGTATCCTCATTTTTCACAGCCATTACTACTGGAGAGACCATTGCTTTAGTTCTTCTGAATTGTGATGGTATAGAAATATCCTTACTGTTCATGTTCTTCTCCTCTAAGTTTATCATGGCTTCCTTCTCTGGAATTCATCTCCTCTTTACATCTCCTTCTTCATTCCTGAGCCCAAGGAAACAAAAGCATATACCATCTTCATTTCTTTTCTTGTCAACTGTTAAGTTCACTAAGCACACTTGCTGAATTACCTTTCTCTACTTAATATGGATTTTCCACTTTTACTTTCACAAGATACTCTTCTAAGTTTACTTTCAGTTAACACAGTAGTGTCATCTGCACATCTCAAGCTGTTAGTGTTTCAGGCTCCTGTTTTGATTCCAGCTGTCATCTTTTCCAACCCTGCCATTCTTATAATGAATCTGCTGTGTAAGTTAAACAGATGTGGGAACAATATACATCCTTGTCTCACTTCCTTTCCTATCCTGAAACACTTTGTTTCTCCAAACGCAGTCCTTACAGTAGCTTCCTGTTCATTGCAAAGATTCCTCAGACTGAATGTGATTGTCTTTGCTGTAAAAAATTTGATTTGTATGATTCTGGAAGACTGAAAATGAGAGTGTGAAAAATCAAGAAATGTGGCGTCTTTGATGTAAATGAAACAGGACTGGGGCCACCTTCTTATCTTCAAATTAAATGAAAATTAAAACTAATCCTACATTTATGCAACTGTAATGTAACGGGAGGGTTCCTTTCTTCTTAACTTTTTTCCCCTCATCCATTGGATATGTTTATGTAAAGTCTTTTATGTAAAATATCTAAAACCCTTGAACCGAATTATATTTTTGGGGCATCTCATTTTTTTATTTGTGCAGCTACTTATCTCAAAAGAAATACTATTTTTAACTGTTTGTGAAATTAGTTTTTATGTCCTTTATGAAGAATAATCCCACTTTCCAAAATTCACCAAGTAGAATTTAATGGCTTAACATACTTTCTGCTGCCATCACACTAATTGCAATGCCATCTAGTGGACTTATTTTGAGCAATGGCAAACTACCTTTGAGTGGGATCTTAAACATTGTTGACGGCCAGATGTGGTGTGTGTGTGTTTGCTAAGCAGTTAAGATGATACTACTTGGCTAAATGAACTACAGATATTAGATATTTCCTTCATGCCCTCTGATTCCTTTAATTGGGATGCTTAGAACTGAAAGTGACAACCTCCCAGCTCTATCAATTTCTGTTTCTTGGTAGGTGACTGCATGTGAATGTTTACTGAATCAATGAGAAGAATGGTGTCAAAGAGTCACTTCTCTGTGATAATGCTGTGGCTTTGAAATCACTTTGCTACGAAAGATCTTCTGGTATGTAATTTACTCAGAAGGATAAAACCATACGTGGTAAATCCTTATATTCTGATTAGTGTAACACTGCCTCCCTTAAGCCTCCATGTTTGGCATCTATTTTTGGCCAAACCTTATGTTTTGTTTTGTTCTGTAATTTAGATTCTTTTGCATAATTATTTGTTCCATTGGAATAGGCTATCACTCTTATACTTCAAGTACAGAGACATTAAGGAGGAAGGTTCAGCCATTAAGGCCCTTTGAGACTTGCTGACATCAGAAAGGGAAGATATGGCACTACTGGATGAACAGAAGATCTCTGCTGGGAGACTGGGCTTTCCTTATCTAAAATTCCAATGTAGTTGACTTGGGTTTAGTCTGAGTTGACATCTTCCCAGGAAGATGGGAGCCAAAGATGCCCCTCCTCCTTCGTCATACTCTAGATACAAATTCTGAACCCTCCAATCCTACCTAGGCAACTAATCTGTAACTAGCTAAGATATACTGACTTTATTTTTATTTAGAATTCTGTATATTTGTGTATGTGCGTGCATGCTTTTTATCTTCCCTGTATCTGTTACATCTTGTTCACTTTTCTCCTTTTTCCAAATAACTTCTTTTTGCTTTGGCCACATTTGTCTCTTTAATTTTAAAATGAAAAGCCAAACATCACTCAAGGTCATGTGCAGGAGAGCATAAGTGTAAAGCTACCCATTTGAGCTTATCATTATTTGTTCTCACATCAGATTAAAGCATAACGCATCTTTGGGTTTATACACACACACACACACACACACACACGTGCACACACACACGCACACACATTATATACATACACACACACACAACACCTTCAATAATATTAAACAATTTAGTAGAAACATATGTAATGACAATCTAAAAAGAATCTTTCCAAAATGTCAGTTACAAAGAAGAAGGGCAACTAAAGCTTTGGGGAAAAAATATACTAAATAGAAACTAAACATAAAAAAATATAGAGATCAGTGTACTTGAATTCCATAATGTCCCACTTTTTAAAAGATTTAAAATCCATCTTCACTGTCTATTTACAAGTAGTTGACTTCTAGCTGGCAATAATTTTTATCTGGGACTCTCCTAAAAGGGTATTAATTAGTACTGAATCTAATTTATATTCTTGCCCCAGTAGATAACCATAAGCCTTTCCAAAATTTAAGATTTTGACCAGTCACTTTGGAAATTATATATATAATATGTCCAAATGGAAGCACCTTAGAAGAAAAAGCCACTTTTGTCAAAAAGAATCCACTTTAGCATATTTCAGGCAATCAAGTGAAGCCTACAGCTCAACCAGACATGTGCCAAGTTCCAGTGAAAGACAATTTTCAGTGCAGCTTGTGAAATTGTGAGATCATTGTTTTATTAAGCTGGCCCACATATTATTCAACTGAAAGAAAAATTAAGTCCATTTCCCATCCTAATCTAAGGCTATGTGAGCTCTGTGGTCTATAAACCAACTGTAGAACATGGGAACAGTGTTTTTATCAAGGCTTGGACCCAATACATAATTCTTCAAATTTAATGACTTCTTGTTTAGCAGTTACATCTAACTAATGTTCACATTGAGATCTGCCATTTTTATCTTGATGTCAAGGGAAATAATTTTGTAGAATTATGTGTTAATTTTTTTTACATTGAATCAATCCTGGGTCTTAAAATCCTTAATTCCCTCCATCCTTCATATTCCCAGTATTTCATTTTCATAACAAATTTGGGTTTATTTACAAAAGGAAAAAGCGGGGATATGAAATCTATGAAGATATAAAGCTAAAAGAGTAAATTTGAAGAAAGACTAAAGCGTGGTCTCTTAGAGAGAGTATATTGTTATCTTGCAGATGACTGGAGGATACCAAATGTTGTCCCTGTTTTCAAAAAGCAGAAACGAAGATCTAGCAATCTACACATCTGTTAAAGTGAATTGATATCTGGGAAGATACTAGAGCAGTGTAGACATTTGTAAACAACTTGAAAACAATGCAGTTTTCATCAAAAGTCAGCAAAGAATGATCAAGAATAACTTTTGCCAGACTAACCTTACCTCATCTTTTATCAGGTAACTTCTTTAATAGATTGTGAAAATACTGTAGATATCTTGACCCCAACAAAACATTTGACAAAATGCCCCATGACACACCGGTCATGGTTAAGCTAGATAAGTGTGGGCAGCATGACATGATAATTAAATGGATACATGGCTGGCTTCAAAATCATACAAAGAGTGCTCATCAATGTTGCCACATTAAATTGGAGAAAGTTACCGAGTGGCACATCAGAAATATTAATCCTAGGATGTCTACTCTTCAATATTTTAATTAATGACTTGAACGAAGATATGGAGAGAAGGCTTATCAGATCTGCAGATGACAGAAAATTGGATATGGCAACTAATATTCTACAAGACAGAAATAAAATGCAAAATAATATTTACAGGTTAGAAAAATGGGCTGAAAGTTATAGAATGAAATGTTAGCGAGACAAATACAATATAAATATCAATATTTATATTGCATATGATATGATATGATATATGATATGATATGATATGATACAATATCCTGTTATAAATTGTAATTGTATATTTATTTATTGTTTTAATATGTTGTAAGCTGCCCAGAGTCCCCCATTGGGGGGAGATGGGCGGGGACAAGTTTAATAAATAAATAAATAAATATTCTACATTTAGGAAACCAAGGCTGAATGTACAGGTATAGAATGCAGCTGGATGTCCCCCACTTGAGGGGGAGAAGGCTCAGAGGTGTGTTTTCCTGTAATTGGGTTGGCCCTTTGGAACAGCCTCCCCAACATCAATCACCTTCCAGAAGCTGCTGAAAATTAAGCTTTTTAAGAGGTGCTTAGGGGTTGAGGCCAAATGCTGTTTTGGGTTGCAAATGTTTGTATTTTTGATCTTTTATTATGTATTTGTGTTATGTGCTGTGAGCTTCTGAAATATGCTTTATGATAGCAGCAGGATATACAGTATATGTGATTATTTTCTAGGGAGGGAGAGCAGGATAGTCTGGCTTGTTAAAGCTGCTTAAGAAGATGGTCTTGGACTACTAGTTGATGGCAAACTAAATATGAATCAGCAGTGTAGTGTGGCTTCCAAAAAGCAAATGCAATTTTAGGCTGCATCAACTGAAGTGTAATTTTAAAATCACAAGAGCAATTATTCCACTTTGTTCTGTGCACCAAAGGTTAAAAGGGTTCAAAGAAGTTGGAATAGGTTCAGAGAACAGCAATAAGATTCATCAGGGGGACCATAAAGGACTTGGGTAAGTGTAAGCTTCAGAAAAGACAAGAGGGAATATGATAGCACTCTTCAAATATCTGAAAGGATGTCACCCAGAAGAAGGTCAAGATCTGTTAGCTCTTGTTCCAGAGGGCAGGACATGAACTAATGGATTTAGGTTTTCAGAAAGGCAGAGTCTGATTGAATGTTAGCAATAACTTCCTAAAAATAAGAATAGTTCAACAGCAGAACTAAGTACTCTGAAAGTTGGTGGGCTTGCCATCATGGGATATTTTCAAATTGAGGCTTCTGTTCAGATGCTTTAATTTGGATTCTTGTACTCAAGGGCTTAAATGGTCCTTTCCATCCCTAAAAATCCCTAAAGGTTTGGTCTGTGAATGTCCATAAGGAGCCCCAAAATGATACAATAATGCCCAGTTATAAGCATTGCATTCTTAAACTTTTCAGAAGCATTTGTCAAGTTCTTCTCTTATTTTAATCTTGCTTCCTCCTAGAGGAGAAGGGCTGAATGGGGCATTCCTTGGCAAAAAGGCTCAGAAATTCTTCAAACAACTGGACAGAGCAGGATATTCAAGGGATTATCCTGTGAATGCGGCTTCTCAGTAGTTCTCCCTTGGGAAAGTTGCATAAAGAAAATCATCCTGATTACCAAGATTAGTATCACCATCTTCTTTTCACCAGCTTTTAATAGACAATGAACCTTATATGCATTCAGAACGTGTAGATTCATTCATATTACTGTTTTCTATTATTGTTTTAGTCAGTTTTTACTGTAGGTTAGCAATGTTTATAGCACTATATAACTTTCTCAAATAAGCAAACAAATTGGTTCTCATTCTTTAACGGGCTAGTTCTTTCCTCCTTGTGGGGGCACAACATTTGAAAAGAAAAGTCATGATTTTCTTGGCCACTGTTGGTTCTTGAATTAGGCTGTCTGCATTCAGATAGAAAGCTCTCATTGAATAACACTATACTTGGGTGCAAAACTGCCCTAACAGTAAACAGGCTGTATAATTTCTAGGTCTGTGGGAATCATGCAAAATCCATTCCGAATCTTCATTTCCATTTGGAAAATCAATCCAGTTTGATTCAGATGTTGGAACTGAATCACTGAACTGAGTCAACTCAATTTAGATTTCTGAACCGATTCGGGAGAGAGGAAAGCCAGTTTGTGAAATGGGCAGAGGCATCTAATTTAACCTTTTTAACTGACTTTCCGATTCATCCTGGGAAGGCCACTGGCTCTGGAGATTCAGCCGAACCCCCTTCAGTTTGAATTTCTGAGCTGAGTCTTTGCGCAGTGAGTTCTGAGGAGGGCAATGGATGCAACGTGTAAAGGAGAGAGACGGGAGGGCATATTATGATCATTTCAGGGACTCCAAAATTAGTTGTGTGTTTCCAAGCAGAACAGAAGACGCTTCATTCCATTTCTTGCTTCTCGCCTGCCCTCTCCCTGGTGGCTCTGCCTGTTCAAAGGGTTGCTTTTCAGGCTCAAATCACTAAAGGCAGGCTGACCTTTCCTCCCCCCTCCTGCCTGCTCTCTCAGATTTCAAGGGCTTGCTCTTCGCTCCTGCTGGACGTTGCAGTTCCAGCATGAAAAATGGGGCTGAGGAATGAAGATGTTTCCTTTTTGCCCAGCGCAGTTGCTGAAGATCTGTCCGCACGAGGAGGCAAAGGGGCGCAGGCAGCTTTTCAAGAGAAAACTTTTTTTGCCTGCAACCTCCTCCCTGCAGCATTCTCCTTTGCTTGCTTATTGGAAGAGCAATATATATCAAGTCGACAAGCCTTTCTTAGAGTTACAGAGCCTACCTGTAAGTGAGCTGGATAATTAGCAGCCTTGAAGATGATATATGGCTTTCATTACCCTTTGGGACTAGAGACTAAATGAGGACACAGCTAATTGCCGTGCAAAGCAGTTTGGCATGAATGAGAAAAATGCAGGCACTGTCTCCTGCCAAAAAAGAAAAAAAGAAAGTTCCTATTGCTTCTCTGATCTCATGGCTGCGTTTTTGCCGCAGGAGTTCACTCGGTGTCCATAAATCATGGGCTGCTTATGGCGGAGACGGGACTGAGTCATCAACATGTAATAAGCTAGTGACAGATTCCAGCCTGACTACATTAGAACTTCAGACTTAGCCCCCACCCTGGCCCAGTGCTCTCCCAGCCCCTGATACCACTCCAGATTCAACAGAAAATTAAATCCAGAATATGCAGAAAGGGAGGCTGCAGAAAACACGCTCCTTGTTTACTTCTCCATCCATGACTCTCCCCGGGGTGGCTCACCCTTCCAGAGGGAGGGGAAGAAACAAACAAATGGACAAAGAAGTATCTCCAGACGTTTCAGAGGGGAAGTGCTTCACCAAGTTGCAAAGCTAATGACTTTTACAGTCTATGGTTTGTCCTTCTTCTTACATTTCTGCTGATTAAAATGTACTACCTTCTGCAAATGAGCTAAATTGGCACTCTGTCATCCCAGATTCCTGGGAGAGATGAATGCAGCTCGCGGTCTTGGAAAAATCTCCTCTCCCATGTAAATTGCATGAAACCATCTTGCACAGCAAGGCTTTTCAAAGGCTCTGCATGCAGGAACACAATCCACGTTGACTTCTCTTGTCTGCCATGAGTCTGTTCACTTCATAATAATGCTGGTAATCGTGAGTCTCACACCCCTTCGGACCATTCTACACAAGGTTGTGTTGCATCTCTTCCATACTTAGGAGCAGCCCGCTCACTCACCCACCCAGGTACTAGCATCTTTGGAACAGAAAATCAGCATCTTTTGTCTCTGATTCTCACTTCTTGCGGTGAGATTAATTTTCTCTTTCTCTAAACATACAGTGGATTTGGCAGAATACACAAGATGAGAGGATCCTGTTGGGTTCCCATCGATTAGCCTCGTTTGCCATAATGTAAAGTCAGAGACTATTTCACCTGTGAGCTGCCCTGTTTTCTCTAAAAGCAAGCACATAATTCACTGGGAGGGACAGTAAATCAGCAGCTGATGTTTTCCTTCAACTTAAACCCCCGTGATCCAAAATTCTCACTAAGAATAACACAGAAAGGAATTTTTGTTGCCACTGAGACCATGAACACTCAGAGTCTGTTTCCTCTTTGGAAGTTTCAGTCATGACTGAACTTCCCCTTGCAGGCGGGGGATCATGGGAGTCGCAGTCCAACACATCTAGAGACATCTGGTTGGGAAAGGCTGCAGTGGTTTCAATCCTTCTGGTCTCCCTTGTTTATTCCTTATGTGTCTCTTCGTTTCCTTGCTTTATTGCCTGATGTCTAAAACCTGCTTCCAAAAAACTCTCTTATTTTTTTTCCAAAATGTAGTTTATAATCCTTTAGCCTAGTTCCAGACTTTAAATAGGCTTAACTGTCTGTGCCTTTCTCCCTTCTTATTCTTCTTTCTTCCTTTCCATCCTTGGTTTATTTACTTCTTTGATGTATTTATTTATGTAGGTATTTATTTGACATCTATTAGGCACTTGAGGCAAAGTACAACCTTCAGATAGAACAGATAGAAGAAAATCAGGCTTAGACCACCATGACAATAACAGAGAAATAAACTCCAGGGTATTCATCACGATAAAATGCAAACACTATTAAAAAATGTAATGGAATAATTGAGTCATTATTGTCTATTTACATGTACTCAAGAACAAGCAAAGTCAGATTGCTCTAGCCAAGGAGAGCCATGATAGAGGTGCTGCTATAGAAGACGAACCATCTTTCTAGGTAGTGGGACATAAAAGAGGCCCAGTTGGCAAGAGTGTCCACAGCAGAGGTCAAAAAAGTCAAGACAGCAGTCAAGACCATCCAACTGAAGCCCTGCCCCCTTTTTTATCTGTGTCACAAATGTGTCATAAAAAGGAGCTGGGCTTTGATTATGCAATCATGGCCACCATCCTGACTTTTTTGACCTCCATGGGTGTCCTTGCCAGCAGAGCTGTAACAAATTATGGAAAGTTCATAAAGGTGGTGGGCAAGTTTCACATTGTCTATCCTTTTAAGGCTTTGCAGCCGGTACTCTGAAAGAGGCTCATAAAGTAACAGGAAGCAATGACCCAACATGAGTGTTATCTGTGCTATGCACAGCAGAGCCCAGGCTGGCTGCCATGTTTTATCCAAGCTGAAATTTCCAGATACTTTTCCATAGGCAACTCTACATAGAGTTTAGATTAATCTAAGTGGCTGGTGATTAATGATTTTTCTTGAGATATCCTCCTGCTATAGGAAGGGGCAGAGCTGACGCACAAACCAAGGTTGGATAAAATTAGTTAGTCCCTGCCACCACTTGGCTTTCCTTAAGTACCTCAGAATATATATCTTGTCCTTCTGATGAAGTGCCACTAATTTGGAACAATGGCATTCCCAGCTGGAAATATGCTTTTCTGCTAACACATTTTCCATCTTGTGTGGGTTGAATCTGTTGGCTTGCTCACAAACAGTTCCTCAATGCACCTAGGCAGCTACTGTTGCTATCTTCAAGCAACAGTTAAACAATGAGTGAATGAGCAGGGTGTCATCAATACAATAATGAGACCAACATAAAAACTCTAAAACAAAAACCAGGAGATAAATGTAACCAATGGGCTGAGCAGTAGTCCTCAGGAGCAGCACCTGGAACAATTCAGCCAATTAAGACCCTAAATTTCATGTCAACCAGGGACCCCTCCAAAGGTTCTATGGTTGAGGTTGCTGAACGCCCCAGAAGAACTAAGGGGAATGTACTTCTCTCATCCTCTTCTGTTGTACAGTCACCACCAGAAAGACCAAGGGTGTGTCCTTCCCCAAACTAGGTCTGAATAAATCACAATTAAAAACACCACCACCACTAAAGGGTATTAGACCTGGCTGATGCTTGGATGGGAAACCACCAGCAAATCCCAGGGCTGTAAACTGCCTGGGAAGGTGAGAAAATATTCCAGAGGAGTGTTGAGCAAACTGCTTCTATATTGTGACCAAGGAAATTGCATGGGCCCATCCATGAAATCATCAAGGGTCTGGCTCAGAGAAGTCGTTACCTTTTTCTTAAGAACTGCCTTCCTGGAAGCAATACGCCACCTTTCTAAGAAAAAGCCAACTCAAAGTTTCTCATTCCAGATGTATGCCTAGCATTTTCCAAAACTTAAAATGTCAATTTTCCCCAGCTGTTCACTTTTATATGGAGGCTGGGAACACTAATTTTCACTGAGGACATCACAATATAAGATAAATTGGCTTAGCTTCCAAATAAACAATGGAAGAAGAAAGTAATTTAAGAGAGGCATTGTTTCCCTTAGTGTCCTCAATTCTCTCTCCTCCCTCCCTACCCCTCTCCATCCCATTCATTTTAACCCACTACTAAACAAACTTTGCAGATTTTTGAAGCAAAACACTGGACTGGCGATAGCAATGCGATAAGCATTCAGAATGGAAATGATGTGATCTCTGCCACACCACCTTCAAATCTGTGTATGTTTCTAGTCTTTCCCTCCTTTTTCATCCTTGCTTTCCTGGACAACTGTCCTGAACATGTGAGACCAGGTTTGCATAAAATGTTTTGGGGGCTCTGTTAATAAGGTGTGAAGCTGAATGAGTCATTAAGCACTCAGAAAGTTTCCTTCTTCCCATTTCCGTAGACGATGCAATCTATCATTGGAACCCAAGCCCAGAGACTTGCCACAATGGAGTCAAATAAACACCAAGCTTGCTTATGCCAAGAAGGGCAAGTTCAATCTCACCAATGCTGGTATTGCACAGGTATTGCAAGAACTCAGTTGTCCACATACAAGCCAAAGGGCATTATCCACCTACAACCAAATCTTGTACATTCATCTGGAACGCAGTTCTGTAAGATTGGGCCACTGCTGAGAAGACCTATCTGCTAGTTAAGGAGAGACTAGGGACCTACAGCAGCTGATAACAGTTTGATTGGGTGTATCAACAGCAACTACCCATTCAAATGATCCAAATGGTTTACTTATGAGGAAGTAAGTTAACTCCTCTTTCTGCTATTGATATAATTAAAGAAGGAACTGCTCTTCCAACACTTTACCTTCTAAGGACACCTGGTAGCAAAGGCATGGGGGGGAGGGGTGTCAAAAATTCAAGATGGCAGCTACAAGTGTGCAAAGCCTTTCCCCTTTTTACAATCACGTGGTCAAGGCTGCCATCTTGACCTTTTTTCACCCCCACCGTGGATGTCCCTGGCTGACAGCTTGAGCAAGCCACTGTTCTCCTCCCCCTTCTCCAACATGGGAAAAATATTCATCTCCTTGATATATTATGTTTGCATTTGTTACTGAAACCATATATACAGTATGCTAATAAACTGTTTGATAAACATTAAGTATTTTATCATGGCTGATCATAGAAAAGGAGAGACAAGAAACAAATGAGGTGCTATCTTGGACCTGATCTGTTCCCGATTACTTCACGGGTTAGGAAAATGTATGGGCTGTCTTGATGAGGGACACATTTTATTTAATTAAAGCACTTTAACCTTACTCTTTGGCCAAAAAGCCTTCCAGACTGGCTCATAATGTAAATTACAGTCTTACAATATAAATGATGTGTGACAGCATTGGGGTGGGGGGTGGGCAGGGAGGGATGAGGAAAGGAAAACAGACTGGTCCCAATTCCCTCCTTTCACCTGCTAGAATAATGGAAAAGAATACAAGGATCAGCAAAGATCCAAGTGCTACATTTGGTGTGGCAATTACATTTCTGATTTTCTTTTTCATTGCCACACATATATGCAGGGTTTTTAAGATTTGCCTTCAGCACCTCCAGACAACCAGGCTGGGTAACCGAACTCTTCTGATTCCACTTGAAAGCAAAGCTGAATTAATCTAGGCTCCTTTGACTGTTTGGGAGTTTGTAGCCTATGCAAAGAGCCCAACAAGCAATCGGCACCTGTTCTTCGTGGCCAAGAGCCGAGTTTGGAGAACTGGCAACCAACCATGGTTTAGCAATTAGCCAGTAACTGATGCCTCTTTTGAAGTCTCCGGTTTCATGGATACATCCACATCCCTTCCCATTTAAGAAAAGTTCTTTCTCCAGGTACGATGATTGCTCATGGCATATTGGGAGATCAGATTTGGCCAGGGACGTTTGCATCAGGAAACAGTATCTCCTCTTTCCAATAATACTGTCCCTAGAGATAATCAGGAAATATTGGAATGGTAAAGGTCTGGTCATGGATCATGTGATCAGCAGAGACTCATCTCAATTTTGACTCGGAGTTGCACTGTATTCCTGCCTGGAAGAAACCTTCATTTAAAAAAAAAAAAATCTCATATTATGCATCATGGGAGACTACAGTCAAGAAAACTCTGAATGCTGCCATCAATATATTATTGCACATCCATGCAGACAATTTTCAGTGTCCTGTTTAGTATTTTATTCTGGATGTTTAAAAAAGCAACAATTGACTGTTGCTGGTCTAGTAATTCTTGAATAAAATTGGCTAAGCAATAGCAAAAGCTTCGCAAAACAATAGAAGGGAGAATATATTGAATAAAGGAGAAAAATAAGCTTGTCTTCATCTGAAGGGAATCAAATTGAAGCTTTTTAACCTTCCCCATAAGTTCCACACTGCTGCCTTTTAAAATCAGTTGAAAATCATTTAAAATCAAATTGATTTTGGCTTTTACATTCAGAGGCACTTCAGCTTTTCACTTTCAGGGTTTATCGGAGAAAGGGCTTCAGCCAGCCTGGGTCTCAAATTGGCTGAAAATCAGTTCGGCATCTTCTGCTGCTTAGCGGAATTGTCCTATTTCCATTTCATTGCCAGCCAATCACCATCAGATTAGCTTGCTGTGGCAGGAGGCAGATTTCATGGGTCTTTTAACAAAGAAATGGGTTGTAATACAATGAAACATTTGTTTATAACAAGTCGCAAAACTGCTGCCCATTTCGATATCTATGAATCCAAAGATAGATGACTGGGGAAGATCATATATTTCCTCTATAAAGTACCTTGCTCTCTTCATAGAGGAAACAAGTCAAGATGCCAGAATATATTTCATGGTCTCTGTCCTTTTCAGCATCAAATAATAGGTGCCCAAATTGGACATTTCCCAGCTCACCTGTTCCCATCTTTTATGAAGGACCATTTGGATCTCAAAGCTCTGATCGGATTGATCTAACATTAGGTATTCAGCCCCAGAGCAATCAGATGAAATGATGCTGTATTAGAAGCTATAGTATTGAGCCCTGACGTGACACAGACCCACCTGCTTTTGTCTCCAAGAGAAAGAGATTAAAACCTGTAAATAGCTTTGTTTTTACCAGTTGCTTTCTATATCTTTCTTGGCATGCTATTTAATATGCAGAGAGAGACATGGAGAAACCCACTGCTGTGGAGCTGAAATATGAAGTGAGTTTCATAAAAGGAAAGAGAATATTTCATCAACAGGGCCTCAGCAACTTTTGGCTCATTGTGAAAAAAAAAAAAAAAAAAGTTGAGAAAAGTCTATGTTTTTGAGAAGGAACTGGCCTAACTGGACAAGTTTGCCCTTCTTTTATAAGTTTTGTTGAATAATTTTTTACAAAGTTAAAAAGATAAAGATAAAACAATATAAAGAAAGAGTTAGAAAAGATAAAATAAAAAGTGTTAAAGTAATAAAGAGCAAAAAAAAATAGAAAAAGAAACAGAAAGATAGTTAAGGAAGCAGCTTCCGATCTCCTTCACTGCGGTTATAAACATATTTATAACCCTTTCTCCCCTCCAAAATTATATAACATGGTTCCCTTCTCCCCATATTCTGCCCTCATCAATCAGTAAACCCAGAAATCATCCGTTCATTTTTATCCATTTTCAGCAAAAAGTCCATAAAGGACCAGAACAGGAGTCACTGAGTGAGCTTCATTCGCTCTGATAACATTAGCAAACAGCTACAATTTATTAACGAAAGTGCTCCGGGGTGCCATTGTTTCTAGTCCACGATCCCTGACCGATTCAGATCACTCAAGGAGGAAAAGAGAAGAGAAAATAACAACAACAAAGATGAAACAGCAGGAGAACAGTGCCTAAGAAAAATTGCAAACAGCTATGAAGAGAGGATGATCAAATGGTTTGCAGGAGGCAGCGTTTCCCAAACTCACTACTTTAGAGGTGGGGGGGGGGGGGGGGGACATCAGTTCTACCAAACAGTGGTCTCACTCTGGACTGAGGTGGCTTTCCCTGCACTTGCTTTGTGAGATTGTCATACCTCAAATAAGAAATCGTCTGAGGGAATCCAGACAATGTCACCTGTTTGTACCCTCATTTCTAATTGTTTTTTCCTTGCCACAAACAAACTATTCCTGCAAGGGAAAAAAATGAGATGAAATAGAAGCACAACACATTTTGATCAGTAGCTCTAAAAACCCTAAACCATTTTGCACACAATTTATCTAAAAATATATGCATTTCATTGCAAATGAAAAACTAGGCATTGCGAAAGACTTGGGGCCAAGCCTTTCAATATGAATGTAGGCCCCATGTCTACTTCTGGCTCTCTAACATATGTTTGTGAGACTGTACAACGCTGCAAACTCATGACTCAAAGGATTGTAAGCTTTCTTCACATCTCCAATTCAATCCATGGAGGATGGGTGTGTCCAGAAAGGAGGGCAATGGCCATTCTCCCACTCTTCGTCACTTGATAGAGGAACAGTGGTCATTCAAGTTCTCCTAAATCTTGCTCCAGCTTCTGCAGTTCGGGGGCATAACCATTGTGGGCCTTTCCCAAGTGATGAGTTAGTCCTCTCAACCCATCCTTGAGTCAGCAAAACACCATACCAAACAGGGCATCTGTTATTCCCATTGCTGATCCATGTCTATACTCTTGCATGTGTACAACAGTTGCCAGTTTCACTGGAAATGTGAATTATTTCCATCAAATTCATGAACTGAAATCCCATGCAATTGTAAGCATTTATTTGGGGCTTGGTAAGTTTCTCCAATGAAAGCAACTGATCTTGACTTCACAGTGTTGAGAATTACAGCAAAGTGGAACCTTTGAGCTTTTCAATTATGGATTTTTCCTGGTTTTTTTTTTAATCTTTCCAGGCTTTAAGATTGTTGGAGACAAAGAACCATGACCAAAAGGACATCGATGCACACAGGTGGACAGCAGACTTTTAAAAGGTGTAATTTAAGCAAAACATGCCCATTTCTGAATAGGCTTTTCCACCATCATGCCCAAAAGACTTCAATCCAGCCTTCCCAAGATAGTGAAAAGTTCAGTGATAAGAAAAGTTCATACTATATAATTTCACAGGACTCATGTGTAAGAAACTACCTAATCACTCTCATGACCTCCCCATTCCATCACAGAGTAGCTTTCAAATTAAAAACAAAGATGAGAAGAGCAACCATTGAATTAGATAAACCTGCAAGCAACTTCAGTCCACCAAAAACCTGGGAACTAGAGGCAAAGAGGAAATCTCCTACAGTATTTCAAAAGCTCAGCCCAACCGCGGAGAGAGGGAAAGACTCATTCTCACATTTTCAGGGATGGGCTGCCTATCATTATGTATATCAAAGCTCACTGAAGCCGTTTGCAGGCCCAATCAGGCATCATGACTTAGTGGTAATTTTTCTCCAGAATATCATTTTTGGTGAGTTATTCTAGGGCAAGAATGAAAGGTAGCCTACAAAAAAGTAGCTCTCAACTCCTTATATTAGAACTAGCACTAGTATTTTTTGAAACCCAACCAGCAATAGAAAAATCAGACTCCTTGTGTTGGAAGAGACCTTCCAGGGCTGGATTCCTCAGACCATGTCAAACAAAGGGCTGTCCAACCTACTTTTGAAATCCTCCAGTGTTGGCATCCACGTGACTCCAGATGGCAGGCTGTTCCACTGCTGAATAGCTCTCATGGTCAGGAAACTTTCTAATTTCAAGTTTAGATCTTCCTCTGTAAAGCTTCCACCCATTGGGTCATGTCCTACACTTGGGAGCTATGGAGAATACATCCACATCACCTTTCCTATGATGGCCCTTAAATTATTGGAAAACTCCTATCATGTCTCCCCTCAGCCTTCTCTTCTTAAGGCTAAACAGGCCCAGTTCTTTTAACCAATCTTTTTAGTAGTTAGCTCCCAACCCCCTCACCATCTTCTACATACAGTATATATTAGCTGGATCTAGACTGGGTAACATTACAGCAAACCTACTGAAACCAAGGGGACAGAAGTGAGTCCCAACTAACATATGTTCCACTCATTTCAGCGAGTCCACTCTAAATATGAATTGGTTTGGATCCAGTTCAATAACTCCTGCTTGAGGTTTATGTCCGCCCAAACATTTTATTGAACATCCCTCTGACTTTGTAGGTCTCCTCCAGCATATTATGAGCATTTTTCCAGGCATGAAAGCTAGAAGCTTATTGTTTTTAAACAGAGCTGACAAGCCTTGGAAGCAGGATTATATGGCTGGCCAATGCCACACATCTGACTTTCTTAAGCAACCCCGTGGAATCACAATATAAAAGTATCAAGTAAAATTATACAGTTGTTTTTGGATTGAACAAAAGGACTAACTGCCGATTGGTCCTCCAGAAGATTAATCCCTATAGCTCCCCTTTCAAGTGCCAACAACTATTATTTACAATGTTTATATCCTTTTATCATGACAGGCAAATGCTGAACAGAGCACACACAATCTAACCTCCACATTCAGGGAAGCCAGGAGGGGAGGGAGAAACCCCAGAGTACTGATAAATATTATGAAGGGTATGAAAGGAAACTCGCATTTGGAAGTGCTGGAGAGTGTCTTTTCAATATTCTGTTTTGCATCGACGGCTTGATGTTGTTTTAATGAGTTTCAGTTCTTCCACCCCGCCCGGCCTTGCCCCCAATTCTGCAGGAAAGAAGACACTAGAGAAGGGGCTGGAAACAACATACAGGAAGTAGCATTAACTGTAACATTCTGGCACCAACCTTCTGCCAGTCTTGTCTCTCAGCTGTTCATTCCTGAAATCCCGGTTTCATCAAGGTGACACGTCCTTTTTCATTCTGGTAGAAGCAAAATTAGATGCTACTATCGCATCTGCCCCCTACCCCTATTTCCAAGAAAAGAACGTCACTGCTGGGAGTTTAAAATGGCTGCATGCAATGTACTCTCTCCCATCGTGGCAAAATGTGATATTAATGTCATTCTGTTTGTATTAAAAATTTCCTTTCAGCCCCAGGCTTCCTCTTCACAGTCATGGTGCCAATGTCAAAGCTCAGAAGCAACAGCCCTTCTTTGAGTTGACTTCCCTGTGGCCAGATATGCTTACCTGAGAGACATCAAGTGGATCAAGTCACACTGCCTCTTTGTTGACAGTTGGATGGCTTTCACTCCAACATCACTTAGGCAGGGCCAAACCATCTGTGGGCAAAATCAGGCGTCAGGGGCCTCCGTTTGCCCCTGCATCTGCAATGAGAGCAGTTGCTTACAACAACGGTACTGCATGCCAAGAGTTTAGCAGGGAAGCACCCAGCATACTTGAGGTTCACTCTGTCAAGGCAATGAAAACAGATTTTGAATGGATCGAAGGAGGCAGCCAAGTGGTGGGGAAAAGTTTCTGGAGAATGCTGTGCTTTTTTCTCTCTGAATGGTTGTAACAGCTGCTACGCAGACATCACCTTGAAAAAATGGCATGAGACTGATCAAGGGGTCCTATTTAGGAAAGATCTCCCCCTCCCTATGCATTTCTGATGGCTTATTAGTCAGAAGCGCAACAGCTCTGATTATGAGACATTAAATAGCAATCACAGCAAATTCTTACTGCTGATCTTCCTCTAAGGACCACAAGCCTGCATTAATAGTTCCCTTCTTTTATCCTCACAACAAGCCTATCAGTAGTTCGCCCAGGAAATGGGTGCTCACCATCGGCCAGTCAGAACTTTCCATTCCTGGCCAATCACTGAGCCCAGAGATGTCTCAGCCCAGTGCTCATCTGCCAACCAGAATGGAGGGCTTCATCCCACCCACAAAAGCTGGGAGACAGGATGAGCCAGGGGCTCTCAATTGTGACAAAACAATGTACCCAAACATTGTTGCTTCTCAAATTATACTCACTGCTTGATGAAAACCTCTAGATCAGTGTTCCTCAACCTTGGTAACATTAAGATGTGTGGACTTCAACTCCCAGAATTCTCCAGCCAGCATGCTGGCTGGGGAATTTGGGAGTTGAGGTCCACACATCTTAAAGTTGCTAAGGTTGGGAAACTCTGCTCTAGATTGCTGGAAGAGGGAGCTGGGACCTGCACCACATGATCCCCAGGGAAAGGTTTGAACTCCTCTCTAGAAGTGACCCATGTTCAACATTTTACCTGCTTGACAGATCACTACTCTTCATGATACTGTTTCCAGTAATCAACTGATTACAGCTTAATCTTTAATATAGCCCATAACAGATTGAGGAATTTTCCTCACAAATTTTGTCTCATCTGAAATGTTCTGCCTTCCCTACTGAAACCTGAACTGCATTTCCTGCCTTTACTATCAAAAGCATCCTACCTTTCCTTTCCTTTCCTTTCCTTTCCTTTCCTTTCCTTTCCTTTCCTTTCCTTTCCTTTCCTTTCCTTTCCTTTCCTTTCCTTGGGGCTCATATTTTACTCAAATCTAATTTTTAAAGGACAAGACATGGAAAACAAGTCCTTGTGCTTCAGGGTTGATTTCTACCCCTCTGGAATTAATCTTCATTAGAAATTTGCAGTATCAAAGCCCTAACCCTAAATTCAAAATAGCCAACATTGAAATTGTAGTTATAGTAGTAGGATTTTTATTGGCATGCACTTATACCTAGGTGCAGTACAAGCAAAACAATAAATAATCATGTTGCAATATAAACCAGTGTCAACAGTAGCAATATAATGATCAATATAAACTTTCATCGAATCAAGGCACTGCCATAATTTAAGTCAGTATCAAGTATTGCTGTGGAAAAGAAAAGTTCTTCCAGCTTCATAAAGGTCCTGAAAAGGGAAAGGTTTAAGGACCTTATTAAACATTAGGGGATCAAATTCCAAATGTAACTCAAGGGGGAGTCAGTTCCAAAGAATAGGAACTACAGGAGATGGGCAAAGCTCTGAAACGTGAGGTGGCTGTTCTGCTACAAAGGAAAATTAAGTGATCTTTATTGCACAGAAAAGCCAAGAACACACAAACATGCACTGCGATCAAGTTCTTCGGCTCAGAAGATCAGCATCAGCAGTTTAAACTGGTAATGCTCCCCAAAACCCAGTCAATGGAAGGATTGATGCAAGGAAGGAGTAGGGGTGAACTGGAGAGGCCAAGACCACACAGATCATGCTGTTATGGACCTAAACCACAGGATGGAGAGCTGAGTCAGGGAAACTTGCCCACAAAGTACTAATAGTCCAGGTGAGTCACCACAAAGATATGAACTAATTGCTTCAGTGTTTCAATAAGAAGAAATGAATGCATTCTCCAGATACTGAAAAGAGAATTACTCAATTACTGATGTTTTATTGATAAAAGTCCATTTTTCATTAGCAAGAACTCCCAAATCTTGAACTACAGAAAACATGACAGTTCTGAAAAGTAACAGAAGTAACAGGAGGAAAGAAAGACAGACAGTCAGGATGAGAAACAATAAGTTCAGTCTTATCCAGATTTAATTTAAGCTGGTGGGAACATGTTACTGAAAATCTCAGAGAGGCAGCTGGAAAGAAAAAAAAACCCCACCACATTACATGAGTCAGCTGAATTCTTTTCAGAATTGTCATTGGTATTGATAGGATTGTTTAACTGAAAAGAAGAGATCAGAGAACCTAGCAACAGATTATACAAAGTGAGCCAAAGGGACCTGGGGCTGGACCCTGAAGAACACCTACAGATAAATGGAAGGGCTGAGACAAAGACCCTTTAACTTAATTAAAAATGTGGGTTGGGAAATGTAGGAATGAAACCAATGACAAACTGTGTTGTTGATGCCTAATGAACTTAAAAAGATAGTAAAACCTTGTGATCAAGGGTGTCAAATGTTGCCGACAAATCCAGCAGCACCACTGCTGATGATTGATTGTTTGCCTTAGTCATCAGCAAATCACTGACAACACAAGCCAGTGCCAGCTCAGTGGAATGACCTGCACAGAACTCTACTTGAAATGGGTCCATGAGATGATTTGCTGAGAGGAAAGGAAGAAATGGAAAGAGGACAACTTACTCAATAATCTTAGACAAAAATGAAAGAAAAGACACTGGAGAAAAATTAAGACTAACAAAAGCATCTAATGATTTTTTTGAAAAGGTGAAGATGGGTGTGTTTCAGAGAGAACAATTAACCAACCTAGTTAACTGCTAGAAAAGGAGGAGGAAGATATGTATAAAGGAAGGAAGGGAAAAGGACACAACGTATCGGGACCTTGGATACTTCTTCAATGATGGGAGATGGTGAAAAACAACAACACAACGGAACAGCACATAAGCTCTGCTTAGACCTTGAAGCCTGAAGCATTTCAACTTAACCAAAAATATTTTCCCAAATCATTGGATCTAGGTGAAGAAGAGCCTTCGGCAGCAGCCTGTGGCAAAAAAAAGCTGCCAAGAGGTCTTGGCCTGAACGGAAATTAAATTTTGCAAGTAACATTGCTTCACTTGTTGCAGCATCCCACTGAGTAAGACTGCAATCAGCCATGGATGGGGATTCTTTTAAGACTGACTTTCCCAAGGCCAGAGTCAAAAGATCCAATGAGTTTCAACTTCAGAAAAAGTAAGAGGAGAGCTACCCCAGTCTACAGTGGCAAAAAAAATCAGGAGGAGTCTAGAAGCACCTTTTCAACTAACAATGTTTGTTGGACAAAATGCTACCAGACTCCTGAACTTCAGACAAAGTCAGTTGAGAGGAAAGAGGGGTCATTGCTTGGTCAGAAAATGAACTAATAGATGGAGCTGGAGGAAGAAGGGGAATATCTGGAAGAGAAATATGCCAGAAAATAGTCAGATTGGGTTTCTTTGAATAAACCGTGAAATGTGAAATGCTTCCCAATAATATTAGTTATTTTCTAAATGGGGTAAAATATCTCCCTTTTGTACAGCCATTCATCCCCTACAGAACCAGGGGAAAATAATTCCTGCCTTTGTAGAAATGTTCACAAAGCATTGAAAACCGGGAAGTGCTCCAGGGGATGGGGGGTCAGGAGGCTAGATAGCCTGAGATGATGCTGTTTTGCTGAATGTTTTTTTTTCTTTTTGCATTTATTCTGGGTCATCATTGCAGGTTTTCATGTTCTGCTGATATTGTTTTTCCTATTGTTTTTAATGTGTTGTTTGCCACCTAGAATTGCATCCATGAAGGGGGTGGCCATATAAATCAAATAAATACATACAGTACATACATACATGCATACATTGTACCTTTGACTACAGTGGAGGCAGCCACCTGCCCTCCAATCTACATGTTGTGTGACATTGTTCCCATGGAACTTCTTTGCATGGACAATAATACATTTCAGAGCAGTACAGTGAGGAAGCCGTATGGAGGGTGTATTTGTTTTGTAAAAGAGAGAGTGAGGAGGCTTCCTGCCACCTCTTGTTTGAAGGTAAAAACCCTCTCATCGAAGTGATTAGAACACAGTTACAATAATACAGCCCTCCTATTTTAACTTATAGTCTTTTTAATAAGGTGCACATTCCTTCTTATAGTAGCACAATATAATTTTATTGTGTGTTCCATTAGTTGTGAAAAGGAACAAGAAGTGAATAAATGACTGATGTACCATAATAAGTAAGCATCAGCTACAAAACACAATGTTTGGGCTCAAGGCTTGTTTCTCTGTTAGTCAAGAAATGGCTTTTGGTGAGACACTACACTTCACTCATCCTTATCAACAATTATACAGGATTGTTGTTAAGGTTATAAGTTAAGGCAACTGAAGTGCGTTGAGCCCTTCTTCTTCTTCTTCTTCTTCTTCTTCTTCTTCTTCTTCTTCTTCTTCTTCTTCTTCTTCTTCTTCTTCTTCTTCTTCTTCTTCTCTCTTCCTTCCCTTCCCCTTCCCCTTCCCCTTCCCCTTCCCCTTCCCCTTCCCCTTTTTCCTGTGCAACCATCAAATCTAGAATTGCTTTATCCTACCAAATTAACGAAGTCCAATATTCAGAGTGTAAACTTATTATTTATTTATTTATTTAAATTTTGTATAGCCACCCACTCCCAAATTACCTGTAACATAGGAGATATTAGAGGTGCCAACCACTGTAGGAAAAAAAAAACCACACCCTTATAGGCAATAGCCAACAATAGATCTGATTTAATCAATGGGATGATAGGAGAATGACAATTGTTAGCTGTTTTTCTCTGTTATTTCTCAACAGCTTTCTCTGCTATGGGTAAAATTAATCTAATCTGTGCTCTTTTCCTTATGGAGAAAAGCAACTTTTCAGTTGCAGCAAAGGGCTACAGGCAAAATTGTTATAATCCTCCTCCCTCTTCTGTTCTTCTGCTTAATATCAGAGTACCATTCCTGAGTCTACATAAAAGAAAAGATAAAGGTGTGTGTGTGTGTATGCGTGTGTGCCCAGATGCATGTACATATGCACGTATGCAGAAAATCTAGCTACTCTAGGTTTGTTCTTTGCTTTGAGCAGACTGCCATCTTCTCTGTTACCCGTTCAGATAACAAAGTCTGCGAAGGGAAATGTGGCATGCAAACCATAATTCAAACATAAGTCCTGGCCTATTGAGTGGGAAGTAGTTTCCTCCCAGATAAGTGAGGAGAGGACGCAGCCTGAATCACTTTTAGACTGTACATCAGAATAACTTATTAATTCACCACACCTATAACTCATTCACAAGACAGAAAGATTTACAATAATGAACGATTCAGTCATTTATATTGCTCTACTTTGTTGGGCTGATATCTTATGACATCACTCATTTCTGTTATTACCCCCTACATATTAGGCTTCCAGATACAATTTCTTGTAATAAATCTATCTCTGCACTCAATTATTGACTCCATCTTGTTTGAAATTAATTAAAATCAAATTGCTTGAACATTTACTTGCTGAAACACCAGTGACACTTATTAGGTGGGGTTTATTTAACAGGTAGCCTTCCACTTTTAAATTTTTGCAGAACTAAGAAGCAGCTTCAGACTTTTACAGCAACAGTGTTCATCTTCCCCTCAAAATGAGAAACAATTTCCTACCAAACATCTTTCAGACTCAGAAGGCAAAAAAACCCCAAAACCAAGGTCTGAATCACCTATTGTAAGCAGGCCAAAATTATATATATCATTTTTTGAACTTTTATCTGGCATTAAGCCCCAATGAACTTAGAAATGTTCACTGCAAATTGTAGCCAGAGCTGGAAAAGACTGGAGGCAATTTCAAAGAAGATAGAAACTCAACTAGTATCAACAGTTTGCCAGTGACATCGTTTGCCAATTAAACATCTAACGGTACTAATAAATTCAAACATCTAAACCTGTAGTGAATTCAGTGGGATTTGGAGGAAGATTTGAATAACGTTGTGTTGTATGCATGTATACTCCAAAGCTGGTCCTACTAAGTTAAATCAGGGTTGCCTCCAAGTTCATGTGCGTAGCACTGCAGCCATGAAATTAAATTAATAATTGTGAAAGAAAACAGACACCGTATCAAAAAAGTGTAGGCGGGAGAGAAACAGAGGTTTCCCAGATTGTCTTCAAAGAACAACGTTTGGCCCAGTTCCACTCACACCTGGCAAATACTTGACATGAAAGCCTCACAAAATTTGTGGTGTTTAGTAGTTTCCCTCCCATGTCAATAAACTAGCTAAGCTCCTGTATTGATTAGCATCAGGAGAGATTTCAAAGATGCATCAAGCCCACATGAAACAGCTGGAGAAGACTAAGTTCCCAAATCCCAAAGATACAAAAAATCATATTGGAATATACGTGTGCTGAGAATGCTATTGGAAAACTCCTTTGATTCATGCAGGCTAATGAAAGGTCTACATATGACATTGGCCTGAAGACATTATGCTTAGTAGAGGCATCTGTGTGCCTGTATGCGTGTATGTGTCAAAAAAAGTCAAGATAGTGACTATGATTATAGGGACATAGACAGTGTTCTGCTGGATTGAACCCCTGGCCCATCTAGTCCATTAGTCTCCCAGCAGATGGCCTTCAGGGGCAATCACACTGCCATCAAGGCTAGTAGCCATTGATCCCCATGACTTCCATGAACTGGTCCAATCCTTTTTTGAAGCTAGCCAAGCTGGGAGCCAGCACCACATCTCATGCAGTCATGGCCACCATCTTGACTGTTTCGCACATATTTCTCCAAGGATGCTCTGGTCAGTAGCTGAACAGGAACTTGTTTGAGGCCCAGAATTGCTGGTCTTGGGTGTCATAATGTCCACAAAGAGCATAAATTAAAATAATAATGATAATGATAATACATTATAATTTTAAAACAGCCAGTTTAAACTTATCCACCAAGCCAGTAAGTCAATTAGATAGAGCACCTATTATGATTAAATATCAACAATTAGCTTGCTTTACTGAAGATTTGGTAAAATAAACATATTTTACAAGCCTTATACTAATTTGTTGGAAGGGATGTGATAAACTGTCCATTGTATTTGCAGCTATTTCTGCCTTAACAAATATCAACATCACATGTCAGTATAACTTTTGGTCAAAGCTTGCAATAAATTGCAAAATGTACAGTGATGTAAGTTTTGCAATTTATTTCACGCTTCCAGTTCAAAAACATGCATGTCTACTATAGTTTATATGTTGAATGTTAAGTTACATATTAATTACAGATTGTTCTCCATTCAAAAGTCAAAGAGGGCGTTGCAAATCAGCCTTGCTCATCCAGAGTTCATAATGGGATCCATTTGGTTTGGCCTCAGTATGTTATATGAATCCAGACACTATGGCTTATTCAACAAACTATGGTCAGAATATGGTTTAGTGCCCCACTTGAATCCATCTGTTGGATATAACCAACAGGGGGTATTGCAATACTACCAGATTAGGAAAGTTAACTGTATATACAGAAGAAGTTGTGTCAGATTGATTCTTCCCCCATCCCTCTACAGATCAAGATAATGCTTTATAATACATTTCTTTACAGCAGTCAATATGTAAGAAAGTGTGTTTGATACAAGCAGGAGGGGTCTGCCCATAAAAACCATCATGGACAACATCTTGACTTTTTTGACCACACCTTGCGGACACCCCCAGTACAGGTTACCAAGTTTTCAGCTGACCTTTACCTTTAGCCAGCTAAGTTCAGGCAGGGGAAATCACTGCAACTTCCTAAGATAGTAAGTGTTGCAGGTAAAATGCTGCTGAAAGTCCACCAGGAAGGCAGGTGTTTACAATAGGAAATGCAGACATCAGTTAAGGAAGCTGGAAATCCAGAGGGATGTTGGTTTATTTGCTATGTCCTTACTCTAAATCTACTTGTCAGCAAGTCTTCCCTGTGTAAAAGTATTTTGAAATATTCAACCTTTATTTTGAGAGAGAAAAGATAATAGATTTTCTTCTTTGGGTGGCAAATGGGGCTATTAAGGATCAGAAGGAGTACTGAATTCAGAGCTCCTAAAATTATACAATATCAGTATATTTCTACATTCCCAAATCTCATCATTCTTCTTAGCTTTTTACAACTTAACTTTACAGACGTTTCTCTGGAAGCAGCCATGGTTGAGCTGACACCAGAGCAAATATCCATTGGATGGTTTTAGCTGCCAGAAGCTACTCTGAAACCCCCAAATTCCTTGCTTTGAGGTTTTAAAAAGTTGACTGCGGCAGTCATCTGGAATAATCTTCTTTTTATGTCAATGAAATATAACATTACTTACCAGCCAACATAAATTAAACCTTCTTTGCAGTTGTTAGAACAGGATAGAAAAACGACCTCAGACTACTGAGTCATGTGTGCTTCCTTCATTTAATTCATATGTTGCCAGGACCTGCGAAAACAATCAGCCTCGGGACATAAGTTTGCTTTATGGAGCTCAGGCTAAGCTGAGTTTTTATTTTTTTAGTTATTTAAATTATTAACAAATCTGATTCTCTGTACCGCTGTTAAATTTAAACAAAAACATTTTGGGCTTGGATAATTTATTAGGACTTTGCACATTTGGCTTCCCGGACAGTAGTACCCATTATTCTTCGTCTCCCCCAATGGGTTTTACCTTCCTGTTACCTGTTTGCAGGATTCTACATGTGGTCTCTCTCCTCCCCTCTGCCAAGTTGCCATAGCAATCTATAACCACAATTATAGCTATTGGGGGAAATGCCTGATTGCTAAAACCCTGAGACTGCACCTTCAGAGCGTGCAAGGGTCTTTTAAATGCAACTGAGTAACCGCATCTTTGTAGCCAGGGAATTTCCCCTCATAACAGCCACTGAGAATTTTCTTTTCCAAATGGCCAAACCAATATACATAATATGTACTGAATGGAGGGGAGGGGAGTTGAGGGTTACACAGTACTAGCAATTAATTTAATTTATTTTCTTTTTTTTTTTGTAAGGTTTGGGAATAAGGGTTTTTTATTGTTCCGGGAACTGTCGTAGTTCAAGGAATGGAATATGATTGGATGACTTTTCTGTGGGTTGGTTGGAAGTGAGGTCTGATTGGCTCACAGTGTTCCCTGTGTGTTCTAGTGTTTTGAGGTTAGCAGATGATTGTTGCAGTTTGGTGAGGGATTAGGGACTGGAAACATTTCGGTGTGAAAGTATCCCAAGTGATGGTTTTTCTTCCTGGGGTGGTGTCAGGTGCCTGACAACTCAAGCAACAAGGAAGATGCTAGTTAGGCATAATCATTTGCAACACATACTTACGGCTGCATATTCTCAAACAACCTTCCCAATCTGGGCTATCCAGATGGGTTATGAATTATAACTCCTAGAATTCCTAGACATATTGGCTGAGTTATAGTTCCACTAGGGCACCATCTTGGGGAAAACTATTGTATTCTATACCAGGGTTCCTCAACCTCAGCAACTTTAAGATGGGCTTAAGATGAATTCTGGGAGTTGAAGTCCACCCATCTTAAAGTTGCTGAGGTTGAGGAACCCTGTTCTATACCAATATACTAACTCCACCAAGTATTCAGAATTCTGGAAATCAGATGATCCCAGGAGCCAGGCTGCATAACTTCAAGATCTCTTCCATATCTTCAGCCTGGACAGTGTTTATTATGGTAGTATCTCTAGACTATTTCTGGCAAAAAAAAAACAAACCCCACTTTTCTTTTGAACAGAATGGTTTACATTCCTCTATCAGCTCTCACTCAGTTATTTCTACCTGTTAATTCACAGCTTTGTCCTTTAAAAAAACTCTTAAATTGCAGCACTCACTGGAGAATGGTACTTCAGTGAAAAGCCCACAAGGTCTGGCCTTAGCGGAAGCAAAGATCTCTGAAAAGCATATTTTAATTGGAGCCAAACAAAAACAGATCACCTATATCCATCTTGGCTTTGAGGATAAAAGTGGAGGATTAGGACTGTTCAGAGAGAGAAGGAACCCATAAATCTAACCTTCATATTTTATGTCCTTCGATCTAAATGCAGCCTGCTATTTTGGTTTTCAAGAGGCTGGAATTTTCTCCAAGTTTTCATCGTTTTCACAGAGACTTTGGGCTGATCATAACGGCATGCCAAGTAAAGCCTTTTGTACTCCCAGGGCACAGGGGTATAGGAAACAGCTGCTCCCCAAAATTGCACTTACACTGGGGGTGGGGACTGCTAAGGAATGAGTTTGCCCTGCTCTCTCCATATTTTTTATTCCTCTTGCAAATTATCCCTGGTAATCCCTGGTGGAGAAAAAAAGCTTCCAGTTGTTGGGCTGGAACCATTTTTTTCTAAACTCAGTTATCATACAGGAAAGAAATGTTGACCAAGAGAAAAAGGAGAGAAGGGGAGAAAGATAAAGTGAGAGAAAAGGAGGAAAAGAAAGTGGACAAAGAACCTTGCCCTTTCCCACCCCACCACCAGCCAGAACTGTCCATTAAGGTAGGAGTAGAACCCCTGCAAAATGGTGCCTCTGATCCCTGACCTCCACAGGCAGTCCAATCGGATATCAGGCCACTGAGACTTCTGATAAGGCCAAGAAGGCTGTCCTCCCACTCTCCAGGTCCTGACATAGGCCATCCTTCAGAGTGACAGTGCTATTTCTCTCCCATGAATCCAGACTGAAAGAGTATCAGAGAACCCACTTCATTTGGATTCTCTGTAACTAAGTCACCATTAACTTCTCTTCCACCATGGAGATCAGAGGCAAGGTTGTAATGGTCAAACATGGCTGGATTAAGAGATGGCGCACCACTATCTCTTTCAAAGCATTGTACCCACCTTCAAGGATGAATTCATCACCTCTTGGATCCAGCCACTAACGCCCCCTCCTCCACAATGCAGTTTGAAGGGGTCAGGATGGGCTCACAGGTCTCAGCATTCATAGCACAAAGAATCCTATCCACTTCCTCCATTTCCACAAGCTTAAACAAATCCCCAACATCACTACAAAATGTCTCTCCAGTTATCACATTAGATTCTGTCCAAGAAGTGTCTAATTCTGAGTAAATGTGAGCAATTTTGCCTGCAAAGAATCTGCTGAAGCAGTGAGTCCTCTGCTTCTCCCCAGTCTGGAGAAGATTATCCTCAACAATCTGCTGGACAAGAATCTGTGGATGCAACATGGGTGGAAAGGTAAGCATCTTCACAGTTCTTACCACCACAATGTAGGTCCAAATGTGGGCTCATACCTGTGACCAGCCACGATCATTCTTTGTTCTTTGCCCCTATTGCTCTGGTCATCCCTTCTCTGACCTCATTTCCCAAAGCTCCTGAATAGGCCAAGGAGCATCTTGGGATCTGCAATTACTGAGAGGCCACTGTGTCCACATTTAGCTTTTGGCTGCTCACTTCATCCCCACATGCAACCCTTGAGTCATTTCTCTCTAGGGAAGTAGCATCTGTTGAATTTCTGCTTGTTACACAATTGGGGCAGCTTATGCCAGGAAAATAAACAAACAAGTGTCAGTCTGAGCAGAGTCCTACCAATCCCGCAAATTACTTCACCCATTGCCCCATAGTGGCCTTCGTATGGGAAACTGCTTACTTGGACCTCTGACAAATGTTGAAAGGAGTGTAAAATATCATTATCACTTTGCTTCAGACCAGAAACTGTAATATTATGTCACATTCCTGCAAGATGTTCATATGCACTGTCTGAGTCTGGAAACAGAAATCATTCATCAGTTACATTAACTTTAAACACTTAACACAGGAATACAGTCTATTATTAATGTGTCATTCTTCCAGCAATAACACCCCCCATCCCCCTGCAACCTTGGCCAGATCCAGAGGCAACATGAACTGGAGCATTATGTAGAGGTCATTAGTCTGCTCAGCAATCTGATGCTTCGGTCCAGTTGGAGGCATCTGCAGGATGATGAAAGCAGCATTGTGGTGTCACTACATAAGATCTGCCCCTTTTGTATGTCACAAGGAGTGTACAAAAGGGTCTGGGTTTGTGTCATAATGGCACAGCATTGCTTTCCTCCTTTGCTCCTGTGGACACATCTGTGTCTAGTATAACTGGACCACTATTTTAATTTATTATTAGTTGCATTTATATCCTGCCTTTTCTCAAGAAGGATGAGATCTCCATTTTATGCCTGCAACAATAAACCAATAAGCAGCAGTGTCCACAGTAAGTCATAATAAAGCAGAGATGATGAACCCAATCCTACAATGATGAGGTCCTCACACAAATGCCACCCTTCAGTATTTGAGTCCTTCCTTCTGATGCAAGTCCATAATCAGAGGATTTGTGTAGATGACCCTGGAGAAGGTATGCAGCAACTGTTGGTAAAACATGAGCATAGCCTGGGAGAACAAAAAAACATGAGAAAGAAACTTACAATTATCCCACCCTGACTGTCTTTGGTATAAGAGGGAGGGAAAGGGAAATGCTGTCAGGCTTTTAAGATTCTGTTCCTATAGCTTATATCAACGAAGTAGAGTTCTAGTACTTTTTGTGGTGTATGTTCCTTGATCTGGCCTACCTTGAAAGTCTGACAATTTGTGTGATGACATAGTCATGCATGTGTGGTCATTTGCCCCTCCTTAACTCCCCTGCAGAGCACTATCTTGTGAGGAAAGTTGAGCAGAGAGAGAGTGACTGGCCCAAAGTCACTCCATAAACTTCCATCACCAAGGGTAGATTGGAATCTGGATTTCCCCAGTTTTAGTCCAAACCCTTAACCACTATACCACAGTGGCTGTCACCCACCTCTCCATTCTCAGCTAAGAAGGACTGGATTGGACCAGTTGTGACTTATGTCATTGTAGTTTCTACTGCACTGAATATACTTTGAGACACTGATCTCCCTATGCCATGTTGCTCACCTTTCTTTCATGACATCTTGCAAAACTGTGGTAGCTTTTTCCAAATGTGATGTTCTTAAACCAATTGCTTATTTTATGACTTTACTATCTTGCTCGGCTATTCATTCTTCCTAGTTTTACCTGCATGTCTGTGTGCCAAGGACACACATGGATCTTGTGTTTTTCTAAAGATTCAAAATGCAGTTTAGACTTGCCAGATCTGATACTCTGAGACAAAGAATGGCCCTTCCATTAAGCAGACTGCAATAAGCAATCAAACTTTGATGTCATGGAAAGGCAGCAAGTAATTGATTTTGTAAGTCATGATTACTGAATTATTTAATGCCAAGGAGAGGGAGATGCTTTTGCAGGATTCTCTGTCCCGGGTCCAAAATAATCCAACTGATTTTGTGAGCCATGCAATTTGATCAGGTTCAGGATGTCTTTGCTGACCCTGCTTCTGGTACAAAAATGTTTTGAACCAGCCTTAAATCCCATAAGACAAATGAACTGGGTCCTATAAAAAGCTGGTGTCTCTGCATCATGGTATCCTTAAAATCTACATATTGACTCTTAGCTACAGTTTCACAATCTTTTCTGAAAACTCAGACTGTAAACATTAGGTTTCTTCCATACCTATCGCCAGGATGATGTTGCCTTCTGAAACAATATGGATTCCTAATGCTTGTGAAAAAGTCCCAGTCACCAGAAGACTGAAGTTATCTGCCATCAGCAAATCACCCTGGACCAGCATCTCTCAACCTAGCAATTTTGAGATGGGTTGGACTATGACTCCTATCACTTCCAGCCAGCACACCATTTGACTTGCCATCTGAGGATTTGGGGGAACCGCAGTGTCTGAAAGGTGCCAGGTTGGGAAAAGCTCTTTTAGGGTGAAATGCTGATAGCAGGTAATATGAGAAGATACTCCATGGATGACTTGATTGCTTGACTGGGAATTTTTCTCAAGCAGAGTAGCAATATTTATAACACTATCATAGGTACAGATGGGGAAAGGTATGACCAATTTCTTAATACACCTGGGCTGGAAATTGATGGAAGTTAGTAGAATACAATATTTCCAATATTGCAGTATTTTGCCTATTGGAGCAGTAAAACTATATCCTGCTAAGTAACCTTGAACTTAAATGCCATGTTCTACTGGGCTCCATCATAATTACTCCACTGTGACTTCACCCCTCCCTTGGCCCTAGCAGCACCCCAACTAACCAGAGTCTAGCTTGCCTCTGCCCCATTTCTCCAGGTCCTACTGACTCCCATCTGTGGATGGACTTAGAGGCCTTGCATTTTACAATCAACAGGGCAACTTTAGAAGCAGCTTCTGTGACAGGCACCAAAGGCTGCCTGGAGTTGCTCAGGCCATCTGTCAACATGACACTGGAAGTAGGCTTCAAGGCCAATGTAGCATGGAAACGCACCCTGAGCCAATCTGAAAGGGCTGAGGGGACGCTCTTGCGGTCCACAAGCTGCTGTTGAGCCAGAGCACTGCCCCCTCTGAAGCTCTGACACCTGCTCCCTCTGTGGGCTGATTAGATTTGGCTCTTCCAAAGTGCCCATGTGTGGTCACAGCAAGCTCTGCTGGAAGCAGGGAATCATTGCCACTTTGCAGCATGTCCTGATAGTTTCAACCATTAGACACCTGTCCTTCTGGCAGATCTCTTCTGGTAACCAAGGAGAAGCAGGAAGAAAACTTCTTTGTTCCCTCAAATTTACATCAGAGGAAAACATTAACATACTGTGTAGTTTTCCTATAATCAGTTAAAAGTTCCAGACTTGGACAGAAACAGGTCCAAGGTGGCACAACCATAAGGAAGTTGGGGAGGGTCCTCTGACTGTTTTTCTGTGGAAAAGGAACATCCCTTTACTTCCTTTTCTATGAAGAGTAGGGGTTGTGACTGGGATCCATGAAAGAGATCTTCCCCTTCTGGCAGTCTCTCCTGGGGATCCAGTTTCCCAAATGCACTTTAAAACAAAGAACTAACTTTCTCTAGAACATTATTCAATATTATCCACTCTTCTGTTGCTAGTCAAGATTAAAGATGAGGTAAATATTCAAAGGAGGATGCTCAGAACAGCAGCAATCAGACAATCTGGATCTGGTATAGATTTTTTTCAAGAGATCTAATGCCCACTTCAAGGCTCCCTCCCCTTCTGTCTCACCCAAGGAAAGCCAGCAGCATCACAAGGTCTAGAGGAGTATGAAGGTAACCTTGAAGAAGGAATAGAAGGACCATTAAGTAGAAGACATCTCAGTTCTGGGAAAGAAGAAGGGGTGAGAAAGAAACTCAAGATATCCCTACCTTGATTCTGCTTGGTACATGAGGAGGCAAAGGGAAAATCTGCCGGGCTTTCAAGATTCTTCTATTATACCCTACAACAATAGAGTTTCAGTAGTCCTTCCATTGTCTATTCCCTGACCTGACCTCACTTACCTCAAAGGGCTGACACAAGGTTAGCATGGGCTCCACAGAAGGCTTGTCCTCCCCAGCACCCATAAGAACTCACCAAAGTTCTCACCTTCTTCCAAAAGCATTGTTAAAGAAATGAAAGCTGCAGCCATCTTGATTGTGGTCACACAAGAAACTAACTCAGCTAATGAATTAACTCATTTTCATAAACAAATTAGACAGGCTGAGTTTGCATAACACAGAAGCCATAAAAAACTAACCAAACTTAGTATCTTAGGCAAATGCAGTTGTAACCAACCTAGTTAAGCATCTTGTGTGAACACAATCCCTGTGGTGAATCAGAGGAATAGCCATCTCTAGAAGGGAAGAAAATGTTCAAAATGGCTTTTTCTCCAAGTAAATAGGACTATCTGTACATAGAATATATACAGTACATATTGTAGTCATACCTATCAGCATCCTGCATCCCAAAAGGTTGTTAAAAAATAAAGTCATCTTCAAGTGGGAGTTCAGTTCCTGTTGACTTCATAGGCACATCCACATAGCTTTCTTGGTAACGCTATAGAAGTCATTTGCCATTGCCTTCTTCCAAGATACTCTTGGATACTTTTGACTTCTGAGTCTACCCGATAGCCCTGGGAATTCTAGATGGTTTCCCATCCAAGCATATAAAACAATTCTGACCCTGCCAGGTGCTGCCCCTTAGCTAGGATGCTTATTCCTACTCTAAATACCTATCTGGAAGAAGTGCCAACAGGCAGAAGTAGATGTTATGGGACAACGAGCTTTCCTTTTATTTTCTCTCTCTTTCTCCCAAAGAGATTGTACATGTTTATTTATAATATTTATAAATCATCTACAGCAGATACTCAGAATGAATCACACCTATTCAATAACGATGAAAAGAAAAGTACAAATATACATGTAATGTAAATATAAGTGAAATTTTCAGAAAGAGGTTAATGCTAAAAAGGGTCTATGAGACCACATGCCAAATACTACAGGAGCTGCCAGTGTTTCTAGTGGCAGAGATCTTTAGGAGGAAGTGTGACTGTCTAGGATGTGACAGATCCTCCTGGAATCATAGACGCCTAGCACTGGAAGGGGCCACTGAGGCATTTCCAGGGCAGAAATTTAGATTAAAACATCCCAGACAGATGGCTGATTGGCTTCCACTTGAAGACATCCAGTGATGGGGAAATCACTACCTCCCTCATTCAACAGTCTACTGTCAAACTACTTTTTTATTATGAAGAAACTTTTTTCTAGCAATCAACTGGAATCTGCCTTCCTGGAACTCAAACTAGTTATTCAGTGACCTTCACTCTGGAATGATGGAGACTAGTCCTTGAAGGTTTGGAAAGTGCTAGCATATTTCTGCACCACTCATCTTTTTTCATGGTTAAACATGCCCATGCCTTCAGTCTTTCCTCAGAAGACTTCATTTCTAGTCCCCTGACCATTCTTGTTGTCCTTCTCAGCACCTGTTCTAGTTTCTCTAACTCTTTTTAAAAACATGATGCCAAGAACAGGGCACAATCCTCAAGGTGGCATCTCAGTGGTCAAGGGGAACAATGACTTTGTATGATTCCAAAAGTATATTTCAATTAATGCAGCCTAAAACTGAATTTGCCTTTCTAAGCAAACACGTCACACTGCCGACTCTTATTCTACAAGCTCAAGATCCTTTTCACACAAACCGAGCCAACCCTGGTTTCCTCAGTCCTATATCTGTGCACCTGACTTCTTAAGTTAAAATAATTGCCTCTGTCTCTATTCAATTTCATTTTGTTTTGATTCATATCTGAATTGAGCTTCTTTCTGGTGCAATCTCCTCTTACTTAGTGTTTTCCAGAGGGTGTGAATGAGAACTCCCAGAATTCTCAGCCAGGATAACAGAAGGCTAGGCATTCTAGGGAGTGAATTCCCACATATCAGGATACCAGCCTAACAACTGGCTGAAACCTAAATGAACTAGATCAAGAAAACCAGCTTGACTGGCACCCCTGCTTGAACCCTTTATGTCCCCTTTACCCCAACCCACTTTCAAAGGCAAGAAAAAGCCATTCCAGAGAAAACAGCTGCAGAAAGGAACAGAAAGAGAAAAGTAGTTTTTCAGCTTTGACTAGTTTCTAGGGAACAGAGTTCCTCAGGCTAACTCACATGCATTTCATTCTTCCAGCACAAATCTTCTTGACAGACTAGTCAAGTAACTGATTGATCTTTTATTGCCTACCCACCACAGGATGATGGCTTTTGTCCTAAAAGCCTACCGGGACCCATCCTTCAACCTCACCAGGACAGTCCAACATCTACTTATACACAGGAAACAGTAGGTAATATCCTTACGCTATGAAACAAGTGAAGGAATAGCATCTACTGCTGGCCAGGACAAAATCTCTACTCAAAGGCAAAAGGCACCATCTCATCCAAAGCAAGGGTGGTTAGAAAAAGATGCTGGGGGTGGGAAGCACTCAGCCTTATCAAGGACCCATTTCTCATTGGCATCCATACATCAGATACCAAGATGCATTTCTTACAGATTTTCTCCCATCCAAAATTAAAGGAGGCAGTTTAACCCCAGAGGAAAGCTAGAGGAGCAACTTTCTTGCAAACAGTAATATTGCCCTAGTCCTCTCCACCTGCCTGGTGTTTCCACTCCCATTGCTGAGACCGAATTCAAGTCCCAGTTCAGTTTCAGAGTCATGGTATGCCCTTAAGGTAGTCATTGACTGACAACAATAGCTTGTGATCTATAAAATGGGAGAACAGGCAGCCATATGTGCTTCATCCTTTGGGTAAGCTATTTCTAAAAAGAAGTCAACAGACATGTTCCTCCATCATTACGTGGGAGTCCACCACAACATTTGTTCAGGTTTTCAGTGCTCCATCTGCAAAGAGCTACTTTGCCCTTACTGTGACCCTGTGCCTTTGTCGTGTCTCATTGCACTAGACTAATGAAAACAATGAGGAACTTCCTCTATTGCTCAGGACTTTGTGAAATTTCACTGATGACTCTGCAAGGAGGTTTTGATTTGGGCCTTTCTTCTCTCCCCTCTCCCCTTCCTTCTCATCTTGCTCTTTTTTGTTTTCATCAGTCTATCCATCACAGGGTGGACATCACACGTTCCCTCCAACCCTGTAGAAGTGCCATCTGGCTCTACCCTGTGGTATAAACATTTGCAAACTGCAGCCTTCCCAGGCAGGAACAAGCTGTTTGGATTATCATGAACTCGGGGACCAAGCAGCTGAGATTTTGATGAAACTCAGCCTTGATGAGGGGGAAAAAACCCACATCTTTGGCTAGTAAGAAGCACATAACTCTAGATTCCCTAGCTAAATTAACCCATCGCTATCTTTAGGTACCTTAGAAGAAATGCTAAAATGGACCTCTCCCTCTCATTTTCATTTGTTCCACCTGAGCCATGGTTAGCTCCTGGGTCTTCACCAGTCCCACCTGCCAGTTGGCCTCTTTTGGGGCTGTCATTTTGCTCCTCAGTGACACCTGGCCATTCACATTTAATTGTACTCCTGTTCAGACAACCATAGACTGCTTGTGTCCATTCTTCTGGGTCCTTGCCATCTACTTGTGCCAAGGATATGTCAGGTCATTTATTTGAAAACTTACATCCCACTCCGTTCAGTCCAAAAGCTTAGCAGCAGGAAAGCCTTTTAACCTTTTAAAATATGGAGCAGATTCCATTTGGCTGACTGAGAGACTTCATAAATAAGGGACTTCTGCAAGCAAAGTATCAGCATTGGCAACACCATGTTGGGTGGGTGCAACTAAAGTAATCTCCCCCTTAAAAAGAGAAAGACAAGATCAGACCATCATACTGGGAAACATTCCGAACTTAGATTGTTTATCTACCCTGCCTTTCTTCACCATGGCTTCTCTGCCTTCTCCCGCCCACGTAGACCAGGAAGAACAAAAACATGCTGCATCACAAAGAGAAAAAGTGTTGTAAGATTATCTTACCCCTTCCAACAGAAGTCCTATCGTGGTCCCACAAATGAGGAGATGCTTAAACAAATCTCCAATAAGTAGATTTTATTTGTGTGACCAGGTCAAAACACTGTCCTCTTTGCACAGAGTGAAATCTGATTGATTACACCGTGCTGTGACTTTTGCAGGCCAGTATGTGACCTCTGATTGGCTTAATCACTTTGGAAAGAATAAAATGGATTGGAAAATAATTACTGTCACACTTTGGAGAGGGGGCTTGCATCACATGGTTGTGGCCTCCATTTGTCCCCCACCCCACCCCTGCATACAGATGCCCCTGCTACTTCTGATAAGTATTGAATGCTCCTGCCTCTTGAATCCCCACCCCAAACTGGTGGGGAAATTCCTTCAAATTCTGAGAAGTCTTTGGAAAATTGGCCCCCTGCTTTAGCTTAGCACTGATTATTAGGAAGTTGAATTCTCTGTTAGCCATTCTTTTGCCTGGTGTTGCCAAACCTTAGAAGACCAGCTCCTGCTTTCTGGATAGGTAGCTTTTTCCTGCAACTTTTCCATTTCATTGGGTTCTTTGTGAGGTGGAGTAACCCTAAATTGTCTTGGTATTCCAAATGTGATATCTGGCATTATGACATCACAAAGGCATTGTCTTATTGGCCTTCCCATGTCCAATTCCTTCTCTTGTGGCCCCCACTATACACTTGGCCTTTTCCACAGTAGCTGCATCCTGGAGGGATAGCTTTCTGCATCCACAATGCCATGATCCATTCCTGCCCTCTCACTACCTCTATTTTTTAACTAGTTACTCATGTATAAGATCTCTTCTTCCACCCCTGCTCAATTTGTTCTGGAGTCCTTTTGAAAGCCCTAGTAGGTAGGGCCTACTTGATCCCACCCATCAATATTTTCTGTTCACCCAAAGAATGCTAAGCAGTTAATGGAATTGGAATTATTTGGGCAGGAACCCTGCTGATTCTTCCTTAGCAAAACTTCTCAGCATGGCACATTGTGCTGCCAAAGGTAGGAGTCAAATCCCATTCCCTGCTAAGGGCTAAACTAACTTGAACAATTTAATTTGCAATGCCATTCAGGCGCTGACTGCTTTCTTTAACACTCACCTTCCCAGTGATGCCTCCTAAAGCAGGTCCGTTTCTTGCATGAAGAAAGGCCAGTCCTAAACTCAGAAATCATGTTTAGATAAGTATGTATGTAGTTGGAGGAGAGAGAGGGGAGGGTGGAATTGACTCTGATCCCAAATATTTCCATGGTTTATTTTGCTTCTGTTTTGTTTTGATAAATGAAAAAAGAAATAGTTGTATCACAATGAATCAACATCCATGCCAGTGCTGATGTAAATGAAGTGGAGATTCAGTGCACAGACCGGGGTGTGGGAGAGCATTGTTGGAAGGCCTCACAGTCAGGAAAGGCCCTAACGGTGCGCACACGCACACACGCACACACGCACACATGCACACACACACACCAGCAGTGACTACATGCTTCTGCACTGGCTAGCTGCTCAATTCTGCAGTACAAAATGCTTTCTTAAAAGTAAATATACTGTATTTTATAGTATAAGCAGTAAGCAAGGGACTTAATGTGACCAAAGAAGGAATTATGGGTTCACCCCCTCCCTGGCTGGTGTCCCCACAAAAACAGCATCAGTTTGTTTGGCTGGCTACCTCTTTTGGTTCAAATAATCATTCCTTTAAAATAGCACTGAACTTTCACATGGCTGGACCCAACACCCAGCCAGCCTTGGCTGATCTTGAAAGAACTAAGTAGGGTTGGTGAGTACTTGGAGGAGAGACCACCAGGAAACCTGCAGCTTAGGTTAGACTGGGAAATGGAAGAAACCCACCAGAAGAAGGCAAGGGCAAAACACTGCCAGAATCCAACATGGATGTATCCAGGGAGGGACCAGAAGTCACGCTTGACTCCATGAGTGAGAAGATTGTACCATGATGTGCCAGCTGGCTACTTAGGAAGAGGGAGAAGGTTGCCTACTAAAGCAGGGGAGCTAGATAATAGGAGACACAGCCAGGAAACCCCCTCCTCAAAAGCCTTTGTCTTTGACTCCCCAAAAACTCTTGAGGCTGGTGGCTAAATGACAGCTTTTCCTGCTACATGTAATGATGCCATCCAAGCCTCAGGAACAGGCAAACTAGGATCATGTTTGTTTTCACATTCCAGCTCTGTTCATGTGTAACTGGGAAAAAGGCAGATTTTACATGTTTACATTTTTCTTCTTCTCCCATCCAAATCCTATCAAACATGGATTTTTCCTCCTCACCTAGCTCCGATACTGGAAGGGACCCAAGGAAATTACATGGCAGGATGAGGTAGATGGGGATTTCCTCCCCTGCAGGTTTTGTAGGGGGAAAAATAATGAGAACATCCTGGTTGGGCTCCTGCAGTAGACACCTCCATGAGTGTCAAAGAACCCCCTCCACTCTGGGTATCTCAAGATAGGGGCTTAAGCTATGCACTGATAGACAGCCTCTGACTTCATGGCCCAGGGAAGGAAGGAAGGAAGGAAGGAAGGAAGGAAGGAAGGAAGGAAGGAAGGAAGGAAGGAAGGAAGGAAGGAAGGAAGGAAGGAAGGAAGGACTGTACACTTCCTGTAGAAACAAAGCTGGAGAAGGAAAGTGGACCAACTGTCCAAGCAGGTGAAAACAAAGCAGAGCAAACCAGAGAAACCCAAAGGAAGTCCTTTCCTAGCTATTCCCTCTCTTAATGCCTCCAACTGCTTCATAGGCTGAAAGTTGCAAAGAGTTGCTGCTGCTGGAGCTACATCTCCAGTAAATGCTTATTGATACAAACATCAGATGCTTCCATCCTGCACTTTTTGCATGAATGGGGCAGGTATTTGAGTGAGAAACACAGCTGGCCTCATCAAGTCTAGGATTATTTTCCATTTGGTTGCGCAGCTAATTCATTAAAGGTGTGTGTTTCAAACAAACACTCCTGTTTTGGAAGGGAAACTCTACAGGCTCTCTGTGGGATATTGTGAACACTTTTCTTGGGAAGCAACCCTTGGTCAGTAACTGTGGAACTGGAAAAAGTTTTCTTGACAAAGACAGATCCAGCCAAATTTGTTTCTTCTAAATGAAATACCTTTGTCTATCGTGATCCAGTCATGAGAGATCAGTAACCTCCTCCTCCTCCTCCTTCTTCTTCTTCTGTATAATTTTATTGAAGTTTTTTAAAAAGAAGATAAAAACAAATACAAAGTAATATAGAGTGAAAAAAAGAAAAGAAGAAGAAAGAAATCAAAGAGAATGCTAAAAGTGCAGGAAAGGGGGAAAAAAGTAAAAATAGAAAAGAAAGAAAAAAGATAAAAAAGAAGTAGATTCCAATTTTTTTATAGCAGTTATAAGTACAATTATAAATTAACCTCTTACTCTATGATTACAACATAACTCTTTTCTTTCTATATTCTGTTGTAATCATCAGAACCATAAATAAGTTCATTTTTTTCTGTTTCACGCAAAAAGTCTGTAAGGAGTTTCCAGTCAGCAATAAACAATGATTCTCTAATCAAAAAAGTCAATTTAGCCATCTCAGCAAGTTCCATCATCTTCACCAACCATTCCTCTATTGTGGGTATGCCAAATCTTTGTGCATACAATAATCTCATTGCAGTTATCATGTATAAAAACAAAGTTCCATGACTTTTTTCCAACTGTTTGTCCATCAGTCCCAAAAGAAAAATCTCTGGTCTCAATTTAATTAATCTTTAAAATCCTCTGAATCAGTGTATGTATTTCAATTCAGAATTTTCTAGCTTTTTTTACACATCCACCAAACACGATAAAATGTCCCTTCTTGTCGTTCATGTTTCCAACATAAATTTGAAGTGCCTTTATACATTCTAGACAATTACTCTGGTGACAAATACCAACAATACATCATTTTATAAAAACTCTCTTTAAGTTTATAACACAGTGTCAATTTCCATCTTTTCAGCCACATATTTTCCCATTGTTCCATCTATATATTATAACCAAAAATTTAGCCCATTTTATCATACATTCTTTCACTTCTTCTGTTTCAAATTTCAATAAAAGTTTATACATTTTAGCAATTACAGGTTCATCATTTGTACACAATTCTGTTTCAAACTCAGTCTTACAACATTCAAAACCATACATTCTTTTGTCTACTTTAAATCTTTTTTTTTTTTTTGTCTGCGCTCAGTCATTACTGACCCTGCAGTGACTGCCTGGGCGAATCCTTGCAGTTTTCAAGGCAATTGTTTTTCGGAAGTGGTTTGCCAGAGCCTCCTTCCTAGAGCAGAGCCCAGCTGGTGAGCGCAGGAGGCGGGATTTCTGTTGCTTCACGCCTTTTTTCGGGCGAGCGCAGTTTCGCGCTTACCGGCAACTGGTCCCGTCTCTCTGTGCAAGGCGCTGCCAGCATTTTTCCTCCCACCGGAGTGAGAGTACCCATTTATCTACTCACGTGAGTTTTCAACCTGTTGGGTTGACAGGAGCTGGGGAGGAAACAGGAGCTCACCCTGTTAAAGCAAAGGCTGGACTTGAACCGCCGAAGCGTCAGCCATTTCTGGCCGGCAACTTTCAGCGTCATTAAGCCGCTGCGCCACCGCGTCCCTTAAATCTTTCTAATAATTGTAAATAAGAGAACCATTAACAACTCTATCCCTCTGCCACCAGTTCTTCTCTTGGTTTTATTTTGTATTCCCCTTGACAAAATGCTAGTATCTCACGATAAGTTAGCCATTTGTGTTTTCCTATTATTTCTCATCTGTAAATTACTTCTTGTGCTGAGAGCCACAAAGGTGTTTTCAGGCACAACCTGGGTTTGTATCTATTCCATATTCTCCATATGGCACGTCTAGCATAATGATTTTTAAAATCCAGATTAACCCTGACTTTGTCATACCACAAATACCCACGCCATCCAAATCTCAGGTCGTGTCCTCCTAACTCCAAAAGCCTTCTCAGCAACATCTACTCTTTCATCCAAACCAAACAGCAAGCTGCAAAATACAATTTCAAGTCAGGTAGACCCAATCCTTTTCTTTCCTTTGCATCTTGTAACACTTTATATTTAACTCATGGTTTTTTTCCCCTGCCACACAAATTTAGATATATCCTTTTGCCACTGTTTAAATGGTGCATCAGTTGTCAAAACAGGCATTGTCTGAAACAAAAACATCATTCTACACAAGACATTCATTTTTATCACAGAAATTCTCAGGATCAGCAACATTTCCAACTCTGCTTGTTAAACTCTGTGTGTGTGTGTGTGTGTGTGTGTGTGTGTGTTGTATGTGCATGTTGTGTGTGTATGCAGGGAGGTAGGGAAGGAAAAGGACAAGAGAGCTGATCTGCAGTAATCCACACATCCAAACCAAAATGAAAAGTCTAAACATAATTCTGCAAGTTCCCCTCAAGAAAAATGCATTGTAAACATTATGCAGATGTTCTCAATTTTAGAAAAATTTATTTTGCCTGGGATGGTCTGAGGGTTCCTGCCCTGAGCAAGGGGCTTGGACTGGAAGACTTCCCACACAGTACCTTCCAACTCTAGGAATCTCTGATTTTATTTTTCACAAATTTTGACCCACAGTGGAGGCCCAGTCTCCTAGAATAGCTTTAAATGTCTTCCTGAGTGACAAAATGGTGACAAGAAAGAAGAGAAGAATCACTGGCAGAAGTGATTTGGGGCCACCAACTTCCCTGTTTTAACCTCCCCACCCACACATACTGTATGTCCCGGCTTGTTGGCAATTCTGGGAAAGGTTCAGACTGATTGTAAGATCTTTATATCATGCAGCCATGTTTTTGGTCAGGACTTAAGCCATGGAAGGATACCCAGAAATATGTCTTGGAAACCATTTCTAATCCTTGGAAAAAGCTCTATCATAAGGGCTAGAAACATATTCCTATTAAATAAAATGTTCATTTGGGGGGGCATCTAAAAGTGGCAACAGATACAGCACATGAAAACAGTGCCTTGAGATTCTGGTAAATTAAGGCTTCTGAAACTAATCTAAAATAGCAGTGAAAGACTGTTGCTAATCAATCTTGGTAAAAGAAAAGTAAAAATAAATGTAAAAGTGTGAAAAGTCAACATTTTGTATGTATATGTATAACACCATCTGATAATTACATTTGTACAGCATGCTAAATTTGGCCAGCCACCCATGGTTAAGCTTTTTGAGGCTTAGCATTCTGGAGTTGGTTGGTTCCATCTATTGTGTAAACCCAGTAAGCAGGTTAAGTATGCTGTCTGAATGCATCATCTCAGTATTAAGGGGGTCAACCACCTCAGAAGCATGCATTTTCTCCTAAAAATCGAGAGAGGAGAACACTTAGTCCAGCCCTATTATTAGCTCTTTGTCTCTTCCAGGGAATGGGGTGTCCCTTTTACCCACATCCACCCATTTGACCAATAATATTTTGTATGTGCTGAAAATAAATGGCAAAATTAAATACCAAACTATTCTTCAGGTAGTTGCTAAGTATAACGTGTAACTAGAGCAACCAGTTTTGCTTATGTGGAAAAGCTGATGAGGCACCCTTTAACGATTCATACTGTCAATCCCATGCATTCTTATTAATTCCGGGAAGGCAAATTAGGAGTGTGTGTGATGGAATGGAATTATGAAGGCCAAACTCAGGGAGGAAAACATGCTCTTTCATCTCCTGAGGGGCGAGGGAGAAATAAGAGGATAAGGCTGGCACCTCCCTGAGGAATTCACACTGTTGTGACTGGCTGACTTTGGGAACTGGGGTTTCAGTCTGGGAAGATTCTTGCTAGAGGTTGTAGCTAATAAACATTGCTGAACTGAATCTACATGGTCTTCTGGAGTTCCTTGGGCTAGGCCTGACAGTGTGGGAGGAGAAATGAATGGTTTGGCAATGATATTGCAGCCCAGCCCAAAGTAGTTGCAGACAGTGTGGAGAAGAAGGGGACATTGGGGACATTTGGGGGCAGGAGTCAATACTAATCCTAATTCTGCTCTGCAAAGGTGGCCGGGCCCACAAAAAGGGGCAGAGTGGCTAAATGTCTGCTGTGAGAGACTCTTCCATCACCTGTCCAAGGAGATGTGCTACAGTGGAGCCCAGCTGGGGTCACAGATGGGCAGAAGAAGAGTTTTCAACCTCTGATGGGGTCCAGGGAAGAGCAAAATTATGTTAGGAATGAAGCTGTTGAGACCGGAACCTGCGGTTCCCAGGCTTGAGAGAATATTGCAGCTGGATCCCATGGCTTTGATGACTCCATGGTTTTTGATGACTCAGAAAAGCAGGAGGGAAAAGCTTAGGACTTAAACCCTAGAGAAAATGTGCAAGGATAGTCTTGGACTACTGCAAACTGCTGTAAACAGATCTTCTATTGTACACAGTTTCATTCCAGTTTGCAATAAACTAACCCATCTTGCCAAGTCGTATCTATGAGCCTTCTTTTGAGAAACCCGTTCCTGAAAAGAGGCTGCACCCCCCCCAGAAGCCAAAATTTCCAGTCATATCTGGGGAGGTCTGACAGCCCCAAAACTTCACCCCTCTGCTCCAAAGAGAATTGTAGAGAATTGCAATCAGCCTTTAAACACAACTGCACAGGAGGAGACTCTCATCCTCTTCTGTCAGCAAAAGCACAAATACCAAAATGGAGTCTTGCCATGTGAGGTCAACGTGGTGGTAGCAATATCAAAAGAAGTAAAACTGTTCGCCTTACTTCACACACTAAGTTCCTCCTGCAACAGAAGGGATTCTAACCATACATTTGGCAAGATATCATCTGGTTTGGCCCTCAGGCATGTTGAAAACCCTTGGCTTACAGCAGGATCTCCTGTGTGGTACCTCTCTGGCTTGATGGTATGACAAAAGAAGAAGTCAAGTTGACATCCACAAGTAAAGTTCCCATGAGACCTTCAGCCCTCACCCCTGCCCAGTGGTTCTATATGCTTGACTTGAATCCAAGGTTTTCCTTCTCTGTTTCCAAATTATAAGCAAAAACCCCCCACACATACTGCATAAACAACTCAGCCGAAGAAGCTGCATCGCGCTCTTCTGCTGTACTCGGGACTCAAGTACTCTTTCATAATCTGTCATTTGTACTTTCATATACTAAAGGTGACAGTCTAATTCACATATGACCAACGCCGATAAATCACACTGGGGTGGGGTGATGGGGGAGGAAAGAGAGAGGAAACATTCATAAATCCATATCAAACAGCACCCAAATTATGACAAATGACATGGCAGTCATAAAACTCCACAAGCACAACTCACGAAGTCATTAATTTCATGGCCATGGAAAATAAACAGACACTTTTTTTTTCCACAGCCCTAATAAATTTTAAAAAAACTCAAAGAATAGTCCATCTGTTTCAAATAATTTTTAATTTCCTATTCTGTCTCATTCCCATTAGCTATTCCACTGAGATGCTTGCAACATTCTTTCATTTGCCTCCTCCCATCTGTATTCAATTACCTTGTTCCCAAACAGGACTCGGCTCCCTCCCTGCTTGTCCTAAAGCAGAGTACAAAATATCCCCACCTGTATCTTAAAGCAAACGTTCTGTGTGTTTTATTATCTGTTAGACTCTGTGAGTCATTCCAGCTCAATTGCCTGTGCTGAAATACTTGGAGGGCAATCTGATTTTGATGTTTTCTGGCTTTGGTGAAAAACACCTGCCTAATTTTCATACCTAATCTATTAACTTGGTAAATGCCTCAGCAGATGTTCGGGAACTGGCTAGGGATGCGGGTCCATTCTCGTGACAGGCCCTGCTCGTAAGCTTGAAATATTTAAATGTTCCAGGTTCAGAGGCCAATGATGTGTTTGGGGTACAAGCTTTCACTAAATCATATTTATTCTGCACTCCCCCCTCCTCAACCTGTTCCATCTCTGGGGTGCAATCCACATATAATAAGTGGTTGAAGCATTTTGGCAGAGCAGGACAGCTAAAGGGGCCTCCTTGAACTTTGAAGGATGTGGATTTCAGGCAGGATTGGGCTGACACTGTTCCCATTTAGCCTTTGGGTTTCCTGCCACTTTTTTGTCTCCTTAACGCAATCTGTTTGAGGAAGCAAAGATGGAAGGTCTTCTCTGCCTCAGCTCGTTTCCCTCTGCTTAAGCCTGTTTCTGCCGGAAAACTGATTACCTATGTTTTAATGTCCCCAGCATTGTCACAAAGACCCCAGTGTTAACTTCTAAATTTCTCCAGCATAGGGAGCATCTAAGGCCCATGCAACAGAATGAATGCCAGCCATAAGAATACAACAGAGACCACTGAAAATATGATATTTCCCAACATGAGGATACGGGGTGTTTCCTCCCACCCCACAGAAATAACAGATGACTGGAAGAGCTGCTGAATGAGAGGAGGTCTTAATGGCTACAGACATCGCTGCTGAAAAGTGTGGATGTCTTTGAAGATTAGCCTGAAGACCTATTGTTTGGGAAGGGAGGCTTCCCTATTATTGCATTTAACGCTTTTTGCAATGACTTTTTTCTTCCTCTTATTACTGTTCCAGCAGGAAAGAGCTGGGGAATGTGTATGTATTCCAGTATGTGTGCTGATATCTATGTGTACATGAGTGAGAGAATGATAGGAATATGCAGATGGAAGATCAATTAATGTTATAAATGGGTTACCTTATTTTACAAGACATACATTTTAATTTGTAGCTATTAATTGACTTAATACACTTTTTTTTTAACTCACTCTGCTTGGAAAGTGAATGTGCATTCTAGCAAGAATGCATATACTTACTTGTACACACAAGTGTGACACACATACAGATTTATTGTGGTAGAAGATATCTCCTGGACTGGTTTTAGATGGAACTGGCTAGACTGACAAAGTATGGAAACTGGGCTTTTACACAAAATATTTGTCCATATTTATACTTTTTTCCCTATTTTTTTCAGATCATCATAAATTTATTGTAGTCTTCCTTTTGGATAAATACATAAAGCCCAAACAAAAAGAAGATATGATTAACAAATTACCAGATGTTTATCTCCCTTGCATCTCTTATTATTAAACAAAAAAGAAGTCTATCAAAGATAATGATGACAATTGAATTTATACCTTCTCTTTCTGCATATATATGAATTCAATTTGGCCTACTACAACAAAACAAAATATAAAACCCAACAAAATCTATATTAATCAAAGTTTATATGTATTTGTATATGTGTGTGTGTGTGCGTATTCTAGAATTACTTCTAGAACTCTGGCTTGTCCTGCTTTTCCACGTCTTTCTAATCTAAAAGAGGTCAGTTGCTTGCTTTCTGCAAAAGCAGAAAATATTTTCTTTCCATATTGGAGAACAGCAGAACCATATGGATGTCTGTTCTGTAGAATGAGCATGACCGAAATACTTTTTTTTAAAAGGCCATTGCTTGAAACAGTACTCTGTGTATAGATCTGAAGATAATCTAGCTGACAGACTTTCTTTTACCTGCTTCTGAACAGCAAGTTAGGCAGTGCAGACAAGATTATTTGATTTATAAGTGTTACATTTATTTTCTAGCCCACTTTTCCTCCATGAGCTTCAGGCAACCTATGTAGTATTTCCATCCCCAGTGTTATCCCCACAAGAACCCAGTGGATTCCAGTGGAACAGGGTGGGCTGAGATATTGTGAGCTTCCATGGCTGAGACCAGATTTGAATCTGAGCCTCCCTGCACTATACCCTCATGTATGATAAATGAATGCAAATTTAGTTGTCACCCTCAGCCATGTGGGGCCATTTTATGGCAGTTCATGTATGCCTCTAGTAGAAACACCATGGTTTTCTCTACACACAGATGCAAGAGTAGACAAATAGAGAGTGGCTTAGAGTCAAGGAAGATGATTCCATCTGGAGATGACAAGTTAACAGTGAAAGACTCATTTTTCAAAACTATAATATCTGCTAGCTAGTTTGGTGTGGTAGTTAAGGCATCAGGCTAGAAAGCGGGAGATTGTGAGTTCTAATCCAGCCTGAGGCACAAAACCAGCTGGGTAACCTTGGGCCAGTCACTCTCTCTCAGTCCTAGGAAGCAGACAATGGCAAACCACTTCTGAAATCTTGCCAAGAAAACTGCAGGGACTAGTCCAGGCAGTTGCCAGGAGTCAAGACTGACTTGAAGGTGCCCACCTGTGGGCACACACACACACACACAGAGTAATTTACAGTTGGATTGTTGTTGTTGTTGTTGTTGTTGTTATAATCAAGAAAAGGTGAATGTTGATGGATTTTTCAATTATTTATGGATGCTAGTATTCATCAATGGAACACCCAGATTTATTTCCAGCAGAATTAAGAGAGAGATTCTTTTTCTCATTTTTTTGGTTCTGTATGGTAATGTCATTTTTTGCTAGCTTTTTTTTTAAGTGAGATGTGGTTCTTTAAAAAAAATCATCCACAAAGATGCTTTATGGATTTGTTTATAGATAAAAGATGGGGTATGGGAAGAAGAGATCATTTGATGTATTTTAAGAAAAGGTAATAAGTTACTAAAATTGTTTATACTTGTTGCGATGAAGGTGGGAAGTCATTTCTTTATATATTTCTTTTCTTTTTCTTTACTATACTTATTTTTCTTTCCTTTCTATTTCTCTATTTTTCCCTTTTTTCTTTCTTTTCTGCACCTTATATACTTTCTTTTTATTCTTCTATGTTTTCAGTTTGTATTAGTTTTACTGTTGTAATTATAATCTTTAATAAAATTACTATTAAATAATTATCATTGCTTTCATGCTTTTCTTGTCTGTCTCAAACATTTTTAAATGTGATCTTACAAAGTAGTCCATAACATTCATACCAACAGCACTCAAACTGAAAGCGGTAAAGATCTTGGGGAACAATAAAATATCAAAGTTTGCAGATAATGCCAAATTATTCAAGACAACTTGACCTGAGTGTCAAAAAGCAAAACAAAAATCTAATTAGACATATATTTTAAAACAGGACAAATATATGGTAAGTAAGGCTCAAGGTAAAATGATATTCTTGGGATGGGGGTTATGTAAAGAGTAACCTTAACTCTACATACATGCTGATGAGTGTGACTTAGCCGAAAAAAGATGCTGGAGTTGTGATGGATTGCTCTATGAAAATGTCAACCCTTTGCAGTAGCAACGAAAAAGGCAAATTCCATGTTAGGGATTAGTAGGAAGAGATGGAAAATAAAACTGCCAGTAATGTAATGTCTTTATATAAATCTATTCTATGTCATCATTTGGAATTCTGTGTAAGGCTTTTGTCACCTCATCGCAAAGTGGAAATCCGTGGGGGTTGAAAAGTGAAAAACTGCAAATATCAAGAAATAAGAGCATCTTCCATCTAATAAGTGCAAGTCATATGGTTTGAGGGTGCATTTTTGTAAAAATATGCAAGATTCTGAGTGAATGACATACGTTTGTGCGTGCTATTCACTGCTGTCCATCTGAGTTGCAGGAGACATGTGCAAAAGGGGTGGGGCTTTGGTGTCTGCCAAACTGCCATCTTGACTTTTTTCGACTCCCTGTTGATGCCATTGTATACATATGGCATTTCCTTTTAGTCTCAATCATACTTATTAGCATAGTAGCCTCAGATACCAAAGTGAAAGAAATATAAAGAGAATTAAATGATCAGATAAAGAGAAAAGAAGACTTGTAAATCAAGGAGACCCATGACTGGTCTCTCAATCTCATTCTTGTTGTTCCTGGAAATAACAGGCCTCTGTAAGATGGCCACAGTTAGCATCAGCAAAGCATTTTGTTCTGTGGGGGCCACATTACTGCTGGTTTGGGATGCAACAATCAAGTAATTCTCCTAGTTGAGGCCCTCTATATCACTCCAATGGTGCAATGGAGGTGGTGGGAAGGCAACGCAACACAAGGAGCTTCACTTGTCTCCTGAGAAGCAAGAAGCTGCCCTTAATAGCAATTTTGAAGGCGCGCTTTGCTTAAGGCATTATTGAAGGAAATGATGCTTTCTCCAAAGCTTTGCACAGCCCTAGTCAACTGTAATTCAAGGGGCTGGTTACCATCTATAAAGTACTTCATGGCAGAAGGCCTCGGTGTCCACCAATTTCGGTCTCAGCGTCGTTGGAACTACTAAGCCTTTCCTGCTTGACAAAGGGATAATCTTCCAGAAGGGAATAAAGCATGGTAGCCCCACTGAATTATGGTGACTAGTTATGAGTTTGAACATTATCATAAGCTTAGTGCTTCTTGTATGGATATGCTTCCTCCAGAAGGAAGTAATGCTAAAGGACAGAGTCAAGTTAATGAAAAAGGTCAATGTTAAAATTATTATGAAAAAGCAAATATGCACTGGAAAATTGGCAAGTGTGTTTGAACATTTATTATTCTTTAATGGAGTTGAACTGAAGGCTCTAGAAACCTATATCTATTTTTATCATTGACAAAATGAGAATTTTTTTTTCAGGCTGCTTTGAAGTAATCTGCCAATAATAAATCTCACCCTCTACAAACTAACCACAATGGAGAGCATAACAGCATTAATGGATCAAATCCAGAGTCCATATAGTTGCTGACAGCAGCCATTTCCACATGCTAGAGTGGAATTGTGTTAATATAGGACATGAGAAGAAAATATACAGCTTCTCAAAGTTCAGCTGACAAGCCAGCAATCTTACCAAATGTTTAGTGGAAGTCTTACCAAAACTTGCATAGCTTTGGCCTGAACAGGATTGAACCAGATACTCAGAAAACATCTCCACACATTCAGGTAGACATTGGGCCTATTCCCCTTGGGCTAATAGTCCAGAGGATATTTTGTAAGATGTGAGAAAAACACACCAGTCACAGGACAACCATCAGCTGGCAACAAACAGAAAATCACAGATAACCAAAAGGTAGTTCCAAGAAGCTGGTTAATTACAAGTTTTGGGGAACTTGGACTAGATCCCAGAGATCACCAACACTGATCTAAGTCCAACTGAGCATTCACATCTTCAAGGAGAGCCTAAGTGTTCTTAGAATCCTGTCAGTTTAATTTATGTTATTTATATTTATTATATATTACAGGTAACTAACTGACGCTCTAGGAATTAGGCTCTGGCAAAGTCTAATTCCGAAACTAGAAAGATGCAATTGCCTTGAAAACCGCTAGGGGGCGGTCACTGCAGGGTCAGTAATGACTGTTAAGCAGATTAAAAAACAAAGCAAAACAGGTAACTAAAAGAAAAAATACCCCGTTTAAGCAAAACTCACTTTAAGCTTGGGGGTTTTATGTGTCTCTATGAGAGAGAATGTGAATAAATGGAATTCTTTTTCAAATATGGATTTAATTGCTGAGTTTGTCAATAACTTCAAACTAGGCAGTCCAACTAATTTAATAGAAATATTTCCATATTTATTTAATGGGTTCACTATTTATTTATTATACTAATTATTTTATTCTTTAAAACATCAATCTTATCATTTTTCTGTAAACAAAGACCTCAAGAAGAATTTTCTAAACTCATCTGAGTGACAGAAAACACATGGCTTCATTCATCAGGATTTTGTTTTCCTCCACAATATTGTGTCAATGTGAGGCTAAAGAAAGATCTTATGGGAAATTCAAACAATGCTCGCTGGTTAACTAGAAGGAAAGTTAAAACTTGACTAAAGAGACCTGGATATTTTTAAAAATTTACAAAGAGAGAGAGAGAGAGAGGGAAAGTTGTTCAATTAAGACAAAAACATCTGTAAAAGTTAAACATGTACTAGATAGTTTAGTTAGGTATTTGTTTCAAAATACACAGGGAAAGAGGAGGGGAAAACATGACAGAAACTGTTATAATTATTGTTATTAGCTCTCCAAATTCAGTATCCTCGCTGTCACTGGGTCAGAAGCGCTGCGTCCTGCCTTCTGATGTATTTTAGTACCTCTCTTCCTGATGGCCAGAGAATAAGATTGCAGCTATCAATTCAGCTTCCTCAAGGCCCAACACGAGTCCATCTGCCAAATTTGAATGCTGATTCTAAGCTGGCTCTGTTTCCAGAATGCCCCCCTTTGTGTAATTCCATATCACTACTCCCGTCAAAAGTTTCTATTTTAAAAAATGTTTGAAAAAATAAGAAAGATTAATTTCTCACTTAATTTCCCTTTTGTTTATATTATTACTAACAATCTCCCTTTACAGTGTTTTTTTCTCCTATATGCAGAAAAATGATCCCAAGATGACAGTACTTAGAACTTCCTCTTAGCGTTGCACTCCATTTCTTTCAGTGCTGTGAAAGAATTATGGGCATTTTTTTCCTTCACTTTACTAGATCAAACTGACTATTTCTGATACCACACCTGGATGAGCTGAAACTAAATCATCCCCCTTTTTGAAAAAAGTTGGTGCTGTAAAGAAAACATCATTCTCAGGAAACCACAATTGCCTTCTCATCTTCTCTTGTTGTGGTAAGGCATTATTCTTATCTGGTGACCTGTTCCAAATCCATTGCTCTGTGCTGATGAATTACACCTCTTCTATTCACAGACAAGAGATGTTGGAAACCATCTTGACATGCCTTTACAGCTTGTAGGTAATAAACCATGTTCATACATTCTCTTAGACAGAAGTAATGCCCTTTGTTACTCTCATGATCTACTTTTATAACTTTCATAATTAAGAACATCGTTGACTTTAGACAAGATTCAAGGAACAAAGCATTTTGTTTCATAAACAAGGCACTTCTGAAACAAAGAATGGTGGAGATCAGAAAATTAATATTGTCCAACAAGAGTAACTCAGATCAAATACCCCCTTATTCTCATGTCCAGACTTCTTCAGGATCTATTAAACAAGCTGAAATGTCTCTGTACAAACCAGAGGGCAAAGGAATACGTAGGTCTATGTAGCATTGACTTTAACCGTGATTTGTTTTAAAAGCTGGTTGTATCTTCCAATAACTTTCATATTGACCAGAGTTTTACAAGGTTTCTTATCATTTTGCGGCACTCCCGTGAATGACAGTGCACAAAGACAGTGGTAATGTGTTCAGTCAGATTCGTTCCACATTTTCCATCTCATACCATCCTAGCCATAGTCCCAATTATTTCATTGTCACCAACTCCTTAAAAAAAACAGGGGACTGTGTGAGTCTTGAATTTGGAGTGAAACAACCAAATTGTTTAATTGAATGATAATATGAATCCCTCTCTTTCAAAGACAGTCAGGTTCGTAGGCACCCCACCCCCCCAGAAAGAAAGATGCTTCCGCAGTTTCTTTACCAAGATTTATTGAAAGGGGCTAGGTTCAGGTTACAGAAATCTCAACAACTGGGAAATTTTCTCCACTATAATTTATCTCCCAGGTTCCTAAGGTGAAAACTTTCTTAGTCTTTTACTCATGGCTCCTTGTAAACTGATGAGGAAGCTTTCTCTTAGTTGATAATGGAGGAATGTTCACCTGGTTAGAATGTGAATCTCTCTCTGGTTCTAAACATGCTATTACAGAGCCCATTCAGGGTATCGACAGGAAAATCAACTCTTAGACAGCATTGTGAGACTATCTGGATCCAAAGCCTTATCTGTTAAAAAGATGCATGATTTTTTAAGCCTAAACCTGACCAGACAGGTCTCCTACCCAGAGATCCAGGAGAAATCCTCCAGTCCTGAGGAGAATCGTAAAGCCATAGATATTATCTATTAAATATATCAGCCAGGTACAATTTGAGACAGCCCTCTGGTTTGTCTTGGATATTAGAAGTTTTGTAAATTTATCAATTAAAAGGGGCTATGGCATGTAAGTTGAAGTCCTCTAAGGAAAATATTTAAATATCTCCAACAATTTTGACTTCTTCTGCAAGGCTTCAACTAGACAATGAATGGGGAATTAGCTAAAACTGCTTCTTCCAACTTGGTGTCCTCCATTGTGTTGACTTTCAACATCCATAATCTCCATTTTGGCTGTGAATTATGGACTGAGTCCAATACATGCAGAGGACACTAAATAGGAAATGGCTGCTCTGCTAACATCCAAGAGTAACAGTACATAAACTCATTAAAGCATGGGAGATTGTGGGTAAAAAACCTTGAATGGGAGATGGAAAAGGACAGGAGACAGTTTTCTTCTTCACCATCCATCGCATTAATGTTGAGGCTGATGGGCTCAACATTAGAGACTCCTGATGGGCAGTGTTGAGAGAGACCAGGTTATCCTCCATCCAGTGAGATCTCTGATTGTGTTCATTTCTCTTGATGAATATGTTAATCTGGGTTTTCTCTAATTCTCATATTTACAGCTCTGTCAAGTTTCATTTGTTGAACTTTGCACTAAAATCTGTGTGCATGTTAGTACAGATTTCTCTTCCCAATTTTGTTTGCAGTTTTGCCTAATATGTACATTTTTTGCAAACAATTTTCATATATAATGCAGTCTTGTATACTGTTTCTAAGAATATTGCAATTTATACAGTCTTTTCGATAGACCAACAGAGAGACAGAGAAACATACTAGTGATCTGCATTGCAAAATTCAGAAAACTGTACATTTTTATTGAAAACCAAGGAATCCCCTTCTTCTTATGTCCCCACTAGCAGCTAATCATGGTAGAAACATGCCTTGGCAATATCTTTATTCTTTCATTTCCTGTGAAATTGCCTTCATCTCAACCTTGGAGATGGGAGGAGGCAGCACTGCCTTGATCTCCCATACAAAAGGTGGAATGGAAATCTAAGAAACAAATAAATAAAACTTTCCATTGCTCTGGGGTACCAGTACTCACCAGTTTGTAAAAGCCCAACAGGAGAGATTTCCTTATAATGGGATTTAAATGAAGCATGGAAAACCAGAGAGATTGTGGACCATTGTTGAGAAGATTGAGCAATAAAAAACAGGATTCTCATAAACTTTCCTTGTCTCTCTTGTTACTAAATAAGGGCAAGGTTACAATTCTCTTCTCCTTTGAAAGCAACCTCTTTTTCATAAAATGAATGAAAACTGGCAGGAAAAAAAAAAGCAAAATAATTTTTCCACATGGCACTAAGTAAACCCACCCTGTAAATGGGGTAGAAGACACATGTGCTTGGCCCCTACAGCCAATTCAAAACTTGACTATCACAGCGAGCTTAAATTCAGATGCATCCGTATCTCAGTTTCAAGTCTGGAGAGACCTGTCATAATCCTAGCCCAGCATGTTCATTGCTACTCCAGTGTAAAATTTCCACAGGTGCATCAGGGTATGGGTTGAGCATTTTTTATTGTGAAGAACAGGTATAAGGTGGTCCTTGAAAAGGTTCTCTTTCTGTTTGTGAAAGAACTGTCCTCCCCTTTGATTTCTCCGTAAAAGAACCAGGACTTATCCAATATAAAATGAATGTGATATACCATGTGGCAAAAGGATTCCAGCACATACTTTATGGTGATAAATGATTTTCTGTGACAGCCAAAATATGACAATGAAAGGAAGACAAATGCATTTCCTGAACTGCTCAGCAATGCTGATTAGGGCTGCCTTTCCTGTAAAGGATTATGTAGGACAAGCTGACATGATCACCTGGAATTACCTAATCCAATAGGCATTATGTGTGACAGATAAAACATCTGTTTAAAGAAAATAAAGTGCACTTAGCCACAGGGCTTAAGAGTCTGACCAAAACCAGATCAAATAAAAAGCATAAAGTTTTCTCTGCAAAGACACTGTTGAGAGCTCGCAGACAATTTATAGTTGAACATTGCCAGCACCACCATCCGTTTTCAGTCCTATTGATTACCTAGCTGCAGTTCACTTGACCAAGCTAATTGTACAATCCACTAAGAGAGAGAGTTGGGGATGAGATTTAAGGCAGGACCACTCCAAGCACAGGAGGGCTATAACAGAAAACATTGCCTGGAATAAATGCTGAAAAGGGCATTCAGATTGCTCAAAGGCAGCCTAAGGCAAGGTTAAACCAGAGTCATAAACCTTTTGTTCGTGCCATTTGCTGAAATCCTAAACACATGTCCTAAAATGCTACGTCTCATCCCACTATATAGGCACTTCTATGGGAACCTTCCCTCCGTTTCATCAGGTGGAATAAGAATAACCCTTTTCAACAAGTGTAGAATTCTCAGTAGTGATTTAGACGTCACCTAGGGTCATCCATCCATCCATCCATGTGCCAATATAACAGTAACAAGGATAGGATTCATGCTGCCTTCATTTTGGCTATTAACCCACGAAGATGCTATACGTTGCTGGCAAGGAAACAGCTTATGTTTGAATCCTGAAGAAAGGTTAAAAAAATGGGCTTATGAATGCAAGCAAATGCAACTTTGTATTTTAAAAATAAAATCCAAACTCAGGATTTGAATAGTTTAGTTTGGTTGGCATCACTAGATTAACTGACTTTAGATTTGAAGCCCTCAGCAGAAGAAGTCTAAATAGAAATAGAAAAGTATGCCAATTGTCAAATACTATTAGTTAGACAAAACAACCGTAACAGGTCAGCTATCAAAATTGAAGCATTCCTAACAAGTCTGTAATCAAATACAGTCTAGTACTGAATATTGCTTTGGGTCAAGTATTAAATGCTGTAGCATGTCATCAAGTCAGTACTATCATGTTAAAATCAGACATCAAAGGGACTTGCATACATACAGGATTTCATCTGTTCTCTCAATCTGTACACCTATGTAAGTATCAAAATGTGCACCTATTGTACATCAACAATGGCCAGTGAGAACCTGGGAATCAGGAGGAAGCCCCAAGGTGCATTTTACCCCACTGTGCAAGGAAAGTGAACACCAAGTGAAGAAGATATCAATGAAGAGACTACTCAAGGACAGTATCCTCTGGCAGCTTCATGTTATGTTGCCTCAACTCAGATGAAACACTTGTCAGTGGAGCCAGTTTACACTTGGTTGCTAACCATTCATGCAGAGAAATCAAGGAACACTCATATCTGTGTGAAGTGGTTCCTTGAATTCAGAAGTTGTTGTTTCACTGGGTAATTGATCGGCACAATGAATTCTCATTGACCCTGTCTTTTATCCAACCAACGTTGCTGATAGAAGATGGAAGAGATTTCCAATTGGTTGCACCATACTGCGAGGACAAGAGAGGGGGAAAGATATAGCAGAGGCAAACGTGCATGTTGCACATAGATTGAAAACCACTGAGCAGCAGATGATGAAAACAGAGAGCCAAGTGATAAACGAAGCCCAAGTTGGGTAAAGGTGTGCATTTACAAGAGAAAAGAGACTGCTTCACTTCAGCACCTCTGCTTCAAGTAGGGAGGAGGTGGAGGAGGAAGAGGAAGAGGAGGAGGAGGGAAAGCAATGAACAAAGGAAAAAATCAAGCTAGGTGACCACATTTTCAAAGCTTCTATTGCATTTTATGAAGCTCTGGAACCATATATGTGCATAATAATAACTCAGATTCATATTTTTGGAGATGAAGCATAGAAATGTTGGCATCACTAGTCCATATCATAAGTAGGTACAAGTTTTTGCTTAGGTGGCAGACCTAAGCTTGGGTTAGAACCATGCCATCAGGGAAGGACCCCATCTGGTTTCTTTGAGCCAAAGAGCCCACAGACTAGCAGGGTTTGTTGGTGGTATGTCGAAAAGCGTGAGATCATAATAGCAGCAACAGCTAGGGGAGTAAGATACTGTACGACTATTCCATCCAGAGTCTAAAGTTACTGAACTGAGCCCTTGGTGGGTTGCTTCCGATTGCACAGAAGGGCTCCACGTGGCATTTAGAAAGCTGGATGCTTGGCAACCATTCTGCTCTCGCATTTCCCCTGATAGGTTCATAATTACTTTCTTTTCAGGGATTTTTAAATGCCTAGATTTGTTCTTGCATGGCATCACCATGAATCTTCAGTGGGATCCCAATTTAAGTGAGATCCCACTTCTTCAAAAGCGCAGGAATAAAATTTAGAACAGGCAGGATGAAAATCAACCGAATCGTCAGCTGCTTCAGAATTCCCCTTCCTGAACCTGCCTATCCTTTTCAAGCCCATTGACCAGTTTGCTGAACTGAATAATAGAGAACAAATGGAAAAGCTAACATTAGCCAAAATAAGAGTTAGTCTTCATGAGAACATTACACATTAATTAACTATACAATTTCTCTGTAGATTTACTGTGTACAGCTTTGCTCAATTAGTTTATGTTTTTCTTCCTAAGTTCTATTTAATTTTGATTAATTTGTGCAAAGATATGGAAAAAGATACAAGAGGCTTCTTTATTGCTAATAGTCCCTCTGTTCTTTGAATTGTAATCATTTACTATTTTTATTGTAATCATTTTATTAGCATAGCTCTTGTTGCACTCTAAAATTAAGCAAATATATTTGCATCTGATACTGTACATCTAATTGCTTTTCTAAAGTCTATGCTGCCCAGCTGTACAATGGAAGTGTGTGTGTGTGTGTGTGTGTGTGTGTGTGCGCATATAAAGTACTTCACCCTCCTATGAAAGCTCAGAGTTGGTTTAACATAATGACTAATATGAAGATCCAGAATGTTCTGGGTTCAGTCTTTCATTCTGTTTCTCCCACCCCTTCAAAAGCAACAACATCACAAGAATCCCCCACTTTAAAGGACTATTGAAATATTATGTTTATATATTAGAGAGTGGCAATGGTCTGCCCACCTTGAGAGGAAATAAGCAAGTGGGGGCAAGGGCCTCCTTGTATTTCCAGTATAAGGTATCCATCCCTAATGGAGAAACTTCTCTAAGTTCCCTTAAACGTGGGTGAATTTTCTTTGTTTTCTATATAGCCTGCAGCAGGTGTAATAAACATTATACCTAAATACTAGATACAAAACACTTTGTAGATACTTGAAAAGCCTTTAGAAATTATTATAATTCAACCTATTTATGGGGGGGGGGGGGGGGACTATTTAACCGTTTACTGGTGGCAACCAGCAGAGGAAGAGGTCAGAGCTCCCAAAGAAGACAATTTTATTTTCTGTGTGTATTTTCTTCCCTGAGATGATCCTTTAAGGGACCCCACCAGCTTCTAAGTATAGCTATCCAAATTAATTTCTCTTAATTTTTTTTAATCTAATACACTATATTAAACTACCATCAATGTCTTTTATCTTTAAAAAGTCTAGTTTTTAAAAATTTCTACAACTCTTTCTATGACCACTTCTTTCTTCTCCTTAAGCTCAATTTTACAGGTCAATACAAGGAATCAGTCTTTTTGCCTTTGTTCCACCAGTCCTAGATGCAACCTGAAGATGTAACAGCACCTTCTGTAATTAGTCAGAATTTTCCATCTTTTCAAACAATGATTAAGTAAACATTCCATGGTTTGGTTTCCATGATGAAAACCTTTGGGAAAGTATAATTTTAGAAGCTTTGAGGGTTAGATTAATGCAGATTTTGCAATTTTTGTCATAGGCAACATGGCTACCTAGGTTTAAAAAGAAAAAAAGGAAAGAAATATCAAGAAGGCATTCCTTGAACTTACTGAGGATCTTGCATCGGGCCTTCCATTTCAGCCTTTCATTCATTCATGCTCTCTGTACCTCTTTAGAGGTAGAGTGGAAAGGGTAAATGCATGAAGATTGAAGAAGGAGCTACCTCTTCTGTTGACAGCAAATATTCAGGGTGCAAATGTGTTAATGAAGGATATTGCTCAACACATAATGCATAATGATGCATTCTCCTATTTAGATATAACCATTTCTCCAACATGCTTGAGGTTCTCTTTTCTGTTTTGACATAAGAAGGAGGTTTCTGTTTGGTTGGTTGGTTTTGTGCTTTAGCCTGTAGGACCATTAAGAATAAGTTTAATAAAATGTATTGATCCTCTGGAGTAGCACTACTGAGTACAGAGGTCAAGCACAATTGAAGCCAACAATGCAAAATAGAGATGCATTCAGGATTATATATCTAAGTCAAGAGAAACAGGAAGTATGTGAACTATTTGAAGTCAAACCACTAGTTCACTGACATGAATCACTGTCTACATAGATGTCAAGTCATTTTCTTTCACGGTTCATGTTTTCAAATCTGGGAATAGAACTCAGTCTGGACTGGGGCATAAGAACACAGTACTGTAGCCCACTTCACTTCTCAACAACCAAAGCAGAGTGACAATTTATGCATAGTGATTAGCCTAGTTTGAGTTCCATTTCATCAGTTGCACAGAACATTACAAGAAGGTGGGGCTTCTACAGAAGGACAGAAACCAGGCATCTGGAATGCAACATCGCCTGTAGATCATGTCTGTCTAGAACCATCTTTTGTACATTAATGGGTACCATTCATAGGATTATTGATCCATGTTGGACAAGTGGAGTAGACTTCTCCAGAATGCAGAACAGGAGGGAGAGATTTTAATGAATCCAATTCATGCAGGTATTTGTTTCTTCCTTGTTGACCAAGGAGGACAGTAAGCAAACACCGTCACTCAACGAACTAATGCGGACCGAAGGAGGAAAACTGGATTAAATTATTAGGGATATTTTAAAAGCTCTTTTTTTAATGCCTGAAGGCAAGCATAGGCTGTTTTACACGTTGGAAGTTCTGTTTCTCATCACCGACAGGATCTCTACGTATCACTATGCCATTTTTGAAAATGTTAGTAACATAATAGCCTTGTGAGTATCTGCATGTCCAAAGGCCAGCCTGAGGAGGAAACCAGGGATCCTTCAGCTCAGCGCAGCTCATCCAGTCTCTTCGATCTCAGCCTCTGCTGGCAGGAGGAAAGCAGAATGCTGGCTTGTCTCAGGCCAAATAGGCTTCAATGCTAATCTTCCTTCTGTTTCATCTTTTCCTGGGACACATCATTTTGTTGTACTTGAGGATTCACACACTCCACTGTGGCTGTTTTATTTCACTCCTCGCGCCATGCAAAGTACAATGAAAGCCAGAAAAGATGACTTGGGGTCTGCACATTGTCAATGGTACATACTTCTGGCTGTTGTTTCCGTTTGATGCCTTCAATTTTATCCAAGGATTAGGCAGGATGGGAATAAAGGAAGATTTACATGCCTAAACACGGGTCAAATGACAGTCAGAAAACACATGTCTTCCAGCTTTTTCACCTGCATGCTATTCCTGGGAAACATTCCTTGAAGAACCTTCCAACCAACTGTGTCAGAAATTGCTGATGAGAGCTTTCTTCTTAAGATGAACTGAAATGGGGTATATTTCAAAGCTCTTTGTTTTATTTGGCACATCATCGTCAGTGCCTTCATCTAAAACTGGATGTAGTAACTTATTAGGGTACCATCACATTCTGGTGTCTCATTCTATAATGGTACAAACAGAATGAGGATGGGGCAATAGACACATCTGCTCTGATGTTTTGAAGGAAAGTAACTGTCAGCTTCAAGGGCCTTCCCCCCCTCTCCAAGACTCCTTAATTTGCTATCAGTCTGTACCAACGTTCGATGGGTGGATTAATTTACAATGTTGACAGAATGTTATGGATATTCACACAAATGGCGACCACAAGGACTTAGCTGTTCACAGAACGGCTGCAATGGTGGTCCTATCAGTCAAAATTCAAATTTATCAGAGGCCAAACTGGTGCTTTTCTCCCTCTCGCATCCTTTAAAGCCCTCTAGATGCGGTCTGTGTGTGTGTGTATGTTTGTGTGTGCAGATGAGCGCACTTCCAACCAAAAGGGTTATTTCAAGAAAGTCAAGGTGGAAGTCAGTACCCTGCAACTAAAGCCCCACCCTTTTTCTATTTTTTATTCAGTGACTAATGCAGTTAACTAGTCCATACAAAGAATCCATTGGATACTTCTAGGAAAATTATTATTCACTAGTGTTAAATGCGGTGTTTTTCTAAGAAAAAGTGCCCAATCACTGTGAAAGCTTGAGCTACACAGCCATCTTAACATTGCTAAATGCTGAAAACATATAAAGTGCTGAAATTCATGCTATATTATTTTCCCCAGATGGATTTTGTCTTGGAAAAAAAAATGTTCTTCTGGAAAAAGGAGAAAAATGCCTTTCCCACAATAACAAAAAGCTTGTGCTAATTTCACTTGCTTTAGTTGCATGATAAATACAGGACAGCTTCCTCAGCTTTACCAGGAGCGAATTATTCACGCTTCAAATTTCCGTAAAAAGTGATTTGATCTCACACTGCAGGGCTTGGTGCATATCTATGCCAAAAAATGAATTAGAGCTACAGTATTTGATCTCTACAAAATCTAAGCAAAACGTTTCTGCTGTGTGGCCAAACAGCCACCACTTAGCAACAAACTGACTCTAGAACCTCAGGACTATTTTACCTGTTCAACAGTGCTAAACTGGACTAAATTTGGCACTCAGCCTCAGCCAGAAGATGCTTGATGACAACTGTGTCTATGTGATCCGGGTATTTTCAGTGTGGTTACTTTCAATCTTCTATATTTATAGGTTAAAGGTTTTAGCCTATATTCATATTCAGCTTCTGTTAAACTGAATATGGGAGGGTGGGTTTAAATGCCTGATTTATTACTTTAAAGCATCAGAGGTTAACCCTCCTGAAAAACAATAAGGCTAAAAGTCCCCACCCACATATGCACTTACTGATTACACTAGACATCTAATGATGGCTTTCATAGACTTTAAAAATCCTATGACTATTGTTAATTGGGTTCAACCACACTTTTGAAAGACCTCTGTGTTTTCAAGTCAGCACGTACTAAAGCAGACAAGGGCATTTCACAAACTGTTGATATCCCTCCGGGAAATCTGTGCTATTCAACTAAAACTTTACTCAGAGAGGTCCACGTGCCCCCTACACCCTAAATAAATCTGTGGATTATCAATTTAAAAAGCTCTTTAATTGGGTTGAGCCGATTATTTATTCCTGGGAAGATAAGTGAGTCTTAGATTCTCTTCTTCCCTAAAAGGTTAAAAGGCCTATGCACCACTCACAAATCTTTCCAGATAATCTTTTTCTTGTACCAGAAATTAGAAGATGCTTTTGTTCTTTCATGCCAAGTAGGCAATGATTTATGATCTCTGCCACCTAGCCCACTTCATCACACTCATTGCTGAGAAACAGATTCAGAGGTAGACAGTAATTTGTGCTAAAGAAACTTGTCTATTTCAATTATAACATTTAATTTGCAAGGCTCCGTAAGAGGGTATGAAGGAGGAAAAAGGAATCTAAACATTATGTCAGCGGTATGCACAACAGCCAAATGCCTTTGGCCAAAAAGCGTAGGTAGATCAAGAACATTTTGAGGGATGGACAACTTGCATGTTGATAAAAGGGATTTAGAACACTTTTTTTGCCAAGCTGCAAAGGGAGTCTTTCCCATGTTTTCTGCAAATGAGAAAGGGAGAATTGCCCCTTTAATAAATTCTTTTGAAACCTAGAAGTAGTGAAGAGGAAAAGGTATACTTTTCTCATTTTAAAAACCTTCCAGAGGAAGAAACATTTGAATGGAGGTGCACTCTGCTCTGTGCACACGTGTGTTTGTGAATGTATGAGGAAGAGGTTTTGCACCTCCCTATTTGCTTTGGTGCATGGGCCAAAAGGAAACTCCTTCTTTCTGGCTTCATCCAGGACTTTCTAGTTGAAGCAGCCCAAACAGTGCATCATTTTGAGAAATGGTCTAACAGATCCTGATGGTTTTGAGGAATGTTTTGGATTGTACAAAACATTCTGTTTTGGATGCACCATACAACCTTCTTGTTCCCAATCCAAAAGGTTATTGATTTGGGGAGGAATTAGTATCATGGAAGGACCTTCATATCAGAAAGTTTAGGCTTCAACTTCAATCATCATATAATCAAGAAGGGTTTGGATTCCCCCAACAATTGAATGTTTGCGGTTTGCTTTCATTTATTTATGTTTATTTCAGGATGAAATACTTTTAGACATGTGAGACTGAGGTCAGCCCTTTGAGGTAGTCCAGACAAGAAGCACAAACCATGAGCACCAACACTACCTTGACTGTAAGGTTACAGTAACAGAATCTTGCAAGTCTGAAAGCATTTCTCCCCTCCTTTACTTTTACTTTCCAGAAAACTAGGGAGGGTCCCTTCTGAGGTGCCTCACACACCCCTGTTCCTTCTATGGGCTGAGATATCTTTCACATGACAGTTGTCTAGGCTGCAGCTCTTCCTCCTGTCTCCCAAGGTCATTCCAAAAAGGAACAAACTTCTGGCAGCTCTCTGGGGATCAAGGGCACCCAAGGGTGGTGTCAAATAAGTCAAGATGTTGGCCTCAACCATGCAATCTATGCCCTGTCCTTTTTTATATGTATCTTAGTTCACAACACATGTAAAAAAAGGGGGCAGGGTTTCAATCACATGGTTGTGACTGCCATCTTGATTTTTTTGACCCAGCCTCTGCAGATGCTTCTGCTGAAAGTGCCATAACATTTAACTTACCTTGAAGCATTCTGCATCAGTGTCAAGGGCTTGGCTTGATTCCTTCCCAGTCTAAGATTTTTGCAAGGTCTCTAGAAGATAAAAATGGACACCGTAGATAAAATGCATTGCTCTAATTCATTGTTGGCTTGTTTAAAATTTCAAGCAGTCTTACCTTGGATTTAGGCATCCGTCACTTTGTTTTTGCTAATGATTGATGAGGTTCCCAGATCAAAACCTTCAAGTGAGTCACCCGAGCAGAACGCTCAAGTCTTCAGAAAATACATTAAAAGCCAAGCCAGTGGAAATGGGACTGAGATTCCCCATTAACTGTCTTTTTTTCAGACCTGGGAGGGAAACAGACTAAACACCAGGACTTTTCTAGCAAATAAACATATTTTGGGAGGGTGTTTAAGGCAACAAAGATAAATGAGAACACCAGCACTACAAGAGTTAAACACAGCAAAGAACAAAAGAGCAGCAAATAAATTTGATGTCCTTCTATGGAGGGGGGGCATTTGATGGAGAAAATACACTGCATCGGACACCAAAGATTGGGCGGTGTGAGATCTGTCTTCTGTTGGCGCTGGAATGGCCCTTTTAGGAAAGATTCTTGCAAATGCTACTATACAAGGCCCCCAGTCTAGGGCCATTTGCTGCATTAAGTCCCAAGAGGTGGATCCAAAGGGAAGATCTCCTGCTCAAGTTCCATTTAAATAACCCCGGAGCTCATTTAAACAAGCCTGACCTGGAAACCTTTATCTAACGCTGCTCTGCTTTAGAGCCTGTCGGTATAAAGATGGGCCCTTTCACTTTTTATCCCACAGTGCGCACAGGCTGATTGCTGGCTGCCAGTCCCAGAACAGTGAGTTCAGGACTCGGAGGAGGCATCACACCTGGACTAGCTGGAGTCTCACTCAAGTCTTCCTCTTCCTTAGCATAAGGCCTTCATTTCTCTAGGCCAATTGCTGCCTCCCAGGGTGTCGGGACAATAGGTAAAACAAAGTCAAGGTGGCCGCGATGGTGTGTTCGAAAGACCCCCTGCTTTATACGTGCTATCCTGTGGACGTGCTCCTGCTACCCTCCTCTCCTTATCATCCACTTGCTGGAATTAGATCGGTGCACTTGAGAAAGAGGGGAAGATGCATACCAGTCATTAGATAGTGATAGAGGAAGGGGGATGTTCATGCTGCAGATTTGCTTGCTGGCCCATTCTCAGCAACAATGGCAGAGACCTTCCAGGGACCCCCTCCTTACCTCCTGCTGGTTCACCTCCACTTTCTACTTTGTACATTTCTGCTGCAGAGTTCCCTGCTCTTTCTTCTCCCTCCCATCCTAAACTGGGATGCTGCCCAGCTGATCACCTTGCCGTTAAACTCTCTTTCCGACATCTTCCCTGCTCAAATTTTTTTTTGCTGCCACTCAACTTTAAGTTGCACATCAAGATATTGGTTTTGTAGGAACCAGCCTTTAATTTTAGATAAATATTAATCCATTGCCATGCATCAGGGACTGGGGAGAATGGATTGGACAGAAGGTGGTTGGTGCGATATCTTGAAAAAAACTCAACTGAATGACAACCCACCAATAACTCAAGTGCTGCAGGATTGAATCACCCTTCCAAGAGCAATTCCTGGCTTTGGTGAAGCTGGATATTAAGTATAACAAAGTAGGATCCTTCTACGGTTTATGTAACAAAAAGTGCACAGTGATCCATCTTTGGATCTCAATAGCACACTGTGAATGTGTTTCTATGAGGCTGACTGACGTATTTGGGGATGTTCAATGTGGGAGTCTGAAGATAAAGGCGATACAGTTGAAAAAAAATGATAATATTTTTCAACACTCGAATGCACAAAAGTTTGTTCAGAAAATGCAGGAATAAAATGTTCGAGGGTTCTTGTAAATTGGGATAATGTTTTCCCTGGGAAATGTGAGATGTTGTTTTTAAAAAATGAGGCTAATCAAACATATTTCACATTCATTATCGCTAGATTTGGCCCAATAAGCAAGTCTGCTTAACAGGCCCATCAGATACGAAAAATGAAGTTTCTATCTACTCCTCTCAACACAGCAAAGTATATTCATCTTTTGAAAAGTAAAGGCTCCCTTGAGCCGGGCTCCATTCCTGTTGCCTTCATGGAGACATTCACGTAGTTTTCTCAGGAGCAACACGGAACTGCTACACCTTTGCTTTCTTCCAGGATATTTTTTAACTTCCCAGTCTAGCTGTAACCTTAGAAGGGGATTCTGGGTGGTCTCCCACCCACTTCTAACCAGATTTTACCTTGCTTAGCTTTTATAGGGGAATCAGTCAAGGATACTGCTCACATGGAAAACTGGCTTATGGAGTTAAAGTGCTTTTTTCACATCCCTACCTTATTCTTATCATTAAGTCCATCAAAAGCATTTTAAATTAACATATTGGAGTAAGAACCAGACATATCTAGGGTGCTGGGAGTTCCCAACTACTCTATCCTGATATAGCTCAATGATTTCCTCTGGAGTGCATGGTAAGTTTGTACCATGCTTGGTAGTTAAATATACCAAATCATAATTTTTGTTCTTCTGTAACTATATTTGCTCTAGACCAGTTTTTATAGTAGCCCATTTCTAGCTCTGGTTAGCTCTTGAAAATTCAAATGTAGGCTTGTTGAAAAAGTGGGTCCAGCTACTAAGTTAAGTAAGGTGATCCACAGGGCACCATGATGGGCATGACTCTATAAGCACGATATCTGTAGGAGCAGTAATGTAAATAAAAATTAATTTTCAACGTCTTTGAAATGGCTGAAATCTTGCAGGCTTGGCAAGGCTCATAAGATTTCAGTGTTGTTGCCAGAAATCAGAGACCAAGCAAAAATGTCCAAATCCTGTGAGATTTAGCATCTGTGCAAGATACGAGCCACTTCTATTTTTCTGTTGCTACTTGCGTCATCACACTGCATGAGGATGCCATTTAGTGCCTGAAAAGATTGATGACTTCTACATCAACATCTGACTTCGGTTAGAACATTTGTATTAGAATGAGTTTGTTAAATAGAACAAACCTGTTGGTTTTTTTACTTGGGATTCTTTCTATCACTGTTGCTTTCCCTCAATCTTCCATTTTCCCAAATATACTGCTTTTAATCACCAAACATTTGGCTTACCGTGGACTTTCCATTTCAAATCCTCTCCTTGTGCAGGACTCCAGGTTGATAAGTTTCCCCTTCTATGAAAGTGTTTGCACAATTGTGCATTTCTGGTCTGTGGCAAGAATCTCTGTAGAGAGTGAAGGGGATGACCTTGCCGAAGAGAGGAGAGATCCAGCCACAAGCAACCAGAAGCAAAATGTGGCTTCAGTCCAAAATAAGAAGGAGCGCATAAACATCTCAGACAAACACCCCCTAAGTCACATGAGTATAAGAAAGGGAGGAGATAAAGCATAATCAGATGTCCAAGATTCCTTTCAACAGTTCATTTTAATAAAAGTAGTTTTTGACTTCTGTGGTGTTTGTTTCTGATCTGGTCTCCATCATGGGGCTGACATCTTTCTCTGAATCCATTTTTTTTTTTTTTAACCAGGGTGTCAGGCCCAGCCCAAGAATGACAACGATGCAGTCCAGTCCAGTATAGTTCCTTTATTAGCTCGCACCTAATGGACAGAATCTCGCCAGACTAAACCTATGCTAAAGCAACTAGTGGCTATACCCCATGAGACTCTAGGGAGGGGCCAGCCTCAGCCTCTTCACCTTCCCACGGCCCTGCTGTGGTCTGAGGAAGTGCTTGCTCAGGAATACTCCCCCTCCGTCCGGACAACCTTGATCCTCCATTCCAGTATCCTCCTCGCACGTGCCTTCCACTACACAAGTAGGTTTATCAAAACTCTCAGGAACTCTTCAGTTCTGGTTAAAGCAGGTGCAACTCGGTAGTCTCTTCAGGTATAACTAGCTTGCAGTAATACCCTAGGAATAATCCTAGGGGTAGGAAAAAAGAGGTCTTCCACTACTTGTAACAATCATTCAAGTTACTCCACACACAGTTCGGTCATCATTTCCTTCAGATTTATACAGGAGTATCTGCAGGGTATACTGTAGTCAAAAAAATCAAAATGGCAGCCACAGCAGTGCACTGTCACAGCTGCCAACTTGACCTTTTCGACCATATGCTGCAGACATTTAATTTCTGTTTTGTCCTTTCCCATTATTCTCCATTATAATCTGTGAGGTTAGGGTTAGGGTTAGGGTTATAGTAAAGATATATAATATCTCGCCCTAATCTATCTAACTAGGATGATTACATATCTTAATCGTATTGCTGAGTTTGACTTAAGTATTATTTGCATATCCACAATATATTTAGGAACAAAAGGAGGAAAAAAATGCTTTTTAAATGGGTCAGGAATGTTTTGGAGACCTCCTTTAGGAACTCTTCATACTTCTAGCTCTGCTTAACTAAGTCTGAAACTCCTCTCCCCCCGTTGATCCCTGAATCAAAAACGTTGCTCTCATTGCATTTCCTAAAATGCTGTTGGAAAAATGACTCACAGCCATTGGATTGTGGCAAGTGGCTTGCAATCCAGCTATTGCCCTACTGTTTTTTAAAACAATGTCTTAAGGATACTTTGCAAGTAAACAAAATTACTGCTAGAGAGAAGAAGGTGATGAAAACCATGTTCTGCATACACACAGAAGCGGGGGCGGGGGGGAGACAGATATGAACAACACAAGCGATACGCCTCACATATTACACATTTGAGTTAACAATGTTTCCTGGGCCTCTAAAGGTTGGAAGCTCTGTTGGTATTTGACCCATAGTCACCACGATAATTCAATCATTCTCTTATTAATTTATTAGGAGTAGGTTTAATATGCCCCTTACTTCCCAAGTGGATTCAGTGAAGGCAGAAACTCCTGGCAGTTTAAGATGATTGCTTTTGAATGCCAGGTGCTTCCTGTTCCTTCCTAATAGAAAAACTCCTGGTTGGCTTTTCTCTTCTTTCCTTCCCCCCATTCACATGTAGTTTATTCAAGGATGAGTAACCTTCTCCCACATTTAAACCGCTCGGCAAAATGGAAGAGATGTATACCTTTCAGCCATCTGTGCTCCTGACAACAATACCCTGGTGTCTCTTCTCTGGATTGATAGTATCCTGAGGGCAAAAGAAAATAATGTTTATGATATAAGCAGGCAAAGAGCCTTTTGAAGTGGCTGCTTAGAAACGGCTTGGAGGTAGAAGATAAAAGTTGAGGAAGTCCTCGGTGTTATTTACGAACATGGATGGGAAGGAGGAAAACCCAGACCATGAGTGAGATGGGTTTGGACCCACGTTGCATCAGCTACCACAGAAAGCACAACGATAGACAGTTTTGATTGCACTTGCTTTCCTTATATGCTTCTAAATCCAGTATCCCCAAATTATTTCAGGTGAATCATTTACATCCAAACCTGCGACAACAGCTGCAACTGGGAGGGCTCTCCAATTGGGGGGGGGGCATTCTTTGCACTGTGCAGCGGTTCTGTCTCTTTCACTTTAGTTATTACTATGGTTATTGGTTTTATTTATTTATTTACTTAAATTTATCAGCCGCCCAACTCCATGTTTGTTCCATGTTAATGTGAATGGAACCAAAAAAGCATTGGCAAATCATACAAAGTTACCTGATGGAAAACACTGCTCTTCCCTTGCAACACCTGAACCAATTCCATAAATGACCATTTCCATGAAGGACGTTGCATCCAGAAGGAGGAATTCCGTGAATGAAATCTGGTCCCCTTGTGGACTTCCACGAAACAAGCAGGTCAATTGCGCAATGAAAGTCTCATCTAGAAGCACCTAAGAGTCATGATGGAGAAACTGATCCAAATAGGAATGTCCTCTAATTTCTTATATGTGCACACTTCTAGAGGATTCATGGTTTTTCTGAGGCCTTTAACTGAAACTGTTGTAAGGGGTTAGGTTATGGATGTGCCTCAAAGGAGACATCTTAATTAAATTAATTTGAACAGCAAACTCCTTACAGCAAGGAAACTAATATAATTAACATTGCTAAATTTATTAAAGAATGTTAACACTTTTGAAAAGTAAGATTTGGAACAACAACAAAAATCCTCAAGGGTTTACTCACTCACTTCTGTTCTAATGTCTTAATTTTCATTGACCAGAACACAAGAAGGCCAGACCAGTTTTATTTCTTAATGTTCAGAAATGTTTAGATTTAAACTTTCTCCTTTATATTGGAATGTCCCTCTTGCTGTTTTAGTTGCAGAGATTGGCAGCCTGGTATAGTCTTAAGTTTTGGGATTCCAGCTACTCCACACCATTGTGATGTGCTACGAAGGCTGTGTTTATGGGAGTTCCAAAAATCTGAAATTGCCTGTTCTTGTCTCCTTGTTTGGGAACAGCACATTAAGACAGTAGTGGAAATTTCACTTGCAACCTGGCTGAAAAAAGAAAGAAGGAAAGAAATAAACATAACTAACATATTTTCAACAAAGGGGGGGAGAGCTAATTGTTTGGGTAACAATACACACTTGACTTCCACGGATGCTTACAAAGGATTTCCCAATGAGAGAAAGAGCAAATTATGTAAACTGTTGCAAAGAGATTTATCCTCTTCTATACAATCAGGAATCCTTTGTGTAGAGGAAACTCAATGAACACCACCCAACAATTCCAAGAGATTACTGGTAGATGTTGAAAATTTTATTTTAGCAACATAGGCATCTCACATTCTTTCTGTCAATCACTCAGATCTTACTTAAGGTACTTAAGACCCTCCTTGTTACTGGACAGATGACAAAAGGGCAAAGGGAGTCCCTTGAGCAGTCTTTGAGATGAACCTTGATGGAACAGAAAATGGGACTTCAGACTTTTCTTCTCTCCAATTCTCTTTTATGAGCCATGCTGGATTACCTCAGTTTGCTTGCTTGCTTACCCCAACATCATAAATTATGTCATGATTATTCATTGAAGTCTGGTAGCCATCCATCTGATGAAGATGTTCTCTTCCACGGTGGTTCCATGACCAGAATTTTATCAGAAAGAATGTTCTCAGGAATTCTCTATCCCTTTGTAATTGGCTTGGAACTTCATATCTTGATACAGGCATACTTTTCAGGTTATTTCTCCGGCACAATTTTTTAACCCTTTATTTCTGGCAATTCACTTATAACAAGACCCTCTCATGAAAGGTATCGCTTGACTTTGCTACTGGCCCTTCTTGGAGTTCACTTGCCATAGAAAGGACATTCCCTCTCACCCACTATGCATTTCATGAATGTGTGCAGGGTTTGGGGAGCTATACAGTTGAGCACTGCTGTATTTGTTTGAGAAGTATTTCTCCAATGAGAGAGATGGATGTGCAGAGACCACAATAGGGCAGCATCTGTCATCAAATGTGGGTGTTCTCAATGTATAAAACTTTTTCACAAACATCCACCAAACCATTAGGAATACTAGTGGTTCTGCACAAAGCTAATCCTGTCTGTTTATTCCTTCAACATGTTGGAATATTCATATCTATTCTCCTCTTGTTGGATATTTTTTATATGTTGATGAAGATCCTCAGTCATCCAGGTGGAATTATCTGGAGGTTAAGTCATGGCAACTGGACTTCTTTTCTTTTGGACAAGCAGCAAAACGTATCAAACCAAAAGAAAAGAAGTCCAGTTGCCATGACTCAACCTGCAGGTATATTTTATAGCATGTTGTCAGCAAGACAGAGCACCTCTGGCATGGTGGCTCAATTACTTGAATGTTGTAAGTTGTAGTAGAAGATCCCCAGATTCTCTGTCATGTGTAGGGTTTCCATGACAGTCATGTAAAGCTTCCTTGGCTGACCCATTTATATGTAAGCATGCCTCAAATGTTTAAAGGTCAGAAGGCACCGATCCAATCACAGCTGCTAAATACCTAGACTTCCATGAATGGTCACAATGATGGAGAAATGATGAAGTACACTCTACTTTTTTGTATTTGCTTCCCAACATTGGACACAAGGATATAAAAGAAGAGGTGGGTGTCATGACATCACAACATATGTTTTGTCACTTGTCTCCCCTGAAGATGCCTATGTTTATGTAACACATATAAGACTTCCCAATTTGTTATGTTGGACCCAGAAACAAATGTAAAACATAAATCCTGTTTTACACACAAAATTAATATTTACAGGCACCTGTAGTGTATGTATGTGTGTGGTAGATATTTACTCACATAATTTTGGCCTATGAACTCTACCAGCTGCATTGGTTTTTGCTGTCCCTGGATCAGGTTAAAGCTTTGAGTGGTCCACCTTTGCTCCTTCTTCTTGCCTTGGTAGGACTCTGTGACTGATCAATCTTTGAAAGGCTGTGCTACATAGGAAAGTGAGGTACACATGGTTCCTTTAGAAGTTCCTCCTACATATGTTCATGCATAACCACACTGCACGGCTGTTTCTTCACCACTGCATTTCTTTGTAGGAAGAAGTGTAGGTACAAGCCTTGCTACATTCTGAAGATGAGATGTTTCAAAGCAGCTGCTGGTGGCATCTTTGCTATTGTCTTTGAGGCAGGTAGGAAGTGAACTCTTCCTTGGCCTTGCCCCAATCCTTCATTGTACCCTGGTTTTGAAACACTCATCAACAGAGTCCTCTGGTTTACATTGGAGAGTCTATATGGGGAATATCAGTGATCTTACAATGGGAGAAGATGTGAGTCTAATTTTCCTTTCACCATGGAAGAACCATATCCTATACATGGAGAATATCAGTTGCCTTTATAAGAAGAGAAGGTGGGTCTAGTTATATTGCAGTGGGAGATCAATCTGTTGTGGGTAAGAAAATAACTTAATTTTATAGAGAGGGAAAGGGTAAGGTTTGAATTTTTTTTTTAAGTGGAATTAATTTATTTTTGTGAATTGATCTTGATTGGGCTCTGATTTTCCACAACTCTTTTTTGACAGGCATTTGACGAATAGCTGTGTCTCCATGGCATCCCTTTTACCATGAAGTCCTTGATGCTTCTTCAGAATTCCAGACATGTCTTTGGACTCCAAAGGGTTGCCCACCCTTCTCTTGCTCCTCCCAGGTAACATTTGATTTTCTTTTTCTCTGCCTGTCTCAGAGGGCAGGTATCTTCTGGGCTAATAAAATGATAAATGTGGTCAAGAGGAAAGAAGGAGTGTAAAGGAAGTTTATGCTAAGTAGCAGTGTAATCATTGCTATTTGATTTGGGTTGCCTTGTTTATTTGTGCTGAAGAAGACTGCAATCCTATTATCCTCTTAACTGGAATAAGCTTCATTGAACTCACTGGGTTTTAAATTTGAATGTATGGGTTGCACTGGGCAAATAGAAATTTATTAAAACACTCTGTATGGAAATGATGCTTCCATAGATGGTTTTACATTGCCCTCTAAAAAAAGAGGGTGTCCTTTGGAAGAATCCAGTTATATCTTACATGCATGGTGCTGTAGACAGCTGGTTGCTTAATTCTCCATAATTTGATAGAAATCAGTCACATTGAATCCAGCAGGTGTCACTTCTGAATGGGGATGCAGACAAGCAGTTTTTTCAATGGATGCCCCCACTTAGGCACTTGAGTGCAATGAGCATGACCAGCCAAGCCCTACATTTGTGGTGGACATGCCTTAAGTCCTTGGTGCTGTAACTGTGCCCTATCAAAACTCAAATATGGCTTCTGAAATGTTTTCTATAATTGGATGAAAAAGGTTCTTTAACCCCACTGTAAATTCATTATTTTGATCACTCTCAAGACTTTCTTTTCAGAGCTGAAGAGAGAAAACAGCTGTCCTGAAGGAGGGAATAAGGCCCACCCCACTCCCAAAAAAGCTGCAGTCTGCCAATATGTGGCACATGGAATCAAGCATGTGTCTACTTCTGATTCTGAAATGCTGGCAATGTGATACTGTCCATCCAGCTAGGTTAATCCTGGGAATCTAAGCAGAGTTGGACTTGAAGAGGACTTGGATGAGATGACATTAGGAAATCTCACAGCTATAGGCCAGACTGGGAAATAGGGAGAAAAATCCCTGAAAAAGTCAGTGGGAAGACACTTTGGTATGGTTACCAATAAAACTACATGGATGTGTCCATTAAACCGTCAGGAATCAAGGTCACCTTTATGGAGATATGACCTACCTTACACATCTCCCCCTCCCTAGCTATGTTGATAAAGTCAGCATACCTAACTATGGTTAAGTAAAGAGTCTCCAGTGCTTCTCACAAGCAATCATTTTTGTACAGAAACTGGACTCCCTCCATTTTGCCTTCTGACAGTTGTAGCAATTCTAGAGGAGGGAAAGTCTTGTGTGCTATGGCAAATACGATATCATATAAAATCAATCTGTCAGGCTCCAGGAGACTATTAAGTAGCATTATTTTATAGCCTGTAGATAGCTGGCCTTCTGTTAATAAATCTGACAGGTGTTTGAATGTTTTGCATGAAGGCTCAACGGTGTGATCTTTTTTCAGTCTCAAGGCCCAGATTGGACCTTGTGGATTGAGATGTGGCTGAAATATCCGTATTGATCTGTTTAGGGACGCTTTGTCAGGTCTTCTCAAACGCTGGAGAAAAGCATGTGTGGATAGATGGAAGGGAGCAGATTGCTTTTATCTGTATTTGCATGCCTCTTCATTAAGAGCTGTGTGCAACTCAGAAGGCTAAGGCAGAAAGAGGAAGAAGGCACAAAAGATGGAGTCAGCACTTAAGTGTGGATTTCAGGCTTAGTACTTGGATAGGAGTTAGCAATGGGGTCCACGGTCCACGGAACTCAGTAAAAAAAAGTCAGAATGGCTACAATGGCTGTTCAAAGGTCTGCATGTACACGAAAAACAGGTGAGGGTTCAGTCACAGCATTGCAGCCCCCACACCAATGCATGACAGCCTGCAGACAGCCCTGCAGTTTAGACTCCCCAGCCGATTGGGAAGGTGGGGGAAGGTTTCACTGTTAGGCATGCCGGCACTGCTAGTCAGGCCCTTGTGGGAAGGAAGCGGTGGCATCTGCAGGGGAGGTCGGAAAGTCAAGAAGGCAATGAAACATATGTAAAAAGGGGGCAAGACTTTGACTGCAGAGTCGCAGCTACCATCCTGACTTTTTGGAACCTCCTGGAAGGAAGCTTTGCCCATCTACTAGAAAGATGGGGGACATATTTGCCACATATTCTTGATCATTTTCACTTTCTATAAAATAAACTTTGCAAAAGATTTTGTTTTTTTCAGGATGGGAGAGAGACGGGGGGGCATGTTTGAGACCACAAACCAAGAAGAGTAGTTCTTGCAAGACACACGCGCACACACACACACACACACACACCCCGCTTATATCTCTGAGCTAACTCTTTGCAGCTTTTACTGGGCCTATTTTTTATCTGTGTTAATATGAATGCTATACAGATGGTGCCATTTTTATTATATTTAAAATAATGAGATTGTGCATTTATGAGAAAAACCCGAAGGGCAACAACTGTAGCACTGGGTTTTTCAGTGTGTGCTCCTGAACGTATTTTGGGGACCCTTGGTAGCTTTATAAAAAGCATCACTCACACATATAATTAGCTGTCAATGTCTTGTTCTTAATCTCTGGACAGTGTGGAAGAGGAGAATGCTTCTGAGACCGTACAGAGTTTCTTTTCCTTGCGACTGAATTTTTTTTAACTTCAAGAAGGAAACAGTACTGCATTTCTAATTTTGGTACCCACTATAAATGTCTGTACCACTCAGCAACACTGCTGACCAGCTGGTCTTCCTAAGTCTTACACAAACCTTACCCTCTGTCTTTTCTGGTGCATTTTTCACTTCTCTAACTTTAGTTCGATTTCATTTTACTGAGATCGGCCCAGATCCCACCCCTGATTTGTTTCTTCCAACCGGGGTTTTAATTACCTGGACCGGTTGAGGAGACCACATCTCTGCCCTGGCCTTATGTAATTCATGGGAAATGAAAGGCTGGAGGGAAGTCAGCCCAACCTTTGGTTCAGGTGTTTGAAAACGTCTCCAGAATCAGCAAGCAAAGCATGAAAACAAAAATATGAAGCTCAAAATAGCAGGTCTGTCGTGTTGTACCAGCTGCACTTCCGACAGGAGGGCCATTTTAATCTGGTCCTTCTTCCTGTGTGACAAGATCTTTGTTCTTTTTATAGCTTCATTAACCTCCTCCAAACAGTTGCTATTGAACTCCTCTTCCATGCTTGCCAAGATCCTGGGAAAAATTAGCTTCACCCACCAGTTGATTTGTTTATGTATATAAGAGACCATCTTCCTTTTCTGTTGCTGGATCCAGTTCTCTTTCTTTGATTTTCAATTTGAAAGCACACCCCCCCCCCCAAATCATCGAGAAATTGGGCCACTTTAGAAATGTGAATTGTAATTAAACAAACATACATATGCACTCAAAATGCATGGATGCATTTAATATCACAGCCCATTTGGCCCTCAAAAAATGCACCTCGGGGGCCCAGGTGCACATCTCTTTCCTTTCTTTTCCAGGCTGCGCATGTCTCTTCGTCTCAAAATATTTGCTGCCTCCTCTCCTCTCCCACCTTGCACAGGAAAAAAAGAAAAAAAAAAAACAGGAGTTTCTTCCACCCCTAAGAAGTCATACACATCTGCCATGTTACCCAGATAACCTAACAGCAATTTTTAATTGCAAATGTGATATGATCCGACAGATTTAAATTGTGATATTTTTAAAAATGATAACCTTTCAAGAATGTACAAAACAATGCCCTGTGGATGATTTTTTTAATCCAGACTCATTTTCAAGCAACTTTTTAAAAGTATCTGGGTTTAACAACAAAAAGAGTTCAATCCAACCTTACCCGTTTTGTGTCATCCAGCAAGCAAGCTAAGAATTTGAAATACTTTATTTCTGACTGAAGAATTGTTCAAAGTCACCTACAGATTTTACATGGAAAAGGAAAATTTATTCTTTTGTTCTGTACAGCTTGATGGGAGAGAACCATTTTACACCTTTGCCTTTTAGTAGAAATTATCAAGACTATAAAATGTTTTGTGCATTTTTTTTTTCCAGAAGGAAGCGTGCCAGATCCGATACATTTGCTGGCATCAGTCTTACTGTGTTGCTGCCCTGATATTTTATGTGGATGTGGATGTGGATGTGTCTGTGTGTGTTTGTGTGTGTAAAGTCCATATTTCCTTACCGTCTGTGAGAAGCTTTGCTCACATATAACTGGGAAAAGGCACTGGGGAGGGACTATCTAATGTATAGATCTGTATAAACCTTCTGGATTCTAGTATTATGTGAAAAAAAAAGTTTCAGATAAATATGGCTGTACGTAAAGTCTAGTTACTGTTGGTGAAAGCTTTTGGAAAGAGTGAGAAGTGTTTCTTTTAATGATTTATCAAGGAATGTTTCAAAAAAAGGGCAAAAATATCTTCCCATTAGAATGTGAGCACTTTGATGTAAGAAGCATTATTCTTGGTTAATGATTTCATTACAGATCCTCTTCTGTGAGGTTCCGTAGCACAATAAGATTGCCATTCGAGCTATCTGATCCTGAGCAGGGGGTGCACAAGGGTGGGGGCTTAAAGAAATCAAGATGGTGCCCTTTTTTGTGTGCATCTCACATGACACACACAAAAGAAGGGGCGGAGCTTCAGCTGGGCATTTGCGGCTGTCATCTTGACCTTTCTGCCCACTCATCCTCTGTGGACAGCTGCGTGCATCAGATCGCTGGGCTGGGAAGAAGACCATCCAGAGCAGAATGAAAGAAGAATGAAATAAGCCAAAGAATGAGGCGAAATGGGAGGTTTGGGAGAACACTTAAGCCCATCAAAAGCATTGCTTTTGCACAAAAGATTAAAATAGCGAAAAGTTTGGTAAAGCCCAAAGAAATATTCTCCCCACACATTTTGTCTAATTTCTAAACTGATGCAGGGATAGCCACTGAAATCAGCAAACTTTGGGAAATGTTAGCACTTGCAAGAATATCCATAAATGTTGGCTCTGACATTCCTTCGCCCCCTCCACTGCATTTCTCTTTGGGCTCAGTGAATATTCAATTGGAGGATCTGATTCCAAGGTGATTCTATTAAAGCTCCAAATCAAATTGGAACACTAATTCAAACTGTCAGTGTCCTCGAACTGATTTGGATTATTTGGGACGTTTATGTGTGAGAGAAATGGCTTTTTCCTAATCCAAATCAAATTGACCCAAATCAATGATTCGATTCAAACATCCAAATCAAATCAGTTCAGCTTTCCATATCAATTCAAAGTATCCAACCAAATTGGATTGTTTTATCCAAGCAAAGCAATGATCTGAGCCAGGTTCTGCATGACATGCCCAGTCTTAAATTCTAGATCCTGCTAAGAAAACTTGCAGATCCTTTCCAGTCCCTCAGGAATTCAGATCCAGGCCCCCTGCTAATGGCCTCACTTGCAGCCACTACTGAAAAAATACCAGGAGTGACTGCAATGTATGAAAAATATCTATTTGCAGCCATGATTTGCTGTTCTGCTGTTCTCCCGCACAATTTTTTTCCCTAGTCCAACCAGGGTGCCTTTCTTGTTCACTATCACACAATGAACTTAGTGTGACTCTGCTCTCCTGCACTTATGGGTATCGTTGTGGTGTTATCTGCTGGTGAGACTCCTGGCCAAACCTCTTGACTTCCAGTCTGCACTTCTCAGCCCTGCCCAGGGAGAGGTGCCACCATAATTATCTCAACTGGTCTGGGATTGTGGGAGTGAATGCTTTTCACAGGGCTTGCTGATTGGGTGGGCACTTGGCAGCTGGGTGAAAGAAAGATTTAGGGGCTGGCCTGCCTAAAAGAAAAGATCATCTTCCCTTGCACCCAGCCTCAGAGGTGACCCCTGCCAAACATGTACTTCACACTCACTTGGTGTGCATCAAGCAGCAGAAAAGGAGGTTGGGCTTATTGTGTGCCATGAACACTGTAACTCCCAGTGAAATGGGTTATGCTGTGGTGCAGCTCATTATCTGAGCCCCAAATCAGGTATTACAAGGCAAAATTGCGATAAGGACATAGATCCACCCGGCCAGTCCAATTTAGGAATGTGAAGATAAATAGGAGGGCAAAGTAAAGGGCCCTTGATCTGAAGGAATACCTGTGGGAGGAGCACCCTCGTTGTCTCTCTGTCTTTCACTCACAGCTTCATTGCTCCTTCGGTCATGTTGCTACTGCAGTACCAGGAGACACAGTTTCAACAAACTTAGCAACAGAGACTGATGCCCCCCCCCCCTCCACCATATTCAGTAGGAAGGCAGTCCTTAGACAACAACTGTCAGCAAGATACCAATCAAAAGGGAAGGTTTTTATAAGGAGGTGAAGTGGTGTGTGAACATTGGTTGATCCTTCTTGAAAACTGCTGAATGTTGCCTTGGTGGTACTCCACATGCACTTATGGCTGGAATAGGAGGACACAAAACATGATCTCTTTTACCAAAGTGAACTGGCATGAATACATCAGTTGAGGTCCATGGGAACCTGGCCTAGGCATAATATTTTGGAACAGAGAGGACATATATTTTAACATATGCCAAAATTGCAGCTTTCCCTTTTCTCTCTTCCTGGCCACATGCTATCAAGATATGATCAAGGTACCTTCTGGTCAGCAGTCTCCAAACAAATTATAGCTTGAGGTTTTGAGGTTCCTGCTCATTGCTGACATGTTACTCCATCAATCACTTCATTTTTGGCCCAAATTGTCAGAGTGCCCAGAGACTTTATGGTTCACTGTCTTTTACAAATCCCTTGCAAGACTCTTCTTAAATTTCTGTGGCCAAATTGTACCCCCAAAAGTGTTTAATCAATATTGATTTGAAGCATGTAAGAAGTCAAATGAATTTTTCCATCAAACTGACATTGTGTTCTGTAATTATTTCTGATAATAATTTTTGCTTTGGAGGCTGTCTCCAGCTGCGCTAATTTTATGGACAGCCTTGGTTTATGAGTCTCCACTAGAGATCTGCCTTGGCATACATAAGCAGGAATTCCAGAGCTATCCTACACATTTCTTTGGCTTCCTCCTCTTCTCTTGTCCCCTCCCTTTTTTTTTTTGAAAAGCTATTATTAAACCTTTGGTTTTGTGGCTGTGAACCATCATTTGATTTAGAGGATTAAAATTACAAGAGGAATGCTGAGAATAACAATTGGATCATACAAGTTGTGATGCAACCTGGTAGTTTATGAGTATCAGTTTCCCTGGTCACACACTGGCCAATGCTGCCAACATGATTGATGTTGCCACCACCCAGTTAGAGAGGTAGGAAATACTAGGAAGTGAGCACATGCAGAAATATATCCTAGCAAATGTCCTCGGTTGATTGGGGGAATGCAGAAAGGGGTTCTCTTGGATGATCTGACTTCCAGAGAAGGAGAAGAATGGCTTGTCTTTAAAAACCCAATGTCTTAGAAAGGGAGAATAAAGATAGCTCGAAGAAGAATGCCAAAACTTGCAAGCCATCAGGATAAGGAGTGTTGAAAGAAAGACTATTAGGATGCAAAGGAAAGAAAGAAAGTGAAAAAAATAGAGGAAGCTTTGCAACAGATATATAAGGCAATAGAATGCTCAGAAGAACAAGAATGAGAGCAAAAAGTCACTTGGTTAAACCAAACTAGGTAAAACCCACAGTAACTGACAAAGCATCATTCACTCATCCAAGCCACTTTCTTTCGTTGGTCTCATGTGGTTTGTAAAGGAAGATTCCCCTCGCATTTCAAAAACTGGACGCCCACTTAGTAGGTTAGAGGTGCAAGTCCAATGGCACTGCCTCTTCAGCACCTCATGATCTCCTGACCGCAAAGGAGCAGTTGTGTGTAGATAGGGAGTTAAGGGTTTTGTCTGTGCCTGCTCTTTCTCCATCTTTTGGGCTGTTCTTTGCTTTATGAGACTTCTAATCTGAGGCCACTTTGTTTGGCTTTCTTCTCAGGCCCACGTGCAGAGAGCATAAGCTTTTGAACCTGAAGATAGGTGCATGGCTTTGCCTATCCCTATCATGAATTTCCTGTAACTAAATCTCCTCTCTCTTAGAGTCATAAACCCAGCTTCACTAACTCTTCCTCAGATTAGACACCCACTTCAATATCCAGCAGGCAATAGGCATGAAACCTATTGGCGTAGGGGGCAATTCTGTATAAAAACCCTTCTTCCAGTCAGCCTGCCCTGGGCGGAGGCAAGTAAAAGGAGTTCAGGAGTTCAGGTTAGCATGGAAAACTCACTGGTTTAGGGGAGTATCAGGGAAGAATTAATGAGGAGGGGTTGTGGGTAGAAGAAATCCAATGAGAGCAACTGTATAAATGCTTAGCAGATACAGAAGATCTATGCATGCTGTGAATGTTACAAATAAATCTTTACTCCAAGCCAGACCTCTGGCATCTGTCTTCATAGCTGAACACTGCAATGCCCCCTGAATTCAATACACCTTGTAAAACTTTAGACCTCTGCCACAATGCACATTCTTCCCCCATCCTTGGGGATGTATGCCAAGAACTTGGGGGGAAAAAAGAAAAGAAAGGAAAGGAAATATCCACACCTTGGATGATGTGTCTTCCACATGAATGTAGGGCTAGCATTTGAAAACAGGCTGCAGGTTGAACACAGGGATCCAAAATACTTTCAGTGAGGATGTTATTAAAGGAAGCTTGGAAGGGAAGGGAAGAAGCATGATTTTCCTTTTCCTTTGCATCTCAGCAACTAATCCTGTTCTACTCTCTTTGCTTTCTCTTTCCCACTGCAATCATAAAAACAAGCATTTTTGAAAATGGAGCTGATGTCTGATGAGTCAAAGCCCTTACAAATGGAGGGGAGGCCAGCTGGGCAGTAAGGCATGGATGTGCTACAGGTACTGTCAAGGTTTTGTTCAGTGCAACAACTTCAGAGAGCTGGGGCACCTTTGTGCGTTTGGGCCTTTGTTAGGTAGCCTTCTACATTTGGGATTTGGAGAGCTGAAGCAGCTTACTTCAAACCAGAGCAAAGCTGGCTTTTCTCTTAGCAACTCTGCAGCTCCACCAAAGTTACAAGTGAGTGGTTTTCCCGCTAGCAAAAATTCTTCCCACCGCACTTTCTTGGCTCTTTATCCTAGTAACCATTAGTCTTCACCTCCACCTCCACCCACACCCCCAGCTGAGCTTCTGTGTCCTTTTCCTGGTATCTGTAAAAAGCGTCTCGTTCTCCCCTGCCCCAGACTCTGTAGCCATATGCAAGCCTGGTTACAGCTGTTGAGAAAAAGACATCCTGACATCATAGCTTGCAAGAGGCTTTTCAAGGCAACAGTGGAATGGGGTCTTTGTTCCCAGGAAGTGTCCTCTCATAACAACCAATTATGGTGTAGCCCCTCTGTTAGATCTCCCTCCCTTAGCTTTTTGTCCCTTAAGCTGTAAAAATCCACCCATTCCTAATAAGGGTGTTGTTCCAATGACTTTACTGAGTCCATAAGAAATAGAATTTTAGACTAATGAGTATGTATTCATGTAAAAGAAGAGTGGACACAAATGGAGCAGTTTGACTACAAAAGTAAAACTTTTTGAATTCTCAGAAGTTGGTTTCCTTCCTTCCTTCTCATACAACAATCAGAAAGGATACATATAGGAGGTCAGAAGAAGGTCATGTTACCAAGAAAAAATACTACTCAACTCAGAATGAATTAAAGTAAGCAAACAATGCTAAAAATAACAAGTTGATGGAGGGGAGATATGGGACTACTTTTTAAATCCCTGATAGCCCTTCTATGTCTCAACATGAGATGGTCAACAACTCTACATCCCAGATGGCAGGGCATAGTGTGATGGTTGTTAAAACACAAGAAGGGAGATGCCACTTGAACAGTAGAGAAAACTTTCTAGGTGTAACAGCAGTTTAACAGTGGAACCCGTAATCCAGAGGCTGGTAGTCTCTCCTTGATTGGATGTGTTCAAGCAGAGCTGGACAGCTATTTATCTGGAAGGCTTTAGTTTAGATTCCTGCCATGAGCAGAAGGTTGGGTTTGAGGGACCTTTCAGTGCTAACAGGATTTTCATATATATCCTTTATTATCAAGAAATATTGGAAGAAGATTCTGAAAATAAATCGATGATTATGAAATGCTTTAAGTTTTAGTGTTAGTTCTTTTCATAGAATCCTAGGGTTGGAAGGTATATTAGAGGACTTCTAGTCCAATCCCCACCTAGAGCAAGGACCCTCTGACCATCCCAGACAAACTTTGGTTGTCCAAACTTTTCATGAGAACTTCCACTGATGGAGCACCCACAACTTCAGGAGGCAGGCTATTCCATTGCTTAATGGCCCTCACAGTCAAGAAATTACTCCTTATTTCAAGTTTAGATCTCTTAGTATAAAGTTTCCATTCACTGGTTCTTGTCTTACCTTTGGGTGCTCTGGAGAATAAATCCACAACCTCTTCCCTGTGACATCCCTTCATGTATTGGAAGACTGCTATCATGTCTCCCCTTAGACTTCTCCTCTTTAGGCTACACATACCCAGTTCTTTTAACCATTCCCACGAGCCCCTCATGGTCTTTATGCACTCTTTCCAGTTCCTCGACATCCTTTTTATATTCTATCAACCAAAACTATTCCAGCACAGCATAGAGCAGAACTTCCCATGGACTCAGCATTATGCCTCTGTTGATGCAGACCAAGAATGGCTTTGCTCTCTTGGCAGTTGCATCACACTGCTGGCTCATGCTTCAGTTGTAGTCTACCAGGACACCCAGATCCTCACAAGTACTGCTACTGAGCCAGGTACTGCTTATCCTGTACCTGCGCATCTGGTTTTTCCTACACGAGTACAGAAACTTACATGCCTCGACATTATACTGCATGTTGTTGGATTGGGCCCAAACTTCAAGTCTACCAAGGTCCTTTGAATCTTGAGCTTGTCTTCTGAGGTATTAGCAATCCCCCCACAGCTTTGTGTCATCTGCAAATTTGATAACCATCCTTTCTACCCCCTCATCTTAGTCATTTATAAAAATGTGGAAGTCTTAGAAGTCTTAGAACAGAACCCCAAGATACCCCACTGCATATTTCCCTCTATGTAGACATAGATCCATTAAGGACCACATATTGGGTATGGTTATTCAGCTAACTACAAATCCATCTGGTAATGTGGCCATCCATTTCACACTGTTTCATTTTATCAAGAAGGCAGCAACAATGAACTTTATCAATGCTGTACTGAAGTCTAGGTATACCACATCTATAGCATTCCTTCATCTACTAATCTTTGTCAAATAAAGCAATATGATTTGTCTGACATGACCTATTTTTAAGAAAGCCATGCTGATTTCTAGTAATCACCTTGTTCCTTTCTAAGTGCTTGCAAATCATACTTGATTATCTCTTCTAGGATTTTACAGGGGACTAAAAGATGTGCTGGAGTTAGAATGTTATTTTCTTCCTATTATTTGGCTATAAATAAGCATTTGGTGCTTATTTATTTTATTTATGCTTATCTTTCCATTATTTAAGGCGTGCATCAATAAATAAAAAATAAACTAATTAAATCAGAATAAAAATGTAATCCAAAAAACAAAACCACCCAATTTAGCAACAACCTGTGCATCCATCAGAGCCCTGTCTTATTTATACAAAGCCTGTCTCCAGCCAATAGATGGTTAATAGGGAGGCAACTAGGTTGACTTCCCTAGGCAGGGAATTTCAGAACTACCATTGTGGACTTCTGCTATGTTCCCATCGATATTGCCTCAAGTGGGAAACAGAGAAATGTGATCCTTCATAAAGTGGTATCAGAATCTCCCAAATTTCTCAGAATTCTGGTGTGTTTGCAATGAAGAATATGATCTTTGAGATGCTCCCGTTCCAAGCTATGTGTGTTTTCTAGGTTATAATCCAGAAAAAACATTGGTAGCCTAGTGACAGCGGAAGTGTTTAAATGCTTCACAGAAGCAGCCCCACCTAGAACATGTAATAATACAGTATGTGGACCTCCAGTTCCGAGGTCATGGGAACGTCCTCCAATGCCAGGTCTGAATCTGATCACTTCTGCAGCAATTGAGAAGTCCCTGTGACATCCAGGCAAACAATTTACAACAAAGGTAGGGTCAAAAGAATGATGACAGACTGAATGTAAAACTATTCTCATTTGATAGTTTCTGGAATGAACAAGATAGTATTAATGTCAAGCCTTGATTCTGTTTTCATTGTTCAAATAGATTTATCATTTGGCTTTGCTTTCTTTTGACAAGCAGCGGTTTTGCAGTTTCTTATTTAGTTTATACAATTATCATTTTACAGCTGTAAGTAAGATTTAGAGTTGCCTGATACAATTTGTGATCATTTTGAGTTATCTGTATCTTCTTACCAGCAGTATCCTCTAGATATACTCACTGTATGCTTAAGTGTATGTTTATGTTAATGGATTTCTATCAAAGAAAGGTTTAAGTATACTTAAATCCATTGATTTTAATGGGCTTAAATGGAACAAACTCTATTTGATGGTAACCATTAAGTATGTAATTCTATTAAACAGGAATCTAAAGAGGGACATCCATTTATTCAGTTTGGATTCTGTTGTTTTGTTTAAGGGGAGAAAACACAGCATTCGGTGCCATTACTCTTCGCAGATTTTCAGTCATGCTGTAAAAGATCACCCTCTGCTGGATACTAGGAAGAATACTGTGTGCCTCAAAATGTCTCAATATTTCCCCAAACGCTGCAGAAATAAAGTGTGTCTGATCCAAGGGAATCAAGATTACTGTTTAAACCGCACTAAATGCCTTCACTTAATTTGCTCAAGAGGATATTTATAAAAGCTTTGCCTTTGTAACATAACACTGGATTGGTTTCTGTAAAATGTTAGGACTTAGCACCTTCTTATACTTTCATTATATTTGCGTCTACCAATTTTTGTAAAACAAAACAAAAACCTTTAAAACAAAGACTATCCCAAGAGAACAACTTCAGAGGGACATTATTCACTGATAGTGCTTTTCACCAGTTGCTACTTTTATAACACAATTTTAGGTGTATTTATGTAGAAACAAGCTTTCCTGAGTTTAATGGAACTTATTCGCTAATAAAATATATTTATGAGAGCAACAGTAACCCCATGTGGTGTTAAAGAGCCCACAAACTGCTGGGTGATTTATCAAGGATTTTGTTTCTAACAGCATCCATTGATCTCTTCCGCTTGTCTTGAATCCTGTTGTCCAGCATAGACTCTCCAAGCACAGAGGTCCACTGGATATTATAGATTATAGAACTATTTTCCATGAATTTGTCTGGTCAATTTAAGGCATTCTAACCCAAGATCCATCCACACATCCTGCAGCTATGAACATCCTGTTAATTCTTCTCACACAAAAGGCAGAAAAGGCAAATGCTTATAGCCTTAGGCGTTGTTCTTGTGTATTTCTAAGCTGTATAGTATGAGAGCCACAATGGATCATCTATACAGTCAAGCCATCCCAAGTGCTGCAAGTCATTGCATGTTTGAATGGGTCCATAATAAAGCCTCTCTCTCCACTCATGCCCCTGGGGGATTCCTCTGGCTGCAACAGTCAAGTAGCAGTCATCACAACTTCTGAAGACGAGGACTGCCACCCCTGTCCAGTTGTTGGCAGGAGAAGCTCTTTAGAAAATGACTCTGCTGCCAGAGGCCTGTCTTTCTGCTATTCTGATTCCACGTTGTGCTTGGTCCCCATTCTCTCTGCATTTAGAAAATCAGTGCTTTCCATTGTTTTATATTCTGCACTGTTTTTAAATTGGATTAACCACCTTGAGTACTCACCAAAGTAGAAAGGTGGTGTATAAATCGAGTAGACAATTCAGCAGCAAATCTGGTCAGAGTTGTCCTCCACTGAGCTAATGTGACCACAGGATGTCTTCCCAACTATAATCTTATAACTATGTTTTCCCAATCTGCCCCAGGCCTCCAGACTGGGAAGATGGGAAGACTCTATGCTGAATTGAACCCAACAATTCCCAAAGCCACCTCCACTCCATTTGCCTGGCTGCCACACTGTATCAAGATCAGCCAATTGCTTAAGTGATCAAGGCTTTGTAAGTGAATCCCACGTGCTCAAATTCAGATTGCTAATAAATTACTAAATTCCATCTTTGATAGTATATTTAGAGCTAACTGAAACCTGTTTTTTCTTTGTTCTATCACACTTTGAGGATATAAATTCCCTTGTCCTTACAAGAGGTATAATGTCTTTCGCCCTGAGAAAATACCAATACATTTGTTGTGTGGGAACACACTGTTTCTCAGAAGAGAAGATGCAATCTCAAGTATGCTTCTAAAATAAACTTAGAATATAAAATTGTAGCTTTTTGTAGCCATCAACAGTCCTGCAGTCCTGATCTTGGATTTTGAAGAATATTCCACACAGGTCTATAAAATAATGAGGGCTGTTACATCTAAAGCAGGAATTATATAACAGAGAATAAAAAATGTACATGCTAGGAATACAGCTTCACAAGTTTTAACATTGGCACCATAATGAACAAAACAAGGCCTTTGATACTACCCCCCACTCCTTTTTGCAATACCATCAGGAATTCCTCTGGGCTTTCAAGTATTTCAACTATTTTTATATCTTTGGAACAAGAAATGAAAAACAAATGAGTTACAGCTATTAGAGAACAGTGTAGTCTTCATTAAAGTTCCAAAACTACGTATGGATTGTACAATCTCCAATTATAAGCCAGAGTCTCATGTGATTGAATTCCATTAAAAAAAATCCTTACTGATAAAGATTGTGGTTCCAAGTAAAAGGATGGCAATGATGATGGCTATCCTTGACCATAACTTAATCGTTTTTTATGTGCAAGGCTTTTTTTATTATTTTTGGTATTGAGAAACAGTCAATTGGCAAAATGTCCATCTCTGATCTGGGCTGGAACAGCCTGGGAAGAAATTTACTTCTTCAACAAAAACAGGCCTAAAAGGAAGTATTTTTATAAATACTGGCTTTGCAACTTCTTTTAAAGTTTTGTCTTAGAAAAAAATTATTATAGCAAAGTAACTAAAGAAAAAGAAAAGATTTAGAAGTATATGGACATATTTTGAGGCCAATAACTTGTAATCCTCAACTAGGCTTACATACATGTACATCACTGAATTACTCAGTGTTGCCTTCTTTTTACCTGAAAGGGTGAACAGTCATAATTGAACAATACTGCCTTGAAATGGATATCAGATGGTCCAAAAAGATATATTTACAGTATGTCATGACTTAATTCTACATTTAATGACCAGTAAATAAGAATGAGACTTCTAATTGAATTTAATGCTGCTCCCACACTTCTAGTTTTAAGGACTGGCTCCAAATAAATCCTGTCCGTCTTTTGGAAAGGCCTTGCTTCCGGGTGCAGCTGCAGAAGCTAAAAAATGGACTAAAGATTCTGTCTAGTAAGATTCTGTCTCCATCAAAATAGGTTCCTCTTGGTAATGGCTTTTGTTAGCAACTGGCAAACGTTAGCATCGCACAAACATCCTTTTTTCAAAAGATGCCTGATGAGTTCTAAATCTTGCTCAGTTGCCAACAAAAGGTGTACTTCAGAAGCCAACGGTCTGATGTCTTATTTGTAAGCACTTATGTATAAGAAATATGCAAGCCACATAATGAATTCTTGGCTGCGTTAACTTCTGAACAATCATGGGACCTCCTAGCTGCATAAGCTGAGATGCTGAGCTACATGTGCATAAAGGCGCATATAATTTCAGTGAATCATGGACTTTAAAATCAGTCAGACATTTTCTAATTTCCTTTAAAAATGGTTGAAAATACTTATGAAAGTGTTTCAATATATCCCCGTTTGTAGCAGAACAAGTTTCATAGAAAGCGGAATAGTTCCTTGCTTTCTCTCTGCAGGAATCCTCCAGAACATCTGTTGAACACTCAACCCAAGTGTTTTTCTTTCTTTCTCTTCCTAAGTTAATGGTTGACCTGCTCCCCTCTTCCGGCTTGGGCTGTTCAGCTGTAAAGCTAGCATCGTGACATCGTCATAATTCATCTGTAGACTTTTCAATTCAGCAGTTGGAGGCATAACTAATGTTACTTCTGGGAGGCTGGGAAAACAGGTGTGGGTAGGGCAGCGGCACCCTCTACAGATTGGAGAAGGAGAGATGGGGAAGACGAACCAAGCAAAGCATAAAGGTGATATCTGTCAAAACAAGTAGGGAAGCAATCTTATAAAAACTTATAGCAGGAGAAAACCATTGCTCATCAACCTACATAGTTCTGCTAGAAAGAGTTTGGAGTGTACCACATACACTTACTGAGAGGATGATATGCATACTCAAAGTACACTGGCAGAACAACTGGACTGACACATGTCACAGCAACAGAAAAGTCCTATATTCAGGAAGGAAGGAAGGAAGGAAGGAAGGAAGGAAGGAAGGAAGGAAGGAAGGAAGGAAGGAAGGAAGGAAGGAAGGAAGTTAGTTTGCAACAAGAGTTGTACATACAACTGCAAATTTTAACTTGATGAGAAGACACAAAATCATGGCAAGTGTCACACAAGTAATGCATGGGACATACAAAAAGCAGTCTGGGGACAGAACACAAAGATCACTTTCAGAAAGAAAGAAAGAAGGAGCAAGTAAAGACAATGGCACCAGATCAGCAGAAAAAAAGCAGAAACATGAACTTAAACTTAAGCGCAAGAGTTTGCTGAGATGCTACTTCCTCCATTGAAAAGCAAACACCAGTACGCAGCAAAGTATCAAGTGTGTTGCCGACTCTCCGTGAAAGTTGTTGAGTGTGCAACTTGGTCTGCTAATCTACTGCTTTGCAATCCATCTTCAAACGCCAGCTGCCCCAAGCTTTTGAGAAAAGACCAATGCATCTGCCTTGGAGCATATCTTGTTTCCAAAACTCATGGCTGCAAGGTACCAAGTAAGACAACTCAACCTGCCATGAAGGAGAAGCAACTGGTCAAGAAGATAATTTATAGCTAATGTAAACCTGCTCGACTGGGTTGCCAGCACACTGATACGCTTGCAAGCATGCCTGAGTGGCATATGATGCTAATGGATGTTAAAAGTAGTCCTCCATGATGAATGAGGATAATTAATTGAAGGATTATGCAACCCATTCAAAGGGCAGGTGATAGGGCATCACAAAGTTCAGATTCACCAGCGAGGCATTCAGAACTCCTGGGGCTGTTCATGCGCTCCATATCAAAGGAAAGCTTGTGATGCCCGTGTCTTCACCTTCTTTTTTGTGGACAAGAATAATTATAGCTAGAAGCAAAACATGTTGCTCTTTGGAATTTTATCCATTTAAATACAGTGGGATGCATATGCTCAGTTTCTTTTTCAAAAGGCCACAGAGGGTGGTGTTTTCCTCCCAGCATGCCAAAAAATCATGCAGTTGATGCTGCACAAAAATGTGCATAGAAGCTGTCTTTCGGGGCATGACACCACGGCTGTGACGTCGTCAAGGGATAATTAGAGAATAATTATTTTCAATAATTAACCATTACATGGGCCCAATCATGGGGCAAACTGGTTCTCCTATTTATCTCAGGAACAGAAGTGGGTGAAATTATAGGAGTATCTCCTTTTGCCACTTTTACAGATTTTACTCCAGGAAACTGAATGAATCAAATATATCAAACCATAAAGCACTTTTTACACCATGAACCTAATTTAAATATTCAAGAGGAAGAAAAGATTTGATTAAACTTTTAATACATAATGGGGATTGACCTCTGAAAGCCTCACAGTTTCTTCAGATTCTCATTCTCCACAGGAATGCAGGTTCAATCACCTTGAAGCCAGTTTCTAACTTTTAATTGTATTTTTTGTTTGGCTCTTCTTCCATGAGTTCAGCTGCCATGCCTGGAAATGCTTTAATATCCTCACAGCAACCAGGTAAAATAGGTTTAGGCTGACAAAAAGTGGTGCCTACAGGGGTAATAAAAAAAACCTCAAGATAGTAGCTGCAGCTGTGTGATCAAATCTTCACCTCTCTTCTATGTGTATCACGTATGTATTGCACATAACAAATGAGATGGGGCTTTGACCATGGCCACCATCTTGATGTTTTTGACCATTCCTCATCATGGTTGCCCACAAAAGTGTCTGAATGAAATCTTTCCACTGGGCTTCACAGCTGGAGCTTTAAATGTTGTGAGATCCCAAATGTTATCTGGGGATTAGCTGGCATTTAAAGTGCTACAGCACTTCCAGAGAAACTGTCTTTCTATCCCCCAATTCTGCAGATTCCATTTGAAAATGCATCCAGAAGTGATCAGAACCTCGTTGACTCTTGGCAAAACTCAAGATGGTATGAGCACAGCATGTTTCAATATTTGCAAGTCTACAAAGCTTGTAGGAAACAAATCACCCATCAGAACTTGCCCCTCCCAGCCAACCACTTTGCACAAAAAACTATCAGCCCATCAGTGCTTGCTTGTCAGTCAGTCACACCTCAACACACCCCTTTTGATAAGCGAGTGTGAGAGACTGAATTGCTAGTGCATCTTCATTTCCCACCCAGAGGAATTCCCACTGGTTTCTAAGATCCTGTGGACATGGCTAACTTTCCCACATTCCTAGGAAGAATGATGAGGGATGCTGAGCGCTGCAATTAAGGAACTTTGGAGGATTCTTCTCCTCACTGAAGAACAAGATGGGTGTGTTAACCCGATCGCTTCAGAATGTAGGTGAGGCTTCTATCAATAAATATTTCATAAATTAGAGGGCAAGTCAAAGGGTTCTAGAGGAACTTTTTCCCGGACAGTGGAGTCAAAACAGTCAAGGTGGAGGTTGTGGCATCACAATCAAAATCCTGCCCCTTTGTACATATGTGTAACAGAGACACACAATTGTGACAGCACGTTCTAAGCCCTACCTTTTGTATGTGTGTCATCTTGACCGTTTTCACACACACCACCAGCATAGCTGTCAGAAAAATCTCCTAGAAAATTCCATTGTGTGAGTATCTGGCTACCACTGAAAACAGTCCAAACCTGAGGAAAAAATAATGACCTAATTTGCCAGACTCCTGATCCAGTTCTATGTCTTGTATTCCCCTTCCACACACTCAGATCAACCCTGCCCTGGATTTTGCTTCCTGCTCCACTTCACCTGGTTCCCAAGGTCTACTTAGGCCCTCTAACAGACATTCCTAAACAAATATTTCTGATTCTCTCCGATTCCAGATCATCATCAGCAAAACCAAACAATTTTGTACACAGAAACATGGTATTGTCCATATTTCCAATATGATATCAGGACAACTCAAAGCAAGTAATGGAAGCAAAAGGTGGACCTTGAAGAAGCAAGATAAAAAAAACTATTAAAGCTTTTGAAAGTTGGTGTTGGAGAAGACTTCTTAGAACACTATGGACAGTCAAGAAAACAAAGGAATCACAGAGCAAATCAACTGAGAGTTCTCACTCGAGGCACAAATAACTCAAATTGTCATATTCTGGACACATTATATGATGACACAGCTCCCTTGAGAAATTCATATCGCTGGAAAAGATGGAAGGAACAAGAAGGGGATGACCATCAGCAATGTGGATAGACTTGATTGTGATGGATGCACTGTTGGAAGATCTGAAGGACCAGGTTGGGGACAGATCATCCTGATGAAGTCTGTCTATGTAGCTGCTAAGAGTCAACTCCAGCTTGATGGCCCATAATCAATCAGTCAATCGAAGCAACTACAATCTTTTAAAAAACTAAAATCATTGGAGTTTGATAAATAATTCAAAATGGCAAACATATATTTTTCCTCTGGGCCAGATAGGTTCCTTTTATACACTACCAGATGGTAGTTCATAAAATTATGGATTATATAGAAAAAATGATAAAGATGTGTTTGTTTTGTTTTCACAAAATAATAGTTTAATAACAAAATAAAATAATTCCTCACACAATGCATAATTAATACATACAATTTATAGTCAGAATGGTATCAACTAGGTCAGTACTTCTCAAATTATCTGTGACAGAAGACCAGGTTTTTTAAATTTCCAATGTGTTATGGACCAATACTTTTGTAAAATATAATGAAAATGAAATATTACAAAAATGAAATTAAAAAAAAACCAAAGATATACAAAATTCAAGCCCAAATTTTTTACTGTTAGATCCAACAGATATAAAACTACACTGACCATGCACTCGGATGCTGTGACAGTGTCAGATTGCTATAAAGGTTTTATATCCACTTATTTTTCAAATTCTGCATTTATTTTGTTGCAGACCAGTAACAAATAGTGCATTTGCAGACCACACTTTAAGTAGCACTGAACTAGGTTAGATAGCTATGTGTTAAGAGATGAGATAATTTCGTGGAGTTTAAGTCTAATTAGCAACCATAAACTAAGATAACCTAAGTGGAATGTTAATGTATACAGGGCGCCTGTACGCATGATGGCATGGGAAAACAATCTTCTTCGGGTCTCGTTCAGGAATTCCTGAGAGCAATTGTCGGACATTGTTAGATAAAATAATGCAAGACCAGGCAAAAAAATTTTTAGAGAGACAGAAAATCTATAATAATAACAACTTGTTTTGAAGGCATTGGGAAGAATTAGTTTCACGTTATTCTATATACAGATGGATGCAGCCCTATGCAGATAAATGCTATTATCTATACTATTCCTATTATTTAAAAAATGCTGAATTTGAAAAATTCAGGTTTGTTTGCTTGTTCATTGCTTGGGCTTTTGTTTCTAGCTTGGAAAATGACCACTAATATTTACATGCTTCCCTGATGACATTCACAAGCATGATGGGCCTTTGTGTGCAAAGATGAGATTTGTCAAATTTCAGATGCACAGAATCGCAGATTCAGGCTGTTTTCTAGATTGAAGCTTTTTTTCCCCATCACCCTACCCACGCTTAAAAAAATCTTGCTTGATAAGATAGATTGTGTTCAAATAACAACAAATCAATGCTGATATTCATTTCGGAGCTTATGGCAGTACTACCAAACAGCACCAAAATGATGAGATGTTTAAATTCAGCCCACTTTTTGTCATACAGAAGCTTAATTTCCACAAAATCCTGCTGTCAAGTCCTCCCTGTCTGGCTCCCGAGTCAAAAGCACTCCCATGCAACCAGGCTTGGTTCAGGAAAATACTCTTTATTGAGCGGTACAGGTAGCTTGTAAACAGAACATTGCTAAAACTAAAGCCTCGGGTTGACTCCTCGCTATTTATCCCCCCTCCCTAATTGCCTGGCGTCTTGTGTCTTCTCCACCTGATGGTTCCCCGTCTAAACTGCCCATATATGGTTAAGCAGTTCCCCAGCTCCTATTACGCTCATTTCCCGTAACCCCCCCCCCTCCAGTTACTATTGGCAGAACCAAATCCTTCTAACTCCCACCGAATGCAATACAACTGCAACCCACAGCCTTTTTGTGATGTAGGTTCTGACATGCCGCCCCCCAAAATTGTGTATATATATACATAAGAATCCCTCTTCACCACGCAGGCCAGGAACCCTAGACAGGAGAGAAAGAGGGACTAGGATTACAAAGCTATACATGACATGGACATCAACCAAGTTACTAGGGTTTGTTAGGATACTTTCTATAAAAGTCCAAAAGTAAATCAGGAGCCTTCACGTGCCTTTTAGAGACCCATTCCGCCATCGATTTAGGGAAGTGTTTCCACTGTACCAAATACTGAATGTCCCCTCTGCATTTTCTAGAGTCCAAGATTTCCTTGACCTCAAAGTGTTGCTCCCCCCCGATCATGATAGGTTCAGGCGGGGTGGCTGATGGCCTCCATTTCTCAGATTCCTTGTAAGGCTTCAACAATTCACTGTGGAATACAGGGTTTATCTTCCTGAGGGATTTAGGGAGGCTCAATCGTACAGAAACAGGGTTAATAACTCTATCCACTGTGAAAGGTCCTATAAACTTGTTATCCAGTTTTTTACATGCTCTGGAAGACTTCAGATTCTTGGTAGACAGCCACACTTTGTCCCCTACTTTCCACGGTTCATGTGGGGCCCTCTTCTTATCTGCCTGGGCTTTGTAACTTTCTCTAGCTTTGTCAATAGCTTCTTCAGCGACTGGCCACAATTTTCTGATCCTGTCACCCCACTCATCTACCGTTTTAACCCCTGTTTGAGCGTGAGGGAGTTCGGGTATAGGTACAAAGTCTTGCCCCGATACAATTTGGAAGGGCGTTAGTCCAGTACTATCGTGAACAGCATTATTGTAAGCCACTTCGGCGTATGGTAATAATTCCACCCAATTGTCCTGCTGATGGTTAATGAAACAGCGTAAATATTGCTCTAGTCCCGCATGTCTCCTCTCTGTCGCCCCGTCTGTCTGAGGATGGAAGGCGGAGCTCATTGCTTGTTTGGACCCCAAATGGAATAGAAATGCCTTCCAGAATTTAGAGGAGAACTGGACCCCCCTGTCGCTAATCACTCTCTCAGGACAACCGTGCAATCTGTATATATGTTGAATAAACATTGCAGCTAATTCAGGCGCTGAGGGGATGGTTTTACACGGGATGAAGTGAGTTTGTTTAGAGAAGAGATCAGTAACAGTCCATACTACTGTCATTTTCCTGCTCTCAGGTAGGCCTACAATAAAATCCATGGCTATTTCCTTCCAGGGTTTAGTAGGATGTGCCACAGATTGTAACAAGCCACGTGGTTTCCCCCCTTGCCTTTTTGCCATAGCACACACATGACAAGTATTTACATATTCCGCCACATCCTTTCTGAAAGATGGCCACCAAAATTGCCTGCGAAGTAGATGTAGCGTTTTAACAAAGCCAAAGTGCCCTGCTGTTTTATCATCATGGCACCGTAATAGCACCAATTTGCGAGCTTCCTGGGGTACGTACAGTCTGTCTGCTTTCCACCATGCTCCCTCCCTTTGGGTTAATTCACCCTTATTCTTCTGAAACCATTCATCCTGTTCCAGGAATTGATTAAAGTCCTTTAGTAAGTCTGACTGGATGGGAGGGTTGGTGGCCTTACTTAGTGATCTGGTGATTGCAGCTGCCAGCTCTGTCTCCTGCCTGTGGGGTATTACAGCTGACACCACCTTCTCCCTTTGGCTATTATGCTGTGGTAGCCTGGAAAGAGCATCGGCCAGGAAGTTACGTCCCCCCGGGCTGTACTTTAAAGTAAAATTAAATCTACTGAAGAATTGAGCCCATCTTATTTGTTTAGGCGACAATTTCCGGGGTGATGTCAGGGCTGCTAAGTTCTTATGATCTGTCCACACCTCAAAAGGTTCCTCCGCCCCTTCCAGCAAATGTCGCCAGTTCGTTAGTGCCCATTTCACTGCGAAGGCCTCTTTTTCCCACACTAACCATCTCCTCTCAGGTTGAGTGAACTTCCTAGACAAGTAAGCGCATGGTTTTAATATACCTTCCCCATCCTTTTGTAATAAGACCGCCCCCGTTGCTACATCTGAGGCATCGGCCTGAATGACAAAAGGCTTTGTAGGGTCAGGGTGTTTCAAGATGGGCTCCGCTGTGAATAGTTGCTTGAGGCCTTCAAAAGCCCCCTGACATTCTCTTGTCCATTTTAAAGGGGCCCCTGGAGCTTTTGCTGCTGCCGTGGCTTTGTCCTTTGTTTTTAACAGATCAGTCAAGGGGAGGGCCACCTGTGCAAAATTGGGAATAAACTGCCTATAAAAGTTTGCAAAGCCAAGGAAACTTTGTAGTTGCCTTCTGGTTTTTGGGGCCTCCCAGGCCAAGACATCTCGCACCTTAGTGGGATCCATTTCCACCCCTTTACTAGATATTCTGTAGCCTAGATAGTCAATGCAATCCTTATGGAATTCACATTTGGACAATTTTGCATACAACTGCGCTTCTAGCAGTTTCTTCAGCACCTTCCTGACTAATTTTACGTGTTCTTCCATTGTTTCGGTGTAGATTAAAATGTCATCCAAGTATACTAACACCCCTTGGTATAAAAACTCATGTAAGACCTCGTTAATTAGTTGCATGAAGACCCCGGGGGCGCCCTTTAAGCCGAATGGGAGAACTTTATACATAAAGTGTCCTAGTGCACAGCGAAATGCGGTTCGCCACTCGTGCCCAGCTTTAATGCGCACCCGGAAATATGCCTCCCTCAGATCTAGCTTGGTGAAGATCTTCCCCTTTGCCAAATGAGCCAGCAAGTCTTTTATTAATGGCAGAGGGTACTTATTCTCCTTGCATATTGCATTCAACCCCCTGTAGTCCGTGCACAATCGCAAAGTCCCATCTTTCTTTTCCCTGAACAATACTGGCGCTGCCAGGGGGGATTTGGCGGGCACTATGAAGCCTCGCTTCAAGTTTTTGTCAATGAACTCCCTCAATGCCCCCATCTCCTTTTGTGTCATTGAGTACATCTTTGGGGCTGGGTACTTTGCTCCTGGCACCATCTCAATCTCGCAGTCAGTGGGGCGATGAGGTGGCAGTTGGTCAGACTCCTTTTCACTAAAGACTTTTGCCAAGTCTCTGTATTGCCAGGGGATTTCCTCCCCTCCCCCTACGTGGGGCCTCTTCCCTTGGTGCTGCTCCTTCAGGGCTGCCGCCCCCAGCTCCCCTCGTTGGTTGGGCTCCACCTGCGCGCTCCCACGCCCGCCATCCGGAAAGGTTAGCGCCCTCTTCCGCCAGCTGACTCGGGGGTCCCACCGCTCCAGCCAGGACATACCCAGGATGAGGGGGTAGCCAGCCAGCGGCGCGACCAGGCACTTTAACGTCTCCCGGTGCGTTCCGATGCGTAGCTCAAAAGCCTCGGTGTAGCCGCGGACCGCACCTCCCCCCACCGCTGTTCCATCCACTTGCCTGAAGATAATGGGGGTTTTCAGCCGGTGCACTTGTAATTTCAATCCGTTGACCAGTTCAGGGCTGATTAAGCACTTGGAGCAGCCTGAATCTAGCAACGCGGTGAGCCGAGCCCTGCGAGTCGATCGCGGAGCGCGTATCACTACTGCGCATGTCATCGGACTCACCCGGATGTCCTCGATCGATTCGCTTGAGATCGGCTGATCTGGCCTTGGCCTCTCCTCCTGTTCGCCTGTACTTCCGCCTTCCTCCTCGCTGTCGGATAGGTAGGTAATTCTCAGCCTCTCCTCCTCTCCTCGCGCCGCCGCGCTTTTCCGGGGGGCTTTTATCGGCTTAGCCGGCTTTTCGGCTTTTTTTTCTTTCTTCGCTGTTTGCAGCCTTGGGTTTTGTGGGCAAGCCGCCACGAAGTGCCCTTTTTCGCCGCACATGAAGCAGGCTTTTCCCCCCCCCTGCGGCCTTGCCACGTGGGTTAACTCCTTCCCTGCCGGTCTCTGGCCCGTTTGTCGTGCGGCGCTAGGGGCCCGCCCCCTCGTCTCTGCACCACGCGGCTTGACTTTTGCCAGTTGCGCTTCCAACACAGAGACGTGGGTGATCCACCCTGCCAAGGTTTCCGGGCACCCCCGCACCACGGCCCTCTCGAAGAGCCGTTGGTCGAGTCCCTCCTGGAATAGCCTCACGAGGAACGCTTCGGGCCAGTCGGGAAGTTTCGCCGCCAAGCGCCTGAACTCCAGGGCGTACGTGGTCACCGAGCGCGGCCCCTGCTTCAGCCCCCGGATAGCCTCCGCTGCGTGCGCGCGGGCGCATTGGTCCTCGAAGCGTTCTCGGAGGGCGGTGATGAAGCGGTCAAAGTCCCTCAGTTCAGGGGCCTCCGCTTCATTTAAGTCATTCACCCACTCCGCTGCCACGCCTACCAGAAAGCGGGACACGTACAGCACCTTCCAGGCATCATTGGCAAACAGGCGCCCGCACGTGCCCATGCAGATCCGCACTTGGTTCAGGAACATGGGCAGCTGGGCCGGGTCCCCGCCGTATTTCTCCATTAGCCCCCATCTTCGCAGCAAGTCCCCTTCCTCTTGCCGCGGTTGTGGGGCGGCTGGCTGCTGTCCCGCCTCCTGGCCGCGGCCGGTAGGGGTTTGGAGCGGGGGAAGGGGGGGAAGGGGCGGCAGTCCCATCGGCCCAGTCGGGGAGGGCTGGGTGAGCTGCGTTGGGCTTCCTAGTTTGCTCAACTCCTCCCTCAGGGCGCGCACTTCATCCTCCAGCTTCCTTACCCTCTCGCTCTCACCCCAGGGTGTTAGCCCTTCGGTTGCGGTCCCCAAAGCTCTTGACCACCGTGGTCGGGCGGGAAGTTCTGGGGTGAACCCTCCGGTGTCACCCTCGGTGCTCAGCTCTTTTGGTGGGTCCCAAAATTGTGCTCGCCGCCTCATGTCCTTCGGTCGGGCGCCCGTCAGCGCTTCCGTTAGGGGGGCTGGCTGCGCCTCCCCTGCTGCTGCTTGGGAGCTGGCCCATCCGGTCCCCATCCCTTCTCCAAGGGTCCGTCTCGCTCCATCTGCCTCCAATTGGGGAGCTTCTCCCCGCACCTCCGGTGAACTTTTCTGTAGCTCCTCAGAGGTCATGCTAATGCTGGAATTGCCTCCGGGAGTTTCCTCTCGGGTGTAATCCAGACTTTGGGTGAGTTTTAGCAAAATGTCAAGTCCTCCCTGTCTGGCTCCCGAGTCAAAAGCACTCCCATGCAACCAGGCTTGGTTCAGGAAAATACTCTTTATTGAGCGGTACAGGTAGCTTGTAAACAGAACATTGCTAAAACTAAAGCCTCGGGTTGACTCCTCGCTATTTATCCCCCCTCCCTAATTGCCTGGCGTCTTGTGTCTTCTCCACCTGATGGTTCCCCGTCTAAACTGCCCATATATGGTTAAGCAGTTCCCCAGCTCCTATTACGCTCATTTCCCGTAACCCCCCCCCCTCCAGTTACTATTGGCAGAACCAAATCCTTCTAACTCCCACCGAATGCAATACAACTGCAACCCACAGCCTTTTTGTGATGTAGGTTCTGACACCTGCCACTCTCAATTTCTGAAAAATCGTCTCGTTTATTTGGTGGAACTCTTCAAGGAGATTTGTAGGTTTCTATGCAAGAGTTTGGGTCAAAAAAGATGCATGAACTGTTAATCCAACATCTTACCAGTTATTTACAGTACTCCAAAACCCAGAAAAGCCAAAGCCACTCTTCCCATATTGTACATTGAAACCGTAGCAAAGTGACATTCAATTTTCATGTATACTCTCCAGCACAGTTTTCAGAATAGAAAAGAAAACCTTTAAAAATGTCTACATTTGGGAAATAAATCTAACATTAAAATTCCAGCATGTTTTACAGCAGTTGTTGGCAGATAAAAATTACCTGCAGACAAGCATACAAAGAAACTCATAAGTAATGCTAACATTTTTAACACAGAGCCAATATAGTTAGAACAAAGCTAGAAGCTTGATTTTTCACAGTCAAATGTATCTCTGTTATTAGAGATGATGATGATGATGATGATGATGATGATGATGATGATGATGATGAAAAGGAGGAGGAAGAGGATTAAGATTTATAGCTGGTCAAGAATAGTCTTTGTAGGCCTTGAAAGCCCAAGAAATCCTTTGTGGAACTTTTGAGCAGATCTCATTCATTTCAGCAGGGTTTCGATGAGACTGTTTCTATATGTTACAAAGATCATACTCATGAAAGGAAATACTCACTTGATTCCAGATAACTATTGCAAGAACAGAAATACACATTTGCTTGTGCAAAGACCTGCCAAATGCTCCAAGTTATCCCATTCTGCTGCAGTCCTGCCTACTCAAGAGGGTCATCTGATTTTTGGAGGTATCGGAGACTGTAGGGGGAAAAAAGGAGCCAGGAAATCCCCATTGCACAAGGGAATTACTCTTGTCCAACTCTGGATCCAACCCTCTAACGCTGAATGTTGCTGATTTCTTCAGGCATAACTTTTCACACTTTTTCTGCATTTTAAAAAGGTACCTGAACTCAACAGAGAGTTCAAGTTACACCAGTCACCAAAGGATCTGATCTAGTTACCAGTTGTTTATAGAGCACAATTTAATATGTTGACATTAACCTTTAAGGGTCTAAAGCGGTGTTGTCCAAACTTGGCCACTTTAAGATGAGTGGACTTCAATGCTGGCTGGGGAATTCTGGGGACCTGGAGGGAACCACTTCTCCAGGGGTGTCCATGGGGCAATCAAAGCCCCACCCCTTTTAATGTGTGTCACATGCACAATGCCGTTACAAAAGAGGCAGGACTTCAATTGCATGGACACCCCTACACCTCTCCCACTAGGAACCCATCTGACCATTAAGACCTGCAAGAGAGCTTCTTTGAAGATGTTCCTCCTGTTGGACGTGGAGAAGTGGTCCTTCTCCGACATTGTTCCCAGGCTATGGAACATACTCTCTCCACTTTCTCAATTTTTAGAAAATCTGTAAAGATGCTTCTCTTTATCTCCATAGTTAACTGATTTAGTGTTCATTTTATGTTTTCAAATTTTTGCACTGTTTTACAATTTTGTTAGCTGCCCTGAGTATTTCTTTACAGGGTTAGGTATAAATATTGCTGTCACAGGAGCATCAAATGCCAGTAGTATTGGGGTGGGTGGAGCACCTTGTGGTCTCTGTTTCCAAAGGCAGCCCAACCCGTTTCTCATTGTGTCTGTCTGTTCTGCAACTCTCCTTCCACTGCTTCTCTAACAATCTCATTTATGAAGAGGCAACCAAGATACACATGGAGAGGTTAATATGCAAACACCTTTATTAATGTCGGACTTTATGAAGAATCACGTTTCTGTTTCCCAGAACTGGGTAACTGGAGCAGTCCTGATTATTGCCTGTCCTAATATGATTTATTCAGCATTTTTGGCAGGTGAGATATCCTTACTTCTGGCCCACGTTTGGGCTTTGGAACATGAAACTTGCACTGGGATAGCTGGATATGCCCAGAGGTCTTGTGCAAGAGAGGGGGTGGGTGGGTAATGCAAGCCTGCATCAAATTTTCTCCCACCGTAGGGCCAACTCACAAGCAAAGGAATAGCCAAGGTCATTGAAAACTCTTATGCTGTACCACCGTGGGGGTGTTTTTTTGGCATCGGTATCTCTCTTCAAAAGGCATAAAAAGCTTTTGAGAAAGGATGGGCAGGAGGTTTCACTTGACAGAGAGAAGCGTGGCCTGTCACCAGCTAAACCCAGTACCTGGCATTTTGCGCCATCTGAACATGCATAGGGTAGGATCCCAATAGACCCATTTCTGTAATTCACTGAAGTGGAAACGTTCAGGAGCAAATGGAAAGCGGAGATCAATGGCTCCCCATGGCAATGTCACCAATTATGCCTTTTTATGGAATTAGAATGAATTTGCTATTTTGCCTTGGTCATGGTGGTTCTATCATTTAAGGCGATATCAGACATAGATGTACAGGAAATAAATTAATCACACTGGCTTTTGGAATTGAACATGGCAGGTAGATTAGTTCCAGAAATGCCTCCCACGCTGGGCTTTTAAGTAGATAGCGGGCAGCTGCCAGTTGCAAAAAACCTTCTTCAGTGCAGCTCATTTGGCACTCGATTGTGTAATGCCATTCTGCAGCAGCAAGGTCACAACCACGCTATTTTCAGGAGAGGTATCTGGAAGCAGATGATGAAAGCAGCATGACAGGCACATGTTCCTCTAAGTACACATATGCATTTCTTCCACCCCATTGTTCTCTCTGGTCAAGAAGGTTTTTGAGGACCTTGGAAATGGAATGTATTTATTTATTTATTTTAAAAGATTTATACAGCCACCCATATTGCAATAACAACCCTGGGTGGCATACAAAGCCATAAAACAACAAAAACCTGCAAACCAGAACTAAAATCAGTAAAACCTCTATAAACCTCTATAAAGCTCATAGCATATAGGGCAGCACTCCCCCATGTATGCACCATTGCTGGGGTCCAGCCCCATCCTACCCCCATGCTTTGGGAAGAGACAGCTCTTCAAGGTCTTCCAGAAGGCAAGAACAGTGGGAACCTGCTGGATCTCAGGAATAAACACCTGGACTACCTGTTGATCAGAGCTGATTACAAAACATGATTTTAGAGCACCAGGAACAATGTTTTTATCATCCTGCCTTCGACATGGAGAAAAACAACCAGGTCTTAACTTCTTTTCAATATCAGTTTTGCAGGAAAAATCTCTATTGGTTTCAAGCGTGGGTCAGAAGAATTATGTTGGTGGCCACTATCATGCAGTTGCAGCAACCATATTGACTTTTTTTTACATTCCCCTCCCACCAGTTGCCCTTGAATGATCTTGTTTCATAGAAAATACAAAGAGGTTATTCCAGCATCATTACTCCTGCATCATACTCCAGCATCATTACTCCTGCTTCTCAGTGCAACAGAGAGCCAGAGATGTTCCCACCCAATCTTTTTTTTTTTCCACAATAAATGTGAATGTCTTCCTCACTGAACCTCACACTCTAGGCATCCCTCAAGGGTCCACTGCTATTTCAATGATACTCACCTTCCGGGCACTTAGAGCACCATCTTTTGTGTGGTGGAAAATGCTTCTCTAAAAGTGAACATTCCTGTCCAAGCAAGATGAAATTAATTTCCTCCCAATAATTCTCCTTGATGCATTTTCAGTATTAATAGCTGGAGAATGCTGGATATCAAAATTGCACAAAATGCCGGAATATTTTCATGGAATATTTAATATTTGTATTTGCTAATCTATTTCAATACTAAATATGCAACACAGATAGCTGTATTGATGGAGAATGGTATTTGCAGTACCCCTCTACATATATTTTATGAAATAAGCCCCACATTGAGCTTTACTCCCAAGAAAACAAGTATAGAAGCATGGACGTCTTATATAGAAGTCTGATGGAATTTGAGGGAGGAAGCATTCCAAATCCTCCCAGAATCACTTTGGGCAAGAAATGGGAATCAGGTCCTTCCCTTCCCTTCCCTTCCCTTCCCTTCCTTGAATAATGCCTGCTCCCAAGACTGATATATCTTCCTCCATTCTGAAGACAAGTCTAGAGAATGAGGCTTTTTTTTTAATCCAAAGCAAGATCCGCCTGGATACACGACCTCATCATTTTTGTCCTTACTGCCATGGGTGAGAACTTCTGCCCCTACTAAATGGCCACCTCTGTAGTGCCTCCTTTCTACTTGTTGTTGAGTAGGAAGTCCAAAAAAGATTTGATGGCCTCTGAGCTGGATTTGACAGCACAGTATCTGATATACTCGCAATGAAGTGTATTTCACAATCCTCATATATGTTCATGCTATGTAATAAATAAATTTAAGAAACACCAACAAAGTATTTTAATTTCAGGAAGAATTTAAGGGCAATTTTTACACTTATTATTGGTTAAGGTTTGTATTACGACTAAGGAGGCCAAGGTGCAGTCCACCCTCATCCATGAAAACTCAGTAGATGACTTTGAGCCAGTCAAACTTGGCCCAACCTACCTCACAGGTTTTTTGTGGGGTGGGAAATTTGGAGAAGGGGTGTGATGTACTCTGCCTTGTGCTCCTGGACCCTCACAAACAATGAAACAAACAAAAGTTCAGTGAACTATTTTTATTCCAGTTGTTTTGTTTTAATTATACTCAAAATTTAGAAGTTAAAATCTGAATAGCAAAATTGGAGCTTATAACAGGCTAATCTGTTCCTTCCAGGCTTAAGAAACTTGGGGAGTCACAAAGGATTGTAGAAGCTGCTTGCAATTTTGCTAAATCTGCTGACAAGCCACAGTGAGTCCTTAACATCGTAGTGGACATCATGATGAAAGTTTGAAATCTTTACTGACTAATGACCTATTTTTTCAAACACTCAGATCGGGAGTACCAATTTTATAAACAGAAGTTGCCTTTAATTTAAAATCTTGTCCGCTTCAACTATGTCAAAGAGCTATAGGATAAGGAGCAGATCTGAAGTTTGGAGAAAGTAAATCTTAGCCAGACATTTGCAATCCATTTTAAGTGGTTACAACTACACATTCTACCTCCAAGATTACAGTTTAATGAAATATGGTTTCCTTCCCAAAGTACATATTTGCTGGCTGGTCTTAAGAAACATTAAGACTATACTTTCAGAAATAACATAATGTTATATAAAGTGGAGTGTGTATTCCTTCAGCTTCACAAATCAGACCATAGATATGTTCTTCAGCAGGATAATGTTACTGTAACTACGGGTATGGAAACCACCACTTCCAACTGTCTTATAAATCTTTAACAAGAACCATTGATAACTGATACAGAGAGTAATACTAGATACATCCAAAAGATAAAAGAGATTTTTGTCTTTATCAAACCTCACAGATAACGTTGTCTTCTTTCCCAATCAATCCAACCATTTCTTTAAGTCTAAGGTAGGACATATGGGTTGAGGAATGGCAGAGAGGACAACTGATATTATTCAACCTCTATTTTTAACTGGACTTATCAGTGAATTTTCTGATTGTAAATAAGGCTCATAAAAATAAATCCCTTACAAACAGTAGATAATATTCTACAAAATCTTGAGGAAATACACTGCTATGAAGCATTGTTCAGGAAGGAACTTGACTGCAGACCAATGGAATGTAGTTACAAAGTCAATGTAAAATATAAAGAGCACTTTAAGTGAAAATATGTATTCTAGTTCTTTCCAATGTAGGCTCAACATTTCTGTCTGCTCTTGTTGGAAATGTAGTATCAGAGCTGCACATTTGATTATGTATAAGCAAAGCCTTTCAGTTTGGAGAGATACTTAAAAGATGATTTAGGGAATATCTGGACTGACTCCATTCTTTTCCTCATGATTCAGTCTCAGCAATTGAACCAACCCTGGGTAAATGAAAGCCAAAATTGAAAGGAAGAAAGGACTGTGCTTTTTCTTGTGGTTGATGGATGGATGGAAAGATGGATGGAATATATTCTTAATCTACCCAATATCTAAAGTTCTCTGGACAATTATGAAGTTACTAAACCTGTCTCTGATCATATTTAACAGATCAATTCTGGTTGAAGATGGTAGTCCTGGAGATAACCTGGCACCAAGCTACCTAGGATTTTGTAGATCAAAACCAGCACTCTGAATTGCACTCAGAAGCCTATCAGTACCCAATGGAGGGCCTTAAGCACAGGTGTAACATGCTGCATCCATTGAAGCTAGCAGTGGTCTTCAAAGAAATCTACATGTAGATTGCATTGCATTAGTACAGGCATGCGGTTATGAGAGCACAAGTTCCTGCTGCAAGGTCCTTACACCACAGGAAGAGCCACAATTGGCATAACAACCACACCTGGGCAAAGACCACCACTTCCACCTGCCCGTCTAACAAAGTCCAGAAGGATCCCTAAGTTGTGGACTTCCTCTTTTTTATATACTATATATAATTTTTATTAAGGATTTTAATTACAATAGTAAAATAGAAGGAAGGAAGGAAGGAAGGAAGGAAGGAAGGAAGGAAGGAAGGAAGGAAGGAAGGAAGGAAGGAAGGAAGGAAGGGAGGGAGGGAGGGAGGGAGGGAGGGAGGGAGAGAAAGGTGCAAAGGAGAAGGAAAAAAACAGAAAATAGAAAGAAAAGAAAAGAAGAGAAGAGAAGAGAAAAGAAAAGAAAAACTATAGTGAAGAGAGAGAAATGAAATCTATAAAGAAGGGACTTCCACCCTTCATCACAAGAAGTATAAACAATTTTTGTAACTCTTCACCCCCTCTTAGTTTACAGCCAATTATTTCTTCATCCCATATCCCATCTCTTATCTATAGACAAATCCATAAAGCATCATCATTTCAGTCCTAGTTCAGCAGAAAGTCCATTAAGGGTTACCAGAAATAACAATATATCTTATTTTAACTTCGATCAAACAAACCAACTTTATATTCCTTCCTTTTACTTCTAAGAGTCTTAATCTTTAGTCCATTCAAATAAGTTGTAGAATTTGATTTCATTTCTTCTTTGTCCCTTCTCACAAGATTCTTCAAAGCTTTAACAAGCCTCTTTTGTAAATCCAATATAAAAGAATTATCCAGATCACTCTCTTGATTTATTATTTGTATTCCTTTTTTGATTTTTAAAACATCAACCTGTTTCGTTTGTATGTCCAGTGACTCATCCTTTTCCCTGTCATTCTCGTAGCCAGTCATTTGTAGATCCATTTTCGATGCCATCTCAGTCTTGTCAAATAAAACTTGTCCCTCATCTGCCATTTCTTCCATGACATCTTTTGGACACAGTCTATCCATAGACGCAAACATCGCTATTGACATTGTTGATACTAACTTCTGATTCTATTGTTCAAAACTGTCCTTCAGTGTTTGCAATGTTAAAATGTTCTGTGCCATGTTATACGTCCCAGTTAATTAGCTGTTAATTAGGCTTGTGTATTTTTCTCCTTTAACTTTAGTTCTGTCTAGAGTCCAATTTTAAAATTGCTTTTCTTTATTTTGTCTTGCAGAAGTCCAAACAAATCTATTTCCCACAAGATGGATTCTTTATAATTAATTCCAAAATTTTATTCCAAGTTTATCTAGACTCTTAATCCATTTATAACTTTCTAGGTTCAGTCTTATTTAGTTCTTTGCTGTTTATTTCATTTTTAAAAAATTCTTAAAGTTATGATCAAAATTTTATTTCATTAAGGATTGAAGGAAAACTCACCCAGCATTTTTAGACTTGTCAATCCAAAGGTGTCTAATAGCTTAAAAGTAGTTAAAAAGCAATTTTCAAATGTAATTAGATGTCAGGCCCAGCCCAAGAACAATGGTGAAACAGTCCAGTCAAGTATAGTTCCGTTATTTGCTTATACCTTATAGACAGAATCTTGCCAAACTAAATCTATAGATATACCCTGGAAGATTCTAGGGAGTGGCTATCCTGAACCTCATTCGCTTCCCATGCTCCCCTTGAGGACTACATTGTCTCTTATCTTCTTTCCCCTTCTGGAATGCACCCCCTCCCTCCTGATCTCCCACATCACTCTCCTCCTCACTGATACATTCTATCATATTAGAAAAGGAAGTATGTGAACTTAGTGTCCTTTAAAAGGCACTGACTGTGGTTGTGAGCAAGATGGCTATTCCTGTTGTCTTCTAGTGCTCAAAACCCACTGGGGACCACTCTCCTGAAGTCTCCTCATGAGGAGCAACTGTTTAGAGTTCATGTGGGCAATCTCCCACCCTCACCTTGTCCAGAAAGGTTACAAAGAGCTGGTGAGTAGAAGAGCCTCACCAGCTCTTCATTCTTTGACACGGTCATTGGTTCTGCTTTTCGTGGAGCTGTCTTCACTCTGCCATTCTTCCTCCGGAAGTCCCCTAAGTTGTGGACTTTCTCAAGGCACTGGTCCCCACTCAAGACACAACACTGAAGGTAACCAAGTTCCTCCAGAGATAAATAGTAACTGTTTTGCTTAGGTTCAATTTCAGCCTATTTCATTCCATCCAGAGCCTAGCAGCCTCCAGACACCAAAACAAGATTTCCATGGCTAGTGGGGCTCATAAACATGGGTATCTGATACTGATAATACTGTTCCCCTAACCCCCAGAGGCTTCATGCAGATGTTAAATAATACAGGAAGAGGACTGAGGTGGTTCTCTTCCCTTATAAAATCCTGAGCTGTCCAGGTCCTACTCTCAGGACACGGAGACTCAAGTTGCTCAACACCAAAAGACAAAGGCCCTCCAATACCAGCTTAAAGAGCCAGGCTAGGAGTTTGGGCAGAGGTTCTCCTGGGCAGCAGAGTGACTAGTACAAAAATAGGATCCCTAGTTTTCTCTAAGTCCTAACTTGACACACACACAAGCATCCACATCCTAACACTTAAGAGTAATGCCCCTGGTCCCTGGTCACTACTTGATCTAAGCTTTCTCTATAGATCAAGACTCCTTGGTCTTGAGGTAAAGCATGCTGTAGGATCCCAAAGAGTGGATCTCTAAGAAGGCAACATCACTGTTTTCACAAGGCTCTGGTAATACATGTTGGGTCCTGCTACTAGATTGTGGATGAACATGGTCTAATTACAATGGCATTAATCATCAGCAACTTAAGGTCAAGATTTTTAAAATATAATTGCCTTAAGATTTAAAAATATCATATTTAACACTCCTTAAAAAACCTAGTTATTAGTTTATAATATTATAAATAACAATATAACTATATTATATAATACAATTCTCCAATACAAATGCCTCCAGGGTTTCAGAGGCTGCTAGGGCATTGGGACCAAACAATGTATTTGACAAGTGTTTTAACTATATATATTGCTGTTCAGCCTTTGTAGGAAAATTGTTTTCATTTTGTAAAAATGTCAGAAGATTTAAAGGCATTGTTACTCAAGCGTCGATTAAGGGTAAGGACTGCATTATGAGCCCATGTTTTTTTAAAAGAAGAATTATGTTATGAGGCATTTGATTTCTCATGAGAAGAAAAATCCAATTGAAATCTTCTTCCCAGAAGGTCCAGATAGGTCTAATCATCTTCACTGCTAGAAAGCTGGAGCCCAAGATGACCAGGATCAGGACTGGGGCCACTGGGCCAGAAGAGGAGATGGCACCAAATTACTTGCCTCCCTTCCTCTGAAACAGCCTGCCTGATGCCCCGTGCTTTATCGCCCTCAGTGTGTCAAATTGCTTGCATCCTCAACCCAGAGAAAGGGACTGGTGTATTCCCTAGGCATCATTTACCCTCCCACCAAACGTCACAGCCAGTGGAGAAAATATCCACCATCCACTCTCCTTAATGTGGGCTGGGACTGGAGTGGAGAGGAGACAAATTTTGACAGATGGCTAGACCAGTGGATGTAGCTACCTTGGGTTGTGCACTTGTGTAAAATCTGTTAACCCAGACCCATGATTTTTTTTGGGAGGGGGGTGACCTGTTTCTGATTGCTAAAGAGTTGGATTTCCCCTTTCTCCACCTTCTCCTGCCAGGGTGAGGTGGGGAGTGGGGTAGGGGGGAGAACCATCCCTACTCTGCACAGGCCATCCCAGAAACATGGCATTCACCCAAAGCCTGGTCAAAGCTGCTGAAATCTGAGAAGGGGGACTGTCTTCAAATCAAGGGTGCAAAAGGGGGTTGGAGAGCAGTGGGGAGGGGGATACATACACACACACACAGAGCATCCACTTCTAGTCTTAAAGCATCACAATTAGGGAAATCAATGTCCTTCCACCCTCCTGCAAGAAGGATCAATCACCCAAGTTGTTCAAAACATAGACAACATCTGAAAAGGATCCCTTGCAGAAACCTATCCAGGGCAAGTAAGGTTCTGGGCAGAGAAAGGATGATGTGGGTGTGCCTCTAAACAAACTCTGCTGTAAAGAGGTTCCAAGTGGCATAAAAATATATAATTTATTCAACATCTACAGAGATCATAATTACCAAAATCAATAATCACCAGGGACAATAAAGTCAATGAATGACACTCCTTAACAGAAATGGACCTTAATACAGTTTTTGGTTAACTTTTTTTCTATTCCTCTAGAGAATAGACTAGTCTAGGAGCAGAGATTTCTTCTGTGCCAGCTTTTTACCTGGAAAAAACATTCTTGCAACTTCCAACTTTAATCAGAGGTTGGATCTCTCTTTCTCCCCCCACCCATCCTTCTTGGCAGCCACTTCCTCCTTTTCTCCTACAACCTTAAAAGGAACAAACGTGCTTCTCCCTGGACCAGGAGGGCTTCCTCTTCAGTCATGCCTTGAGTTGCACTGAGTTTCATTAAGCATCTGCGTGATTAGCCTGAGGGGTAGAAGACTGTCCTTAGGTGCCCCACCGCACTGAGGGGGAAACATGTTCTCCATCTTCAATATTTATTAGCTCAGCCTTGACTGAGGGGAATCCCACAACTGATTGCACTAGAATTTATGCTGAGAAGTAAAAACAAAAATGAATAAAATGCATTGAATCAAGCTCAGATCCTGGTGAGCTCCTGGACACACCAATGGGCAGTCATGAAATATTTGCTATTGCCTTCTGCATTGCTTTTTCAACTTTCCAGTCTAGTTTCCAGTCTAGAATCTCCTGGTAGTTTCCCATCTACATACTAACCAGAGCTTAACTTCTTCTTTAAAAAAAAATTATAGGAAGGAAGGAAGGAAGGAAGGAAGGAAGGAAGGAAGGAAGGAAGGAAGGAAGGAGTGAATAAGCAAGCAAGCAAACAAGTAAGCAGAAGGAGAAAAGGAAAAAAAAAAAAAAGAATACAGAAATTTAGTAACTCTAAGTGGACAAAGGAATTACCAAGATTGTACAGTTAGTGCTCAGTGTATCATTGATGAGAAATTAACCATAAAAAATAACGTATGTCAAATTATTTTAACAATCTGGGTAAGGATTTGAATCTCTGAGCTAAGTGCCAAAATCTTCACTATTTGTTGTTTAAGAATTGAAAAAAGAAGAAAGAGAAACAGGGGAAGAGGAGAAGGAGAAGGAGAAGGAGAAGGAGAAGGAGAAGGAGAAGGAGAAGGAGAAGGAGAAGAAGAAGGAGAAGGAGAGCCATTTATATGTTTTTAGTATAATGCTTAACTTCTGAGCCTGGACAAGCTCAACTGGGCACTGCCACTCTGTATAAAATGAACATGGAATCAACAATCGACTTGTACACTTTACAACTGGGATCTCCTCCACTGCCCAGTATGACAGTTTAATGCACAATGAACAGCTTGGATGATAATCTGAGAAAGATGATCCCAGCCTGATCTCTGTACAAGCAGGACTCTGGGAATCTATATCCCTGTGATGGGCCAGTGAGGGGAAGGGGAAGAAAATCCCTGCATGAAAATGTCAGGAGCTTTTACAAGGTACACACTGAAAGCCACTACACAGCAGGAGTTAATAAATGTATGTAAAGAATAGTCCTGTAAGGGGGGGGGGGGCTCACTCTGTGTGTGTGATTGCACACAGAGAAGGGATGGGAAAATTACAAAAACCAATTTCCTAATAAACATTTTCTGTCTTGAGTGCCAAGCCTGAGAGTGAGTATTTCTAGAAACACAACTACTAAGACTGCACTTTTCAGTGTCAGTAAATTCATTATTGCATTAACTAGGCCTAAATTATTAAACCTTAATGATGTGGGTTCTTTGAATGTGCCGGGCTTCATTTTCCCACACAGAATCAATGTTAAACATTACAGTATAAATTAAGTAATACTTTACCCAGGCATGCTGCTGCTTTGAATTGAGTTAGCCCAGGAAGATGTATATTTGTGACTTCAGGGTCTCTCCAGCCTTCTAGCAAAGATTGTATAGTTTATTGTAACAAATGAGGCGCAGACCTGTAATGGCTTAAGTAATGCATCCATTTTTGTCAGAGAAAACGTACGAGCGAGGACACTGCACTGCTTACAGCAACGAGGAGCAAACGGAGATCTCGTATTATAAACATAATTTCCATGGGAGCCTGGGGGTCCAGCACCCTTTCCAGACTGTAGAAGCGTGACATGTATCACAAAACGTTGGAGGGCAGTGAAATAAATAGAACTTCCATTCAGACCCAAAATGGAAAAGGGATAATTTTAACAAGATTTGGGCTTAATCCTCTTTACATTTTAAAGAGAATTCCAAATTGTGAAAAGATGGCCTGAGAGACAAGAGAGTGGCTTCTTCCTTCATCATCTGCATTTACTGTACCAAGCAAAGCCAGCAGTGGTCAAGATGCTCAGTTCTCCACCAAAAGAAGAGAGACACCAAAACAGTGGGACTCCATCTGGGAATGGGAAGGTGAAGGTTGGTTACTGGAGACTTGGCTGAACATGCAAGGGACTTGTTTTATTTTTAATAAAACTTACCCATCCCATTGGTCCATTTCCACTGAATTGTCTATAGTCCTGACTGACCACAGTTCTCAAGGTTATTTCCAATCCTGCTCTTGAAGCTTCTTCACACTGTTGATGGCAAAGGCCTTCTATGTTGTGCTACCACTGAATTCTTGGCTTCTGCAGTAGGAAATAAGAAGTTGGTTTTCCCAGGGCTTCCATACCACTTATTTTTGGATGCGGTGGTGCAAGGGCTTAATGACGCTGGAGTTGCCGGTCAGAAATGATCGGCGCTCCAGCAGGTTCGAGCCCGGCTCCGCGGGACAGGGTGAGCTCTTGTCCCTTGTCCTAGCTCGTTGCCAACCCAGCATTTTGAAAGCTATCTGCGAGTAGATAAATGGGTACTCCCGTCTTAGATGGGAGGAACCGGCGGTGCTGCGCGGGGGAGGAAAATACCGGTGCTGCCCAAATCTCCGAACACAAGCCGGCGTGAGCGACAGTGGCGAGGAAGATCTACGGAGGAGGAAAAGCCCGGATGACCCCCCTAGCGACCCCTGCTGGTCGTAGGATTCATTGTATAAATATGTGTACTTTGTGAGCCGCCTAGAGTTCCCCATTGGGGGGAAGATGGGTGGACAATAAATTGAATGTATAAATAACTAAAAAATAAAATTTATTTAGAGAATATTTGCTCACACAGTTTTCCCATGTGAACTGCAAGTGCCTTATATCATTTCAATGTTCCATCAATCCGGATGCTATTTATACCTATGGGGTTCCTGGATATGCTTAGATATAATTATATTTGTGTTGGGAAATAAGGTTCATAAGCCAAAGATGTTGACAAGATAGTGTAATAGTATGCATGTTTTCTAAACTATCAAAATTTTGACAAAACTGATTAATTACAACACAGCAGAATCTATGACTTAACCTGAAATGGGGTGAAGGAGACATGCCATGTCATATAAGGTAATTTAGTACTTATGTGTGAGGTAGGGAGGAAAAAATATACCATTGAGGATACCACAATAGATGTTCAGGTCCAGAATGTGGCAGCTATAGATTAGGGCCAGGAGTAAATAGGCCTTCCATCCTAACTCAACTGACTATGCTGACAAGATCTTGGAAACATTGTAGGAGTGGTTTGTCCTTGCCCTTCTGGGATTGGTTTTCAACTTCCTAGTCCAGTGTACATCCTTGCAATATTCTGATGGTCCAAATATTAGTCAGGTCTACCCCTATTTAGCTATTTAAATTGGCCAAGGTTGACTAGAGTATGTATGTGTATGCATGTATGTGTTATAACACCTGCCTGTCACCGACTCCCTACGGAGTTCTAGAAGTTTATACAAAGTCAAAACTATGAAACTCTGCATAAATGTACTTTAAAAACTATAATAAACAATACCCCCGCTTGACATTCCAAACATTTTCTGGACACCATTTTTGACACCATTCTAAAAACCAGCAGGGAAGATGCCACTGGAATTTCTGGGGATAAAATGTTCCATAGGAATGGAGCACATACCGGGAAACAATGTTCCTTAGATCCCCTCTCCAAATGTCACAGGGGGGTATCCTTAACAACCCTACTCAGGAAATGTAGGATAACCCTACATGGAATAGGGATCCTGCAGGTCTGTAACATGTACTATCTGAGTGAATATGAATGATTTCATATTTAGCCCATGGTATAATAGGGGCTCACTAACACCAAAAGTATAACTGTCAACAGATCTTCCCAGTGGAGACTGAGGCTGCTTGGAATTCCTTGTTGTTGGAGATTTGCCAGTTTTGGAAATGTGACCCATTGAGACAAACAATTAAAACCCCTCTGTCTGGAAGATTTTGAACTGTAATTATATTATTCTAATTACTGTAATTAATTACTCTAGTTTATATGTTTTACATCTGCTACTGCATCTCTCAAACCTTTTAATAAAAGCGCAAGGTAGCACAATGTATACACATCATAGAAATTGGTTTTCCAGGTGCAGAAGCAGAGGTTTCTTTGTTTTTTGTTTTAAATCTAAAACACTGTCCTAAAATCGTCTCCCAGAGGAAGTGACTTGTGAGGGAAGAGTTGCCCTGAGCCAGCATTTAACTGAGGAAGGAGGCAGAGCATCTGCAGGGGGGTCTGAAAGGTCAAGGTGAGGGCCAGGACTGTGCCACTGAAGACCTATCCCATTTTTACATGTATCACATGTACAATGCATGTAAAAAGGGTGGGGTTTCAATTGCGACTTCCATCTTTACCCCCCTCCCCCACAGACCCCCCTGGAAACAGTAATTATTTGAACATCTCCAGGTTCAAACAAGGCAAACATTTAGGGAGGAATTAACACTTCAAATTGTCACCTGCCACCTGGTCTCTTACTGGTTGAAAGGAATTTTGCTAAAGAAGTACAGGCCTGTATTTCCAAATGCTTCTAGGAGATCATTCTAACCAAGTTTGCATGCTAGTTTAATAAGCTCATAAGCCAATGCCAGTATAACTCACCTCAAGAGCAAATTCCTAAGGAAACTGAATGTCGGAGCACCGTGAAGTAAAATCTAGTTAGCGATACTGCTATAGTTAGAAAAGCAAACAAGAAATACGAAACTGGATTTCCATTTAAATAGCGTACTTGTTCTGGAATTACTAGTATTTACCTATTTCCTCCTGGGTTTCATTCCTGGCTCGAGAGGTCTTAAATCTATAGACCCTTGTGCAACATTATTTTAATACAGCAATTCAGGTACATAGTTTAGCTGAAAGTTCAGAGCGAGCCATTTCCCCAAAGGAATATGATTTCTATTCACACAGCTTTAAGTATACAGAATGTTATTCCCAGTGAGATAATAATAAGCCCCCTTTTTTGACCTACTTGGTTGAGTCTTTTGCTGGCTGAGAGAAAATGGGACTTCTCATTTCCATAATTCTCAGATAAAGCAATGTATCAGACTGACTGATGGTCTTCTTTTCTTAAATCTATCGAAAGAAGCCTGACAGGAAGGTGTCCTATGGCAAATCCAAAGAAAAATTTGGAAGATTCGTTCTACCTACTGCCAGTTGAGACATTACTATGAGCTAAGAAACTAAGCCCAGTGAGGAACCAAGTCACCTCAGGGCAACAGTGCAATGAGCAGGAATGGACTTAGGCGGAATTCAAGGTTATGTTTGGAAAAATTATTCAGTGGTTTTGTAAAACAGGAGACAGAAGAACTAGACAGAAATATAGAGGAGTGATCCAATCCCATACCTTTCTTTTTTCTCAAAGTTCTAGAATGCTGCTTCAGAAGATACCTCTCATTGTCATTTACCATTTCGTTGAGGTTTATTGGAACCACCAGTTAAGACATCTGGAGAACACCAAATTGCCTACTCCTGAATGTCCAAACCATAAAACTGAGCATGAGCCAATTAAGTAGTGACTGGAAACAGGAAGGAGGCTTAGCTACCACCACCACCACCACCACCACCACCACCACCTCCTCCTCCTCCATTTCCTGCAGAGCACTGTGCTGTTCTCCTGGGAATCTATTTCCATCACACCAGTTGCCAGTAGGGGAGGTCTCCCTGTGGAAAGGTAAGCAACCCCTTGAAAATCAACAAACACCAAACTTGTTTTGGGCCCAACAGCACAATCCCTTTCTGTGTCGTAGCAAGCACTTTGCCAAGTTGGAACCTGATGCACAACAACTTTGGCTGCTTGAAAAAAAATGCACACCTTGTCCTTGGTTGCCTGCTCTACACATGATCCCTGACATGCAGGGAAGACTCTGATTTACATTATGAGTCTCCCATTTTGCTCAGTGCTTCCCTTTTCTGACACAGGTGTATGGTTTCCATTCATCCATGTGGGAAAAGTTAGGTGCTATAGTGGTGAACAATACAGTGGAAAAAAAAGATATCCTGCCTGTCACTCTTAATGGCCTAGCAACAAGGAGATAAGCTCCATCAGCAACAACTCTTTGCATCTTTCATACTATTGAACAATTGAGGCATTAGGAATAGAGACAGTGAGGAAGAAACTCCTTAGTTCCTCTCTTTGCCTAACTCTGTTTTCTCCTGATGGGAAGGCTTTTAAGTTCTCCCTCTCTGTCTGCTTCCTAAAGGAAGAAAAAAGTACTTCCTTTCTTTTTCTCTTTTCAACTACGTATTTATTACTTGGTGGCAGGAGAAGGAGGCAGCGCCATTCTGCTTACTCCATGGACTACTTCCAGGAGGTACCAGTCATAGTCACTTACTGCCAGCATGAACACTCCCTTGCAGCACTAGTTGAGAATGGAGATCACACACACACACCCCGGTTCACCCTGGGTCCTTCCTCCATACCTGTGACCTGTCTGGTGAGCTGTTTTTGAACACAGATTTAGAGCTCTTTCAGAAGAGTACTAGACCCACGTTCAGAATAACCTAAATGACTTGTTACAAGTGTGGAGCACCTGTGTGCATGACCCCTTAGTTGGCCAAACCAGCCATTCTAAGAACCCATCTACTCTCACACAAAGGACACTAAATGTGCATATTTCCTTTTCTAATCACTTTTAGAAGTTCCTTGTTAACTGCTTTTCAGCTATTAGGAATCTTTGGATCAATAAGTTTACAACACCGGGTGAGTTTTCTTCAATCTTTAGTGAAAGAAGTTTTAACAAAAGTTTAAGAACTTCGTGTGTGTGTGTGTGTGTGTGTGTGTGTGGAGAGAGAGAGAGAGGGAGAGAGGGAGAGGGAGAGAGAGAGAGAGAGAAACAGCAAAAGGGTGATTAAAACTTTGATTTTAGAAAGTTACAAATGGACTAAGGGTCCAGATAAACTTGAAATAAGATTTTGGGATTAATTATTAAAAATCCTTCCCATGGGAAAATGCTTTTGTTCTGAAACATAATAAGATAAGATTTTAAAAATTGGATACTAGAGGGAACTAAATATTACAATTAAAGGAGAAGAACACTCAAACTCGATGTACAGAATGAAGCAAAATATTTTAACACTGGAGATATTGAAGGATATTTTTGAACAGTGGACCCAGAAGGTAACTTTAAGAGTGTCTGCCTCTATGGAGAGACCATGTCTAAAAGATGTTATGATGAGGAACAAGTTCTACCTGACAAGAGTGAGACCAAGTTGAAAATGGATCTCTACAAGAATAACATGGAAAAAGATGTTACACTGGACATACAAAAGAAACCGGCTGATGTCTTAATAATTAAAAGGGATATACAAACAACAAACCAAAAGAGTGACCTGGATAGTTTTCCTATATTGGATTTACAAAAGAAGCTTCTAAAGCTTTGGAGAATTTTGTGAGGAGGGACAAAGAAAAAATGAAAAGAAATCAAGTTCAATTACATTATTTGCAGGGAGTAAAGATTAAGATTATTAGAAGTAAAAGGAAGGAATATAAAGTTGGTTTATTTAACCAAGGTTAAAATAGATGTGTTGTTATCTCTGGTAACCCTTAATGCACTTTTGCTGACATCAGGACTGAAATGACGAGGCTTTATGGATTTGCTTATAGATAAGAGATGGGATATGGGAAGATGATATCATTTGTTGTATTTTAAGAGGAGGTAATAAGTTACTAAGATTGCTTATACTTTAGATGAAAGTGAGAAGTCACTTATATATATATTTCTTTTCTTTTTCTTTACTATATTCTTTTTTTTTCTTTTTCTCTTTTTTACTTTTTTCTTTCTTTTCTACACTTTCTACTTTCTTTTTATTTTTTTTTTCAATTTGTATTAGTTTTTACTGTTGTAATTATAACCTTTAATAAAATTACTATTAAAATGTAAAATTCTAAAATTTAGAAATATTAGGAGGAACCATCCAAAAGATAGAGATTAGCCATATCACCCAATAATATTTCTTGGGCTGAATTTGGCAACACTGTTAAATATTTTTTTAACCAAGCTCAGCTCCTGGTGATTATATGGACACATTCATTTTGTTTTCTTGACAACACTATGGAAGTAACTTCTGTAGTTTCTATCCAATCAATCTTGGACTCTCAGGAATAGAATTCCTCCCCGGCCAAGCAGTATTTCTGAGCATCCAATAGTTCTATCTGCTATCTGGATGAATAATGAATCTCCTTCAATCCAGAGGGAAATTTCTTTGGGGCGCCTTCATGGAGTAGCCCTTCATCCTTCTTGCACTGTCTTGGTCGTACATGTGCCTTTACTGATAGGAAATCCAAGAGAGTCTTGTGGTTCTATACACAAACTTTTCTCCCTCCTGGGACCCATTTCTTTTATCAGTGAAGCCAAGAAATGGATTTAAAAGTGCTATCAAGCCCACGTGCTTTCCTTTTGCAGTTTTTTTCAGCCAAAAAAAAAATCTGCTCTCTTTTTTCATGCTTTTGGAGTTGGAAGGATTTGAGGGACAAATTGGATGCCTTAAGCCTCATGTTCGGAATGCGGTCCTCAATATGCTGTGCAAAGCATGCTGTGGCCCTTGAGTCAAGAGAAGATAGGCACTTCTGGAATAAACTATAGAACTATGAAAAGACAGACAGACTGTACTTTCTGCGCAAATTGAGAAGCAACAGGAGTGAAGAAACAGGTGTTGGCTTTGACCCTCCTCTTAGCTGTTACCAAGTGCAAAGTCTTTGCCCCAGGAGGAACAGAATAATTCCCTAGAGATATTCAACAATGTTCACCAATCTGTTGACTGTTATTTGACTAGAGAAGAGCCTGATGTGTGAGATATTATGAAGAAAGAGCCTCTATAATATAAAATGTCATAGAAGTAAATGTGTGTTAGTGTACTCATGCTTGCTTGCACAGTGTATCTCTGTTTACTTGGCTCACAATGAAGTTTTGCACTGTTCATGAAGTCCTTGATGAGCAGATCATTATCAAGCCTAAGGAGTGAATTTTGTTCCTGCTACCATATTGTCCATTTTTATTAACTTTTGATAGAAGTGATTCTTATACCTATCTCCACATGTTGAAGGTAATGATGCAACCATGTGGACTACTCCCTTTGCTGCTATTCTTGCATACTACTCTCTTACTCTGATCTCACCAAACCTAGTCCTGCAAAGTTATTTTGGTTGCTCATGTTCTTCCTGTATAAGTACACAAACAACCCATGTCTGTGGTTCTATGAACATATGCTTAGCAATGGCATAGTCTGCTGTCCACATGTTTATTCAACAAACCCTGAACCGTACTGTCTAATGTCTACATCTCTGCCTACTGAACAAACTTTCTTTTCTCAAAGAAAATATACTGTGAAATTCTGTTCTTGGCAGACTTCCTCCATGAATTAAAGCACCCATGGACATTCCATGACATCATAGTAGTTCAGCCAATTGATGTGAGGGCTTCAGTGCCACAGCAGTGATAAAATATAGATGCAACATTTTAAATTACCTACCAAAAGCCATTGAAATAAATTATTAATGCCTAAGTACATTTTGAGATGAATTTGCTACTGGTGCAGAATCATTTTTCCATCTTCTCTGGCTTATGGTGTTTTTCTATGAAAAGACCTTTCAACTGTATGACATGCAACGTTTATCAGAGAGATTAAATTATACATAGTAGGTTAAATTGTGTGTTTAGGTTGAACTCACTAATCATTTAATACATTGTAAGTTTTCAAACATACATTAACTCTTCAGACATGAGTGTTCAAAGAAAATAATATAAATGTAAAATTGAGCTGAATATTCACTTCTTTTAAAAAGGGTTGAAAGATTCATTTTCATTCAGAGTTCCTTGGAAAACAGTACTCAATGTTAGTTAGGTATCATGATTTTTTTCCCTATATCTTTTCTTCAATCCTCCATTGCTGGCCTGGTCAATTAACCATTAGTTGCTTGCAGAGATTCAATGCGCATGAAATGGATCTGGGTTCTGAGTGTACCCTTGGGTAGTTCACTGCAGCTTGATTTACAGGCTGGGAGAGCTGTTGTTCTAGCGTTTGTCTAAGATCAACTGAGTTTTAAATAGGTTGGAAGGTCAACGATGCCTCTACTTCACCCCCCCTTTCCATTGACTCTAAAACCCCTGGTCCTTTCTGAGCCTTCAGTTGCTGTGCAGCTGGGAAAGTGCAGAAGCCATGAAAGAATCATCTTCTGAACCACAGCTCTGAGCAATGGGAGATACTCCTCAACATTGGGAAAGTACAAAGAAAGTGCTGATGACATCTCCTGAATTCTGAGATAAAACAAATACTTTCTCAAGTAAAATCCCATTGGCAAAGCAAGATGGAAGTACAGTACCAATAGCATAGAGTCTAGGGTAGCCCTCCCCATGTGATACCCCTCATATCTTTTTGTCTACAGCTTCTGTCAGCTCTAGTCAGTATGCCAAAGGTCAAAAAGATGGAATTATAGAAAAGATATATCCCTAAAAGGGATGCAAAGTCAACAGAAATGACTAAACAGGAGTAGCAGTTACGGAATAAGGACATTCAGGGTAGAGTTTCTCTTAAGAATTCTTAAGAATTTATCTTCTTAGATGTCTATGATGCTCTATGTCTGACTGAAAGTACAGACCAACATAGATCAAGATATTGGTACTTGTGATTACAGCTGATGGCAGTCTTAGAGATAGTACAAATCATGGCTTAAAATATTTGCAAAGATGCAGAAACATTTCTCAGAGAAGAAATAATATATTTAGGCTCTACGTTGCACCAGAAACATCATGGCTTCCATCCTTCTGATGGAACTCTAAGCCTTGCATTTTTCTTTTCTCTTCTGCATCTGAATATTCAGTCTGAAACTTAGCAAGTAGCAGCAGCAAAATTTCTAGGGATTTCTTTGTACTTATATCCAGCCTACCAAAATTATCAGCAAGCCTAATTCAAAGATCTTGTTTGGCAGAAATGTAAAGCAGTTTCCATGCATCAATTAGCTTTGCTTTGCTAAAATTGCATTAAATACTTTGTTAATAATTTATCTGATATGGAAAAAATTATACACCATCCTCCATGACTTTGATTTTTAGAAATGTGCTTGATACATGAAATTATTTGATGTATTTGAACACATTTCTGCCTGTGGTTTGTTCATGCATTATTCACTGCAACAACTGAAGAATTTGCTTTATAATTTTCTCCTTTTCCTCTGTACTCATTCCTCACCTAAGTCGTGCAGTATAATTTCCATGCCACATGAATTCCAACTTCAGATAAAACGGCTTCTCAGATAGAAAGGGAGTTTCTCCTACCTGCAATAAAAATCCTGCCCAGGGGATGTTGGGAATTATGGATGGAGGCTGAAGGGACAATAACATGTTCTCTCCAGGAGACTAATAGAGTGAGTCTTTTTTTCTTTCTTTCGTCTTTTTTTTTACATGGCATCCAACAGATCACCAAATTTAGGAATGGGGAAAAAATCAGACTATTGTAAATATTGGCCATAATTTTAAGCAGCTGCCTATCATTTTATTGTTTCATTTAAACGGTTTCATTGCATGGCTTCTTGATTTTCACTGCAAGTCCTCAGGTGCTATTGAAGGAAACCAATTGCAGTGGGTGAATATCATTGTGTTTGTTGTTCAGTCATTCATCACTTCCAGCTGTGACCCAGTAGGTATCTTTTCCCCAGGACTGTCTGTCAGTAACAACTTTTTTGAGTTCTTCTAAGCTCCTGCTTGCATCATCAGCAATAATATCTAGTTACCTTGTCATCTGCCAGCCTCCTTTTCAATTGCCTTTGATTTTTCTAAGCATCAGGATCTTCTCCAGTGATTCTTGCCTTAGCATTATATATCCCAAATATCTGAACGTTTGCTTCACTACTAGCATTTCCAATGAACAATCTGGTTTTACTTCATCTAATACTCAATGATTTGTTCTTCTGATGGACAAAGTTGTTCTCAACCATTTTTCCAGCACCACAATTCAATTTTAATTGAGGATCATTCTCTAGAATATTTTGTATATGTATATGTATATGTATATGTATGTATGTAAAAACTAATACAAAATTAAGAGACCTACAGAAAGGAAGGAAGGAAGGAAGGAAGGAAGACTTCCTCCTCCCTCCAAACAAGTATATGCATTAACAATAATTTAACACCTTCTCCAATATTACTAAAAAAAAGCCCTCTTCGTCCCCATTCTCATCCCTAAGCAATAGCCAAATTATGAAAAATATTCCACAATCAATCTAATCAGCAAAAGCATTAAGAGTGTCGGTAATAATAAATTATATATTTTAAGCTTAAACTAATAGGCCTATTTTGCATTTTAACATCTAGATTTTTTTTCTGAAAAATAAAACCTAAAAGATCTGTCCCCTTAAGCATACAAAAGACCAATTATAATCACATGTGTATTTTAAATTAAACCAAATAAATCACTTTTACAGACATAAATCATCATCTTATAGTTCTGGTCAGAAAAAGAAAATTCAGGACTAACAATCCAAGATCAAAACATAGACAATTTAACCCTGATCTGATATATCCACTTTGAATTTCTTTCTCTTCTTTTTGAAAAACTCAGTCTTCAGTCTCTTCTCCAAATAGCACTCTCTTATCATTCTCTCCCTATTTATTTTCAGAAAAGGTTTCAGAGATTTGGTGTTTCCTTTCTATGGGTCCAAAATAGGATAATTCTCAGTCACTCTTCTGATCCATTATAGCTTTTTTCTCCAAATCATTCTCATAATTAAGCAACTTTGAGTCCATCTTCAGATCCACAGCATCTTTTTCCATATCTTCGATGTCTGTCTTATAATCTGGCATTTCTTTAGAGTCCATTTTAGAATCCTTATCCAAGTTGTCCTCAACTGCTATAATAGCCAGTAAAATCTTTTCTTCTTCTACAACCTCTGTTAGTCCCAATTTTAAAAATAGTTCCTGGACACACTGATTCGAAACATCTAAAAATTCTTCGTTGAAAGAAGGATACCCCTCCATTGTGTTAAAAGAGATATATTCCTTTAATTGCTTTCCATTCCCTCTGACCTGGAAAGCTCAGTTGTATCTGGTATTTATTTTCAGAAACAAAACTTTCCCAGGACACATTTTCTTGCAATTAAATCCAAATTCACTTACTGTATTTTCTTAAACATTTAAAAACAATCCTTAAAAATCTGTTTCAAATCCATCTAGCCTCTTACCTGTCCCCAATCAACATTCTTAATTCCCTTTTGCTGTTTCTAAACGTAAAAATATTTCTTCTTGATCTTTAAACTTACTTTAATCTTCTTTCTCCCATGATAGTAGAAAATTCTCCCAGTGTACAGCAACTTGTCTTTCAGGAAGTTTTTAATTGCCAAATAAATCACAAATAGGCAGTTTACAATGTTAATTAAAAGAGGAAGTAAAGCAAATCTAATGTCCTTTTGAAGACTCTGCACCATGGCTTGGGCTCAATGTTTTTCCCTCAACTCCCAGAGTGCTCCACCTGCTAGAGATTGCTAGATTGTTATCTCTTCACAGGGATTCTCTGTAAGGAGTACCTGTGGGTGATCATGTCAATCTCCTTTATCTGGAGATGATTCTGAAGAGCTGAAAAATGGAGCTGTGTTCAGTTGGCCATTTCTTCTCCAGAAGCCCATTCTCTAGAATATTCTGAAGCAATTTTTTATGGCATAGACAAATGGACTACAGTTTGAAGTCTGTCATTTTCAAAACTGTCTGGTTATGAAAGCCCCCAAATTTATAGTTCAGAAAGGTCCAAAGTCAAGAGATTCCAAACTTATATGGTGTGCCCAAACTTTAGAAAACCTTTAGTCTAAAACCCTGAAAGCTGTAATAAAAAAGATCCATGATCATGTCTGCTAAGAAGTCATCAGCATCTGCCAAAACCACAGGTTTGATCAGAATGAAAAAAACATGCATCGGGACAGCCTAATACAAGCTTTGCCCTTATGTTCCCTTTTGTTTCTAATCTTCACTGGACCATCATCCATTACAACCAAAAGATATTGCTAATTATGGTCTTTTAATTAGAACCTATGGGGTAATTTTTCCAGATTTATTGGGCAAATACTCTGCATGGAATTTTACAGCGGGTCAAGGCATCATTGGTTTTTTTTTCAAATAATTTTTATTAAGAATTATAAATGAAAAGAATAAAAGTCAATACAGGCTACAAAAAATATATACAAACAGAAAAATACAAAAGAAAAGAAAAAAGTGTGAAAAAATAGAAAAATAGAAAAAAGAAAAAGAAGAAAGAAGAAAGAAGAAGTAACTTCCCCCTCCATCCCAGCAAGTAAAGACAATCTTAGCTTATCACTCTTTCTAAATACAACATAATCTCTCTTCACCCCATATCTCATCTATTGAATTAAAAAAGCAAAATCCAAATGCTTCGTTGGTTGTTCTTTATTAGCAAAAGTCCAGTAAGGGCAACCAGATGTAACTATTTTTCTCCTTTTAGCCCTGGTCAGATAAGCCAACCTTGTATTCCTTCTCTGAGTTTTTAAAAATATCTTTGAACCCTTCAAAAAGAATCCCAGAGCTAGTTTTCTGTTCATTTGTGTTTCAAGCCAAAAATCTTTCAGAATGTTAGCAGACCTCTTTTGTATATCCAAAGTTTGTCCTTTTGTGTGTCACTTCTAATAAAGTCCTTCAAAACCTTAACAGAGCTTAACATATATATATATATATATCTCCAAGTCCATTTCCTGGTTCAATATTTGTATATCTCCTTTGGGGAATAAGGCATCCATTGGTTCCATTTGTGTGCCTATATCTTTCTCCATATCTTCCTCATTACTTGCTACATTTAAGTCCCCCTTCAAAGTAATTTCAAAATCAGCCATTGCAACTTGTTCTTGTTCTGTAATTTCACTACAGCATGCTCTGTCAATCTTGTCAAGAAATTAATCTATTCCATCAAAAAGCTTGGCAGACAAATATTCCCCAGTTTGTATTATAGATTTCTGTTCCATTTTCTTTATCCTCTAGCTCCCTCCAGTGTCTAACCTTCAAAGTCCCCTTATCATGAAAAACATGAAAAAACTCAAAACAATCATCATTTTTCCCATGAGAAAATTTCTTCCAGTTAATTCTAAGCTGTTTGTGGGCATTTAAAATTATAATTCCAAGTCCATCTGAGCCCTTAATCTATTGTTAAACTTTTTAAAATCCATATTCTAAGCTGTTTAATCCAAAAAGTAATATTTTTCAAAACAGTATAAAAATCATATTTAAAAGTTCTTCCTCTAAGGAGAAGGCAACTCACTTAGCAAATACAATATAACTTGCTGTTCCGAAGGGACTTTATCCTTTTAAAGCAGCAGAAAAAAAAAATCCAACATGATTAAGAAGCGAGGCTCGGTCAAGCTTATTGTCCTTTAAAAAGCTGCATTAACAACTGAGCAAAGATGTTTGCTCCCTTGACTCGCAGCCACTCAGCCCATAGGCAAATTGCAAAACAACTATTCCTGTGGTTTACTCATGAGGAGCAGCTGTGCAGAGTCATGTGGGCTATCTCAAAGCTCTCTCCTTAATCTGGAGAGCATTTCAGTGGCCAGGATCCTACGTTCCATGCCAATCTCCATCATAACGCCATCCTGCTGCAAAAAGGGGTGTTTAGCTCAGCATGGCTCTCAACCAGGAGTCCCGGCATCATGGTTTCTCATATAATATGCCCTGGATATTCTCAACACTTTTCCAACTTTTTTTACTTCCAAACAAAATCTTAAGGAAGAAAAAAAAATAGAGCAATGCTATTTTGAATGGTAGAAGTAAAAGCTGCTTATCTGGAAGCACTGTTGAAATATTTCATAACTTCAGAACTGAAATATAGACTGAAAAACAAGGCACATTTACTGGATAGCAAGTCTAAGTTCAGCGATGCTTGCTACTGAATATGGAAGTCTCACTAGCTGACCATCCTTACAGTCCAATTTGCCGTTTTGCCTGACAATTTGGTAATAGCAGTTTGTTAATATTAAGTTTTTCTTAAGTGTATGTTTTGTATCTTAATACTTCCAAAAGTGTCCTATTGGAAGCCTTAAACATGGTATAGAATATTTGCCATTTTTGTTGACTGTTTGGTTCATGTAATGTTACACAGATGATAAACTCTGATGTTTTATTTTCTTTATTTCAATTTGTTAAAGTCACCCATTCCAGCAGAGTCTGGGTGTCTTACAAAATCCAAGGGCAATAAAAACAGTTTAAAACATACAACAACAGATACAGCCTGAGCTAAAACAACCATAAAAATAGCAAAAAACCACAGCAAGGGTCCCACAAACACATTAACCCCAGGTCTAAGACCTTAGGCCTTAAGCCTTTATTCTTAGATGAAGCATTTCATGTGTTCCACTTAACTTTTGAATCTATAGTCATGTCCTGGGATCTGAACTGGTTACTCCAGGAATGTTCTGAATCCAGGTAAGTTCAGAATGTTTCATCATTCTCATATTTGTTGTCAATATCAAGGGCTGTGCAATTCAAGGGCAAAAAGGTGATTTGGACGTAGGAGTGCTCAATAGCAGCTGTTTGCGGCTGAAGCTGCTTTAAGGAGGTTCAGACAACTGCTACATGCACAACACCAGGGATTCCAGGTGACTTTTTGAAATTTACACTAAGTTATAATCTTAAAGAGAATTTTTATAAAATGATGTACCGTCAGTATATGTCACCAGAGGAATTGTCTAGAATACATACAGGCACTTGAAATCTATGTTGGAAATGTGAACAAGAAGGGACATTTTATCATGTTTGGTGGACATGTAAAAAAGCTACAAAGTTTTAGATTCAAATACATACACTAATTCAGAGGATTTTAACAATTAATATACAACTGAGACCAGAGGTTTTTCTTTTGGGATTGATGCACAAACAGATGGAAAAAAGTTATGGAAGTTTGTTTTTATACATGATAACTGCAGTGAGATTAGTGTATGCACAAAGATGGAAAGATTCGTCATTACCCACAATGGAGGAAAGGTTGGTGAAGATGATGGAACTTGGTGAGATGGCCAAATTGACTTCTTTGACAAGAGAATAGATAATATCTATGTTTATTGTTGACTGGAATCCCCTTATAGACTTTTTGCATAAAACAGAAAACAAGTAATTTATGGTTTTGATGATTAGACAGGATAAATTATAAAAAGAGAGAGTTGTGTTGTAACCTTAGAGAGGTAAATTTATAATTGTACTTATAACAGCTGTAAAGAAGATCAGAAACCACTTCTTTGTATTTTTTTCCTTTCTTTTCTATTTTTCTTTTACTTTTTTTCCTTTCTTGTACTTTTAGCTTTCCTTTTGATTTCTTTCTCTTTCTTTTCTTCTTCTTACTTTATATTAGTTTGTACTCATTTTTATCTTCCTTTTTAAAACTTCTAATAAAATTGCATTAAAAAAAAACCAAGAGGGATTCTTATCCAAGCTAGATTCTCACAGAGTTCTTTTTAGCAAGATTTATTGTGATGAAAGGGATGAAGTTTATAAGAATTCCAGCAATGTCTGAACTGTTTTCCTTTTAGAACTTAGATATCTCCTTGTATGTCTGACTGGAGGCTTTCTGATTTTCTTTCTAATAGCTTTCCTATGATCTGGTGAGGAGGCATGTTTCTTCACTGATAATGGGAAGCTGGCTGTTACAGAACAAACTCCAGAACCTCTATCAGCCTGGAAACTTTCACATATTATTTATTACTGTATGTGTGTGTGTATGTATGTATGTATGTATGTATGTATTTAATCAACTTGTTTACCACCTTAATCACAGAGGAACATTAGGCAGTTTACATATTAGGATTAAAAAGGCCATGGGTTAGGGTAGTAGAGGGCCCTGTTAGATTTGTTTGAGGATGTGAATGTTATTAGTCTGTCACTGATTCTTGTTCTTTATTCTTTCTTATTCCTTTCTTATAATTAATTTATTGTCTTTCCATTCTGTTTGCTTTTATTGTACACTGCCCAGAGTTAGTTTGGAGACAGACAGTGTCTAAATTGAATAATTTAAATTAAATTAAAAACAACACATTAATAATAAAAATAAACAACAAACAAATCATAAACAGTATTGTTCAAAAGTTTAGGCTCCTTTGGTTTCCTTAGCTCTGCTATAGTTTGTGGTTAGTCAGGATTGAGGCGTGATCTGGCAAAACATATTGTACAAAAGCAAAGAGTCACTGGTCTGAAATGGGCGGCTATATAAATTGGAAGGGAAGGGAAGGGAGGAAGGGAGGAAGGGAGGAAGGGAGGGAGGAAGGGAGGAAGGGAGGAAGGGAGGAAGGGAGGGAGGGAGGGAGGGAGGAAGGAAGGAAGGAAGGAAGGAAGGAAGGAAGGAAGGAAGGAAGGAAGGAAGGAAGGAAGGAAGGAAGGAAGAGCCCGTCAACTGTCTTATGGGAGGAAAAATCATTAAGGGGAGAGCTATCTTTTAAGGTAAAAGGTTTAGGAACAGAAGGAGAGAGAAATATGCAGACATATTAAAACTGTAGAAAAAAATTACACAGCAAGAGGGATTTCCTGATTCTAAGAGCTGTCAGCTGGCAGGACAGGCTGAAGGGGCATGTTCGTGAAGTGGCACGTTCCCCTTCACTGGAAGCCTTCAAACAGAGTTGGAGAGCCATCTCTCCAGAATGCTTTAGCAGATCCTGCACTGAACAGAGGGTTGGATTACATGACCCCTGAGGTCCCTCCCAAGCCTATGATTCTAGGGGATATTTTACAGAGAAGAGCTTTTGTTGGCTTTCCATATCAGAACCCCATTTTGTTGACCAGATGGTTGGCAAATCGATTGCTGGCTTCCCGCAGGTCATAATTTCAAAGGTGCTACCAATAAAAGCCAAGGCCATGCTCATGTTTTACAGAGCATGCAAGTATAATTTGTTTGACCAATGCTTATCAAATTTATGTGGCGGGAAACAATTATTCAGCATCAGCTCGTGCGTCCTTTGCATTGCACACTTTCATTGGTTTGCTAATTTAACTACTGTGTCCTAATTGCGTAACCTAACAGGGCAATGAGGGGTTCATTTAAATTAGTGTTTCTGGATCTCAGAGCCTTCATGACACATGGACTTCAACCCCCAGAATTCTGAGGCTCTGAGACTGAGAACCATTGATTCAAAAGATGAGATGAATTGGGGTGTGCATGAGATGTTTGCAAACTGCAGGAAAGGCAGGGAAATGTTGAATGAAGCCCTATGAAAGATCTAGAACTGTGAAGTGTGAGAAACAGAGGCGACTTTTAAGCTTCCCGCATAGAATTAAGAACCTCAACGCACAGATAATAAGGCTCAAAGCGCTGTAGCCAATCTACGCTTGCAGCCATTAAAACCCTTGTCTTTCTTTCTCTTTAAAGTTGGAATTCAGAGGGCTTCTGTACTTCAGAGCATCTCCATGAAGAAGCTCAAAATCATCTGATCCTGTACACCTTCTTTCCAACCACGTCATACAACACCGAGTGGCTCCACTCTCTGTTTACTGTTTGAAGTGGGAATGATTCTTCCCATTCTTCTGGGTCATCAGTCAGGGCCCTGGTTCTGATATGTCGGTTCAAGAGCAATCGTCTGTACAGGCACAACAGGCATTTATTCACTGACAATTAGATAAAATGAACTGAATTTTTAAGGGACAAAAATGTGCGTGTAGCTACAGTAATGTATTGCAGGAGGGTGGCACTCAGTTACATCCGTTTGTTAGTCAAGACGGCAGTGCTGCAATTTAATAGGCGAGAAATAAGTACAGTAGAGGACGGGGGGAATTAAATTCTGCCTGATCAGCAAGGTTTCGAACACTCGCCAGCCAGCTGAAGTGGGTGCCATATCTATAAGTCATTTTGTTTTATAGGCCATTACGATCTCTTGAGAGAGGCTGCATAGAGACCGCTGCTTTTTGTTGAAATTAAAATGTCAGAGAAAAAGAAATAGAACAAAACAGGGAATCTGCAATTAATTACAAGGCCATAAAAATTCAATAATCAGGAGGCTGTGGTGCTGTAGGCACAGTGGTATCTGATTCGGGCTAACAGGAATGGAATACATTAATCTTTTCAAATTAGTTTTTTAATCTGACAGGGATATATAATGACGTGTTCTTTTACTGTTCAAGCAGGGCTTCTGTCTAATATATAATGCTGAGTGTCTGGAAATAGGGCATCTATAGCCATTTGGTGACTACAACATTTTCACAGCATTTATTCAGCCCTATCTGTACACCTGTCCTACAGCAATCAGGCACAACAGATTCAAGTTCATGTCCTGGGTCCACCATTGGGGTGGGAGACAGGAGGGAAAGAGAAAGAAAGAAATTAAATGCCAAGAACAAAAGCAAATTCCCTACTCCCCAACAAGTTTTCCCAAACCCTTTGAAGAAACAGGCCTGTTCTGTAAGAGAAGAAGGCTTCAGACTGATAGCTCAGGGTTGTCTGATTTTATATCTCTGCAGAATCACCCCATTCTCTAAACTGACCCCAGTAGCATCCTTTTTGTTAACGTCTGTGGCAACGTGTCTACAACCTCAACCTAATGATCTCCTCAGCCAGCCTAATTTCCTAATCTGAAGTGACTTTCCAAAACAGTAAACAATGTTCCAAGAAATTCATTTGGAATTAAGAGTGAAAACTGCTGAAATTAGGTCTAGAAGAATATTTATAGCACTCTTGAGTGCATTAGCCTCTGTACTACGGCAGCTTGTCTCAGCAGAGAGCTGTTGGCTTCCCTTCAGAGGTGACCAGGGAAAGCCACTGCAGAGACCCCAATACAGGTCCCCTTCTATCATACTCTTGAAGGGCCTAACTCATATATTCTATTCCACAGTGGGGAGCTTTTCTTCAGATATCTGTGAATAGGATCATACAGTAGAGTTTACTTGAACAATACTTGGCCAAACTCTATGACTTGTCAAAAAAGAATTAATTACCTAAGACAGCCAATGATCCTCTTCAGCAGGAGCTGATTGTTAAAAGATTACTTTCCAAAAAGGATCCTTCTGGAATGGGAGAAATCAGAGAAGAGACAGAGGGCATAGCTTTACTAAAGATACCCCAGACCTGGCCTGCAAAAATCTGAATGATCACTACATGGCAACAAAGAGGTACAGAAAACATTCCTGCTCGCCTGAAGGTTATCAGGAAGTGAAGATGAGCCTATTTTCTGTGGGCAGAAGAGAGAGATGGAGAGATACTGTCAGAACCTGCATCAATCAAATGTTAATCACAAGAGGACTGATTTAATAGCTATAGTAGTCAATAGGAATTTGCTTGATTTGATTCTGCCATTTGTAACGGGGGGGGGGGGGAATAGTAGTTAATAGGTGTGCTTGGGGTAGTGCTTTGAGATTGAGAGTTGCTTACATTGATATGGGAATTTGTAGCAAGTCATGAAGGCAGACAAAACCGGTGGTAGCCTGAAGGCCAGGAAGAACAGTGTTATCAAGGGGAGGAATTTACAAGGCCACAATCCTGTGAGAAAGAAATCAGGACTTGACAGATACATTCAGCCAAATACTCATTGCAGTTAGAATTAAGGGAGCACCAAGAGCTTTAAACTCTAGAAAGGTTTTTAGTGGGCACTATCCTGGGATCTCTGGAAAAGGCTGTAATCTTGGGAAAGGTGGAAGGAAAGAGAAGGGGACAACTAGCAGCAAGGTGGATGGACTCAGTTACAGTGGCAATGAGTGCACCGTTGGGAGATTTGAAAGAACAGGTTAGGGATAGATCATCATAGAGGAAATCTATGTGGTTGCTAGGAATTGAAAATGACTTGAGGGCATATAATCAATCAATCAATCAATCAAATCTCTTATGGGAATCTGTGGCTCTCTGGAAACATGGTGCTTAATACCTACCTAAATCTACCACTGCCCAACTGTGTCTTTCTGAAGTATTAAAGAACACTTTAAATCTCTAGGAATACCTTCCTCTTAAGAAAATCAAACCAGCTTTAAGGTTGACCCTGAAGTCTCACTGCTTGAGCAAGTATTTTACATTATTATCGTAAGTCATGAGTATTTGTCCCATGACTTTGCACTGTCTTTTCACGGAGCCATGTTTGGTAATATGCTTAATTAGTGGGAACATCCTCAATGTCAAGGACTTCAGGGTTTTAACCAGAAACCTTGTGGTTTGAGGCCATAGCCAGCCTTATGAGTGAGATTTCTGTGTGGGTCTGAGCCCTCTTCTAGCCCTGGAGGGAACTGAGATTTGCACCACTATATCCATAGTCAAGAGAAACAGAAGGAAGGAGAATGGTGCAGCCCAGAAATCATTAATATGGGGAAGAATATAAGCATAACAGCCTAGGTCCTGATCAGCTGCTGCTTTGGGGGCGGGGGCTAGATTTATATCCTACCTTCTGTCCAGGAGCTCAAGGTGACTTAATTGGAGACTCCTTTCATTTAACTTCTGTACTCTGAAAGAAAAACAAACTGACTGGCTCGTAGTCATTCCATGAGCTTCCATGACTCGCAGCAGACATCTCCCAGGCCCCCCATGTCCTAGTCCTGAACCACTGCACCCCAGATGACTAAGAAGAAATACAAGGGCCCAGAGAGATTAGGAGGAAAATTTTATGTCTGTGTGTCTTCCTCCATTATCCTTTCAATAGAATTCATCACATTTGTTTTGAATTTTTTATTTGATTTTTGTAATGCTTTATATTAAATCAGATAAAATTGGAAAGAATAGGAACCCATTTTGCTCCTGCAAGTTAGGGTGGTGTAGACACCATAGTGCTCAGTCCTGGGTACACTAATACCTTGGATTTCTCCACTGATTTTCTGTGGGCAGCTCACACTTCTGACCTTCAGACATTTAAACATAATTTCTTGGGATACAGCCAGAATATGACTTATTTAGACATTAAGACAGCTCATTCAGTGTTTTTTTAAGCCAATGTATTTCTTCTTCCATTCGTTTTCATTTCGTTTCAGTGATGAAAGAGAGGAGGAGAAATAAGAACTCTGTGGGTTCTTTTCCTGAGAGATGAAAGAGTATAAAACAGCTCTGCATTGTCACAGTTCTTTCTAAATGTAGTAGATACAAAGGATAAAAGGATGGAGCAAAGGAAGCTGAAGAGATTCTGGCTCAGTGCCATTGGTAGTTTAATTGCCTGATGTTAAAGAGGATGGGGGGAAGGACCATGTCCTCTGGTCCCCCACAGCTGTATACCCTGAGAATCAACAACTATGCCACAGATCAATTGAAATAATATTGGCCCGTTGATTGGGTGATCTAATCATCATTTCCCTTTTTATCTGATTCCATGTTAAAATGTCACTGAAATTGCAAAGATGGTTATATATAGATTTGCTCTCAGTCCTTGTCCTCAGTGTGGGTCATCCTCTGTCATTATCTGGGTTTTACAGAAGGCTCTGGGTTGCATGGAATCACTTCTGAAAAGCCTTTTATTTTAAAATGTTGGGACAAGCCTTGATAGAGCTATGACAACGATGACAGAGAACTGAAAGGAGAAAGAAAGAGTGAAGATGCTTTGTAAGCGAAGAAGAGAAAAAGTGAGTGTTACAAAGCCTCTTGCCTTGTATATTTCAATGGGTTTTTCCCTCTTTTCGTCACATCATGCACAACACAACTGTTGATCTCAAAGTACATAAGCCACAGATATTAACTCCAGATATCACTAGACCAATCCATACTCACATTGATGTGTAGTTTCCTTCCAAGCACTGAAAGTGAAGTATTTTTTGC